>CM061914.1:134119334-134222104 GCA_031002005.1 Vandiemenella viatica
TCTGCTAGCCATGTTGCCTCATTGATTGGGAGAGGCCCTATTGGCATCTGTTACTACGTTTAATACGGAAAAGTAAGTGTCTAAAAGTTCTGTAAACCTTTTAACTTGTGTTCTATGTTTTTAAAATGTGTAGTTATTGAAGTGCAATCATTCACATAAATGATGATGGGAAAGTGATTAAAAACCTTAACCTGGTTGGGGGCTCGAATCTAAGGTTTTTCTATCTCTATATAAAAAATCAAGAATTATCACATCAAAAACTAGACTTGTGTATATATATTTTTTAAAAGAAATATAGTGTTGTGAAACCTGGAAGTGGCTGCATAGTTTCCGCAGTGCTCGCTCGTTGCTGGCTTCGAACACGATGGCCTCGAGTCCTGAGGATGATATGGTGTTGTTGCCGTTTTCCTCGGCAGTCCAGGTGCCCTGCCGCCTCTTGCGCACCACCCAGACGGCGACCTTGGGCAGCGCGGGGTCGGTGTGGCAGAAGGCGACGTCCGCTACAGACACCGACTCTGGTTCCCTGTGCGGCGCCTCCTTGGACACCCTCTGGTAGAGGGAGAGTGACTGGACCAGGGCCGCCACCGAGTGGTCCGCCTCGTCGGTGTCGGAGGCGCCGCTGCTGTTGGCGCTGTCGGACGTCGTCGACGAGGTGGAGACGAGGGGCTGCGCGGGCTGGGAGGGCAGCACGGGCCGCGGCACGGCGGCGCGGCGGTACACGTGGTCGTCGACGAAGCAGCACGACGAGGTGGAGGTGTCGTCGGAGGCGAGCGAGCGCGAGTCGTCGTCGGACTCGAAGCCCTCGTCGTCGTGGCGCGGCGCCAGCTCGAGACGGTCGTCGCGGCAGCGCAGCAGCAGCGGCGGGCGGCGCGAGGCCTTGGCGGGCGCGGGGCCCAGCGAGCGGACCAGCTGCGCCAGCGAGGCGGCGTCCACCGGACCGCCGGACAGCGTCCGCCGGCCCAGCAGCCAGCCCTCGGCCTGCCACATCTCAGCTACCTGCCCACAGGCCGCATCCCTGGCTGCTGCCGCGGACCGCGCCTGCAACACCAAACACTGTGCGTCAGCAGCGTGCTCGTCATCGTCTGGTATCCCCCCTAGCCGCAGGTATATTACACCAGTGCCTTCTTCATCTACTTGTTACTAGCAGTTGGTGCCCACGGTTTCATTCGTGTTTGTCAAAAATTTTGAAGGTGTTTATGTTTTTACACGGAACCTTAAATATTTCCAGGATAAAAACTAACCGATCAGCATACTGACTGTGAAATTCCCGTTAAAATAGGTTCACACACTAAAGATGTTGCATATAAATTATTTACATTTCTTAGTAGCAAAAAAGCTGTAAAATGTGCCGTATTCTACAATGTTATTTAAGAACATTTTAGTTCATTTAAGAACATTCTAGTACATTCTAGAAGATTCCAAAGATTTTTTAGAACACTTTGATCGAAATGGCATAGGTTGACCACTTCAACTACCATTTCTTCCACACCACCACGGCTACCGACAAACAACCACCGTAGTGCACGATGGAAGACTCGAAGTTATTACCACACACAAACACCAGTTGTCTGCGTGAGGTAGTTGTCGCTGCAAAGTGAAATGTAGAGATACACATGTCTTTTGTCGAAATATTTAGGTCGACCACTTTCGACCACCATATCTCATATTTTCTCGGTCATTCCTAGATGTGAATGTTGCTGGTACTATTATTCTGAAATAGGTCAGTCGTGAATTTTTCAATTAGCTTCCGCCCGGTTAGCGTTCTCGCCTCGCATTCGGGAGGACGGCGGTTCGAATCCCCGTCCGGGCATCCAGATTTGGGTTTTCCATGGTTTCCCCAAATCACTCCAGGCAAATGCCGGGATGCTTCCTTCAAAAGGCCATGGCCGAATTCCTTCCCATTCCTTGCCCCCATCCTTGGCCCCCATCCTTGCCCCCCATCCTTTCCCGTCTCTAAAGACCTCGATGTTAAAAAGAGACGTAAAGGAGTTACAAAAAAAAAAAAAAAAAAAAAAAAAAAAAAAAAAAAGCTTCTGCCGAAATCAACACCTTCGATTTTCCATGTGTACCCAACCTAACTCTCTCAATATCGCACTTAAGCTTTCCCTCCAGCTATATATATCTGTCACGAATCGGGCGGCTCTTCTTTGGAACTTCTCAACTAATCCCTTTCGATGGGGCCTCTTACAGAGCAACAATATTCTAAGTGAGGACGCACCAGTGCTTTGTATGAAATCGATTTAACTTCCCTTGTACACTGTTGTAAATTACGACTAAGAAATCGGAGCATTTGATTTGCTTTCCCAATTACCTTTTCAATATGGTCATTCCACAACAAATTATTACGAATTGTTAGTCCTAGATATTTAGTTGAATCTGCCGTTCTAAGAACAGTCTCATTAATTATATATTCAGAATAGATAATATGCTGAAATTTCTGCAAAATATTGGCGTTAACGAGATCGGTCTATAATCTTGAGGATCATTAACATTAATATTTTTAAATACGGGACTTATGATGGCGGTATCCACTCAGCTGATATGTTTTCTTGATCTAAGAAGGCGGTACATAATTTCATCAAATACGGCGCAATTTCCTTTGCGTACCTAGAGTAAAATTTAGTAGCAATACAGTGTGGTCCGGGAGCCTTATTAGTTTTTACGTTCCTTAGCAGTTTTATTATTCCCCGTCGTCAAGAACGAGATTGAGTGGTGCGTGTTATTCCGGAACAATCTCGCCTGGCGAGCGATGGTGCGTAATATATTTATTCAGTTGCTGTTTGGTGTAGATTACAGATCAGAATAATCAGATTAAGTATGTAGGAAATTATGGATTATCTCAGGCGAAGGCCTTAGCGTGTATGCGTGGTTATGATAGAAGATGTGTTAGGTTAGTATTAATTTTCAAGTAATTTGGACAAGTGATAAAGAACTTTGTAAAGAATTTGATATTGCGAGCTAATACAAGTGACGGAATAAATTAAATATAAAGGAGAAAAGTGTAATCAGTCAGTAGTAATAACGCCTTTAAAGAAATATTACATTTTCTAATTTTGGACGCATAGAAGTGAAGGAATGTGGCATAAAATTATGTGCTCAAGGAAGACGGGGCCATCCGTAACACCTGTATATGTCACAATACTTTACCATCGACATTCTGTTCTGTGGGTAAGAGAATGAGTGATCAGAGTGCCAAGGAAATTGTTTAATATAAAATTGGAAGGAAAGATTCCTCGAAGACGACCAAGAAGGAATCGGGTAAAGGTGATAAGACAGCAAATGCAGAGAAGATACGGCTAGAGGTTAGAAGTGGTTCAAGATGATGATGGTCATCCTGATGCAGACGTTATAACGGGAGGATTTACAGTGATTGTGATCTGCCTCGGACAGGAGACCACGACGGAGCACACTTTGCCCGATGCTCGGCCAGCCTTGACGCGGTGTGCCGTGTCTTGTGCTATGTCGTATCGTATTCATGGAGTCGCGTTACAACAGCTCGACATTCGACACCGGTAGCTCCGCTCTGGACACCACAGGCCTCAGGCTTCCCCACAGAGAATTATCACTACAGACTGGTCTGAAATTCGGAAGGACGCGGGTTCAAAACCCTGTCTGACCATCCAGGTTTCGGTACCTATGGTTTTCTGAAATCACTCCAATGAATGCCGGGATGGTTTCTTCAAAAGGCCGTTCCGGTTTGTTCCCCCCACTTCTCTCCTGGTTCTAGTGGCACAGACGTCAAGGAGCCGTAAGGTCCTAAGAAAAAATCATCACTTTTGACCAACTACTGCGGCTTTCAGAAAATTGTAGATCGACCATCTTCCAAGTAACAGTTTTTTTACTGTGTCAATACTGCATACAAAAAAGGTACGCTGCGAACTCTATTATTAGACTAGAAGATGCTGATGAATCGAAATGTGGATTTCATGGCTAGGATTCAAAGGTGAATATACCGTAAAGCCATGACGAAATATTAATAGTGGTATTTCAAACAGTAAATTTGTTTGCAAACAATATAGATTATTCTTTTTGAGATGTATGATTGGATGATGGAGCCGCGTGATGCTAAAAGGAATCATTAGTAGAGAGCGGGCAGGAAAAAATTCGGAGCCTGTGTTAAGAAATGACCCAGGCATTATGATAAAATTACTTCCTAAAGCCATTATTTTAGTGTATCTAGGTAAATGAATAGAAAATAGCTCGTCAGCCTGAATGATTGATTTATATTGATAGTATTCCAAACTGCCAGCCTAGAGATGCCTGCTTCGCTTTGCAGGGGTCACTGTTTCTAGTCCTGCCTAGATAATGGGTGGTCATAATTAAGTGTAATGTCTAGTGGACGGTTATATAGAAAGGTCAATGCTAGCTTTAACTAGAGAAGACAAGAAGAAAGCAATCGATATTAGATCAGTTACAAGGGTAAGAGACATGTTGGAGAAGACAGCCTCCTTGAAGTGTCAGTGCGCCGGCCATGTTTCTCGAAGGAGAGAAGAAAGATGGAAAAAACAGTGTTAGCGTGGGGCCCAAGAGACCATCAGAGATGGAGAGAAAGACCACCATACAGATGGGACAAGGATATACGCAGGGTTGTAACAGGCAAAGTACCGCCCAAGATCATTCGTCCTGGAGAAGAACTCATAACTATAAGATACCACACCATTTAATGGTTGAACTGTTTGATGATATATATCAAAACGCTACACATCTGTTGCTGGCTGAATGGCTGTAAGGACTAGAGTCATTTTAAAAACTAAAAAAAATATTCAAAATTTTTGAGTCAAATTATCATTAGCTACTCATTTAATTCGCCGTAGAGTTCCAGATGATAAAGAGGTTTCGGAGAATTAAGATTACACTTGGCCACTTGATCAACTAATTAAACACAGTAATACTATATGGCGACCACTTCCAGGACAATTAATGAAATCTGACTCTTACAAGTTCTGCATTTCCCACAATAAACTCGGAACTAGAATGAAGGTGATTTGGTCATCTCCGAGGAGATGAGTGGATGTTGGAAACGTTGCAGACGTCAAGCCTCTAGAAAAAAAAATCACCTGCTTCATCTGGAATTGAGCTCTAGTATCCAATCTTCCGCTTTATTCGGCAATGAACGCAGCTGTATGTAAGTCTGCATCAGCAGTTCTCGTACTACGAACAAGAAACGACGAAGACACTTTTGTTTCTCTCTCGCTCTCTTTTACTAGCGTCTTCATGAGCTTCATACCATGCTAGCGTTTATAGTCACAGCAGTTGATGTTCCTCGCACGGCAGTTATTATTTCAGGCGACAAGCCATTATGTGTTAAAAATTTTGATATTACGGCAGAAGACACGTAAGTGAAACGAGCCAGACACGGTAGTTACACCGTCAGTTCCGTTAATGGTTGGCTAGGGAATGAAACACCGCATAAGACGACTACCTAGCAAGCAACATTCTTTTGTGTTTTATTTCATTTATTTTTCATCTGGATATATTTAAATGTTCGATGTCAACCTATGCTAAGGTCTGTAGTGACAATGGTCCGTGAAACAATTATTAGTACTGAAATCGATTCCATCCATGCTCCACAGCGTTATTACTTTAGTTACAAAATCGTAAATGTTTCGCCAAAAGCTTGATTACTGCACGGATTATTCCGGCTGACAGATAAATCGTCTTGCTATCCCCATCTAGTGTTTTTTTAAATAATAAAAGTTTTAGCCCCGGTGCAATAACGCAATGTAAGTGTCCTCGTCTTGATAACTCTCTAAATACATTTATACAGGGCGTTCGCCGGGAAACGCTACCCACTGTTAGCGCTACAAGGAAGAAACTGCTCCCGGCGAGCGAGCAGTCAGCTTTCGGCATTGTTCGACCGTCGGCCGCGGACTATTTCATAATAATTACGCTTCATAAACTTGTATGTGCTAAGCATTTAAATGTGACGTCAGTTGCGGATCAACAGTGCCATCGTGGACACCCTGCAGGTACCAGTTGCAAAATCTAATCCTAGGCCCCTGGTGTATTTCTGTAATTTTATGCACCACAATTGTTTTGTACGGCTTTAAGTGAACTAGCTTTGTTACTTTCCAAGCTGACGTCTTAGATACGCCTGCCTGCTGCCCTAACTGATTTAATGATTTTTTGGGTGACTGTTCTAGTCGAAAAGCGATATCGTCAATTTTCTCCTCTGTGAGAATACGGTTGACCGACAGTCTCTTTGTTGTTAAAAATGAACCCGTTTCTCTTACTTTTTTAACCAGACGCAGAATTGTTGATTTAGCTGGCAGTAAAGCGCCAGGATATTCGCGACGAAATTTACTGCGACACTTTTTAAACGACTTCTTCTTCACATATGTATCGTAGAGAAATATTCTTTGTTGCAAACTGTAACGTACCATAATTTTACTCACACTCAAACACGGTACAGGTTAGTAAGAGTATGAAGCCCCAAACCAGCCAAACCGCAAAGAAACGTTTATTCACAACACTGTTGGGGCAGCGGAGGTGTTAAACAGTGCGGTGATTCACGGCGCCGTGTGGCGGGAGTTGGTGGCACCACTGTCCCAGCAAGTTGCCGACGACAACAGACTGGGAGGGTAGCGTTTCCCGGGGAACGCCCTGTATTTAGCACTACGGACATCTCTCACTATTTCTAAATTTACGTTCAAATTGTTTTTGCTAGCTTCTAAGCTCGTCAAAAATGAGGGGTCGAACGGATTGTTGTTACGAATAACTTCATTCTTCTTTGCTTAGATAAACACAATTGTTATTAAACAACGCTCATAACGTAGTCAATATTTCGATTGTAATTTACATCGCAATACAGTTGGAAATACTTACAAGCATCTCAAACAATAACGTCAGAAATATTTCGTCAGTGAAAACAAAGCAATATTTATTTTAACAACTTACTTTACATAACATGACGCTCATGAAAACAAGTTTATATATATATATATATATATATATATATATATATATATATATATATATATATATATATATATATATATATATATAATTGCCAGTTATATCTATAGCCAAAGCTAAATTTCAATCTATCGATTCTCGTTTCAGCAAACATTTCTATACAATCATCTTAAATGTCTCGTTACAATTTCGATTAAAACATTTCAAACTGTCAATGGGAGTAATGCAACTAATCGTAAGAATGCTTTAAATGGTTTGCAGGATTTCGTGAGATAGAGAGAATATTGAAGACGCTCCCTTTTTTTTTTGGTTTTTGATATTGGTGTAATGTGTTTGGACCAATATTCTTCGTGTTCAACCAGAACACTACAAAACAATCAAAACTGTACTCGATTTCTAGGGAAAACTGATTATCTCGCTCCCCTTTCCCCCTCATATTCTCCTGATTTCGCTCCAAGTGAGCTTTGGATATTTCAGAAACTGAAGCAAGCGATGGTAGGAGGGCGTTCAGATGTGATATTAGATATCCAGAATGATTATGAGGCGATTTTAGGAAGAATTCCGTACGATGTATTTCAGGGGAGCTTCAAAAACACAATTTCACGGTTTCTCGGTTTCCTGTGTTGCACTGACTCACTAGGAGTTGATCCTGAACAAAATGTAATGCAGACTAAAAATTATCAATGTCTTCTTGTATTTAATCTCTTAACACTCAAGTCTCCCTTCGGGCGGAGTGTATAAAGCAACTTCCACATATACAAACTCATTCATAATTTGGTCAGTTCTTCAAGAACTGGTTCCTCCTATTTATGTCGTTGACTTTGTTACCCTGCTTTACGAACCCCATGTATCAGTCCTAACATTTTGTATCTCGTTTTACACTGGGAAAGAATCCTCATACATGTTTAGAACGGATTTTAACCTCCTGAATATGTGTGAAGGGTATTCACCCCATATGTCTGAGGTACCGTCGTTTTCTTAAAAGCTTTTGAGATACTTAGACGCAAAAAAATTCCAATTTTTTTATGTACCAGAATAATTGGACTGTATTTTAAAATGCCCACCTTGTTTAGGCACTAAACTTTCTACTCTGTAATTTTCGGACTCGGGGTCAAATCCACATAATACATATATTTTTTTATCTTCAGACATTGTTGAGCATCATTAATTTGATTTCAATTTCATTTACGTACTTTTATTCCGCGAAATGATATTTAAAACGAATCACGGTAATTAAAATAGATACAAAAACGTAATTTCGGCTAATATACCAACAATGGTTTTTAATATGCCTATCTCTTAGTCGTTGAAAAAATTTGGTCAGGAGGCGAATATGTTAGTAAATTAGGATCTGACAAAAACATTTTGCACTATTTATAAGCGACTTTCACTTGTACTTTCATTTCCTCGTTGAGCTCCATTTTGACAAGTTTTCGTCACCGACATTATTTTATCATCAATCATTTACACTCAACCACTGCACGGTATAATGCACAACGATTGGAGAAAATAAAAAAAAGATCTTTTCGACGCTACGCATTTCGTTTAAAATATTTCTTAATGGCATTGAAGTACAGAAACGACGAAGATGAAATAAAATTTTGAAAAGTGCCTATTTTATTAGAAAACGCATCTAAACAGTAAACGTATTAGCAAAAAGTAAAAAATAATGTAAGAATGGAAGCTTTCCATAATTCGGCGGCTTACCCGTGAAGACTTCATTTCGGAAAAAAATGATTTTATGAAAAAATGACGCTGTATTGTATGTAACGTTATTTGTTTTAAATACTATTTCACGCAATAAGAGTATGTAGATTAAGTTTAAATCAAATTCAAACAATCCTGATCAGCAATTTTTAAAGCAGAATTTTTTTTTTTAATAATAAGGTGATTTGAACCCAAGGGCACTTCACCGCACAGACCAGACCGAGCGTGGAGGGTGAACGGTTAACGTTTTGGCCTGGGATTCGGTAGGACGCGGGTTCGAATACCCTCCAGGCACCCATGTTTGGGTTTTCTATAATCGTTTCCACTAATAACTTCAGGAGAATGCCCGGATTCTTCCTTCAAAAGGTCGTGAGCCGAATTCTTTTCTGTTCTTTCCCGCCTCTAATTACCTTTTTACCTTTTTTTACGTATTGCTTTACTCCTTGTCGACGGCTAAGGTCATTAGAGGTGAGATGGGTCTGGGGACAAGGAAAGGGAAGGAATTCGACCATGACCTTTTTGAAGGAAGCATCCCGGCATTCGCCTGGAGTGATTTGGGGAAACCATGGAAAACGCAAATCTGGATGCCCGGACGGGGATTCGAACCAGCGACCTCCCGAGAGGCCAGAACGTTAACCGCTATCGACAAGGCGATTGTCATTTTTTTCTTTTCAAGCGAATATCTTAAAAACTAGTGTTGCATTTGAAGAAACTGCGGTGCCACAGACATATGGTCTGCTTCAACGTATATGCAGAATTTAGCATCTGTAGTTAACATGTGTGAAGGTTCTATTGTAAGTGGCGTTGTGTGTGGATAGCCGTCAGTCGGCCACGCCCTCGGGAGGTGAGTGTGCCGACACAGTATACCTCCCGCTGGTGTGTGTTACCACTTCCCACGGCGGACACGGGCCGTCGGCTGCATACAGTACCGACCACCTGTCAGCAGCACTCGGCCAGCAACCTGATTACTGCTAACGACCGACCGGTTCTCGACCTCAGTTACGATTGCGGCAAAGTGCGAAACGTGGAATACCACGAAAATTTTGTGACGATCGTCCTCTACAGATGTATAAGCTTTCCGAAACGTTTTGTATATTTATTTGTGATCTCGATTCAGAAAAGTCGCCGTCCAAACTTTGATCAAGGCTGAGAACTTTTCTGACAGGGCAGTACGTCATTACGAGGAGACTAAATAATTTCTCACTACTCCACAATATCCTTAAAACATCTGAGACCGCTTTATTCTAATAACTGAAATCGAAGTCTGCGTAGCTAACAGAAACCTAACAGTCCGGTAGTTGAGTAAGAAATCAGACTCGTTATTAATAACAGTGATTTTGTATCTTCCAGGTTCCCTCATTTTTTTAACAGCTGCAAAAATTTATCTGCTTGTGAAGTGATTCTTTTGATTGATCCGGGTGAAAGCTATCAATATATTTGCACACTGTATTCATATCACGCAGCCTGGTTAAAAGGCGAACGCATCATAAAATTAAAAAATGGAGGGCCGAAGCTTGCCACTATATAACGTGATTAACGAAGCACACAGCAATAAACAATAAAACAGTGTTTCAGCACAAAAAGATAAGCTAACAAAACTAGCTAGAAAAATATGAAACATTTGGTACATCCAGAAATGATAACATAACAACAGTATTTCCAAACGTGAAACGTACGTGAGTATCTAGATTGCAAAATGTGTTAAACTGGATTTTCAAGCACGAAACATCGGAAATCGGAACAGAGGATTCACAAAAAAATTAAAAAGCTGACTTCAGGAAACGTATGTGGAACTAACTGCGAACCGCGTTTCATTTAGAAAATATTTTCAAAGACTTCTCCGGATAATTTATCATCATTTAGCTTGAATTTTTCTGAGGGCGTTCAGGAAATGTTGATTAGTGCTGGTTCAAACTCTCACTTACCTAATCGGCTATACCGAGTATTCAACCAAAATTGGTGATGTTAGCAGAATATCAATTCAAAAAAGGTAAAAGATTCTGCAGTTTGTGGTTTGATAATCAGTATCGCTTTAATATTTCACCAAATGAAGTAACTGAAGTATTTAATAAACTTTTTTGTTACGGCTTTACGCCTCATCGACGTCAAGGTCATTAGAGGTGGGATAGGATTGGGGGCAAAGAATATGGGTATGGCCTTTTTAAGGAAGCGTCCCGGAATTCAACTGTAATGATTTGGGGAAACCACGAAAAACCCAAATCTGGATGCCCGGATGATGATTCGAACCCGCGTCCTCCCGACTGCGAGGCCAGAGCGTTAAAAGTTTACCTAAGACTCTCGGTTTTAATGAACTAAGACATTAATCCGCAGCAGGAATCTTCACAGGACTAGAGAGAGGGCTGCGGTCAACGACCGCCGCGTGTTTAACTGGAGACTCTGCGGCGAAAGGCCACGCGCGCCAGTGAAAGTACTGGCGAGGCGGCGTGATCGACTGGCAGGTAGCTGAATGACGCGCGACCCACATCCAGCGGTAGCAAGCCGAACGGGCGATCGATTTCCTCAGGTACTGACATCGTATGACAACCTCCACGTTGCCAGTAACAGTGACTGTCACCTCTAAGCGGCACCCACGATTCTTTTACATCATTATTGTAACCTAGCTGTCTCCCACAATTCTGTAATGATACACCTTTCTCTTAAACTAATTATATCACAGTTAAAACTTCAACAGTGACAGAAAGAAAAAATCTTTAAGTTACGAGTGCAACGAAATACTTCTTCCGCCAACCTATTTAGGTCGCAATGACAGGAGGGATAAGATTAGAGAAATAAGATGCCGTACTGATTCATTTATGTATTCCTTCTTTTCTCGATCTGTTCGGGATTGGAATGCGCAGAATTAGGATTGGTGCTTAGCACCCTCTGCCACCCACAGTATTTGTGATTTGCAGAGTATAGATGTAGATGTAGATCAAAGAAAAAACCGTAAATGAATTCCTCTGAATAATACTACACCGATCGTAAGCTGAAATTACGACCTGGACGTAGCTTGACAGTGTTAAAACAACTGCCGAGTATATGATTACTCCTTGTACGAAGAGGGCGCAGAGGGTGATACGCAGCAGTAACACGTGGCTGCCTAACAGCGCAGGGGTGAGAGTGTTGTTCTCTGAAGGCGATTGCCGTCTAGGACCTTCCAGCTAAGTGACACGCTAATGCACACTAACAAATATACAGGTACAAAAATAGAAAGATTGTAAATTAATAACAATCAATAAAAAAAAGGCCAAGGAATTTCATATCAATGTAAGTTATAAATTCAAAATAAAAATTAACAAACTACAATGCTATTAATACAAGTAGATCTAAGAGATCTATATTTATTCTTATTTTTCTATTGCTCGAACGAAAACTTTTGACCCTGTGATCAGTTTCTCGTCTTGTGTGACAGAATCATCCATCTATTTCTATTAAAGCTAATTTCTTCATCTCAGTACATCAATTACAATAAATTATTTTCTTTGTAAATGTCTGTGTCCATCTACAGTCCTCCTCTAACAAATTAACCATCTCGCATGATATAAACTGTTTTAAAACACCCTGTTTCTTTTTTTATGACACTCTTACACAAATCCTTTTCGTCACACCTCAATTCTAGAACTCGTTCATTTTGTAATTTAGTTGTCAACTTAATTTTAAACATCCTTTTCATAGGACTTCAATTTCAATGACACCATTTTGTTTCTTTCCGGTATTCATTAAGTCCAATCTTTACTTCCACGAGGTGTTTCTTTTGAAACCTTTTGTCAATATTTGAGACTAAAAGATATTTTCTTTTTGAAGTAGGATTTTTTTTCCTTGTCTATATAGTCTTCTGTTCAGACATCAGTTATAGTTTTACTTGCAAAATATCATAGTTTTCTTCTTTATTTTAGTTAATCGAATCCTATTTTTCTTGAGTGCCCTGTTGTTGCTATAATGTTCGTTTCAATTCATAACTTTTGTCTCTCTTTGATTTATTGTTTTTAATATATTTGTGTAAGTTAATCAGTATGGTTTGTTAAGAGGACAATATCACTATAAAATGTTAGTATAGTGTTTTTTTTTATTTGACCCTTGATTGTAGTGCAGAATCAAAAAACTCAGACGTTTCTTCACTGAGCAACAAGAATTCTCACTTCGTAAACCCAAACAAGCGCAGTTAACGCCAACCATTTCTTTTTACAATAACGCATCAAACTTTTGCTACTGTGCGATAAAATTGTCTTGAAGATCTCTTTATTGGTTTGAAGCGAAAAAAGGATGGTGTACATCGCCGCTGGCTGGCAACAGACATTAATTACTCTTAACATCGTAATCCATCATCCAGAGCGAGAAAAACTGGCACTACTCGGTCATCCACCTTCTGTCGGAAGAGCCATCATCTTTAACAGATCCGCTTTGAGACTGCGGGCTTCAAAACAGCACGCCAACCAGTGTACGAGTTACCGTAGACAACGGTTTCCAAGAAGAATAGCGTAATTTCTCCATTCTCAACTTTTCACTAAGCACGATTGACAGCAGATAACGAAACAGCAAGAGTAGTCCTTGAATTTATACCGGTAAAAGAATTTACTTTTAAATCTAAATGCCGGAGAAAATCTCCGAGCCTCTCACCAAACGAGTAAAAGAACTCCCTCTAGAATTAGTGTCCAGATGTAAGAGGTTGTCGCTTACGTACTTTAAAAATGGTAATAAGCCCGAAGTAATTTGTTAATTAGTATAATACAAATTGTGTACTCACATGTTGAAAGAAAATTTGTTTAGTGATGTGGATAGGATGCTGGATAAATGGAATTAGTAGATTTATTTGATTTTAAAAGTAGCAATATTTTCAATTTTAAAGATTATTAATTAACGCTACCAAAACATTTTATCAATCTTCTGAAAGAAGCACAGCAGCATGCATCCATCAATTACCCGATAAATTGGCGGAATAATAATTGATGTAACTCATATCACTATACCTGCGCTTATTAACTATGTGCAAATTATTCATATCGCTGTGATATTTTACAGCTCCACTTCATCCAATATACGGATATTTTATCTATTTAGTTTTACACAACGAATGTAAAATTATCCTCAGCATACTTTGTTCTTGATCATTATCCATTATTGTTTCCGAAAGAATTCAATTTTTGTATTATTGCACCAGTCACAAAATGAGAACTTTTATTTTTGCAGTTACAAATATTCATGCAAATAACTATTTCTTTTTCTTACATAAAATTCATAAAAAAGTACGATCATTTTACTTATATATTTGCTGAGTTCCATTTTACTTTCATTTTTTCAAACTGCTACTTTTAATTCATGAAAAAAAATCCTACTCCATTTTCTGTCTTCATGGTGTAAAATTCCTTTACAATTCAAACTGCATTTTAAATCCGTAAAATTACATCGTAGTTGATCAAAAATTGCTTTACTCTAATGTCTCCTATCGGTTGTTGTCTCAATTATCTGTCAATGACACACTGTTTACATAACAAATAACTCCTCGTTAATGATAGAAAAAATTTTAATTTTTTATTTTATCGTGATATTTACTAGAGGAAAGCAGTACTTAACACTGGAAGCTGCCAGTGGAACATGTGCTGTGAAGCAAAAAGTTTAAGTTCATTTGGAATAAAAAATTTGAGGGTACATAAACAAGTATATGAGAATTGAGACTTTTCCGTCTATCATTTATCGTAATATGTACGTTATTTTACGCCTGATTCAGTTATGATCGACAAGCTGATGTCTTCTTGGCATGTATCGTCACAGGTATCGACTCAGTTCTCAGTCGATCCAGTTCGATAGATCTACTGCCCAAGGCGCTCCACATTTCCTGCCAAGTGAAAGGTAGCATTCCACGGGGTATCCTGCCGGCAGAGTTTTTCTCCCGTTAACGACGAACGACCGATGATTGATAACCTCCTTACACTTCGATTAAATTTTCTTTCCTTGTATTTTACAACACTGGCAGTCTCTCCCAGTATCCCTTTAATGTGGAGATTAAATTACTTCTATGGCAGTCTTTGGAGGCTGTCCTGAAGAAAGGTAACGGGTTGGTAGGATCAAGGTCCTGTTCCTGTCAAAATTGTATGTGCGTGTTTAGCAAGTAATCTGAGTCAATGACATTAACAGTTGGAGCGAGTGTTTGTGTGATCTCATTTCATCATCATACCCGATCGGCAAGCCTCATCTTCATTGTGGAACATTGTAACAGCCCTCAAACCAAAAATTAAATGGAATTGGATTTTATGAAGCACTTACAGTTACCTAAAGTTTGCTTGAATATGATCTTGTATGTTTGTTTTGCAAATTCCTGTAACTCAATGTAAATAGACTTTGATTTATGAAAAGAAATTATTTATTTGATAAGTTTAAGAATAGAATTGTGCAAGAGAATTGCTTAAAGGTTTGTAATTCCAAGTGTTAAGGCAAGTTACAGTGTCTAAAGGACAATTTACTACAGTTTAAAATGATTTATGTGGATAATTTTGTGTTTAAGTTTCTTTAATTTCCATTTCTGACCATTTTGTAACGATTGTAAATGATTAAGTATTAATTCTGATTGTTTTTAATATGTTTCAATTGTTTAAGTAATTGTTAATGTTCGAGAAATATCTGGCGGAAGCTTTTGAAGAGCTCTAGAAATTTGGATAGAGCCTATATAAAGAAATCAGCAGGAGGACAGTAGTAGTTTATACAGATTCAATTTGCGACTGCCAAGGACTGCGTTAGTAGTATTGTCTGTGGAAGAAGCGTTGTATGCAATCTCTGGATTGTATGAATGCTTGTAACCTGTATCGTTGACATCGTGTTTGAAAACACGTCTAAACTGAAATACATTGTGGACTACTTAAGTATCACATTAATTAAACAAGTAAGAAATGGTAGATTGATATTATAGACATTATATGTCTTGTAGTTAAACATACGTGGTGTTTGACTAATCTAAGATGCTTGTGTTATGTTCTTCTGAAACAGTCACGCTAAAAACATTCTGTCACATACGTAACAATTCTAATTTTTCCCGTTTTATTCTTATACTTCCAATCTGACCGCTGTGTCCAGGTGAGCTTGTGGCAAATTTCTCCTTCGCATGTAGGGCTGCGGAATGGGAATAGAGCAGACTGACCTTAAGTCGCTTCTGTTAACTAAACGACCTGTAATAGTTTAATGGCACTATGGCTGAACCTGTTAAGAGAGCGCCCTTAAATTGTTGGAGTGAAATCCTACTGCATAACTTCCCATCGTTCCGGTTAGAAAGAAATGTCTTTTTCACGTGCAGATAAAAATGATAAGAAGCAGTAAAGAGGCTGGAAGTTTTGAAAATGAATAATGAATTTTATTCACGCATTTCATCACTGAGCGTCGTAAAGAACAAATGAGGTAACTATGAACAGAAATGCTTGCAGCAAACTGTACTTATTTCGAAATTTTTTATGAGCGAAGATTCATACGAAGATAATCAATAAGAGAGAGAAATTCTTGTAGAAATTAACACTATCTCTGGTTTATCCATCTAAGATAAGAATCTATTATAAATTATGATTCCTGTAGTACAGGGATGGCCCGCCTTGGATATTTTTCCGGCCCGTGATATTCATTACACTTTTACAAAATACGAGTATATTTGTTTTATAATGGTCAAAGTAGTGGAAAAAAACTGTATTAAAAATATATTATTTGTGCATCCATATTTTAAAAATTTATTTCATTTATATTTGCATATTTTTATATATCATTTTTAGTTTTATATATTTCTTTAAAATGTGCGTTTAGTATCATTATTATTATATTATCTATGTTTACATGTAAGAATAATACTAAACACAATAATTATAACTCATTATGTTTCAATTTTTCGCTAACAAATGTATATAGTTGATCTAAATCTAATATGGGGATATATAATGTTATATGCGGCCCGCGGAGTTATGATGGAGTTCCAAAGTGGCCTCCAAGATCGTTTGGGTTGGCCACCCCTGCTGTAGTAAGTGGTTTTGTTGAAAACACAGTTATTTTTTCAGTACAAATCTTGCAAGAAACGAATGTATCCAGCATTGTTTGAAATTACAGAGTGAAGGTAACTTGTAGAGTGTTTATCATTATTTTCGAGCTGTGGCAGAAGACAAGTAGATCTCAGGCCGGAAAGAAAATAGCTGCTGAAAAATTCCAATTTTTCCATCCTTAGTTTTTTTCTTAGTCACGGATGAAATAAAAACCTGCACAAGATACGGTGATTTGTCAGCAGACATGCAGCTAGGCATAGCAAAGTGGTTGATTACCGTTTGGGCACAGCTTGAGCAGCGTGACAGCTGATAGACACGCCAGATCATCAGCTGCCCTTGGACCTTCCTCCCCCGCTGGGAGAGCGTGTTGACGCCTACAATACCGCAACCCGCTGTGTCATCTCGACATTGTGTCTCGTCAGCGGCCAGGTCAAAGCTTCACCCGCAACAACACGGAGTCAACGGCCGCTGCGATCTCACCAAACACAACCACCTTCGACCCGTCTCACAATGCAACGAACACGGATGTTTCACACCGATTTTTATCAAATTCTGCGCAGATATTTTTGTTCCTCGACAAATAACTCCAAAATTTACAGAAAGAAAAATCAAGTAGGCATGTTGTAAGTACTGGGGCATTTCGACACTAGCAGGATCGACAGAGAATGAGGAACCAAACAATTTTCGTCAATACATATATGGTAAGGAAACTGGTAGTAATGAAATATTTTTTA
Organism: Vandiemenella viatica; assembly: GCA_031002005.1. Lineage (NCBI taxonomy): Eukaryota > Metazoa > Arthropoda > Insecta > Orthoptera > Morabidae > Vandiemenella > Vandiemenella viatica. Next base: position 134,136,697 of record CM061914.1, read on the forward strand.
AAACATCCACCTTTTTTACTAACGGGCCTACTTAAAAAATACAATTCTTTCTAACCTGCGGTGAAAGTGTACATGTGCCGTGCGCCTCTATACACGAATTTTCAATTTTTGCGTTCTACTTATTTATAACTTTTCATATTTTAGTTTTATCAATTTTCCATCAGAATTGCCATAAAATATGTTTTAAAGCGGGATATCGAATTTTGAATAATTTCCTGCAGTTTAAAAATAAGTGTTTTTTTTTTATGCTGAGTTTTTTCGTACACAGCGTGTTTATTAAAATGAATTCACTAAACAAATAAACTTTTTAAAAATTGATTTAAAAGATTTTTAACAACGCTTATATTGTCTTTCAAACTATATATAAGATAACAATATCAGTTGAGAAACATAGTGGGTCTTTGAATTCATTTATAAGTTTTTCAAATTAAGAAAGTGTAACTTAAAAACAATGCTTATGAAGAAATCATCGTTTGGAAACGCACACGCGTACATTGATTACTGTCAATTTTGGCAGTATCTTTTAAAAACGATTATAAATGTTGAAATTAATCAAATTCAAATTTCTAAAAAAGAAATTCTTTTTCGTATCATAAACATGTTAATAAGAATTTATCATTTTCGTATTCTCTGTCGATCTGCCATGGTCTGGGAGAACTCTGTTTTCATTACCCAAAGAAGTTTTTTTTTTTTTTAATAGGTTAGTTCTATTACGTGCTTTAACATAAGTAATTTTTCAATGATAATATGAACGGTGCAAGTTCTGAATAAAATTGGTGAGATACTTTGTAATGGTCCACTTGTCAAATTTTCGAGTTCCGTTGAAGATCGGTAAGTCAACGTTACTTGGGTCTATTGGAGTTTTCGATACTTTCCAAACTATTTTATGCTACGAAAAGTAATGACGTCATATACAGCAGAAGTAAATCGCAAGACGTATTATTCTCAAGTAGTAATTACGTTTTGGATACACCCTGGACCAGCATGTGACTGCTCAAACAACTTCGGAAAGTAGTTCTAGCGCTGTCATTCCGGTCGAGGGTGTATTCCAACCTAGTTACTGATAACAAAAAAGAAGTCACGCGATTGACTTCCGCTTCATTACCTCGCGCGGTTAAAGTAGATCAGCTTGTATCGTATACTCCTTTAGACCAAATAATACTGACTTCTACACTGAAGTCGGTATACAAAATTCTGATAATCAAATACCAATGGACGTAGTTTGTTACCAGGACTAAATTGAGGAACGCTCGTTTTACTGTACTATACAATATGAGTCGGTGATACAACACTTACTTATAATCACCTGCGCATCCCATACTACAAACCATCCACCATAGGGCGAGGACACCAGCATACTGACCACGGCGGTAACTCTCGACGACAATGACGTAGACCGCCTGGTTAGCCTTTCACGCGGCGGTGTCAACACCGCGTGGGCCAATGGCGGCCGACCGCCCAATCTGTCGAGTTAAGTGAGTGCGTGTCCAGGCGACAGACACTCTTACTTTCCTCCACAGCCGGTAAGGAAGGAAGCGCCGGCTTCCGCGTTTCACTGTGCGAGCGTGCCCGGAGTGCGGATTGCACTGTGATTACCACAGCGACTCGACTTGTGAATAGATCATCGCTGTTTACAACTGATTCCCCACTGATATCTCAAGGAACAACCATCAATTCTGGGTGCGCAGACTTCCGCGGTCGTTGTCGATATTGGCTTTGTATTCCGGGTTGAACCGCATCAATTTATGAAAACCTAACGTTTCGGCCATCATTTTGCGGCCTTCTTCAGAGGACGGTCAAAGCTCAGATAGCTGTCGAATTGTAGCCCGCCGTCCGCGTTCATATTATCTAGTCTGTTTTTAATTTCCAGCACTTCTCTGATGCTCCTGGGCCACTATTTGCATGGAAAGCTACAACTTGACCAAATATGGTCATGCTTGCTTAGAAAAACGCGGGACGCAAGCCCCCATTGGACAGGCCACGCTGGCGGCGGTAACTTGAGTGACGTCACTCCAAACGGTTAGCGCGTTCTCCGGGAGCTATATACAGGCGACAGCGATCCCAGCCTAGACAGTCCTGTGAAGAAGGCCGTAAAATGATGGCCGAACCGTTATATTTTCATAAATTGACACGGACAACCAAGAAAACAACCATAAATTCTATTTACAAACCCAGCAATGTAGTTGACTGTGTTAAGCTCTACCAAAGGAAGTGAAAATCGTTCTAATTACCGATTTTGTTGGTAATCACAGGATGGAATAACACCATCAACAACACTATAGAGTTTGCACGGATTGTAAATAGGTAAAAGTATCCTTCTGCATCGAAACAAGGAAGAATGCGGCATATTAGGCAACTAATACTGCATAGATGTCTACAGGGTAACAGCCCTTTTAGGTGTAAACTAACTATTTTACAGCTGCTAACACGACACAGATAAAAACATTTATTCTACTGCTCATGTTATTTACATTCCCATTGACAATATTTCCCTTACCACAGAGGCATGATATGATTCCTAGAGAAAGATTTATATTAGTCGACTATACCTACCGGCATCTCCGTGGCCTCCGCATACAATATTTGATACTACGTAAATTTTACCTAGAGTGGTCTAGGGGAGGGGGGGGATCCAAAATGAAGAATTTAAGGTCAGTATGTCATTTCGACGAGAAAAACAGCCATACATAGATAGACTCAGTGACAAATCATTCTGTTTAATATGCAGCCAGCTTCTATCAAGGCCATATCTCATTTAATCCCATAATACTACGTAATTCACAATGTGTAGGGGCCTCTAAAAATACGAAGGAGGACCTTGGATTCGAACCCACTACTGTTACATTCGAAGTCAGGTAGCTTACTGGGAAGCCACCAGATGATTAGTAGAACATAAAACGAAAGTATTGCCTGATGCTCACTGGACCAGAAAGTCTATAACACAATGAAAACGTGCTTCTTAAGATGGTTTGCACCTCCCGAGACTCGAAGGTGCGACCTTCAACTGAGAAAGCCATCGCTGCGCGCAGAGGCGTCCGTGGAAAGCGGCGGGTTCCATGATATCTCTGCTCGGATCTCCCACGCCAGTTTTATCTTTTCGTTTTTTCCCCTCTTATGCTCCGTGGAAACAATGCTTTCTCTGTGTATGGAGAAAGTGTGAACTTGACTTTCTCCGTACTTGCAGCCCTGCGGTGGCGTGAAGTCCCCTCGGGACATTAGGCAAGGTGCAATACGCCTAACGCCAAACGTAATTACGATTTTCTCTCCGCGAAACCAATCAATTTTACAGGCCTAATTGATTATACACGTTTCGACAGCTTGGAAAGAGAGCTAAAAACAAGCTTTCATGCTTGGCAGTTACGCTGATGTACCAGGGACTGGATTCCTGGAACGGCGGCATTTCTCGGAAGTAAAAACTTTGTGTAATTTCATATCCGAAACTGTAGATAAATTCAGCTGAGCTATTAGATAAATCCATTGAAAAATGTGAGCTCGATTTCAGTTTTACGTATCCCATAAACGGCTGTGATTATGAGAAAAATTGTTATAAAACTGCTTGATGGAAAATTACATGTACATCTGCAGCTACATCCATACTCTGCAAATCACAAACATTGTGGGTGGCAGAGGGTGCTAAGCACCAATCCTAAACCCACCCATTCCAATCCCGAATAGTGCTAAGAAAGAAGGAATACATAAAAGCTTCAGTACGGCATCTTATTTCTCTGATATTATCCCTCCGGTCATTGCGACCTAAGTAGGTTGGCGGAAGGAGTATTTCATTGCACTCGAAATTTAAATTTTGTCGCATATTCTCAAATAAATTCGAATGCAAGCTACGTCGTCTGTCTTCCAAACTATCCCAGCCCAATCTATGTATCAATTCTGTGACGCTTTCATAAGGGCTGTAACAACAAGTCACGAATCGAGCGGCTCTCCTCTGCACCCTCTTCACTGAGTCAATCAGAACCTTGCGGTACGGATCCCAAACCCCACAACAGTAATCGAGATGCGGACGTACTAGTGTTTAATACGCTATCTCCTTTGTATGAACATTACAATTCCTCAAAATACGAAATATGAATCGTAATTTAGAATTAGCCTTGCCTACGACGGAAATTATGTGCATGTCCCATTTCATGTTGCTTTGTACTATCACCCCGAGATATTTCACGGAATCAACCATGTCAACAGCTGAATTGTTTATATTGTACTCGTGAACAAACTGATTCTTCTTGTTACTTGTGTAAATGGGGTTACTATTAATACGATAAACGTTATTCACATTGGCCAGTATGGAAGATCTGGAGTTGATTGATTGCTATGCAATAATGTAGATTTTTGTCTGTCAGACATTGTACATTGACCTATTTACTAAGCCTCTTAAAACAACTTTCGCAGAATGTGACGAGAACAAAAGGGCATCAAATACAAATGCTAACAAAAAATGTAATCAGTCTAAAATGCTACAACCATTGATTTAAAATATTATAACAGCTTTTATTCAAACAAATAAATTTAAAAATATAACAGAAACTAATTTGGAACTAATAAAACTTTCACGCAAATCTTTAACGTGTTTTTTCGGAGTTCCCGGTCTATATGCACAAAACACTAAAAATTTTCATTTTTTTTCTTTGAATTTACAAACAAGAAGTGAACCAGCTGAGACAAATTTCAGTGATATCACTCCAAAATTGTTACAATTAAAAAATTACTGCCGCAAATCGTTGTCTATAAATAAAAATTAATTAATTTTTAGTATTGTTTCTAAATCACGAAAAAATATACTGGATCAGTTGTAATTAAATTTAAAAAGGACCAATTTGACGGTAACATATTTTGCCGAAAAAAAAATCATGCAAGTCGATAACATAGTTTAAAAGTAATCGATGTAAAAGTAAATTTTTAAAGAAAAAACATTACTGGTCCAACTTCGAATCTTCTCTTTTGGATTCGATTAAAAACAACATCGTATCCAGACCACAAAAGCAAGGCGTGGAAATACAGCTTTTACTTTAGTTCTCATAGCTTAGTAAAGAAGAAATAATTATAATTGAGTCTATGGGACAGGATGGTGTGCCGAATACAAACTGTTCTACCAGTTTTCCTGTACTGTTTTACGGATACAGGTAGGCGAGGCCTGTGTAATGCCTGGGCTGAAGTAGAGAGAGCTGGGAGCAGGCAGCCCACACGTTCAGCCGTTCTGGCCTGTGGCCCATCTCAACAGTCACTACGGCCAATTAAGGCAGGTGGCAGAGAACCCACCAGGAGAACTTCCACGAACACTGGGTGACTTAGAAACCAATACGTAATGAGTAACGGAGACACGCATACTCAACAAGTGGTCGCTCTCCAGAAATGGTTGCATGTTACTCATTTCTTGCACAGCACTGAACCATTGTGAGATTTATTATTTCGGGAGTAAAGTCTTGTAAATTTAGTCTTGTAAATTTACTGTGTAAAATAGCTATATAACATAGAATCATAGACGTCATGCTACAATTTATTTACGAAAGGGTTTAATGGAAAATATTTGAATGTATGTTATAGCAACGACAAACATAAGAGGCGTCTTACTGGAAATCGAATGGTATCCGGTTCGAATTCATTTCTCAGTGTGGATTTTCGGAAGCCTCTGGTATAGTTTGCTGTGTACGTGAAATACGACAGAACGCATTCCGTGGTTCGGATTCTACGTTAAACTATAGATCTCTATATCCGGTAGGATTTCCTGGTTAGATTCAGGGGGCTACGATAGGAGCGGAATGCGCAGCCAATATAAACCATATCATCGGTTCTTTACGATCAAACGGGCTTTTGCCTTCAACAACAAACATTAATCATTTTTGGCAGAAATTATTTTTATAAAAAAAAATCAATAAAATCTTGACTAGCAACAAACTGTTGGATCTTCATCCCTGCAGCGAGAATTGAGGAAGATTTTTTAGTATGGCGGTGTTGAAAAATTGTAATGGACAAACAAAGGAGATAGCGTACAAATCTCTTGTGCGTCTTCATTTGGATTATTGTTGTGCCATTTGGGATCCGTTTCGTAAGGGGTTGATCGAAAGTATAGAGAAAGTACAGAGAAGAGCCGCTCGATTCGTGACCGCTTGCAACAGTTCTTATGAAAGCGTCACAGAACTGATTAGTAGATTAGGTTGGGAGTCTCTGGTAGATAGACGACACACGTTTCGTTTAAACTTATTGGTAAACATGCGTACTCCCACTTTCACTTTTGAGTGTAGTGAAATACTTCTTCCACCAACCTATTTGAGTCGGAAGGACAGGAAAGATAAAATTAGAGAAATAAGGTGCCGGACTGATTCTTATATGAATTCTTTTTTCCCTCGTACCATTAGGGATTTGAATGCACAGCAAAGAGATTAGCTTTGGTGCTGAGCACCCTCTGCCACCCACAATTTTGTGAATTGCAGAGTATATATGTAGATGTAGATGTTAATAAATTAAACGGAAAATTTGACTTCCATTATTAGTATTAGAGTAAAAAAATTGTCTTTCTTGTAGATGGTTGGAAAAATAACTGTTGTGAAGAGGCACGGCCTTCGTAGTTCAGCAAGTAGAATAATTAGTTAGGAACTCGATTTCTCTGAGGAAGATATGCATATGGAACACAAATGCTAAATGAACTACTTCTATTCCAACACTGAGATGACGCAATGTTTTCCTCTGTGCACCGAAATGCTTATACGCACACAATGAGATACTAGAAGCGGAAGGCGATCTCTCAACAGCCAACCAGTTATAATGAGTCAGTGGCTGTCTGCTCGAACGCACAGTGTATGACTCCTGAGGTGCCCATTGTTGGGGAGAAAGTGAGAACGGCTGTTGAGGGGCGGACAGGTAGACGGGGCGAAAGTGCTCTCCAGGGTCCACTCCCGCTAATTAACCACCGACTGACAGACGAGAAGTCCTGCGGGAGACGACGCTAGTACAGTAGAAACTCTATCTTCACTCTCAAGGCCACAGAATTCTAAATCACTCGTCTCGTAGCTGTGGAAACACAAGATTAAATGTTGATTTTTTTCCTATGTGAGCTACAGACGCCAGCATACTTGTCTTATCTGTTTAACATGCAATAATTTTCAAGGTGCCGATGTTTCGACACAAACCGCGTATCTTTTTGGCTGAAAGTCAAATGACACAGCTTAAGATCATAATATGACAGACTGTTAAAAGTCTTCAGAAGTTTTCTCCGTGTGTTTCTTACATTGCATACGGGCAGATAAACACCTTTATTCTCACAGAAAAAATGAGCTACAAGTATGTAAATATTTTAAATAAATGTTTTATTTCAACAATTGCTACTTGTTCGGTCTATCGAAATCTTGTTCGATCTATTGAAGCAGATTTCGCAATTTAGTGCTATGTGCGCCGGTCTATTACTCTCTGTGGATAATAAGAAGTGATAGGAGACGGCGTTTCCTCACTTCTTGTCGCAGATTCGGCAAATCAAATGAAAGTTCGCAGCAGCTGTGGCAAGCATCTTTTATTACGATTGTGTAAGAGTGAAAGCTGTGCCAAAAAGACTTATTTTACAGTTTCTTGCACTGTAAATAACAGAAGGAAATAAAACAATGCTCTCTTATAATAATGTTCAATTTATTTACTGGTTTCTTTTCTCTCTCTCTCCAGATGTTGAATACACTGCTATTTTGTTTCTTGAATAGTAAATCAAAGATCTAATCAAATTTATTTTTAATTGGATCAAATATTTAATTATAAAAATAAATTTCTTCTACATCATCGCATCAATTTCAGCTAAGTGTACAATTTCATTTGAAAGTTGCTTTCACTGAACTAAAAATTGCTTTTATATGTATACATAACGTATATACAAATAATTTCAATATACTAGGAGTACTTCAAAATTATTTACGGAAGTGAAAATATGAATCTGAAGGGAGGAGTGAGATTACTGGATGTGAAAGAAGTAAAAAGACCTACTAGCTTGGCGCTGGGATACTAGAATGACTACAATGATTCAGATCTTTTGCAAATGTTCACATTAATTACGATCTCACTTGTCCACTTTTTCCTACCATCAATAAATTCAGGTGTCTAATCATGTATCAAGTTGACAATTGTTGAAAACCAGATAAAATTTAAATTATATATTTCACTTTCATGTCCTCCAAAATAACTTCCGCCTACTTTTTTATTTTTTTTATTTTTTGTTAGAAAATGTTATGTTAGATGAATTTCGTTCTATCTACCCGAAAATTACACTTTAAAAAAATCTTTAATATTCCTGTTTGGTTATAAGTATTTTTCAGTTTACACGTCACACTATTTCTGACTAAATGTAATTTTTGGAAAGCTGGTGTATATACTGCTGTATTGTGAGACGAAACATTAAATATACACCAATTACATACGTAAACCTTAGTCGTATCAAAAACTTTCCGACCCATCGTTTTTCTCTAGGAAGTCTCTTATAGTGAACATCTACATTCTTAGAAATAGTTAAAACTGAATCGTAGACGATCATTTGAAGCATTATCTAGGCTTCGTCAAAATTAAACTACACTTTGTTAAGTAAGTTAAGTTTATATCTGACGAAGAAATGATGTGAGGGTTAGTCGGTATTTTACTGCAGTGAACGTGGACTACGACTGAATGAAGTTATATCGTCGTTCGTTGATTTAAAGTTTTTATATGTAAGAAAACAGATGTCATTAACACTCATGAATTTCGAAGTATGGTTCTCTTCTTATTCCCTTTAGACCTCGTCAACGTCAAGGTCATTAGCGGAGATAAAGGACTGGGAGCAAGGGATGAGAAGTAATTCCGCAATGGTCTTTTGAAGGAACCATCCCGGCATTCGCGTGGATTGATTTCGGGAAAACATGAAAAACCAAAATCTGGATGGGCGGCCGGTCATCCGAATCTGTGTCCTACCGAATACAATGCCACTCACTCACCGCGCTCGGTACAATGGTTTTAATTTCATTCCTCTACTTTTTTTTGGCACTCCGGTTAGTTTTTGTTTATCTGCTTAACGTCTCTCTAACAGCGAGGTCTTTAGAGACGGGAAAGGATGAGGGGCAAGGAATGGGAAGGAATTCGGCAGTGGCCTTTTGAAGGAATCATCCCGGCATTTGCCTGGAGTGATTTGGAAAACCATGGAAAACCCAAATCTGGATGCCCGGATCGGGATTCGAACCGCTGTCCTCCCGAATGCGAGGTCAGAACGCTAGCCGTTACATCCGGTTAGTGCTGTGCAGACGTTTTACATCCTGTATTTTTGAAAATATAGAGGACACCGCGGTTTCTAATTTTCAGGTATGAGACATGATGTCCTTGTGAGTCACATTTTAGTGCGCGTTTAATTGGAGCTGGTGGGTCTAGAGACGTCTCATCTATACGGCCAGGTTAGTAGCTCGTGTTGCGGCCACGTTGCTCCCCGTGGACACCATTAATGAGTAGCGTAGAACGCCTTGTCACACCATCCCCACTAAAGTTATGGATGAATTTCTGCCATTACGGCAGGTACTTTGAAAGAGTTCAGTTTCAGCGTCTGGGGTGACTGCTGATGTTAGGTGTTTTCTGTTGTGGCTCTTGGAAGAGGTTATGAGATATCTCACATACTCCTGATGACTGGGTCGGGCGAATCTGTCTGATCGTATTGTCATCCAACCCACGTACTGTCACCAGTGAGTTCCTGGAAGAGCTGCTGTGACCCAGTGACCAGCAGATCGCCCACGCGAGTGAGGAAGGCAGACGATCGGCTATCAACAGCCGAATAGGGAAGCCTGGGCGCCCACGACACTTGGCGAAAGGCGAACAGTGTGGGACGAAGCGGTTCCCAGAACAACGGGACAGCTGGTCGAGTTGACCGGACAAGTGCCACGCGCGCGGCACTGCACATAGCTCAATTCCAGGATGCAAACACTCCTTGCAGAAGAAACTTTACCTTGCTAGAGTGTTGGTAGAGGGTTGGTTTGTGCCGATAGTCATCGTTGGGAGCTCAGTCATTTTTGTTTCCGTATTAATTTGTGCCTCGTCGACGTCGAGGACGTTAGAGGCGGGGACAGGACTGGGAGAAAGAAACTTATGAGCTTTCCACTAATTAGTGAGGACAATTAGTTGCAGACAATCACCAGGTCAACTCCCAGAGAAATGCACGGATTAATAACATTTCCACACTATAGATAAATACAGCGTGCTATGGACGAAGAGACCACCTCATTTAGTTTCAAATTAAAGCACTGTTACTAAATTCAAATCCACAAAAATGATGGCAATTGTTTTTACTACCGAAATGAAAATCACAGTTCCAAAAGAAAGATTTACTCCATTAAATTAACACTGTTATTCAAAATCCATAGTTAAAACACTCCTACCAACGCCTCTTAACGTGCTCCGAATACAAATCACATTCTTATTACAGTCTCCATACAGCCCGTGTCTTAAGACAATCTAGCTTAAACATCCACGCTATGCTCTTATCTGTTACCAACACTGTTGCCAAAGATTCCTACACTACCCATTGCTACCCCAAAGACTACGCACACTTGTTGAAATGCTACATTAAACAGATTTATTTACAGGCTTTAATATAATTATTCATTAATGCATTAAATAATTAAAGAAAAAATAATAATAAAATAGTATAAAAAATGACTGATGGTGTGTGATGTTGTTATAAACTGGAAGGAATTCGGCCATGATCTTTTGAAGGAACCATCCCGGTATTCGGGAAATCACCGAAAACCGAAATATCGATAAGGAATTCGAACAGACGTTTTCCCGCATCATCATGATCGTTGATATTCATGAATACTTGGAAGTGATTGAAACATGTATGGTAACGATGTCACTCTATGAAAATCGAGGTATATCAGTATCAGATACAAGCAGAAATCAAGAAAGACCTCAAATTAGAAGGAATCATTTCAAAGGACATCGAAAACACAGAGGCATTTTGATCCCGCATTCACAAGAGACAAGTTGAGCAGGAGGAAAGACCGAAGAAAACAACTAGAACAACATGATCTGAAGAGAGAAATAATTACGATAATAAACTAAAAACACTGTAGCTGCTTCTATTGCTTAGTCGTCCAAAAGTCATAAAATATTTTATCCTACTAATGCCTCTGCACACCCTCCAATTATTGAACTGAAGGATTAATTACTATGGAGCTAATGCTCCTGTGGAAATTTCCCTGGCCATCTAACTACCCCTTTCTTAGTTTTCTTTTTCTTTCGTCAGTCTTTCGACTGGTTTGATGCAATCCTCCATCCTTTCCTATCCTGTGCTAACCTCTTCATTTCTACATACACCTTACAGCCCACGTCCTCAATTATCTGTTTCATATATTCTAATCTCTGTCTTCCTCTACAGTTCTGATCTTCGACTGTTCCCTCCACTAACAAATTAACCAATCCAGCATGTCTCAAAATATGACCTACCAGCCTGTCTCTTCTTTCTGTAAGCTTCTTCCACAAACTTCTTTTCTCACCCATCATTTCCAAAACTCGTTCATTTCTTACTTTGTCTGCCCACTTAATTTTCATCATACTTCTGTAGCACCACATTTCAAATGCTTCAATTTTCTTTATTTCCAGTATTCCTAAAGTCCATGTTTCGCTACCATAAAGTTCTGTGCTCCACACAAAGAGTTTTAAAAAGTTCTTTCTAATTCCTAGATAAATATTTAAAACTAAAAGGCTTCTCTTTTTCATGAAGGCACTTTTTGCTATTGCTATTCTGCTTTTAACATCATTCCTGCTTCGGCCATCGGTTGTAATTTTGCTTCCCAAGTAACAGAACTCACTCACTTCTCCTATTGCATCAGATCCTATTTTTATATTTAATCTACTGTGATTGGTATCATTTCTGATACATTTCATCACTTTTGTCTTGCTTTGATTTATATTCAGTCCAAAATCTTCCTTTAGTATTTTGTTCATGCCATTCAGTAACTTCTCAATATCCTCAGCCCTCTCTGCTAACAAGACAATGTCATCAGCAAATCGTAGCATACTGATTTTTTCTCCCTGAAAACTTATGCCATGTGGAAATTTTTCTTTGACTTTCTTCATTGCTTCTTCTACATACAAGTTGAATACTAACGAGGATAGACTACAACCTTGTCTCACACCCTTTTTAACTGATGCATGTCTCTCGTGATTCTGTACTTTAATTATAGCCACTTGATTCTTATATAGTTTATAGAGTATTCTTCTATCTCGATACTTTAGACCTGACTTCTTTAAAATTTTGAACATCTTGTACCACCTAACATTATCAAAAGCCTCTTAGTACTTTTTATTATTGTTTTATATACTTCCGATATTAAAACTCCTCTCCCCAACTACTAATTCGATTTACGAATTTTAAATTCCTTCAGGGCTTTTGTTAAATTATTATCATTTCCCTTGGTAATTTATTCCAATCCCTGACACTCTTACCGACAAAAGAAAACCTTCCCACCTCCCTATGCACGAAATCGAGTGCCAGGTTGTCATGGGCATCTTTTCCCTTCCATGCACTATTACTGATTCTTCGACCAATATCATTCCAAGCCCCATTGCCAACATATGCCATGTACACTCTCTTCATACTCCTGATGTACTCCAATGACTCCCAGTCCAGCTCGTTCATCATATCAGTTATCAATGTTTCCGTTATTTAATATCTGTGTTTCCCTTTTAAGTCTCTCTTTACAATGTTCGTGGCCTCTTGGCTGTAGGTACGTACCGCTAGTTAGTTACTCTGATGCTGTACCAGAGTCTGCAACTTTTTGTGTACATTAATCTTATAGTGGGAGAAATATTACTTGGAGATATTTAGTGGTTTTCTCGGACTATTTATCATCAGAATAATACAGGTGTGCAGAAATAGGTTACACGCTACTACGGACCAGATCAATTAATCTTCAAACTAGCTTCCTGCAACAGTTTATGTTCATTTGACACGATATAAATTGGTTATTAAAACTGAAAACTGACAAAGCGTTCTTTCAAAGCATACCAGGAGAAGCAATGAATAATCCAATTTTTGTAATAAGGGGACTCAAGGAATTCAGTTTCTTTTATTATTTTTAAAGTATTTTATTAGTATTCTTTTAAATACTAATTTATATTGAGCCTTTACGATGAACAGAAGAGTAATCGCATTCTTAACTATGAAGTGAAATTCGTGTCCCGAAAACGTACAAAGTTTGTTATAAATTTGTCGGTTGTAAACCTGAAGTGGGATGGAGGGTACTTTTAATTACCGACTAAAGAGAAATGATTCCGCAAAAAAAAGGTCACATCAAAAACTAAAGTTTCAACAGATAAACACGAAATTATATGATAACAGTATTATTTTAGTCAGGTTATCATTCCCGTCAACTGTTTATTAAGACGGAAAGGTTTCATTCGATTGAAACCTCTTTGATGCTCCAGCAAAAGCATTTCGCTAGTTCTGAGAAATAGTATTTGTTTATGCTTTGAATAAAGGATTTTAGACACAAATAAAGAAAAAATAAAGAATCCTTATAATGAATAAAAAGCAGTTGCTAACACTTTATCCCTTCTGCTGGATTTTGAGATTTTTTGCCTAATGATTTCAATTAAACTAAGTTCTAACTTCAGTTCTGTGTACATTTTCTGCTTTGATACAGCTTCTTTCATGCGAAATTATTCCAATCTCAGTTTTGATCACTAATAAAAAAAATCGTTCTTCTTCCCTTGTTCCTATTATCTGTTATTATTTTATATCATTGGTATCTTCTGTAAACTTTTACATAAGTCAAGCATTTAATTAGACAACCTTGCTTTCTGTTATCCTTTCCACTACTGCAAGTTTGTTTATCACACTATTTAAAAGACTTATTTATGACAACATCACATAAATATAGCTGCTCTTCGTTGTAACATATACAATTCTTTAGTGTTGTGTTAATAAAAGTAGTTCCATTTTGTCTGACAGTTTTGAAAGACAGGTGTAGCAAGTTTCTTGCAACATGATAGCTACTAAATATAAATGTCTTGGCCCACAGATTTTGATTTTTTCGTAATTCATTCGTTCTACCATAATTGCCAAGTGATAATTGGCAAACTATGTGACTCTACGTGATTTTTATCAACAGTTCTCGAATTTGGTGTTCATTCATAAAGAAAAATTAGGATCTCTAGCAATAACAATAATGCTTTACTTCGAGAGCGAAAATTAATGTGGTTGACGTTTCTGTAGACAAGCCACTGAGAACCTTAATTTAGAATAATTTACAGGGGAAAATTCTGTTGATAAATCATTGATGCTTTCGATTTTAATGACGTACTTCTTTGAAGAAATGCTAGCAATAAATCATTCATATCTTTAAAGGGAATATTGCTCTCGTATGCGAAGATGATGGTACATCATGGAAGCCATTAGTATGAATAATCTGCAAGTTTTGTGAGAAGTCTGTGATAACTTAATGAAGCGTTTAACGCAAAAAATTTAATGTGGGTAACCCACATGCTAGTGCAAATAAAAATTGCTCTTCCACAGTTAATACAGAGGAGTAGCATTCCCAACATTTATAAGAGCATTTGCAAAGAAGAATTCCATCGGCTAATATACTTGATGCTTACTAGTTAATTCGTGTAAAGCTATTAAAGATAAACATTAATTTTTACTGCAACTTACTCTGGGTCTTCCCGCCGTACTTTCTTTAATATGTCTCAAAGCTTTAAAACATTCAGTCTTTGGTAAAGAATCCGTATAAATAAATCGTATTTTGATAAGGAAAAAAGGAATACGGTGAGATAAAAAATAGCTTACCACTGACAGGCCAGTTAGATACTCGTAAATATACGATATGGGTAGTAGACCTAACAGTGACTCGTGGGTAAAAGTAAGAAAACAGAACTCCGTAAAATATTTAGTAAGTAATATTAGAGCGAGTTAAGGAACGCTTTCTAGGTGAAGGTCCTTGAAGCGGGAAAAGTGGCAGACCTGTTCCTCAACTTAGCCGTTAGCCTCGATGCATAAAACAGACATTAACACGAAAAAAAGGTACCGCGAGGATTGAGCAGTAGCGCCAGATTTCTCATAAAGTCGCAGAGATACCTTAACGGAACACAAAAGGCGCCCGGTGATAATTCATGCTCACAAATCTCATTAAGGAGGTGTTTAAAGCCACGTGTCGAACTCAAGGGGAACACCACGCTCGTCCTGTAAATGAATATTAATCAAATTATCAAGTCAATTAGAGAGTCGGGGCCATTAGTACGTATTTGTGGGTTTACAAGGATAGCTACATGTCGTGCCGGTCAGGCCTGACTAATCGCTTTTGAATATCAGAGCCCAGATTGAAAAACCTTGCGAAACATGTTATGGTGCCGTTTAAATAACTCACAAATTAAAGAGGCTGAGTATTATGATTAATGTAAGAGGAATACTGGATTCAAGCCTCCGTCCAGTTATAACTAAAATAGACATAACAAAGATACTAGGACCAAAATTGGAAAATTACAATTAAATATATCAAACGACATTAATTCAGCTGACAGTGATGTTATAAATAAAATTGAATGATGGTGCTGTGTACAACGAACGAAAGACAAATATAGAGAACAATGGTGACTTTTTTTTTGCTTTTTTCGTGTTTTATACCTCACACCGATCATTAGAGATGAGAGAGGATTGGGAAGAAGGAACAGGAAGGAATTTGGTAATAGTCTTTTGAAGGAACCTTATCGGTATTCGCCTGGAGATATTTCGGCAAATTACGCAAAATTGAAATCGATACGGCGATCAGTAACTGAGTTCGGTTGCCCACGGCATGGGTGGTTTTAATTGAGCGTCACTTTGCTATCCTCCTATTTGCTCTTGCCAACTACATTACAAAAGCATGATACAGCTCAGATAGATGAATAAGAAACACTTAAATTAGTTAAATGGTTCTAAGGCTAAGCAACCCTTCTTCATCAAAAAACCCTAACCACTTGAGTACGCTAAAATGTAAGGAGTTATTACTTTCGTTTATTAGTAACACAAAATTCTGACAATAATATTGACTTTGTTGTTCAGTGAACAATGGAAAAAATCATTGAAGCGAATAGTTTTCCCGCAGTGGAAAATAAGCTACAAGTTCCGGAGTAAATTCTTTTTTCTTAACATATCCAACTTAACTGAAACTACGCACAGACTGCGATTTTTACGGGTTTACAGTGTATTTAGCTTTTTTTACTTGTGGATTCACTTCCAAGTAGTCTTTTTGTGACTCCAGACATATCTGTTAATGTCCGTTTGCTCCGAACTAGCAGTTCGAGGTCATATTCCCCTTGCTCCCCACCTTAACTCCTCACCTTTGCCCCCCCCCCTCCCTCTCCCACCATCACTTAACCCTCCGAGCTGACTGCTGAATTTGTTTACGTGACTACGTATGTAATGATGCGCTCATTCTTTTTCCTGTGAACATCTGACAAGTGCGGCGGAAAGAGGGTGAAGCAGAATGACCTTGAGCCGCCTTTTGAAAATGAACAGACTATAGTAACTCCATCAATGTTGGAAACAATTACGCACTCTTCAGGAGCGAAGTACCGCTTTGACTCAAGTAGTTTCACCGCACGTGATGGGTGAGAGATAACGTTCAGGCCTCGTATTCAGGAGGATGCAGGTTCGAATCCTGGTCCCGTCATAGAGATTTTGGTTATTCATGGATTCCCGAAATCATTCCTGGTGAAATCCGGGATGGTTCCTTCAAAAGCCCGTTCCTAATGAGACAAGGAGTAAATTCATAATCAAAAATTTAAAAAAAATTAAATGAGCGTCGTCTCAGATATATTATCGAATTGATGAAGATTCAAAACTAGCAAAAAAAATGGAAAAAGTGTTCCTAAAACCGAAAGGAATTGTGCGCTTGTCGAAAAATTTAGAGAAATGAGGTATAAACAGATTACATCATTTCTCTGCGGATGAATATCGACAGGTTAACAATAATCATTCACTCAAAACCTCACTTGCATAAATTGACTTAAAATAATCGTAGAGATAAAATCTTAAATATTTCTACCATGTCTACAATTTTGGCCGAATAACTCCATTGTTTCACTTCCACTGGTAATACTACGGAAAGTATTTGCAGAACTGTTTCGAATCCCTGTCCGGCTATGCAGATTTGAGGTTTCCGTGGTTTTCTTAAATCACTATAGAGGAATTTCAGGATGGTTCCTTCAAAAAGGCTATGGCCGAATTCCTTCCTCTTCTTTGCCCCCACGGACGAAGCAATTTGGTTTAGCAGCGACGTGACGGAATTAGCCCATTCTTCATGTCTGAAACAGTCGTTTTTAACAACGCATATTCTCCCACCAGTTCTTGAACTCTTAACGTGTCTGACGTACTCTAATTCACAACCAGATTCTCTAAAGTGATTCTCATATGATTCATGACATGAAATGGCTCAATGGAGGCCTTATTGTGAATCTCACGACAGTTGTGGCACCAGAACTGTGCAAGACGCTAAGAATTCTTTCAGGTCACTTACAATTGTGAAGGACCGTCTTTTTCAAATTTCTCGAAATGCACTACAGACGAAAAAAACCAAACCAAATATAATTTTATGAAAATTTCACGAATAAAAATTTATTTATAACAATTTCGTCTTCTTTTATTTGATTATAGTTGTGCACAGTGTTTCTAGAGTTTGACCATACAACACAGTCATAAGCTGATAAGTTGGCCTAGCGTGCAGTCGAAACGTCATGCTTTTGAAACACCATCTGACCACAAACCAAAGAAAATTTCTCGGATAAAACCTCCAATGTTGTTGTTGTTGTTGTTGTTGTTGTTGTTTTGTTGTTGTTGTTGTTTTGTTTTGTTGGTTGCGGTGGTTGTTACGGTTGTTGTTGCGGTTGTTGTTGCGGTTGTTGTTGTGGTTGTTGTTATTGTTGTTGTTGTGGTTGTTGTTGATGTTGTTGGCTTTTTTTTAATTAGAGCGTAGGGTACTCCAAGAATTTTTCAAAATACTCTCATGCATCAAAAATCCTGACAGTAACTGAAATCGAATTTCCTTTATATTCCAAAAGCTGAAACGTAGCTACTTTGGGTTGTAACATTGCATTCCGACAGTTAAGTGTGTCCCGAAGTTCTTGCGCAGGCACAGGAGATGTTTTGCCGAAGCGTATGATGTTGGAAGACATTCCATTTTCCTTGCCGCGGAGGTGGGCGTTGGCAGTTAAGTTCAGAAATAGACTCTGTGAGGTGCCATTAAGTGCCGGGGTATCACCTGTACAATAAGCGTCGAGAGAGCGCGCGGTGGCTATTATGGTTTCCGTTCGCTAAGAGCCGGGCGCGTCCTTGCCAAGGTCGTAAGACCAGTTGCCAGCGCCCCGCAATGCCGCTACGCCCACATTCAGTGCAACCAATCCACTGGACGCACATTCCTCGACACACTCAATTCTTAAAACCACTTTGTCTGTAGTATATCACTTTTTTTTTTGCTTGGGCTTTACGTCTCGTCAACAGCGAGGTCATTAGAGGCGGGATGGGAACGGGAAGGAATTCAGCCATGGCCTTTTGAAGTAAGCATCCCGGCATTCGCCTGGAGTGATTTGGGAAAATCTGGATGCCTGGACGGGGATTCGAACCCGCGTCCTCCTGAATGCGAAGACAGAACGTTAACCGTTCACCCACCACGCTCGGTATCATACACCCCCTACCTCCTCATACACCTTCCATATAAATATTTTCCTCTTCTGGTACTACGAAGCTGTGAGTGGTAGATCTCCGGCCTAGTATTTGGGAGGACATGCCTTCATATCCCCGTCAAGCCATCCAGATTTCGGTTTTCCATAGTTTCCCAAAATAACGACAGACGAATGCGCAGTTGGTGCCAACAAAAGGCGTATCCAAATTCCTTCCCGTTCCTTGCCCTCCAGTCTTTACTGATCTCGATAAGGCGTAAAACCCAAATAAAATAAAATAGTCTTCTGGTACTTCGCGACTTTGTACTATCTGCTTGTTGCCTTATTGTTCCCTGTAGATGAATATTTAAGGGAATAAATATTTTAACCGATATTCCACATCACATGTTCATCTTCCAGTCTTTCCAAATCACTGCATCGACAAGGCAGAGAGGTAAATCGCTAAAGACAAGCACCAGACACGGAAATGGCTTTAACAAAATTTTGCGATTTGAATTTTGCAAAATAATTGTGCAGCCTTTAAAGTGAGTGAGCGCCAGTGTTTTCTTGCAAAAGGAATCTTCTGCGATTCAGGAATTCATATTCCAGGAAACACAGATATAACTCCACAAATGTGACGATTTGCTACAATTTTCAGATTCATTACACGTCTCTTCCGTCCTACTTTAAGCATCAGTAAGGGGGAACACAATGTTCTCCATAGACAGAGATTTACTTACATTATATAGACAAAGCTGGTTTTTTTGCTTTAGCTACAAAGAGAAACAGTATTATAAATTATGTGGTATTACTTCGTAAGGGCACTTTAGAAGTGATTTTTATTTATTTAGGTGTTGCTGATCTTTTTTTTGTATAAAAAAGTAGGCCACAAACAAACTGTAGATTGATTTGAATGAGAACATTTGCCTGATTACAGCAATGATTCCTTTAACATATATTTAAATTATAACTACCAAACAGGAATGTATACAGTATTTCGCAAAAGACATTCTACAATGCACAGTTTGCGAATTGTTGGTAAATTTGTCGGTAACGGACTGATGGAGCGCATATAGATACCCATGAATGGAGTAATTAAGTGTAACATTTCATTGTAGTAGTAGTAGTAACATACCAGATTTCCACCAGTAATCGGATGTTTTTATTTAATTTTATTTATTTTTATTTAAAATTCCGTATACTTTGTTTCTGACCATTCACAGCCTTGTTTTATTTTTTTTAAAGTATTTTCATATCTGCGTTAATAATATCACGGCTACTGGCGCTAGTTGAATGACTCGTATTTTATCTTACGTTGTAAAGGAAGTCTGGTTTCAGGTATTACCACCACAGACTGACAAAAATCAGGAACGCTTTGGACTGGTAACGGCTTCGTGGAATAATACAAAAAATAACAACGAAATATCCGACCCTCCTCAATTCTTAATCGTGCAACATTTAATCGCAAAAGAATGTGATGATCACTTAGTAAGTTTCAACACTACTTTCTTCACATTTATAAAACGTAAGCTGTATATTAGGTTCGACATAATTTTTCTAACTCTTGGTGTCTAGTTTCGGCTACTTATCGTTCTTGTAGCAGCTCTGCCATTTTATTGGATGTCTTTAATTATTTAATATAATTTAATTGCAATGGAGCACAGGCTCCGGTGGCAATTTCCCTACACACCCATTTTCCCCCTATCCTGCACCTACCTACATTTGCCCTCTACAAATTTTAACTTTAAATTCTTTCAAAGTTTTCGGTAAATTATTCATCATTTGTCTTGGTAACTCATTCCAATCCCTGACACCCTTACCTAAAAAAGAAAATCTTCCCACACCCTTGTGCCTGAAATCGAGTGCCAGCTTGTGGTCATGGTCATCTTTTCCCTTCCATGCACTACTTTTCATACCTATTGCAATATCTTTCCATGCCTCATCGCCAGTATATGCCCTGTACACTCCCATGACCCTCCTCATTCTCCTCCTGTCTTGCAATGAATCCCATTCCAGCTCCTTTATCATATCCGTCATAGAAGAACCTGCTTCTATTACCTACAGTAATAGAATCATCGAATATTGTGGTCGAACATTAGTTTTCCTGATGGAGAATTCGGCTTTGAATTTCCTTCCAGCCAGCCTTATAGCGATTTGCGGTGACTTTCGCAAAATACTGAGAAGATAAACTCTTTAGTTTCTCGAACAAGAAGTATTCGTTACAGATCATCATAGTCATCTATCCGCAGCACTGATTATCTTTTATCTTTGGTCTTCGTGAGAGCTCCAAAGAATGTCTCTGCAAAATGATATCTATAATTTAATGAAATATAAAATGAAAACTATTGCTGCTTCAAGTTCTGAATCGATTAGAATAAAAATTTCAGTCGATTATTCTTTAAATGGGTTCTTGTCAGGGACTCTTCTCATCGGACGGATAATAAAAACGAGACTAAAGGAGATTGGGAGAGAGAGGACTGGAGTGCTTGGTATTGTGTGGAAAGGCTTGAAGGCATAAATCTTAATAACAGAAAAAAGTGAGACAGTTTCTCGGTCGTAACTGCGAGGTATCGGCTTTCACCGACGGCTAACTGCGAATATCGTGGAGGGCCTTTCTCCTTCACCCGCCAGGACCTCTTTTTTCGGACATGTAATCAAGTCCTAATCAGGCCAAGGCTGAACTATTTTGACCGCATCAGAGAGAGGCGGATTGTAATTACGACTCATAACAGCTCGCGACAGACGTGGGTAGGGGTCCGTCGGTGATGATTCGAGAGAAAGAGATGGATTCGTTAAGCTAGTTTCGAACACCTTGTCTAAGGTAACAGGTGATGTATAAAATCTGTATAAACTTTTAAGTACGTCAACACTAACAAGACATCACAAAATTGATCTTCATCCTACCGAGCGTGGTGGGTGAACGGTTAAAGTTCTGGCCTCGCATTCGGGAGGACGCTGGATCCAATCCCCGTACGGGAATCCAGATTTGAGTTTTCCATAGTTTCCCAAAATCATTCCTGACTAATGCCGGGATGCTTCCTTCAAAAAGGCCATGGTCGACTTCCTTCCCGTTCCTTGCCCCCAGTCCCATCCCGCCTCTAATGATCTTAGCCATCGACGAGGCGTATAGCAATAAGTAAAAAAAAAAAAAAACTTCATTCTGTTATTCTGTTCATTACACCAAGCCCTGTGAGTGAGAGTTAACGCTCGGTCGAGGATGACGGCTCGAACCCCGTGCGGCCATCCAGATTTTGGCTTCCCATGGTTTCCCATGGATTCCCGAAATCACTCCACGAGAATACCGGAATGATCCCTGCAAAAAGCCGTTGACGAATTCCTTCCCGTTCCTTGTCCCCAATCCTCCCCTGCCTCCAATGACTTTCACGTCGACAAGGCATAAAGTCATAAGCAAAACAAAACAAAAATCAGCTAATATGAGTTTCATACGGAGCTGCGATTTTAACATTCCTAGTTTCATTCGTTTTAAGTCTTTATCCATTAGGTACTTCCGACTCTCATATTCAAATACGAAATCATTGAGTTTAACTTCTATACTAGGAATGTTCACAATTCCATTTATGCCTCTTCTAATCATGCTATATGTCTTTCTTGACGGTATGAATTCATAGTCAAGTATGATTTCCTAAGGATTAGAGCCTATGTTCCAAATATTAAATCTGGGCTTATATTCGTATTTCATAAGTACTTCAACTTGATTAGTATGTTTTTATAGTACCATGAAACACTTCAGCATTTGCTTCCTACTCTTCCTTCCAATTACTAAACAAGAACTAATTTTACCTCCTCATCTTTCTTATAAACTGATTAAAGAATTTGGTTAAGTAATTCGTTCTCTTTGTTCTGTTCCGTTTTCGAATTTAGTCAACATATAGTTTTTTTTCTATTTATTTCTTTTCATATAAAATTTTCCCTGAAAGACTGGTGTTGAATCGAACAAGAAGAAATCACTAAAATTATTTAAAGAAACAAAAAACATCTGATAATCGAGGGTTGAACTCTTACATTCTCCAGTAGCCTACATTCATCTCGGACGGCGACTTCTCACTGTCTTCTTGTATACACAATGTGATGTCCGAATCTTTCCATGTCAGAGATGTTATATTGGGTATTAGTGTTCATGTATTCTGCAGATCATCATTATAAGGCGAATTCAGTGGAGCTTCTTCCATTAACGATCCTGAAGTCAGTATAACATTGAATGGAATCTCCAATCATTCAATGATGGTTAGAAAGAGAGACTCTGAAAGGTTTCCCATGTAGTGCATTACTCTTAAATTGGAACATTTTTTTTGTTAGGAATTTACATCGCGTCTAAATCGAGGTTATTACAACCGAGAAAGGATTGGGAAAATTAAGGAGAAGGAATTCTGCCAGCGTCTTTTCAAAGAACTGTCCCTACATCTGTATGTTCCGTTCAGAGATCGTACCCGCGCTCTTCCGAATATCAGGCCCTTGCGTTAACCGCTCATCCAACAGGCTCGGTAAGCTGGGACGACTGTCGAGAAAGTTTTTATTATATATTCTCTACCAACTGCCCTTTAATAACGCTGAGCAAGAAGGGAGGCAGCCAAGACAACTGTTACGCTACACTGGTTGCCTACTAGGACGGCGTCATACTCGAGCAGGAAACGCAACAGCATTTTCACGGATCGTCCCATGTAATACGTGCAAGGGAAGGGTAGTGCTGGGTAGAAATTCTGTTCATTTGATGGATGGTGATTGAGAAATTTTTTAAAAGACTACGAGAACTGTTTAAAACAATTGACACGTTATATTCAAATTTAAAAGTAATATCGACTACAAACATCGATGTATTGAAAATGGGCTAATGGTGTCAGATGTGCAGGAAATAAGAGCTAAGTTGTGCAGACTCAGTTAATAAGTACAATTATCGGATACTGGAATCAAATGCAGATCACTCTTTTAAAGGCAACTTTAAAAAGCAAACAAATTGAAATTCTTTGTACGCTGTGTTAATTAATACTCTTTGTTATAAATCTCAAAACATATTTTATATAATCGTATGAGTTTGTTCGTGTTTGTTAATTTAAGTATATTATACAATTAACCAATTCTCGTTTTCATTTTTTTTTAATTTGCTATGATATCTGTTTTAAGAAGTTTTTTCAAGCAAATAGCAAGTGCAAAAGATTAATTCCTTTACATTTTTGGAAGCAACAGAAAGCTAATACATCTTCTGAGTGTCCTTTCACATTGTGACGCAAGTGCACCAACATCGCGATAACATTTCGATGCTATCGAAAATAATAAAGATATCTGAAACAAAAAACATAACGTTTCCTGATGGTAATAATGTTGCCTAAACATGGTTTGGCAGCTCCATAAAACTACTGCTATACCGTGAAAGTTTAAAAAAAAAAATTCACAAAGAGACTTTAAGAATTGTCCGACGTCTCCTTTCTCTTCAGAAGCCAATAGGAGCTTGCGGTTTGTACGGGGAGTGTCCAATGGTCGCAGAGAAAGTGACAGGGTGTGGTTCGAAGTACTGTAAAATAAACCTTTCTAGTTTTCCTGCGGTACTAGTAGGCAATACTGGAAGTTTACGCGACGTAAAAAACTAAAAATATATTCTGAATAGTGGCTTGTATTTCAGTGACTAAGTGTCTGCACGGCATTAACAGCAAACAGGTACTCCTAAAACAGTAAGTTTGTGGAAAGATCTGTGGATAGAAACTGTTTATGCTTTCCCTCAAATAAGCTCTGCCAATACGTCCCGTGGAATGTTGTAAGGAATTTGTTTTCATACTATAGCTCATTTTTCCTGTGGCGGGTGCAGGTAAAGGAATCAAACAAATATTGCGTGATGAACATGAAGTGTACAGTCACGTGACAGAGACAACTGTGTCAACAGACAAGGTCAGTTTATCAATATTACCTTTCAAGTCTACGCAGTGGTTGAACCAAGTATTTGAGTCATGAACTGTACAATGAGAACTCGCTCTCCTTCTTTAATACTTTTGAATCCCTTAAAACTCAAAATAAATTATTCAGTTTTGTTGAGAAAATCCTGAGGGTTAGATACAGGTCATGTTCGTAATTCATCAAGATTCGGTCACACGGTCATGACCTGACATCATCATCATCCATGTTCTACCCTGAGGTAGGTTTCCTCATCACAACTCTTCTATCTTCTGATATTCTCTTCATGTACAGTGTTGTAGGTCATTACCTACAAAACTCGTTTTTTGTACCTGAAAACTAGTTTTATTTTACTTTTAGGCTCTGTGCAATATCACTTTTTTTTAAAATGACATTAAGATGTCCAACAACGATTAAACTGTAGAAATACAGCAGATTAGGTCCCGTGGTTATAACCTGTGGTCCAAAACTTCGTCTCTGGAAACTCATTTTTTTGTCATTTTTAGATTCTATTAAATCCATTTTTTTATTTAAATCGACTTTAAGTGTTGTATGTATATAGATACATTACTACTTTTTTTACAGTACTAATTTCGTGATCCGGGAACTATTCTAGATCCGTGACCGGTAGCGGGTCTACACCGTGTAGCAGAATACAGGAACGTCCGTTTTCGTTGATCGCCTTGTGTCTATTAAATTTCGATCTCAAACGGGCAATCTGTTCCGTATCATATAAATCATTACTGGTGTCGGAGCAATGATATTTCCCTTTCTTTCTGACAAATTCTCTGATAGATAGGCCAAATCAAGGTTCGTTCACCCAGTGCTATATTTAATTACAGACAATCTGTTCAGTGATTGACGCTAAAATGAATGGTGAAGTCAAAATGGACTTCTTTCTGATGGTGTAGGAAGCAAAGTGTCTAAAAATATTCTGCACTTGAAGATAAAAATATAAGCAAGTATCTTACGCTCTTGTAATATAAAAGTCCAATTTCCCCTATGCAAATATTATTTTCAGAAATTACATAAATGTTAGGTGCTAATTGCAGTTGTGAAGTAGTTATTTCATCTGTGATCCATTTAAATACTTTGTTTTGATTCATTAATTATAACGTAATTTTAAGAGAAACAACAATGATGAATTGTCTTGTCCGTTCACTCAATACGTTGCGGTTATTCATCGAGGTTCAAGTTACGTGGTTGTCTAGCTGTAGGTATGGCGGCAATGCTATTGGCTGAGAGTAAAGTTTTTTCATTCTGCTTGTCTATCCTCAATGCTAGTAGGCAACTTCAATTTAGATTTCTAAATGTCGTTTTAATTAATTTCTGTACTCCGGCGAAGTAGTGGCCTTTGGATATAAGAATTATAATCGATAGTTTAAGAGAATTATTAACTTAACTTAGTCCACAACCCGAAGGTTGGTTGGAACCTCCCTATGGAGGCATACTAAACCGTTGTGTCAGAGGTAGGACGGCCAGTTCCTTTCCTCTGGGACCTACAGTTTAACGTTGAATCCGAACCACGGAGCGGCCTGGCGTGCTCATATGATCATACACAACTCTCAAAATTCCTGCGCCTGCCGGGATTCAAACCCGGGAGATAATTATTAGGGATGGTCAAAACGAACTTTAGTATTATTTATGATACCTTGACCTCTTATCAAGTCAATGGAGTAGTTAGACAAAAAAAATACTGTAAAAAATGACCCTGTCAAAGCAAATGAGTACGCAATTATCGTCAACTAGTCAATTTATTAGTCGTACAGTTCCGCATGAAGCCAATTAAGCTGACAATTAGACACCAATCAGTTTTCTTTCAGATCCGGCCAGCTATGGACCACGCTCCACCGGCCCACTATTTTACACAGTTGGCGAGTGTGAATCATGAGAGGCGGGAATTCAAACCAGGTTTCTTAGACTCTTACGTAACCTATAGCAGGAACGTAGTACATATTGACATCTGTCTGTGAAACTTGTAGCTTTTCCTGTTCTCTATGATAAGTGTATTTCTGTTAAGTTTATGAGGAGGAGATCGGGTACCGTCATATCATTCGCTTAGATCAGGGATGGGCTATCTTTGCTTAGCTGAGGGCGTAATTTCGGGACTTAATCAGGCCGCGGGCCGTAGGTAAGAAATCGCGGGCCGTGGGTAAGAAATAAGTTGATAGTAGTGAAAAAAGGTGATAAAATGCACACTTTTTTATTTATTAGAATTACAATAGCATAATCAAACATACGAAAAGCAAATTAACAAAAACAGTTAGAAAATGAAAATTAATGAGAGGTTTGAGTTTGAAGCTTATTTGAAATTTCTGAATCTCTCGCGGGCCGGATTGAAGCTGGTGGAGGGCCGGGGATTGCCCATATATGGCTTAGATGATTGCAGCAAACCGCATCAAAACAGTAATCAGGACTACCTGTTCGCTGGGACCACGACTCGATCTTGGTTCCGTTGTACCTGCTCGATAAAGTGTGCGGTGCCATAGAACACTGAGACAGCAATCAAATACTCTTATTTATACTCACCAAGTCGACAGTGGGAATCGAGATGGGATTGAGGAAACGCCACGTTGTCAAAGAGCGAAATTAACTGTCAGGAGTCCTGCGACTTCATTTATTGAATGCAGGCAATTGAAGGATGTGCCTGGCTCGCTACGCGGCCCGCTGCAGCAGTCCAGAGAAAGCGGCGCTGGGCGGCTTGCGGCCTTGTGAGCCCCGGGGCCACGCTCAGATGAAGAAGCAGCCGCACGCATCCAGAGGCCAACGACCGCACACAACAACCTGTCTGTCAGTCAAACCTGCACATATGCAATAAAAACATGCATGCTCTACCACTTTCGTTCAAGTGAAGAGATGCACAAAATGATTTACTTTGTCGCCCTTCCACAGTCGGCAACAAACGATGCTCTAGAGACTAAGTGAATTTATGTGATCAATAAGGGAATTTGAGTGTAATGTTTTTCGTCACGTAACGCGTCGTCACGTATCGGTTAGTTCAAATACGCCGGTCCCGTGCGACCCAAAGCTATGACATAAAGTCATACAACTGCATGGCTCTATCAATATACAGGGTATCTAGAATAAGGAGATAATTAGGGGGCATCCACAAATTACGTGAGGTGTTTTTTCCGGATTTCTGGACCCCCTCTCCCCCCTGGTGAGATTTCGTGAGATCTGGCCGGACCCCCCCCCCCCCCCACCCCCTCTGGTAAGATCTGGTCCGTGAAACTTTTGTAGACCTTTTTTTATTTTTTTTATTATTTTTTTTTTAGTTTTTTAGGTCACACCCTAACTTTTTTCACGAAATACCCTCCTAAAATCGACTTTGGCACAAATTGTAGACCTTTTTTTTGGCTCTTGTCCCCAAATTTTTCGCAAAATCTCACGTGAGATTTCCGTAGACACCCCCCTCCCCCCT
This sequence comes from Vandiemenella viatica, assembly GCA_031002005.1. NCBI lineage: Eukaryota > Metazoa > Arthropoda > Insecta > Orthoptera > Morabidae > Vandiemenella > Vandiemenella viatica. The sequence continues at coordinate 134,164,649 of CM061914.1, forward strand.
GGTGAGATCTGGTGAGATTTCGCCTTAACCCCCCCCCCCCTATTTCACCTCACGTAATTTATGGATGCCCTCTTAAATGACGGTAATAAATATCTACATGATTTTGTGTAGACCCTGCAGTCTATTTTATCAGTGACAAATAAAATGCATCTAAACCTATGTAGCTTGGTTCAGACACCGTCCACTTCCACCTCACGTTGCCCTGCTTTGTTTTTATACCCAATCCTCAACCGAGGCATGTAGTTTATGGGCGATCCCTAAAAACGGATTCCCATGGCCTGTGTAATTGGCGGCTGCGTAGGACGAACACCCAACAGCGGGCGGGGGGAAGGGAGGCGCCTCTGCTGGCAGGGATGGCACGGCACTATCCGTCGCCCAGTCGGTAAACATCAAAGGCCCGGGTAGCTGAAACGACACTGGGCATCTTGGTGGGGAGGTGTAGCGAGGGCTAGCCTGTGGCGCGTGCTGATCCGTACAACTGGGCTGCATGACGCGGCCTATAAAACCACGGCCCGTGGGAATCCACCATAAGGTTAATGTTGAAATGGTTTCCTCAAAATACCAAGGGCGAATTCCTTCCTGTTCCTTGCCCCAAGTCCAGTCCCGCCTCTAATTAGCTCGACATAAAAAAATAATATGTTTTCCTGCCGTTAAAGTTTCTGTACTAACCACAATCGTGTTAATTAACCCCGTAGATTATATGGTGCACGCTACATTCAAGCCGTATTTCGTAGACACCAATACAGTTCGAAATCAAACGTGGATCAAAGTGCCGAAAAGGGTGTTCCAGATCTGTGTGGAATATCACTTACCTACAGAATCGTGAAGATCCTTCCGGTGGATCCAGTGAGTAATCAAGTTAATTTAATTTTTTTAATTGCAATGGAGCACAGGCTCCGGTGGCAATTTCCCTACCCACCCATCTTCCCCCTATCCTGCACCTACCTACATTTGCCCTCTACAAATTTTATCTTTAAATTCTTTCAAAGTTTTCGGTAAATTATTCATCATTTCTCTTGGTAACTCATTCCAATCCCTGACACCCTTACCTAAAAAAGAGAATCTTCCCACACCCTTGTGCCTGAAATAGAGTGCCAGCTTGTGGTCAAGGTCATCTTTTCCCTTCCATGCACTACTTTTCATACCTATTGCAATATCTTTCCATGCCTCATCGCCAGTATATGCCCTGTACACTCCCATGACCCTCCTCATCCTCCTCCTGTCTTGCAATGAATCCCATTCCAGCTCCTTTACGCCGAAATAGTAAAGCGTTTTAAGAATAAAAACGACAAAAAAGTGTACGTGTATTAGAAAAAGACACTGAAAACGGGAGTTTGATAAAACCTGATTCAGAGCACTGTAGTAATAACAAAATTCTGACGTCATTACAGTAACAAGGAAATACACATTTATATATATTTCGAAAACCTAACTAACAAATGGACAGAATCAAAAACTGTATTGTCATAATCATTACAGTAGTTGATTCCTTAGCTTTACCAGTGCATATATGTAACACCAACATTACATAAGAAAGGGATGGAATATTATTATTTTATTTACAGAAACACATATAGCAATATCAAAAAATGTACAGCAGTAGTTTTAAGGAACTGAATTAGTCGAAAAGCGAATGCCAAAACAAATTTTTTATTATTGCTGCAGTTTATGTACTATAAACGACTAGAAACCCATTATTAGTAAAGAAGTTAAGGGAAAAAAAGCCTAAATACAACAGGTAAGTAGTATATGTTTATTTTTGTTCAAGTGTTTATTTCTACCCGCTGTCAAAACACAGACTTTACTTAGTAAAATAATGTCTCGACTGTCTTTTTTTTTTCGTTAAGAGATCTCAGGGCTGACGTGTTGACCTGTTGCTGGCTGTTTAGCCATTGCAGCCCGGGGTCTGCATAATCCGCGACAGATGTCCCTCCGCGCGCACTTGTTCGCTGAAGCGGCACCGACGCCCACTCTGCTCGGAATGAGGAAGAGGCTGAGAACACCTGCGCCAGCCGACCCCTCCCCCTCACTCGTCGTCTGCCGGCATGTCGGGTTATTAATACGCGAATAACGGCTCCACGCTTCGCGGCCTGCCAGCAGGGGCTTACGAAAAGCGGGACCCTTCAGCACAGTGGCCCAACAACACGGACGGTACAGGAGAACCAGATGGTCTGCATTCATTTTGTTTGCCACTGTGACTTAGCCCTTACTACAGCATTTATTATTTACAAACTAATTGTTCTTCAACTTGTAATGGTCCAAATTACATTTTTGTTATTTATTAAGAATGTAAGCTGGGAGGAAGTGTGCTGAAGATTTCCCCAAAGGGTCGAACGGGCAGTTCAGCCGATGCTGTTATTCACGACTTTGTGGCACCAGCAATCCTTTGTTGGCGTAGGAATTTGCAAAGACAAGCACAGAAAATATTCATTTTTTTTTTTTTTTTTTTTTTTTTTTTTTTTTTTTTTTTTTTTTTTGCTTGCATGCAGGATGAATCAGACTAACGAGCAGCTGATGGGTTATGCTTGGTTCTACTGGTGCTTAATAACGATACGATACATGTATTTCATGTATTTACTGTATCTATTTGCCCACCTGTTTTGGCGAGGAGACACGAAGGGGATGAGATAAGCATCTCGAGTCTATTCCTCGTCTGTACATCCAGATTTGGGTTTTCCATGGTTTCCCCAAATCACTCCAGGCGAATTCCGGGATGCTTCCTTCAAAAGAACATGGCCGAATTCCTTCCCATTCCTTGCCCCCCCATCCTTTCCCGTCTCTAACGACCTACGTTAAGCAGGTAAAAAAAAATGAGTCTATTACCTGACGCAGCTGTGGCCGCTTCCTGTATTCTACAATAAACGGTAAATCACATCATTCTGTTCAACGAATTATCACGAACAATGAGGAATACAGAAACCATAACACGCCCTTAATGATAATTTCATTGCTCTTCTTAAAAATTCAAATGCAATCAGTTCTTTGGTGTTACGTGATTAGCTAGCCGACTTAATCATCTTTGATTTCATACGATTTCGAGGCGAGAATGATTTTGTAATACAGTATAAATGAAAATCTGTAATTTTGTATTGAGGTGTAAATAATTCTGGAAGTGATATTGAGATAGATATATGTGTATAATCATTCATTTGTTTTTTTTGACGTATCATCATGTAATATGTATGAGATTAAATTCAGTTTGTTACCTAGTTAGAGATCTTTCATTTCTGGATTCCGGACAGTAAGAATTTCAATATGAAAGTTAGATGATTATTACAAACTAGGCCAGGTATTATACCACAAGGCGCAATGCTTGGTCCTCTAAGTTTCAAGATATAAATGTACTACTGGCAGCCAATATCGTTAGAATGTTATATGACTACAAGGTAGCGTTTGTTTGCAGGCTACTTGTCTTTCAACTAGGACGGATAATATACAACGAGGCGCCATAGTTTGTCTTTTATAATGATATGAACATACTAATATTGTTATGGATCGTAGTGTGTTCAATTACTACAAGGGGAGTTGGAAGCAAGATTTTATTTCCTGAATTATTATGACTTCTCTTTATTCAAGCAACTATCTAGTACGTCTTCCAAACCTGACTTGGTTCGTTAATATTCAGTAGTGCATGTAGCAATTCTCTACCCTTCAAAGTCAACATCTACAATCTTTAATGGAATATTACACGACGTGCAAGTTTACTATTCAATAGATTTTTTTTCTATGGCTTTACGCTTTGTTGAAATCGAGGTCATTAGATTTTTTTTTTTTTGTAACAGTTTAACGTCCCTTTTTAACAACGTGGTCTTTAGAGACGGGAAAGGATGGGGGCAAGGAATGGGAAGGAATTCGGCCATGGCCTTTTGAAGGAAGCATCCCGGCATTCACCTGGAGTGATTTGGGGAAACCATGGAAAACCCAAATCTGGATGCCCGGACGGGGATTCGAACCGCCGTCCTCCCGAATGCGAGGCCAGAACGCTATCCGTTACACCACCACGCTCGGTTAGAGGTCATTAGAGGCGGGGAAAGATTTGAGGTAGGAAAATGGAGGGAATTCGCCTACGACCTTTTGAAGGAACCTTCCTGACGTTCGCCTGGAGTGATTTTAGGAAATCCGTTGTCCCGAATGCGAGGCATGATTGTTCAGTGTAGATATTACAGAAAAATTAAAGTTGATAATAGACATTGTTCAAAGTAACTGAGGCCACATTGAATGCGTCAAAGATTTTGTGCTCATCACATTCTGCGTTAATAATAGATGGGAGAAACTCAAACACCATAGCCTGAAAGCGATGGCACGGATGTAATAATCAAATAGTTGAGATTTTGTATTCATCCAAATAAATGAATAGCAGATTATTAATAAACTGAAATATGTCTACATAAACGGTTTCCGGTTGCATTCTGATCTAAACAAGAGATGTAAAAAAAAATAAGGATGCCGCGAATAAATGCAACTGTTCCTTATACAGAGATCATATCCTTCAAAACAGAGTTATTCATTTAGCTGTTTGAGGTAAGTTCGCTGTTTCTTCACCAATCAGAAAATTCATCTGGAACTCCGCGTGTTAACAGTACGTAACTTTATCTGCTTTGTAACAACCAGTTTAATTAGCTTAAAAATATTTTAGGAACACAAACAATCTACGTTGGCAGACATCCTTTAACGCATGTTACCCACCTGTTCGTTCGTCGTGTTTGACAAGCTGAAGAAATGTTGTGCAATGTTAGTAGGCGATAACACATTGTTTATTCCGTTATTTTCTATAAACTATTCCGTTGAAGAAGTGCGTATGACATGCGTTTACATATATAAACAGACAATACAATTTTGTGCTACTTCTCGACAGCTGTGTGTGTATTTTGATAAAATAGTACGTACTGTCTCTAACTATAAAGCTCTTTATTGCTTTAGAGAGAGGGCAGACTAAATGAAATTTTTAATCATCTCACAGTTTCCATTAAGACATTTTTTTTATTTTGAAATTTTTTATACATAAATATTGTCTTTTTAACTGATTTTTTATTTTCTGAAGAACACAGTTAAAATAAAATCAAATGAAAAAAGATTAATTTGCATAACTAAAGTAAAGAATATTGAAAAAAATACAAAAAAATTATATCGCAATAGTGGGAATAAATTCTGAGCATACGCAAATATTATTCTGGTAGCTATAGTGCTAATCTACTTAATTTTTATGTTATACGAAAATTGCTGTCCTACCATACATAAGTCAATATTTCGTAGAGAAGAGATGGACTACCTAAAAATACTTAAATTAATCAAAAACAAAGCGAGTAAACAAAAAACTTTAAAAATAAAACTACTGATGTGGGATAGTATAACAGAATATGAAGAAAGTCATATGCTGGTTACAGTGCTGTATTGTTACAACATCCTGCGGGAGTACCACTGAAGTGTGTCGTGTAACAGTACAGTATGTTGGCGCCGGCTCTGCTTAAGGTTTTCCTCCCCACCTGTCAGACAACTAGACATAACAATCTATAACTGGAGCGCACTATAAAAGGAGCGCAGCCAATAACGTTGTTAACGAGGAGAGGGGGCGCCAGTCTACGCAACACTAGCGGTACGTTACGGCCTAGAGAACCCAGTTACCATAAACCACTTCATCTCCAAGACAAACGGCCAACGGTACACAACCTTGCTTCATCCACTCTGAATCGTAACCAGCTCTGAACTGCAAAGACGGAGATAACATTTTTTTTTTTTTTTTAATTTATGAAATTAAACTACTTTGGGCAATGAAGGGAAAATTTATTAGCGTTACGAGTTAACTGTGCACGCGCTGCAACGACCTGCGCATGCGAACTTAACGTTCTGCGCATGCGCACTTAACGTTCTGCACCTGCGCACTTAACGTTCTGCGCATGCGCAATTAACATTATGCGTTTGCGCTCTTTACGTTCTGCACATGCGCACTTGACGTTCTGCGCATGCGCACTTAACGTTCTGCACCTGCGCACTTAACGTTCTGCGTATTCGCAATAAACATTCTGCGTTTGCGCACTTAACGTTCTGCACATGCGCACTTAACGTTCTGCACATGTGCATTTAACGATACTTTGATGCAATCAGCTACAGTATTGTTCGCTGTCACTCAAGCTCATTTTAAACAGTGAGTATCCGCTACATTGTTTTGAGTTAGTTCGCCTTACGCATTACGTTTTGTATTCATGTACGTGTAACTGTGAATATACTTGTTTCATGAGCATACCTATACAAATTTTTCTGGCGGAACATTCGAGAAGAATTTTTATCAACTATACTCTGGGAAAAACTCAATTCTCAGTTAAATTGTATAAAAAAATTTAAATCCTAAATTGCTTTAATACTCACTGAAAATCACGCGACGAAGTCAGACAGTACATTTACATTCAGAGGGAGAGCTATTATTGCATGCTGATACAATATTTTTGTTCATTAGCTGCTTTTTGTTTGTTTATATTCATTTCACTTATTTACGGGAATAACTTGAACAAAGATCCTATTTACTGTACAAACACAAGAAAGATAGAATTGTTCGTTCACTGGAGTGCGAAAAGAATATAAAAAATACACAAAAAATAAAAAATTCATAGAAAAGTATATAGATGCTTCACTTCTTGGGCGTGTACAGGCATCAGATGTTTTTCTTCGTTTAATTCGGACTAAAGCCGGTGTTTATCCTCCTGAGATTACAGCAAGTGTGTTGCCACAGTACAACTGGCTGCTTGAGTAAACGATGGCGGGTCGTTTGAGTAACGTGAAAGTGAGGTGGTACGGTTGTTACGTTGGAAAGTGATGGACTGACATTGCCAATGCGGCCTCATTGCTCCTTATAGGGAGCTGTACTCTTCTGTATAAGGTGCGACCATTGGGGACAAGGAAAGGACAGCTAATTATATGGTCCGATCCTTGAACCGCGCATTCACATCAATCTCCGTTCGTAGTCCGCCTGCGTTTACATTCAACTGTCGCTGTAACAGCTCATCACAGACGCTGAGAAGTATTAATCTCTGAGGTGTAAGTTTCCTTCTCTTCTGTTACTAGTGACTGACATTCAACACTAGATCCTTACCAATATTCTCATGTGTTGAGGTAGGTAACTGCCCTTGGAGATGGAAAAGTGATTGCTATTAAAAAAAAAAAAAAAGAATATCCGACAACGGAATTTTAAGTCGTTCTGTTTTATACACTTTCCTCAGTTCTTCAGTTCTTGTTTTCCCCCTGACCTTATGTCGCCAAGTTTAAACCGTTTCCGATAATCGATATCGAAGGTATGCGATCAACTATCGATACAACACTATAACAATTATATTGCCACGTAATATTCACGAGAATTGTGAGATTTTTTAGGTGACAACTAGCTCGTTTTCCTCTATGTAATACATATCTTGGTTTATGCTGTCCATTTTTTTATCGTATTTTGTATATGTTATCCGGTAAGGTATCTTATCCAATGCATATATTTATGTAATGCTATCATTTATTTACATATCTGAATGGAGAAGTTGGATGAAAGAACTGTAGTGAAAGACAGAGATTAAAATATAAAAAGCAGATTAACTGAGTACATTGGTTGTAAGTCGTATGTTGAGACTTAGAGGTTAGGGAAAGATACAAGGAATGGTTTTTCATGTAAGATTTCTTAACACATTGTTTTCTGAAACTTCAGTCGGTTACCTCCTTTTTGGTGACTCACTTCTCGGTTAAACAAAAAAGAATTAGGCTAAGATAGAGAAGTGTAAAATCCAAGCCAACGAAATGAAATCATTTAGAAGCGTCTTGAAAACGACTAGGGGAGATAGAGGAAGAAATGAGGATGTAAGAAAGCCGGTTGAGAGGCTTAACGAGATGGACTAGAGGGAAGGAGAAAATACCGAAACAGATGACTGAAGCTAGGATTTAAAGAAGAGGCACAAGAGAAAGGCAGTTACAACAACAACGACGACGACGACGACGACGACGACGACGACGACGACGACGACAACAACAACGACAACAACGACAACAACAACAACAACAACAACAACAACAACAACAACAACAACAACAACAACAACCTGTAATGGATCATAAATTCAAAAGAAGTGTTGAGGACGGAGATAGGGAGTAGTATAAAAAAATAAATTCAATAGCTTATTAAAGTATTTAGATCGTAGAAAAGTAAAGAGGAACAAAATATTACTTTTGGAGTAACTAAATTTTCAACTGTTTCCAAGATCATCTTACCAGACTGGATTAGCTATGGTCTCTTTATTTCACGAGGAAACATACTCCCAGCAAGCCAAGTACCTAGGAGGCCTTCCCGGATGTACTGTTTCGAGGAGAAATTCTAGGCCTCATCAGCACCTTGCAGTTGGTAATCAGTTAATACCGAAATGAACGTCAGTTGCGGCTTGTTAAAGTCGCAGTAAATAGCCGAGCCCCGTAGGCGGCGAGAAAATGATTTGTGGGAACGGCGCCAGCTCCGATTAAAGCAACTTCCTAATTGAACGGCGGCGGACCAGGCACAGATTAAGCAGTCGCTCCGCCATAGATATTTATCTGCCGAGCAGTGATAAATACGATCGCTGCCGGGGTCCTAATGTATTCGCGACTGTTCTGAGAATCTCGGAATCAGTCCTAACAGAGATGAAGGCGCCGATTGCTAAGAACTTCTCCCTTGTCAATAGCGATCCATCGAATGATAGCAATCGATCTATGTTATCGATAGTGAACTGACAGAGGGAGGTGTCGAATAACACAGTGTTGAATCGAAAGATCTCCTACTCTCTGACAGATCATATACACTCAATCTTTGTTTACACAGTGTGACTGTACTATTGACGTCCAAAAGGAAAAACAGAACAGAGTAGCTTAATAAAGAGGCGAATAAACAGCAACAATCTTCTGCGATTTTGGAGACGGGTACTTCTTTCGGTATTATCTGCTTTATATTATGTCTTTTCTTTTTTACTCTGTTGAAACAGTGTTCCTTAGTAAATAAATTATCATTTAAAAAACGAAATAAAAAAACATCAATTACTTATTAGGAACTGAGCAATGAATATCGAACTACGAAACGGCACTCACAGCAACACGGCTTCGTTCTGCCGTCCAGTAATTCTAATTTCGAATTTCCATTATTTCCTGAAACTACTTTGCAAAGGCCGTGACCAAATTCCTTCGCGTATTTTTTCACCAATCCTTTCTCAGCACCATTTTTAGATCAGATAGAAGTCAAAGAACCTCTTTTAAGACAGAGCTATCTTAAGGTTTCTCGATTTTTTAATTGTTTGTATACGAAACATTACTTTCTACAATATCATCGGATCTTCAAGTACTGGAAACGATGTGGTTTTCGTCTTAGATTGGTATCATAAAATCTGTGAACTCCTTGATGACGGTAAATAACACAAATTTAGCTAGGAATTATGGGACCAGCATATTTGATTTTTCGAGTACAAACCAGTGGATTTCGTCAGCCTCTCGACTTGTTTGATTCCTCCATCTCTGTCTTGCGCTAACCTGTTCACCTCAACATACTCCTAAGTTATCTGTTTCATATAATCTAATCTTCTTCTGCACTTCTTATCTTCGACAGTTCCCTCCACTAACAGTTTAACGAATCTTGCATGTCTTAGAATGGGACCCACCATCCTGTATTCTTTCTCTACCCCAAGCTTCCTTTTTCGCCCATCATTTCCAAAATACGTTCATTTCGTACTTTATCTGGCTACTTGCAGCATCCTTCTACAACAGCCGACTAGCCTCTCCGTTTCCGAGATGCTCGTTCCCAGCCGTCGCACCCACAATTCGCTGGCCCGTAATTTAAGGAAATTTCGTAACCTGTGCGTAGAAATCTGGTGTCAGATACCTCTGGAAGCCTACCAAGGACTTGTAAAATCCATGCTGCTGTTTTACGTTCGAAAGGTGGACCAATATGCTAGTTAGTAGGTGGCCATAATGTTTTGGCTGATCACTGTATGTACCCCGAACCCGTTGAGGATGTGGTCTGTGCATGTGACGGGAGCGGGTGGTAGTGCATTCCGTTGCGCGACATCCTGCGTTCCGCCGCGCTGCCTGGCGGTGCGTATCCAGTGACCTTGACCTTGACCGCACAGTACCGGCGCAGCAGAGCACGGCTCCAGGTGAGGCGCCACGGCGGGAGTGGGGGTAACAGCAATGTGCAGCCACTGATCGGAAAGAAGGATTATAAACACGTGATAAGACATCCCAAAGAAACAGAACATTAATTAGAAGAACAATCGCCACCGTAGCACAAACAAAAGAAGTAGGGTGATATGGTGAATGGTCCCCATTATTCCGAAAATTTATAATTTGTTATTTTATAAGCAATAAAAAATAGATATATTGTATTTTCTTTGACAGACGGGAGGCTTGGTAAGATAAGTTTTGGGAATCTCTGATTTATAGCCTCCATAACAAATATGTAGACAAGGCTTATACTCCAATTTCATTAAATATAATACTTCCATCGCCAGTCCCGCAATTACCGGAAGCATTTCAAGAAGGCGAAGAATTGCGAACGGATTACAACTGGGCGTTCTTATTTCGCAGTATATTAGATGGTTTATTTATTTGTGAAATAATCAATATTTGAAAAAACAACTATGTTGTGTTTGGGAAACAGTATTTAAGTTGTGTAATTTCACGAGAGAAAACAAAATCAATAAGCTACAAAAAAAAGGGGAAAAATGTTTCCCTCGCAGGATGTAACATGCGCTTCGTTTCCGCAAAAAGAAAAGATACGATGAGTCACTTCTTGAACAGAATTGCTAAGAAACGTACTACACATTTTTAAGTATGATAAAAAAAAAAAACTGAAATCAACGGGATGATATATCGTCCTGTTGAACCGACTCACTGAACAAAAAGGTAAAAAACTGCGAGGAAAATTAATGAAACACAAATAAATTAGGTTAAACGAAAATGGACGTGTTTGTTTCCTTCTACGCTAATTATATTGTAATATGTGCATGTGTGTTGTGTTTAAAATGTTTGTACTCGCTTTGGATTTTATCATGACGTATTTTAATCTTCATAAATTTAACAATAAAATCTTAAAACGCCATTTTCTGACAGATCTGGTGCTAAATCAAGTAAATTTCACTCAATACGCTATAATGATAGCTTCGTCTTGAAATGCCGATAACTTAAGTTATTTACATCCTACTCACTGCTGGGTCTGTAGAACCATTTACAACGTACTGCAGAAGCTAGATTCAAATGCCTTTCAAGCCGAGAATTTCGTTCCTAGTCGAGAACTGCATTTCAAACCTGAACCTTTACCAAATGAAACCTTATGAAGTTATAACCGGAGACTAAATATTGAAGAGGTCTCCAAGATTAAAACGGAGCTTTATTTGTGTTAGTCGTACATTACGCCTATAATTCGGTGACTTTGACCTGTTCAGATTCTTCATATTTTATTAAAACTAGATATTGAAGATATGTTTTGAAGAAAAGGAGCTAACACAAAATTAAGAGGTATCTTCCAAGTTACCGTTGAAGTTGCATGTTTATTTCTTAGCACCACGGTAAATGATGTCCATCTCGCCTGTGATTGGTTGATTCCTTCATCTCAACCTGATAATTGACTAAGGTTAGTAGTGAAACTTTTAAGTCATTGGACTTTCCATTCTGAAGAGCATGGATCTGAATCTCGGAATGGCCATCAATATCTCAGTATTTTATCCAGGCGAATATCGGCACTGTTCTTCAATACGGGTCAGATTCGATTTCTTTCGCGTTGTTTCCAAACACTGTGCTCAATCCCAGTGTCTAATAGCCCCGCTCTAGTGGCCTCTATTCCAACAATCATAAATCCACACACTACCAACCTCTGAACTTAATGTCTGGCGTTTACGTCGCACTGTGAATGGTCCATTGTGAATATGACTTAAGAGAGTTCCCATTAAGGTTAGCATAATGATTGCAATATTGCGTAATATTTCCCAATCGATAATTACTTATGTAGTAAACATTACCTAATACCTTGTATGCAGAAGATTAAAAATGCATTATTGTCTATTTGCCCAGCACGTTAAGGCATGTGTATCGGATATTAACTTCAATCATTAATCACTAGAGGCAACATTATTAACCAAACTGTAATACCGATTATTTTTCTCCTGATCAAAGCTGAACGTGGTTCTCAATCCTAAGGTTGGCTGGACCCTTCCGAAGGAGGCATGCTAAGCCTGGTATTGAAGGCAGGGTGGCCAGTTGGGTTCCTACTAATCTAAACTAACCTGGTAATCATATTCATGAAGGGGAATTACGATTTAACGTGAAATCGTACCACGAAAGAATCCGAGAACAATGTACAGGAGTATGCGATGACTTGAATAAATGAAGCCGACAATTGAGAACCTATTTTTTAACGGTACGTCAAAATGAATATACTAGCTCAGAATAGGAAGAGATGGAGATTTGTATCAGACCAGTCGAGAGACTAAAAGGAAAAACTAAATGTCAATAATGAAAGTACTAAAACAATCTAATAATTAAATAAATGAGAGTCAACTATCTAATAATATACAACCTAATAACAGAAGCATGCGGCATTGCTATCTTTTCTTCTACATCGAAAACACGTGGACTTAAAAATGAAACGATGAAATTTTCAAAAGAAATAAGCAACGCAATCAACAACATTACAGAAAGCAGGTAGAATGAAAGTTTAAAAATATATAATGCGCCAGATTTACGAATTTGCCTACATTTATAATTACTATTATCTCTTCACATGAGAAATTTACAATAATTCATTGTTTCAGATATATTTTTTTTTTTTGTTTCTACTTCAAAAAAATAATGTTAAAAAAAATTGTGACTCCAGTGACATCAAACGCTTATTCCATAATTCCAATATTTACTGCCGTATTATCTTTGTTTATCTTCAGCTTAGCTATATAGGATTTATTGCATGAATGTCTAACAGGGAACAGCAGTCTGGTAGATCAGTGGTTAAAGCACTTGCTTTCAAATGTTCGGGGTCGAGTCCCAGATTCAAGTCCAGGTGGGGGCAGGAATTGGTCAGAGTTGTGTCTGATCGTTTGAGCTACACCAGGACGTACGTGGTTCGCATTCCACAGTAAACTGTAGGTCCTAGAGGAAAGAAACTGGCCCTCATACCTCCGACACAACGGTTTAGTATCCCACTTTCGGAAAAAAAAGAAAACAACCTTAGAGTTCTGGATTAAGTATTTTTTTGTAAGCTTATGTACAATGAAAAGAATGGGAAGTACTCCGACCAGGTTGAGAATAAAGGACATTCCTCAACTGTTCGTTGCGATAAAGGCACACATACCAGAATCCGTCTGTCTCGTAAAAATGGAAATTTGTAATGGTGGTGAAAAAGAGGACGAGAACACTACGGTATCAAGAGATTTACTATCCTCACGAAACACGACTTTCAACTCCAGCGGGGGGTTTGTACATCAAAGAGCTCTAAACGTCGGAATGGAGATCTTTACAGTGGTTGGCTGCGGGGATGAAAGCTCAGCGCGGATAGAAGTCCTTTTGTGACACAGATTCCCACAGACGAGGGTGGGTCTGACGGCAACAAAAACGCAGGTAGTCGGTTGGTGGTCTATCGCATTGGGCTGGTCGGGAATGCGGAACCAAAGACACCTGACATCCAGGGCACACTGGTTTCCTGCCAGGAGCAGCGGTCGGGGGCAGACCCGCGATGCATGCTGAAGACTCACGGGTTACCGGGAGCAAGCGGACTTGTGGGCCGAAATTCGCTTCCTGTCAGGTCATGACTTGACCTTCGTGAACCGAGTACCTGTCTATCGAGCGTGCGTGAGCGGACTCACAACCACAAGGGTCAATACTTGGTCCGCTCCTATTCAGCATCTACGTGAACTGCTTCACGATAGCCGGAATTGTGTCTAATATCAGTCTACGGGCGTCTAATTCAGTCCAAAACTGTTGACACTTAGCTGCTTGTCCTCTAATCTAAGACAAAGATATTTACGTTGCAGCATGCTGATCTACCCACTTTATTGGCGAAGAACAGGTTATTTCCTTCGTAGCTTGCAGTTATGGTTAATCGATTATTTCAAAGTTTACGAAAATTATCGGATAAAACATGCACCAGATTAAATTATTGCTTTTGTAACACATCAAAATTTATTGTATTTTAGCTTCTAAGACCTTCAAATATGACGGTTTCTAGATATTCATTTCCTCGAGCTTGCTATAACGGTGACAGAGAAAACAACTACGTCTAATATAGCCAGCTTATAGGCCAGTCAAAAATAACAGGTTGAAATCAGTGTTCTGGCGTTTCATTTCCTCGCAGTTGCTTAAAAAAAAAAATACTATCGTTAATAAATAATGCTCAAAACCTCTGTTTAGTAGTAACATCGCTGGCAGTTGTTAGTCAGGCAACGGAGGCCTGGCGTGTGACGTCAGCGTTACGGACACAATGACCAAAGTTGCATTTTATTACATTAAATAGATTTTATTGTATTTACAACATCAAATACACATTTTCGTTAGGTATGTGTAATATTCTACATAGTCTCCGAAGATTTCTCAATGTATAGACGAAATTGTACATAATTTTTGTCTCCTTTCGTGGTATTTACTGGAAGCCTAGATGAACAATGGGGCAGCATATTTGTATATACGACTAGGATGATAAAATTATGAATTTAAAAGATACAAAATTGTTAAGGTTCTTATGTGCATGAAACTTTTTCTTTTAATTCATCACTAAGAATCGGTGCAGATACTAAATAAAAGTACTTACTACATGAAATTTACCATACCTGTTACATGAGTTGTAAAACCTTAAATCTCCAGTCACGACCAGGTATTTTGTTAAGGAGACTACTTAAGAAACAGGATTATTACAACAGAACGGAGGTGTTAAATACCTTTAAGTGGGATTCCACAGCCAGAAGAGTAGTAATTATATCGTTTTTGCGATTTTAATTTTGTGTCATCGAGAAAATATAAGTGAAAAGTTTTCTTCGGTATTCTCAGTAGATATCTCATAATCAACATTCTGCAGTTAACTACTCACACATTTTTGTTTCAGGAGTAATTATTTCAGTAATTTAACATTATTTATTTCTTTCGGAAGTATCATGAAATGCTACATTGAAGTTGCCGATAACTTATTAAAAACGAAAAGCTTTTTAACGTTACATATTTCAAAGAAAATTTCTAAAATCAGATTAAAGTAGCCACTATTTTAGATAAATATTGTACTGGATTTTTTGGTTTAAAACTATATGACAGAGCTGCACCTGATTTTATAATTCTGAGGAATGTTTCTGGACATCTCGGCACTGTTTGAGAAAACAGCGTCAAAATCATTCTGCGGCAGTTTTGTGAATCTGTTATTGAGCTTGGTGGGTGAACAGTTAACGTTCTGGCCTCGCTTTCGGAAGGACGCGGGTTCGAACCCCCTTCCGGGCATCCAGATTTGGGTTTTCCATGGTTTCCCCAAATCACTCCAGGCGAATGCCGGGATGCTTCCTTCAAAAAGGACATGGCCGAATTCCTTCCCGTTCCTTGTATCCAGTCCCATCCCGCCTCTAATGACCTCAGCCGTCGACGAGGCGTAAAACAATAAGTAAAATAAAATGAATCTGTTAAATATCTTAGTGAAGATGCGTGAGGTTAGATCACCCATATTATAATACTGAAGGAAATCAGTAATATTTCTTATAGCCGATTAATTTAGACAATAACTACTTGTTACTGTGTTGTATTGTACTGAATAATACATGCGGCAAGTCTTCGAGGTACTGGTAACATATATTTTCTTTACTTCACCAAGGCTGCGGGAAGCAAAGAACTCATAGGTCAGACAGATTATAAAGGAGGCCATGTCCTGAAAGTACTTTTTCACGGAGAACGAGTAAATATGGGGACATATATAGCGAGGACAGCATGAAATACGGTCTCGCAGCTGTGAAACGGGAACCAGCCCAACCATCCGGTCCACTACTCGTGTCGGACAACAGGAACGCGAGAAAGTATGTCTCCAGGAAGCGAAAAACAGTCGCCAAACACATTTGACACGCACGGAAGGAAAACCGCTAAATAACAGGAAACCTATGATGAATTTCTTTATGGAAATGCTTGCAGAAATTTTTGTGCTCTTTTGCTTACACGCCATGTTGTCTCATATCTTTCACCGATTTGTGTTCTCTGCACTCAGCGAATTATTTTCTTGCGGGACCCTCATTCCAGCGTAGGAAACAAATTAACCTACCTATAACTATCACAGTCATCAATGCAATATTATTATCGTTCTGGCAATCGGGTACGCACTTTCGATAGATGTATATTCATTTATTTTTATGTCTACTGGGTCGTAGTAAATGTAATCAGAGCCAAACTATGGGATGACCATTTTGACCTAAACAGAAGGGAAATTATTTGCATGAACAGATTAAGAACCGCACATACTCTACTAAATGATAAAAAAATTCATTATGGAGATAACCGACTCCCCAACGTGCTTGCAGGTGCAGAAATAGAAGATGTATATCATTTTATGTTAAGATGCAATATATACCGAGGTCTTCTAGAAGAACGTTTGCAGATATCAAACATACTCACTCTCATACAGACTCTTGCTTTATCCAATGAAACACAAAATTAATATACTCCTATTTTTCAAGAACTAAAGGTTATATACAATACAAAATAATTGATCCATTATATCACTGCTATGCAACTGACTGATTTAACTTGTGGCTAAAGCCAATTTAAAAAAAAAAATATGTCGATACCCTTCTCTCTCTGTTGTTCTTCGAAGTATCCTTTATCTGCATCAACCTTCTATTTCTGGGATGTTTAACCATAAAACTTACTACCGCTTAATTTCTTCTACTATAGAATCAATTTTGATCTATATAATACGCTCGTATATACTTCTGATTCGTCACGATTCATATTTGCCTGCCTTCTTTCTGAGCAGGCGCATTGTAAACAAATGTCTGCGTCGACGTTTAGAATCCAGTTTCTTTATGAAAATTTCAGCGCAGCATGTGGCAGTCGACATAAGAGTGCTGACAAAGATTTTGAGTTAGATAAACACAGGCACGGCTTAATTTTGTGTTACATCTGAACAGTTTTCTTACGGTATCAATCTGCAGTATCAAAGAGGATTCTAACATTGTAGTTAAATAGCATCTCTTCAAATGCATTTCATGTACCTGTACAATTCCTACTTAGCATTTAGTAACGAACAAAAATGATATCGTATTTTGGTTTACTGTTACGAATTTTAATACTGTTACGAACTGCTCGTTCCTAATTATCACAAGGTAGGGCAGCACAGAACAACCGCTGTTTAAATGAATTCTTCTGCCATTTCAATAATTTTTGGAACTGTCTCTTACAGATCCTTTCCTGTGTACAAAGTAAAACAGCGCCAGTAATAAGCGTTGGTAGACAGTGAGTAAAAATCTTTTTTTTTTATGTTATTGTTGTGTAACAAGGAAAGGACAGTTCACAAAAAGAAATGAGAAATCAGTTGAAAGGTAAAAAAACGCTCTTAAAGCGATACAGAAGAGACGGGCTGTGCTTTTACTGTCATGGTATTTGTTTGGAGTTTGATCAAGTGTGTATTATTAATCAGGCATGTGAATAATAGGTCCTTTGTGGGTGTCCTGGTTATACGATGAAGATGAATCGGTTCATATCTGTCCCTATGACTAGAAACCAAAACCTACTCTCTAGGGAAATATTGTTTGTGTTTACTGTATAGGGAAGCATTTAAGATTTGTAATTTCTTATTACAATTTAAGCAAAAGAATTCGTTAGTAAGCTTTCCCAACTTATTCTAAATGAATTGATTTTTTTCTTTGTCTCCTTTCCCTTACTTTTCACTTTCCATGGCCGTATGTTACAGTCAGTGCTTTGATCTACTGTGTAAATGTCGTTCATTGCTTTCCATCGGTCCTGACTATTAATCTATACTGAGGGCCGGCGCTAGGAATTTCGGGCCCTGGGTAAAAAATGGGAGACCTTTTTTTTAATGTGGCTTCATGGCCTGAGGGCCCTTTTGACCCGTTTACCCCCCCCCCCCTAACGCCGGCCCTGTCTATTCTTAATATTATAAATGCGCAAGTATAACTCTGTCTATATGTAACATTTTCACGACAAAACGGCAAAACCGGTGTTAATCAAATTTAATAAGGAACTATTATGTATCATTAAGAAGGACATAGGATACTTTATTCGGGGTAAATAACAAAAATTGTTATGAAATTTTGAGAACTACCAAAACTGTGACAGATAGACGGATATCGTGTGTAAGGCTTTATTTCTCTCGCAATCGGTTGGATGGACACGTTTTTGATAACTTACAGCTTTCTTTATCCAATTCTAGCATAAAATAGGGATGGAGATTCTTTCCGAAAAAGATCGATTCTTGAATCGAAATTTAATAAATAGATTCACAAAAAATCGAGGTCTAAAAGATCGATTTTCTAAAAAAAGATCTTTTTTTTATATATGCTTTTCGTGTTCGTGTTTTCAATATAATTCCAATCATGGACAACAAAAATTAAGGCATAATAATCTATCTTTTATCATTTTTAAACTA
This sequence comes from Vandiemenella viatica, assembly GCA_031002005.1. Classification (NCBI taxonomy): domain Eukaryota; kingdom Metazoa; phylum Arthropoda; class Insecta; order Orthoptera; family Morabidae; genus Vandiemenella; species Vandiemenella viatica. Next base: position 134,183,244 of record CM061914.1, read on the forward strand.
ATTAAAGGTTTTTTACAACAAAATCAAAGTATCAGGTATACAATAAGACATTTATTTCACAAATTTGTTGGTTACAAAAAACAGTTTTGAAATGACAGTTCCCAGTGCTTAATGTATAAGTTTTTCAGGAACAACAGTCTGTTCAGTCTAATAGGATCCAAATATACTTCTTGACTGTTGAGTAAACATGATGAAATTTTTGTTCTTTTCTTTTTTTGCCAGTAAGGTATAGGATCATACTTCAGGTGCACAACTGCTTGTGATAAATAGTATTTAAATTCTTCGTACATTACATCATTACATACAGAAAGTTTTTTTTTCACATTAGATTTTCACGGGTGAAATATCGATTCACTGGATCGATTCAGCACTATAAATTGATTTAAAAAAATCGATTTGTTTGGTCCGAAAGATCGATTCTTCGATTAATCGATCTCAGATCACCATCCCTAGCATAAAATTCTATGTCCACGCGTAGCAGCTAGTATGATGTATAAATAGCTATTCACACTATCTGTAACACTTGTTTGAGTGGTAATTCTGTAGGGACAGTGCTAGGATTGTCTACCAACTGTAGGCCTGTAGTAATAAGGAATTATGGTTGCTATTGGTCACTGTCGCTCCCGTGGGAAGTAGCGAGATGATCGATCCACTGTCGCTCTCCTCAAATTGTTATCCGAGAAGCTGCGCAGCAAGTGTCAAGGCAGTTTGTGGTCTGGTGATGCAAGAGGACGGATAAGGCTGTCGTCTGCCGTGACCGAGTTGTGGCCACCGCAAGGTCTGCGTGCCCGAGCGAGGACAATTAATACTGCACGCACCGACACCACTCAACAAACATTTCTATATTACACTAAATGATCACTGCTCTGTATACCTACAGGAAGTCTCCCGTAGAGTATTAAATTGAGCAGTCTTAATGAACAGTCATATCACCGTATACCTGCTATGATAATTGACATGATTTATTGAAAATATTCTGCCGATTTATCGTTTCAGCAGCAATTAAATGTTGACATTATTTTATCAATATTTGGTAAGACTTTGACAAATAATACGAGTTCGAATATATTCTCATTAATTATCATAGTCGCCAGATTGAGCCTATTAAATAAAGGAACTATTTTGAGCTTTCCACTTAATCAGTGCCGATAGTCAACAGACAGCCTCAGAAGAATTCCGTAAATTAATAGCACTTCCATACCAGCTGGGACAAAAGCGTGTTATGGACGAGAAAGGCCCAGTCTCGTCTCCAACACATGCTAGCTGCAAGTTATTATTATTATTTTTTTAAATTTAGATGTAGTCAATAAATTATAACCACCAAATGATAGGTATTGTCGTTAAGTATAGAAATGATAATCACGGTTCCGTAAGAAATATCACTTGATTTATTTAACACTATTACTTGAAATCAACATTTAAACACGAGAGTTGTTTTTTATAAGCTCTTAATGCATTTAACATTTTTATTACAGCTCCCTTAATCTGGAGCCTAAACATGCACCATATGTTATTGATGGACGCCAAACATGCACTGTGCTAACGATAATAAACTTACACTAATTAAAGACTGTACAAATTACGGCTTGTGAAACCCAACAAAAATACGCATTACTGTAGAAATATTAATAAAATTATTAATAAGGCTTGTGATAAATCAATAATATATTATTATTATTATTATTAACAATAATAAAAATGATTGGAGCGGTTTTAATACCGTAGAATAAACACCAATAACACTCAAAAATCACTAAAAGTACGTAAATACATGGAATTATCCCTGATTCAAGCACAGGCTTTAACAGAGCTAATAAACAAGTTAGTTGTTTTTCCGGTCAAGACAGTTAATGGAAAAGCGTGGTATTAATAAAGATAGAGCATCATATTGACTTCTGGCAGCAAAATGGACGTTGTGCGATCAAAATGGTTGGAATGATTCACCTGCGGAAGAGAAATGGTGAGGAGGCTGCGTAGAATACAGGGATTGTTTGGTTCTTAGTACGTTGGTCCATTGGCTAAGCTACCATCCTACCAGTAAAATATATTTTATAAAGTAATAAGTCGTTACAATTAGTCTAAAAACTTAGACCCCAATTATAAGTCTCCTAAACGTCATAAATTTCCTTTCGACTTTTTGTTTGCTTAAAGAATATGTTACTGCAAATCAGCAAAGCATATGGCTCGATTGATAACGAACAACTCGACAGCTTCATAGTTTGCGGTAGTTATCGATCAAAAACTTCTAATTAATCAAGTTTCTTCAAATAAATTAAATTCTACAGGTCCTTATTATGATTTGAATGTCACGTGAATACAAACTGAAAGATATGAAATCCTTCTTTAAACTAACGTATGCCAGAGTTCCTTATCCATTCTTGCTAATGATTCTAAGAAGAAGCAATGAAAACCAGCAAAAACTGACAATTTATAAAATAAGACAGCGAAGAAATCCTATTGAAACCGAAAAATGAAATTCATATGAAATCCAAGCATATATCTCCACAAATAACGGAAGATAAATTGGCTTTTTGATACCTTAAAATAGTAGCAATTCGTCAAACCAAGTAGAACAAATAATGACAAAGACACATTCACAGGAAAGTTAGCACTACATAAACCGAATATAATAGGAAGGATTTTTTGGGGGAGGCTTTACGTCTTGTCGACGTCGAGCTCTTTAGAGACAGGAGAGAATCGGGGATCAGGAACTAGAATTTGGCTATGGCCATTGATAGAGACCATCCCGACATTCGGGTGGAGTGATTTCGAGAAATCATGGAAAATGGAAATATGGATAGCCGGACAGGAATTTGAACCTGCGGTCTTCCGAGAGGCAGACCAGAGATATTTCGCTCTTACTCCTGGCAGTACCATAAGGAGAAAAAAAATTACATGTCATTATTTGTTATGAGAAAACAGCAGTTGGTACATTCTGTACTGATCAAGGTAATGGTCGCTGAACTTCTTAGGCTAAGGTACGTAAAGCAATAAAGTATACAAACAAGTCATTTGTTGTCTTAACTACCATGGTGAGTTCAAGTGTCTTCACTACAGACGATGCAGATGAGGTAACGTGAAGTTGAAACAAAACTTTGTAGTGGCTGTTTTCATGCAGAACATCTGCGCTGGCAATGGAAGAATTCCTTATATGAAGACAGGAAGGTGGTTGCCATATAGGGGTGATGCCTTGAACCTATTGGCCCGACTCTCGCCTACAGTAGTTACCAGGAGTGCAGTCACATGCTGGAGGTCGGTACCGTGAGGTAAGATGGCGGCTTGACCCCCAGGACAAAGAGGTGGCGATCTTATCCTGCAGGAGGTCCCCGCTTCCGTCGCGAGAGAGGGAAACCGCACTCCCGCACCTTGCGAAATCCACTACCGCCTCTCATTAGCTGTCTGTGAATCACAGAGTTATTCCCCAAACGGGATTCTTACTGAGTTATGGGAGAAAGCGAAACGTACCGCTGTTTGTGAGACGGGCTATTTAGGACAAAGAAAGGAGACGGCAAGAGTATGTGAGAAGAATACCGGACGTGCGGCCGAGGAAAGTATTACTGTAAAACCATGAGGCGATGCTACTTCTGATGGGAGATTATTTATTTTTGTTAAATTAAATCACTATAAAACAATAGATCAAACAAAATATAAAAATCTTTCAGTATTAAAAGTGTATACACTAAAAAGATCTTTCGTTTCAAGTTTTAACCTATGAAATTTTTTGACTATAGCAGCGATAAGATATTGCATACTAGCAGTGACTTCAACGGACGTATAGAAACGTAACACTGTTTTAGGTTCTCTTTCTCCCCTCATTCGAACCTTTCTCCCTCTTCCCTAGTATAATATTTATCAAATAAACACGCTGCCTATGTTCTTGAATGTGAAGTATTTTTGTATTAGTATTCAATGTTTAACAGATGGAAACAAAGCAAAAAAAAAAAATTTGAGCTACCGAATTCCAAGATTTCACGAAACAGTTTTTCTGAGACTTTTATTAAAACCATCAATTCAGTACATTTTTATACATTTACTTTATCCAAAATTATTTTCCAATTAATTCAATAGATGCAGAAACAATATAAGTCGCATTATCAAATACGTGCTCACTTGTTAGTCCCTTCATAAACTCTTATTGCTTAGACTTGTTTCCAGGTTTCAACTTCACCAAATTATTGAATGCAGCAAACACATAGGCGAGATTAATACCCAATCTCAATAATGTAAGCAGTTTTTTAATTCCATAAATTAATTTTAATTTCTCGTATTATCATTTGTTCTGATTGCGCCAATTTCTTAAGAAAAAAAAATAATTTTGCAACAGGCACAGCAGCATACATTTTCATAATTCGGGATGGTAGTTGAAAATTTCGCGCAATACCTATGACCGATCCAAAAATTCTTTTTTTTTTTTTCGCCGGCCTCAACGGTCGTTTTGCTACAGTTCCACTGCAGTGTGCAGTTCTACTGGTTCGTTACGTTAGGATGTTTTGGGGGCACCGTTTATTTTTCGCTTTGGGGACAAACCTGCTTTGGTCACACCAGTGGTGTGACCTTACTGGAAACCCCATTGGGTTCGTTTTATTTATTTATTTGTTCCATTACTCAACGATACTTCGTGGGAATTTGTACTTATGTCATGGTTGTATTGTTTCTTTGCCTAGTTCTTGGAGCCTTTCGTCGTTGGTATTCCTGTTTTTGTCCAATTTGCTGTATAGGCGTAGGCTCTGGTTGTAGATATCCTGTTGCGTCATGAAGTTGTTGAGTTGGTGTGCTTATTCTTGCTCCGAGTATCATTCGTAGACATCTGTTTTGTAATCTTTGCAGTATTCCTGTGTTTGATTTTGCCGCTATACCCCATATTTGGCATCCATATAATATGAATGGCCTTATGACCATTTTATACACTCGTGTTTTTGTTTCTATCGTCATCTCCTTACTTCGGAGGATCGGATATAGGTTTAGTATTACCGCAAGTCCTTTTTGGAATCGCTCCCTTATATGGTGCTGGAACAATAGTTTCTGATCTAATACTATTCCTAGGTATCTGTGTGTTGTTCTCCATGGAACTTTCTGTCCAGCTATAGTTATTTCAGGTAGATGATCGAAGTCTGGTTTCTTTTTCGTGAAATAGATTGTCGCACATTTTCCCGGATTTATAGTTATTTTGTTTTTGGTACACCATTGTAGCAGCATATTTAGTCCCTTTTGTAATCTTTGAATGTTGGTTTCGTGCCTGTGTCCGATGGTATATATCACTATATCATCGGCGAACTGTGCTATGTAGATGTTGTCTGGGACTGGTATATCGTTAACATATATATTAAATAGAGCTGGTGATAAAACGGAGCCTTGAGGTATTCCTTCTTCCATGATTTGTTGGGATGATCGTTGTCCGTCCTCTATAACGTAGAATTTCCTTTGCGTTAAGGCGTTTCCAATTAACTTTGTGTAACAACGTGGTATTTTTGTTCTGGTGTCGATTTTGACTAATAAGTTGTCCTTCCATGTTTTATCATATGCCTTTTCGACATCCAGGAAGGCTGCCGCCACAGATTTCCCTTTATTAAATGCTCTCACTGTATCTTCCACTAGTTTGAGAAGTTGCGTTGTAGTTGATGCCCCTGGCTGAAAACCGTGCTGTTCTTTCCTGATTGTTTTATTAATCTGTAAGTTAGTTGTAATTCTTTTAAGTATTACTCGTTCCGTCACTTTAGCTACTGAACTGAGTAAGTTGATGGGTCGGTAGTTTTCCGGCCTTGTGTGGTCTTTACCGGGTTTTGGTATGGCTACCACTCGAGCTATTTTGCACTGTTGGGGGTAGTATCCAGTACACATTTACTGAATTTATTATCCTTGTTAGTAGTACCATTCCTTTCATTGGTAGATGCTTTAGTTGCTCGTTGCTGATATTGTCTGGGCCTGTTGCTTTGTTGTTGGCCAATCTCTTTATTATCTGTCGGACTTCCTTTGGTGTAGCTAACTCCGGGTTTGTGTTAATATTTTCAGTTCGGATGGTGCTTGCTAGTCTCCTGATTTCCTCCTCTTCTCTTGTTTCCTTCTCCCTTGTTGGTAGTGTGTACTGTACTGCGAAGGTCTCGGCCAGAATTTCCGCCTTTGCGAGTGGTTCGAACTCCATTCCTGTTGGTCCCGTTATCGGCCTTTTTGCTGTCCGTGGTGTTTTTAGTGCTCTTATAAGTTTCCATGCATCTTTGTTTTGTAGGAGGAGGTCTGCCATTTTGTTTTCCCACCTCTCGATTTTGTTTTCAAGAAGTCTTGTCTTTAGTTCCCGGGCTAGCTGTTGGTATTCTCTTCGGTCCTTAGGGTCTCTGAATCTCTGCCATCGTTTCCTTTGCTGGTTCTTATAAAGGTATCTTAGCTCCTCCAGCAGGGGTGGTAGTTCTTCTCTGTTTCTTTCTTCAACTATGGTGACTATTGCCGCTTTAGATGCTGCCTCTTGTATGACATATCTCAAGTGTTGTACTGCTGCATCTACCCTTTCGGGTGATGTGACCGAATAGTTTGTTCTGATTTTGTTGTGTACTAGGCGTTGGTAGTAGTTCCAGTTTATTTCTGTGGTCTTCTTTACTGCCATGTCGGTTGTTATCCAATTTCTCAGCTGCATTAATACTGGCTGGTGGTCTGATGTTAGGTCGTTTACTGTTGTTAATTGTATCTCTTGATTAATATTTTTGACGATTACGATATCTAGTACGTCAGGATAGTGGCTGTGGTTGAATGGGATATGCGTGGGATCTGTGGGGCCTATCACCTCTATGTTTCTTTCCTCTGTGAGAGCTAATAGTCTTTCTCCTTTGGCGTTGTTTAATCTTGAATTCCACGTCTCATGTTTTGCGTTAAAATCCCCTCCTATTATAATTCTCTCCCCCAGCTAGAGAATGGCATCGAAATCTTGTTCCACTATGGCACGGCTTGGGGCTAGGTAGGCTGCCACCAGTACTACATGTCCTTCTCTTGTATGTATTTTGATGGACGTTGCTTCAATTTCCATCATGGGAGGCGTTTGAATTAGTTGGTGAGCGATGGAGTGTCGGACCAGAATGGCCTTTCCTCCTCCCCTTGCTCTTAGTCTGTCTATTCGATATGTGTTCATTCCTGGCATCTTGAATGTGTCCTTTGTCTTCAAATGTGTCTCATTTATCATCATTATGTCTATATGGTTCTCGTGTATAAAAACTTGTAGTTCTTCTTTTTTGTTTCTTAGTCCGTTCGCGTTCCATATTCCTATTTTGATGTCTTGTAGTTTTCCTATCCTTGTGCGTTCCATTATGCCAGAAGGGTCATTATCGCTTCGACCACTACTATCACCTTCTCCCATTTGTTTTCGCGTTCTTCAGGTTTTTCATTGTTGTCTTTATTACGTTGAATACATCTTTTATACTGTCTGTGGTCTCGTCCATTCCTTCTTGTGCGTCACTCGCCATCCGTCGATCTTCTTCTCGTCGTCGTGTGGTCTGTGCTCTCTCCTTTCTATTTCTTCCTTCCACAACATCCGCGTATGTATGATGATTGTTGTTGGCTGGTGGTTTTAGCTGCTGCGTCCTACCTCTGATGTCCATCTGCGTGGTATTCTCGTCTTCCTGTGTTTTCTGTTTTCTTTCTTCCCTTGTTTTATTAGTTCTTGGTGGTCGTATGGCCGCCTGGTATATGGGGCATCCTTTCCAAGAGGCAGCATGAGCTCCTTGGCAGTTCGCGCACTTGGCTCTTGTTTGTTCAGGTAAATTGCATTTTTTGGTGGGGTGGTGTTGGGCGCACTTCACGCACTGGTATGGTAGATGGCAATAATTTGCAGTGTGCCCTATTCTTTGGCATCTTATGCATTGAGGTGGTCCTTCTTGATGCCTGTATCTTTCCACGGTCACTCTAGTGTAAAGGATCGTTCGTTCATTGTATATCTTCTCTGCCTCCGGTCCTGGTGTCATTGTTATTTGATATATAGCTAGTGGTATAAGCTCTTTAGTGGCCACATTTTTCTTCTTAAATTGATGTATTCCTTGAATGGGGTATCCTTTTTGTCGTAGTTCTTCTTCTAGGTCTGCTATGTCTACTGTTGGTGGCAGGCCTTTGACCACCACTTTCAATGGTCGGTCCTTTGGTAGTTGGTATGTGTAGTAAGGTATATGGTTTTCCTTAAAGAATTTGTTTATAAAGGTATAGTCTCTGGTGTTTTCAGCATGGTATTTGAGACTATCTCCCCTGTAAACAACTTTGAGGTTGCCTGTCAGGTTTTCCTTGATTACTTGGTTCATCCGGATATAGTCTTGTACGACTTCTATTACGATTGGAGGGAGGATTTCTTTACTTTCAGGCGTTGATGCCGTTGTGCTCGGAGCTGGCTCATCTTTACTTGCCATGATTTCTTCGTCGTGCTGTTCGAGTGGTGCATATTTATTACTTGTAGTTATTTCCTTGCTTGCTCGTGCTAGCTTGGCCTTCCTCATCATTTTGCTGCTTATTTTCCTTTTGCCTCCCACCTCTCTGAATTCCGTTTCATCAGCTGTTACATAGTTGCCAGGTCTTGTTGTTACGGTGTCCTATCCGCTTCCGTCTTCTGTCATTGAAACATCAGACGCACTTTCACTGTCGTACTCTGATGTCGCTTCCTCTTGTCCGTAGGCCTGCTGGGTTGTCAACATCGTGTTTCCAGTCGTCCATTCCGTGTCCATATTCTGGTCCGTGTTTCCTTGCTGGGTCGTCTTGGTTGCCGCGTCAGCCGCCGGCAAAGTCGAGTGCGGTAGGGCACTCGGCCCGCATGGCGCGGCATTGCGGCGCGCTGTTTCCTTACTAGACATCCGCACTGCTCGCTGTCTAATTCGGAACTTGCCAAAAATTCTCAGAAGTAACTTACTTATATTAGAGTATAGGACATTGCTGATAGGGCTCCATCCGTCGAATGGAGGTAAGTAGGCCTAAATATGCTACGAATGGGTTTCGGTTTCTCCGTTTTCCCATATTCACATATACCTACCTAACTACACTCATCTATACGATTATACGAAATACACTGGAACATGGAGAAAAAGAGCTGGCCATTCTATCCCAGCTTAAGCCAATGAAATGTGAAAATCACATAAAAAGAAAACTTATACGGCCTGTTATTTCAGTTCAAAGTCTACTGTTGAGAAGTTTCTGGACAGTTAATAGAAAATTTAAAAAATAAAATAAGAATTTAAGTATAATATAATGTAGTGGAGACATCAACGCACGTATAGAAATGTAACACTTATTAAGGTAGTACTTAATAACTCTCTTGTCCTAAAACTGTAATCAATGATTTTCTCTTCTTCCTTCTTTTATTGTGGCTCTATTTAAAATAACTGCGCCCACTTATTTTTTTTCTACTTCTTCGATTGATTAAATACGCTGTCAATATCATGTCTGCGCAATCATTCTCCGTTACCTTTTACTCTCTGGCAGATATAGAGACATAAAGGTCAATCTCCTGTGGAGTTGATACACAGAGCCGTCCCTATTAATAACCCAGACAGGTCTGTTGTGGTGAGGGCTCCGCTTGCCTCGGCTGTTGGCCACACTACGAAGGCAGTCTGGTGGAACTGGCGAGCGGAACGTACGGGAGCAGGCAGGCGGAACAGCCAGTTATTACTCGCTTATCGGATTGGCGATCACTTCGCGCTATGCAGGGAACACAGTATGAGGTGACAGGAGCCAACACAGATAAACAACGCAACGCGAAGGAGTCAACAAGTGTCACGCTTAGCCACCAGAGTCCCGCTAATCCAAACCCCGGTAATGCGAACATGGCAAAAAATGCTAAAAGAATTTAATTTAATTTAATTGCAATGGAGCACAGGCTCCGGTGGCAATTTCCCTACACACCCATCTTCTCCCTTTTCTCCACCCACCTACATTTGCCCTCTACAAATTTTAACTTTAAATTCTTTCAACGTTTTCGGTATATTATTCATCAGTACCCTTGGTAACTTATTCCAATCCCTGACACCCTCACCTAAAAAAGAGAATCTTCCCACACCCTTGTGCCTGAAATCGAGTGCCAGCTTATGGTCATGGTCATTTTTCCCCTTCCATGCACTACTTTTCATACCTACACCAACATCTTTCCATGCCTCATCACCAGTATACGACTTGTACACTCCCATCACCCTCTTCATCCTCCTCCTGTCTTGCAATGAATCCCATTCCAGCTCCTTTATCATATCTGTTACTGATTGCTTTCTGCGATAATTTCCAGAAACAAATCTAGCAGCCATTTTTTGCACCCTCTTTAACTCCTGTATTTGATACGCAAAACGTTAAGACACAGTTCATGAAAATACAGTTCATACTGTATTTAATTGCGTTGTTAACTGCTGTACATACACACAATTTTAATTTACACAGTATTGTAACACGTTTTAGAAAAAAATAGCAAGAAAAGCTGTTCAAGCTTTACTCGGTTCTTCTTCCAATCATAAATGGTTGCCTTACCAGCACCCAGTTCCGTAGCCAGTTTAGGTACATTCTCACCATTGTCTAACCGCTTCAAAGCATCCAGTTTTTCTTTGAGAGTTAACGTTGTATGTTTCCGTTTACTCATGACGACAATACACCACTACACACGAATGCATACAATATAACTGTAACGCTTGCCAGCAATCGATAGCTAATATTAACTGAGTAGTTTGCGAGCTGGCTGACAGTGCTCTGACCTGGAACAGTTCAAACGTCTCAACAACAAAGGGAGGGAGTGCCATTGTCCCCCCAGTTGTTCCCAATTGTTACCATGGTGTACCTACTTAGGGGCCATCCAAAAATTAAGTCACACGAATCTCATGATTTTTGGACCCCTCCCTCCTTCCATGTCACAGGTTGTCACATTTGTGGGACCCTCCGCCCTTTTTCCCCTGGTGTGACGTCAGATATTTTGCATTTTTAAATTTATAAATTAAAACAGCACTTCCAAAATGATTTATGCATTTCTGGTTAAAAAATCATATCAACAATAAATCAAACATTTAAGAAAATAAAAAAAACATAAAAAATCGAATTAATGATACAAAATTGAGTCGTCATGTGTCCATGGATTTTGAACCCATTCCTTGATACTGTTTATTATTAGCATAATAGTTACTTCATTCTTTATTTCGATAGTGTTGGGAACATTCGATGTGTCAACATCATCTTCATCCAACCATAAAGCATCGTCATCGTTTAATAAGCAAAGAACTTCCCTGTTTCGTCTAGTGGCAATGCTTTGTGTACGAATCTTCATGATGGGGAAAACCTCTAGTTGACTCTTATGTAATTGCTTATGTTGGTTACTGGTTTTGTATGATGAAAAATATAGTCCACAGATGCCACACGATCGATTAAATAAGTATACCTCGACACTGGGGCAATACGAGCCAAAAAGTGATACAAATTACGCATGTGATGTTACAAAGTTTATGACACGTCCCCCCCCCTTGTCACACGATGTTACACTTCGTTGACCCCCCCCTCAAGGTGTGATGTAATTTATAGATGACCCCTTATATGCTTGGTATACTTCATTCCAGAAACAGGTCACTGTAATTCCAGCTAATCCGAACAAATCGGTAATCCGAACAAGGCCCGGTCCCAATTAATACGGATTAGCGGGACTCTAGTGTACTTGTCACATTACAAAGCGATATGCTATCTGTCAAATCTCATCTAAGTCTATGGTATCGTTAGTCGACATCCATTACAAATACTTCGTAGCAGTAAACTCTTTGAGATTAGCAGCAGTCTGTGTTTGAATGTTGCTGAGTGAGGTAGCGCGCGCGGCAACGTGTTTTGTTGTGTTCGCGGGAAGCAGACATGTTCTACAGAGTGTAAACGGACTCCGAATTTCGCGCATCCGCGTCGGCACTAAAAGAGGACTGTCGTTTACGACTCGATTGGACTGGCCACGTTGAAACAACGGCATTAACTTTCCGTTAATAAGTGTTTTAGAAAAAGTGCTTCATCTACAGTGACTGTTCTATTAACAGTGGAGTTGGTAGAAACTGTATTTTAAGCTAAGTGAGAATACTGTTTCACTCTAGCGAACCTGTATCTTCGGATAAACATTATTTTTCAGTTGGTGGTCGGCGTATACGTGTTTCTAAACTTAATACTGATTGAATAAACTGCGTCAACTTCAAAACTTGGTGTACTTGTATTCAGTGATATAGTACCCTGCACTGTTTTAAATATTCAAGTTATTTACAGAGTTGATGAACTGTCTTACGTTACGTCGGCTATCAGCTGTGGCGGCCGTATCAACAAAAGAATTAAGTCAAGAACGAAGTCTGAAACTATCCATTAGGTTGGTCAAGATATAAACATAAGTGAACTATTAATTAACCAGGAGTAAAACCTTTTGTAGTTTTACATGGCTCAACGTGACAGGACTCGGTGCAGGTAATTACGGACAGTAATATAATACAAAGCATCTATAAAAGTAAAACATTCTTGTAGTTTTACATACTGCGAGTTTAAATTTCCAATAATCCAAGGAAAACAGTGGCCTCTTTGAGTTAAGCACTTAGATATTCCGATATTAAATTCTGTGGTGAGGTAGCGCAGGTGGTTGAGGTATGTATATTACATGTGGTCAGAACAATTAAATCGGCTTGCGTACAATTCATAAGAAAACACTTGGCTGTCGTTGGGCACTGTCGACAGAAGTGAAAACTTGAAACTATGAATATCATAGGCGCAACACTTCCTACTTATAGCTACATATGTACTGTTAACAGGTAACGGTGACGCGGCTCATAAGATTTTACCCATCCATAATCGCCCAACACGCCTAAAGAAGTTTTCACTTCAAAAATCAAAGGAGATGTACCAAGCTATTGTGTCAGTAAACCAATTCCTTTCCTCAGGGACCTGCAGTTTAACGTGGAATCAGAAACATGGAACGTCCCGGCGTAGCTCATATAATCAAATACAACTCCTACAAAATTCCGCTCACAACGGAAGTTGAGCCAACGACAGTACAACGAAACTTTCTGATACAAGCGCCTTAACCACTGAGCTACCAGACAGCCTTGTTCTGAAGCAAACGTGTGCTAAGTACTATCAAAATCGGATAAAAACTGCAGGTTTGTATAAAGATCATTTGAAAAAATTGAGGGGTGTTTAGGGGAAGAGAGCGTGGTATATTTTTTTGCTAGAAATCTTCACAGGCAAGCACACAATAACTCACCAAAGTTCCATCGCAATCGGATGAATGGTACAGAAACGCATACAAGACAAACAAATATCCCGTATTCATTCATTTTTATATATTAGAAGATTCAAGTATAAAATATACTTTCACTGCTGGCCAAGTGCAACATGTCATACTTATAGCCACAGATATCCTGCTATTGCAGTATGATGGTGACGCAAACTCAAAAGATTTTACCCTTCCAAAAAGCGTCCAACGTGCATATGATATGCACAACACATCATAACATGTCAGTGACGCGATCTTGTAGATTTACCCCCTTCCAAAAATTATCTACGTGTTATATACACTTGCAGAAGAGCCAAGGGAAGATAAAAAACTTTTTGTCGCGGGGGACTAGGCAAGACTCCATGGAAATTTTGAATGAAAGACAAAATGAACAGAGACAGTAAATACGCGATATCGCCACTCACCGGCGGCTCAGGTAGTTTTGCAAATTTTTGTAAAGTCACTGTAACGTATAATGTAGCGGGTGCTGCAGCAATTCGCATACATGGAAATGCTGAGCGAATGCAAGTATAAATGAATAGGAAATAAGACAAGGACCACGCTGTAAATTACACTAATATTGGACTAGTTCTGCCAGTCGGGCTTGTTTGCAGGATGAAGTGATTGGGTGACGCAGCTGGAGATAATTTATCGCGAGTCTTGCTGAGGACACTACCCCGAGACAAGCAATCGGTCTTTGGTTTTGATTTCGAGTGTTTCAGTTGGCAACACTTCAAGTCACCGCCTGCCTGCAGCTGTTGAATCCACCAGGACAACCTGACTCTACGTGCCAAGACACCACTTCACCTGAGCCGAGATCACGCAATGGCAATCTACCACTGCCTCACGACACCTGTGACCGCTCCTGCCCTGAACGGGAAACGAACTTGTGGCACAGAGTTTATCAGAACTCAATTTTTTAAACGCCTAGTAAACGATTATGAGGTATATCATGCCCTCCACTGTGTTCTACCAATATGAATTGCTCAGAATTTTGTATAAATTACAAGGAAAGGAAAAATGACTCATCACTCACCAAAGTTGAAGGCAGCAACGGGTGAAGAACATATATGACGGAAACAAGAATACACAATATTTCGGTTTTACATCTAATTCGGGAGGTGTGCATGAGTGAATGCATTATCGATATGGCGGGGGAACTGAGATGTTATATATAAATATGTATATCGCAGATGGTGATAGAAACAGTAATATACCAAAAGGATACGGAAGGTTGAAACAAAAACAAAAATTAGGCAAATAAATATTGACAGATAAATTTTGAGAAAAAATGTTGGATCTAGTTGAATGACAATAATTCTAATACTAATCATAATGAGTGATGCGTTAAAGAAAGGAATTTTATCGGTGGTTGAGGCCGTGTGAGTGTCTGGTATCTAGGATATTTTGTATGAGAAATAAGTCTTTCCCGGCGTATCTTTGCTATATATTCTTCACGAGTTTGCAAACCCGTGAAGAATATATAGCTAGGATATTTTGGTATGCAAGTTCCCATCTCCGAAGTTATTTAATCACCAATTTAAATCAAGTATGTTTACTCACATTATTGTCATTTTCTCTTATTAATAAATAAATTTGACTGACTGATTTCGATTTCTTTCAAACAAAATAAAGATGTTGACATTTATTTGTAAATTCATGGATTTTTCAATTTCTAGTATGATAACATAAATTACCTTTCTTTATGGATGATTATTTTAAGGTAAAAATATTAAGGTGTACTTGATTGGGACAGCTGTTAATTAGGATTGAAAACAACAAACAACAGTTATTATTTGTGAGAGTAGAACTCTGATAAAACTCGATGAAAATGACTTCCAGTGTTCGATAAACCCAACACCATACACAAAGTAATATCAGAGATGCTCCGAACAAGCAAAGGACTTGAGAATGACGTCTAACGGTACGCCACGTTCCTACCATTTAACACGTCCTGTGTAGAAAGCTGTCAAAATAAAGCCGAGGTCGTTGTCGTACGACAGAACCATCATAACACATATTTAATCATGTCGTATATACAGTTCCTGAGAAGGAAGGGCCCCAGCCAACTCACAGCCTTATTTAAGGCACAGGAATTTAATTATTTGTTTATTGCACTGGTGTTTCTAAATGGAAGGTAAACAGTTAAACACCTGACAGCATACATACAAATTTATCTAAACCAGGGAAAAACCAGGGGATGTCATATAGCTAGTAGATTCACATTTGTAGTGTAAATCCTAACAGTACCTTGTAAATAGTCTTGGAAAAATAGTTTACATCAGGCTAACGATCTGTTAAAATAATGATATATCTAGGACAACAATTCCTAGGAAAAACAAAATATACTTTAAAGTGAATTTTTTTAATTCGAATCGTATTTTGTGCGATAACTATATCGATGGCAGCTACTTATATTGTTATTAATTATTTGTGATGAATCATATGCCCCTTTGTCAATATTCCTTCACTTCCACCTTTTCATTACGTGAAGTTCGTCAGAAACAAAAATAATTGATATCATGAATAAAATTTTGAGAACTGAAATAATTAATAACCGAATAACTGAAGGATTACAGGAAGACTGTTTTCGCATCAATAACCAAGTCGTGATCTTCAATAGTATAGGCCCTTTTTCCATTCATAACATGTATTTTGGTTCTTTCTCAATAACTTAGCCATATGAGTTAGAGGACGTTCCTTAATTACATGAGTAGAGAACCTCGTAGTGTTTTGAGACCTTTTTTTTTTTTTATTCCGAGGGTGGTTATCCCCCTCCCCTTTTTATAGTCGGTATGGCTTCGTTTGTAGACCTTATACCCCCCCCCACCCTCCCCCCTAAACTCGATTTTGCGTCGTTTGTGGGCCATTAGTTTTCGCTGACGCCCCCCCCCCCCTTATTTCACCTCACATAGTCAATGAAATCTCATAACATGAGATTTCATTGTTGTAGCAATGTATGGATTATCTTAGTTCGATCAAGGCCCGACCCCATGAATTTTAAAAAAAAAATGGAAGTTCGTGATGCGCTTTGGTAGACCCTTAAAGGTGGGGATCCAACAAGCGCGCAAAACGTTTGAAAACGTTTGAAATGTTTGCGAACTCAGAATTTGTCCTGTGGAGACGAGAACAGCGCGCACGGGGTGTTTGCAGGTGTTCCGGCCGATGTCGGTACATCAAAGGAATTCACTGTTCATACGCGTTCAGTGGAGACAGGGTCAACAGCTGGGGTGTGTGTTCGGAACAGTTTCGGTTTTAAGTGCTTTTTTAAATCTAGAAATAATATAACTATGGATAGGGATAGTGAAAAGTGTTTACTGTTGATTGAATCATATAAATCAAAGGCGCAGATATGGTAGAGCAGTCACAAATATTACCATAACAAAATCAGAAAGCACGACGCCTGGAGCGAAATTGCAACAGATATGGGAAACACTATTGTTGTTGTTAAGGGGAAAGTAAATCCTTTGTTCTCCTCATTCAGAAGAGAAAAAGATAAACAACAGAACTCTATGGTGACAGGAAAAGTTGTGTAATTTCATAAATTATTTTGCGTTATGTTTTCTATTATTAGTATTTCAAAGTAAGTAGGGAAATAGTAGTATATATCTTAACAAACCACTCCTATCATCTGTTTTTGAGTCACAGCGGTCACATGGAATTTCTTGTTTTAAAAAAATGCTATATCCAAAATTTAGGTTTTCTTCTGTTATTTCCTCTTCTTCAGTTAAAGCACACATAATACAGAAGATGCGACGCTAGCAATAAGTTTTCATCTCGGGGCCATTTGGACACTGTATGTAGCATATTGAATGCTGACAATTGTTCGCACACGAACGGTTGTTTGCGAATATTTAGTTAGTGGAGACAACAAACCAAATCACCAGACTGCAAACACACAAACGTTTTCAAACTATGCGCGCTTGGTGGATCCCAGGCTTTGAACGCAGTGTCGCGAGAATTCCAGTTCCGAAGCGCTGTCCTAACCGGTATTGTGCCTACTCGGCGATGGCAACAGGCGGGTTGTGTTGCTAATTACAGCTATAAGACGCGTCGTGCTGTGATCTCAACGCTATTGTCAGTTCCCGGAAACTCCGCCATTTTCTTTGTAGCTGTGAATGGGAGAAATCCCGCGCGACTGAACGGTACCTGCAGAGGCAGTGTTGGTCTGCAAGGAGGTCGGCCGACTCACTATTGGTGTCAGGGAGATGGCTGGGACTCGAGACGAACAGGTAGTCGGCTGCTGAAAACACTGTCGCCAAAACCTTGAAAACTTATGAGGACTTAAATAAGCTCACCGTGCCAACAAATCCACTCCTATGCGGGGTCAATAAATTCGAAAGATGGGTTTGTTTATTTTGAAGTTTATAATCTATCTGTTATATAGCTCCTCGTATCTTGTCACTGGACGTCACATATGATGTTTGCTAACCTTCTCCTCCTTTGCCTTCGTCATACGAGCCACATATAATGTACTTATTTCTACTGCTTCTCTTCTTATCACAGGACGCCACCAGAAGTTACTAACCTGGAAGAAACCCGTGCGTTTCTCGATACACCTCATTAAGAAAAAAATAAACGTTAAACCTCACTTGGTTGTTTCGCTCTTCTTTAATTACCCACTGTTTCACTACTTGACATATTGAACATTAAATTTCACTTTTATAACATTGCAATCTGCATGTATCAATTTCAATAATGTCCTTTACTAATGTTTACGCACAGCCATAGGCCACTGTCCACAACAATACGAGTTAGGCCCACTCATTTGCCCGCGCTCGACATCTTTTCCGACTTACTGACAAAGATACTCTCTCTTCACTCAAAGTTTTCTGTTCAGAGATAATTCACATACACACAACCTTAGATGTCCTAAATACAATACTTTAAAATTATTATCGTCAAACTCGAATAAACGCCAAAATTTTACATATAAAATTGCACAAACCAAGAAACAAATAAATAATAATAAAAAAAATATTAATCAATAGTTTTTTTTAAGTGTGAGGGGACTTTGTTTCCTTACAAGTTCGGGATAACAATGATAGTATCTTCCTCCGGAGGCTAGTGATAACGTGAAAAGACATGGAAATCTAGAAACATGATAGTTTTAAGTGTTGTTTGTTCTGCCATAGAATAAACGCTTGTATAGATGATTACATATTCATAAACATTGGCAGTCGACACAAACTGTATTACAGAGGAACGGTAACAGTTTGAAAGATACAGAAAAAAGGCCAAGGGAAAGGAATGAGAAGAGAAATTTTTTTTACGAGGTTATGAGAGCAAGTCTTTATAAGTGTTACCTTTCTATACGTGCGTTGAAGTCTCTAACCACAGTTTAAATTGACAAAACATCATGATACATTCTCAGTGACCTGATGGCTCAGTAATTAAAGCGTATGACTGGAAATAAAAAGGTCCCCGGTTGGAATTCCTCTGACGGCAGGGATTTTAATAGTCCCCTTACGCAACGTTTATCTCTGTTTTAGCTTGTTGTGTGATTGGAAGTATCCCAGAATGCTTCCGTGGTTCAGATTCCACGTTAAACTGTAGGTTCCCTGTATAGATAACAAGTTTAGATGTAACACGGGTGTGTACACATCCAAAGCAAATTTCGAGTCAAATAAAGGTTTAACGCGGTCCAAGTTGGCCCAAACGAGTATACATAAGTACTATAATTTTTATGTATACGCACTCCGGTGCATGGATCAAATGTATAGAGCATTTTAGTATACTTGCAAAATGGATTTCTATTTTGTTTCAGCACTCATTTTCCTCTATTCCACTGGAAACTGCAGCATTTCGTGTACTGAGAATTTAAGTTAATCTAAGCAGCGAAAAATTTAAAATACTTATCACAGGGTTCGACGGGAAATCCCGAAGGAGTTTTCTATTGAGAAATGACATATGTTGGAAAGTTATATTATTTACAGAACAGGAACAGTGATACCTGGACCAGTTATAGGGATACAATAACCGTTGTGAGTAATAACTGAACGGTGTTTCTAATACCTCTATATTTAAGAAGTTGGTAGCTCTGTGGAATTAATATATTTACATCCAACGTAAAACATTGTACCTGCTGGGTTGAAATACGCAAACATTTTCAGCTACAATAAAATTAATTTGGCATTTGAAAACCCGATGTTTCTGACATACGACTAATATTAAAAAAAGTATCATGTTTCCAGTAGTCGAAGAAGAAGGAAAAATAACTATTTACATGGAGGAATAAAACCTTGAATCCTTCGCTTCTGACCGCACGTAATTCTCGCAATCTTCCTTCATACGTATAAAGAATTTTTAAAGTTTTTTTGGCACTGAATTCCAGTACGGCATTACTGTCACTTCAGCAGCAATTGTTGCGGTTGAAATCTCTGTCCATTTTCCCATATTTATCTGTACAGCTCAGTAAATAATGTTGACTTGTCACTAAAGTTTCACTTTTCAGAGCGGTTTCAAACAGCAATGGCTTCTGTCAGTTACCCATCAATGTTATTATACTATGAATATGTGCATACGCCACGTAATCAATTATAATATCTTTTTAACAAACATTTTTCTCGGATTCCATTCCTTGAAAATTTTTCACGCATGAAAATAACAATTAAATCCATGCATCGTTAAAGAAAGATATTTACCTTTTCAAAGCTGCGTTGCAAATATTTTTAACAGATAAATACCAATAGTTAATTTTATAGTTTGGGTATATAATTTAGCACAACGAGACGCAGATAAATTTCACCTTGTCGTCATGTGAGCTAAGGATTTAACTTGAAATATAACAAATGACAATCTTGATACATCACATTAAGTGATGTAAATAACATTAATTATTTAGTATTGAGGCAACAGTGCCCATTAATAGAAGAGATTATCGTAATAACTATGGGTTATAAATACTGAAATGGTCATCCTATAACTACAGAAACAAGATTGTATCTCTGAAAGAAAACTGAGGGAATAAATAATAAAAAATAATAAAATATAACCTGAATCAAAACGGTACCAACGTAAATAATAAGAATGGAACAGTGAAATATTTGTAGGTCCAATGTCGCAGTTAGATCCCGGGAATCTTCAGAAATTATCACATTAAGATTTACACTACATACAACTCCAATCTCAGAGCGAATAAAAAACTGACATTATTTTTAAAGAACGTGGTGCCTTTAATTAAACCCTTAACTGAGTCACGAACAAATTGTCTCATGACTACGTTGAAACTAACGTTTTCTTGAATATTCTTTCTTATCACAGAGGCAACATAACGAAATTATCATTTTAGAGCTATGAGAATACCTAACACTGTTTTGCCGTTTAGTGGAATCAGCACATTCCGGATTGGAAAGTAGATATCAATTTTCCGCTCTGTCATGTTGGGAACACGTCTATGCAGGTCCCGTACTGTTTAGTTCTGTCAGTCACAAACAAGAAAGCTGTTTCCGGCAGAACCCTCTTGCAGTGAAATACACCGAATACCAATTCACGCTACAGTATTCTGACACATATACAACAGAAAGCAATCAGTTTCTTTCGCATTTCGTGCTCTGTAGTTCGTGCAGTAAAATTAATCCATAACGACTCCAGAGACGGCTGTACTGCAGTACTGTTTCAAGTAAATTAGTCCTACCTTCGTAACTTTATTCACACACTCGATGATAAAACAAATAACAACTTTTGTTTCGGGAAAGACTTCAGCTCTTTTCCGTGTGCCAATAAATGTTGGCGCCATCACAGCGACCGGAGAGAAAGTTACTGCAGGAATGCAGTTCTTCCGCGTCCGGGAAAACAACGATTATATTTTCTTCTTCCATAATTCTGCAATTTAAATTGCGTTGCCACGATCTGTAATCAGTTTTTCGGTGCAGTCGTATTCCGTACTAGTTCAAACG
This sequence comes from Vandiemenella viatica, assembly GCA_031002005.1. NCBI lineage: Eukaryota > Metazoa > Arthropoda > Insecta > Orthoptera > Morabidae > Vandiemenella > Vandiemenella viatica. Next base: position 134,204,349 of record CM061914.1, read on the forward strand.
CCAGAAAATGACGGGTATGAAATATGATGGTAGCTGGAATTTGTTCTGGAAAAGATTCTAAGAAAAAACCTTTAATGATCATTTTTTACTGATTTTTCGTGATATGAGTAAACTTTCTTTTATTTAATTCTCTGAGTATTTGGCTAAATTTATTTAACATTAAATAATGCCATTTTTTTATTACTATATAAAAGTTTTGAAGTAAAATATAATTTCCAAAATGAATAACCGTTATTTATTTGACTGGTATGTTTCGTATAAACAGAACAGACTGAAAAATCAGAGTGCGCACTACTTGTTAACCTCCTGATGATTCCTAGGTTTCTTCCCCAAAACAGTTTCAAATCTTATGCAACATTTCGGCTGTCTCACTCAAAAGTTTGGAGGTGCTTCTAAACAGTTTTCCTTTTCTGGAAATACTACACTCGCACACTTGCAAACTCACTATTGTAGTTTAATTATTCTTATTGCAAACACTGTCCGAATATTCCCTCACATTAGGGTTTTCTCGCCTCGACTCCCCTTAACGTTACTCGTTCACAACAATTGCTGGCTTCCTGGCGTTCCGCCCTCTCTGTATTAATGAGGAGGATGATGAAATCGTAACGCTAACCAGTACGGCGCGCTCTTACACCATAATATTCAACATTTCACATCTCCAAGTAATGAAAGAAGCTGAGAGTTCTTCTGGAGGGCTAATTTAATTTCCAATAACGTAATTTATTGTTTGTTCCCACCGATATCTGCAATACCACAGCCCTAAATAAGGCTGGCATTGCGAAACACATTCCTTAGTGTTTCAAACAGAACATGCTTGTTCATAATTAATGAAACGACTCTCGTATAACTTCAGAGTATTTGAATTAACATTGCAGCACTTTTGCAGATATCTCGAAGGCAGCGAAGTGAGACAGTAAAAAGGAAAGGTGATTATAAAGTTGGTATCTCGAATGCGGATGTAAATTCCAGCGGCAGGGAGAGCATGCTTTTAGTAGATCCGCCCTGCGCTCGCTTAATGCGCCCGTCTGTTCGTCTCTTCACAGAGCGCGAGTTCTCACGGAGCAGATGCTGTCTGCACTTAAAGCTTTCTACAGACGGAGGAGCAATCTCGTTACTTGCACTCCAGTGTCTGGAGAGCAACGAACCGGATGATCTTTCTGCTGGAATGAATTCGAAGAGCCTCTGTGCGCCGCCAGAGATAATAGAGTTCGTTGAACGGGGGCAATCAGAGATACCGGAGCGCTGCGCCAAAGATAACGTTAATGGAAAGTGCAGCGCTGCAATTGACGCATCTCTTTGAAAGCGTTATCAGAATAAACAAAAATAAGAAGCTATAAACTGGAAGAAAGTAACTTTGAAAACAGTTTTCATTCTGATAACGGAAGCTGATTACCACAAGAAAAATAATCTTCATTAAAATGAGAAACCTTTTACGTTTAGTTTATTGTTTATAGAATTTTTGTTGTACACCATCTAACCAGCTATGATTCAATAGCACCAGATTAATTAGTGTCTTTTTGGATACAGGATATGATTTTTTGCTTGCTGATTTGGTATGCTGACACCGGTTTCGTCTAAGAGGAACTCTTCCAGTATTGAGCGTAGATCTAGAATATTGGGGATACCAGACACAGAAAATCGAAGAAAGTTGAAAATGAAGAAGGCTAAATGAATTAAAATAAAATGCTTGATGTGACTGAATTAATGCCAGAACTTTTAATAAACCTGTTGATTTTTGAACTATGCCATGATTGTTTGTGTAAAACATTCACTAAACCCTAATTATTATTAATATCACAGTCCCATTGTCATCATATGTCATGCTGACTAATACTAAAGGAAATGTTTTTATGAAAATAAATGATTAATTTAAGGATGTGTGACACCACATGGGTTAGGTTTAATCATGTCCTGGTTGCGATTTCTGTAGGTTTTCCATAATCTCTTATGTGAAATACTGCGAAGCTGCACAACCGTCGCTCGGGAGGACGCCGGTTCGAATCCCCGTCCGGGCATCCAGATTTGGGTTTTCCATGGTTTCCCAAATCATTCCAGGCAAATGCCGGGATGCTTCCTTCAAAAGGCCATGGTCGAATTCCTTCCAATTCCCTGCCCCCCTCCCCCTCAATCCTTTCCCGTCTCTAAAGACCTCGCTGTTAAGAGACGTTAAGCATTTAAAAAAAAAAAAAAAATGTCGTTTCAAGAACCATGGCTTTGACAAACGAAATTGACGTTCAGACTCTGAGCGACACATCTTACACTTAGCTAGACATCTAGGACAGATACACTATGCATGTTTGAAAAAACAGAAGTGTTTTCTTTTTTTCTTTTTCCTCTGTAAATTCAGGGCGAAAAAATGGTGCAAGACAAAGAAACACAGAACCCAACTTATACGGCTCAGCGCCAGTTGGTTTCTATTCCGTTGAAAATATATAACTAGCTTGTACCCGCGACTTCGAGCGCGTGGATTAAGAATTTTTTGGCAGAATTGAAAATAGAAAGTTTTTGGTAACAAAGGATTGGACCCAAATAACACCGAGTCTGCATAATATAACAGGAAAGCTATCACTATATAATTCTACCGTCGAACCAATCACTTGAAGAGAATCAGTTTCCAACATATTTCTGTCACCATTCGATAAGGTCTCAAAATTTCGTAACTACAACTATTAAACATACCGAAGAAAATGTCCTGTGTCCTTCATACAGATTTTCTTGTCAAATTCCATTAACATCGATATAGCCATTTGGTCGTCAAAACGTAACAAAAAGACAGAGACTTACTTCCGTACTTCCGTATTTATAGTATTATTACTGCGGTTCACACACACACAAATCCGAATAACCTACGGCCCAGGCGTGACTCTTACGATCAAAAACAGTTTTTAAAAATCTTTGCTTCCACGGAGGCTTGAACCGGAGACCACTACCCAAATATCTGTCTGTAAGCAAGCGTTTTAACCACTGAACTGTCAGACCGATACACGGAAATGCTGTATACAGACATCCATATCCAACGCGTCTGTCTATCGCCATTCAGTAGTATTTCGAAATTATGAGACAACATATATTATTTATACAGATAATTTTTCAACCAAATGTAGACAGTATTTTTCTTCTTGTTTCAAAGGATAAGTGTGCAAATTTTCATCAAGATAGGATGAAAACTGTGGATTTGTATGAAGAACAAACAAAAAAACAAACAAACATACATTCATCTTTATATATATAGATATGTATACCACAGGTTGATAGGCCGGTTATGAGGGGATTACGCCGAACCTTCCGTAAATGGGACAGAACCGAAATGAGGGGCACCAAGATAGCAATAGGAGAATGGTTTCATAGCAAGCTGGTTATAATCACTGACTGTCAATCCCGATTTTGATTTCGGTAATTTGGTTAACTCTATAAGGAAATGTCCGGATGCATCACATTGATAAGGCACGATTGCCGGCCTCGGTAGCGTAGGGGCTAGAGTGCTAGCTCCGCGTGCCGAAGGTCGCCGATTCGAGTCTGGCCGAGGGCATGGGTGTTTAAGTGTTGTGTGTTTGTGTCAACGTCGTGTCCGTGCTGTAGAGTCCACAGTTAGAAGCTACCACAACGTACGGGAGAATCTGCAAGAGTTATTATCACATTTAGCTGGGTGTATGGCCTAAGTTGCCAAATGCCATTTAAGAAAAGGCATGTTTAATGAGCTTGGCAGTAAATACCACGAATTACCGTTTGACAGGAGAGGCTGCAATTAAACCATCGGAGCGGATATTTAGATGCGTAACGGAAATTTCCTCCTATATCATCTGTATTCGCCATCACTTTAATTCTGCTGGGCTTCATCATTCTTGGATATCAGAAATATCATATAAAATTCAGTAATAGCAAACACTGACTTATGGTCAGAAACCTGGACTTGGATAAAGAGAGCTAAGCAGATTGAGAGCATCAGATGTGGTGTTCTTGATTGGTGTCGATACAAGGAAAAGAATAACGGATGGAAAAATTAAAACGCTACGCCATTAATTAAATCACTGAATCGCTGAATAGTCCAAGAGCTGGCAACGATTTCGAGAAAGAATATTAGATCAGCTGTTTTTTAAATTTCTTTTATTATTGAAGTTGGATATGGATGTGTTACGTTTCGTACCTGGGAACGGTTGTGTTTACCCGTGCGCATCGCATCCGTTCAGCGAAAAATTGAGAATTTTGAAATCATTTTAAGACAAATTTTCTTTTTTCCATAATTTTTCTATGTCTTTTTAGCAATATAAATTTATAGTTGCCAGACAGTTTCATCGTTGCTAACATAGCGCCAGATACAGTTAAAAAATAAAATAATTTTCAAACCACTTTAACTGAAATTTTACTATGATATAGTTCTATAATCAAAGAATATAATACAAATTTGACAGACAGAAATTCGGTTGCTAAATTAGGACTCAGACTTTTTTAAGTCACTGGAAAAGTAGGTGAATTAGAACAGTGCGGCGTCTAATTCGTTTTAACCTAACAAAACATATAAACAATTGTATTGTAAATATGTTGACAGTCATATATACAAGATAATCTGGTATTTTTATACATTTTTCTTTTTCATCACACATCATGACGAAACAGAGTTTTAGTTTTACAAAACACAATCCAACGAAGGTAAGCACTCGATGCCATCTTAAACAATATCTGTGACTGCTTATCTTTCATCACGCTCTTTGTCCCAGCCATCTCTCTCACCCAATCAACGAATTAGATGCCACACTCTTCTAACTCACCTACTCTCCACGAGACTTTAATTGGTCTGGCTCCTAATTTAGCTACCGACTTTCTGTCGCAAATTTGTATTATATTCTAAGATTATAGGATTGTATCATATTAAAATTTCAGCTATACTAAAATGTTTTACAAATTATTTTATTTTTAAATTATATTTGGCGCGATGTTATCAACGATGAAACTGTTTGGCAACTATAAATGTATATTGCTAAAAATACTTAGTAAATAATGAACAAAAAGAAAAATTGTCTTAAGATTTTCGCGACGTTGCTAGCTGTTGTACTAGAAGAAGATGCGTTTGAAATGGCTGTTACATGTGGTGGGAACGAACGAGGAAAAAAAGGCCGAAGATAACATTACAGGACCAGTGGCGTAGCTAGGTCTACAAGGGCCCCGGTGCAAAAAATTTATTTTTGGCCCTCAGGCCAGATGGACGACCTTTTTTTTTTGCTTTGTGTTGCTGGTAAGGGCCCTCTGAGCTGAGGATGGAGCCCTTGAGTTGTGCTTAGGGGCCCCCTGAGCAGTGGCTGGGGGCCCCCTGATCAGTGAGAGGGCACTTAGTGAGGGGCTTCCTGTGTCTCAGCGGCCCCCTTAGGCCACTGTAGACCTAAAAAAAAAGGACGCCAGTTTGCCATGAAGGCTCGTGGGCCTCTGAACTGCACTTGAGGGCCCCCAGAGGTGGGCTTTGGGGCTCCCAGTGGTATGCTTAGGGGGCCCCCTGAGCGTAGGGGCCCCGGTGCACTGCACCACCTAGCCCCATAGTAGCTACGCCCCTGTACAGTACCGCAAAAAAGACGTACAAGATCTATGGAGCAGGTGGAGAAGGTTGAAGAAGTGAACTGTAGACAATTACTAAAGGCACGTATCTGGAGAGGCTGACAGAGCTGGAAGATGTGCCAGAGGTTCCGTCCGATACAGGGTGAGGATTATCTGTTTTCGTTGAGAAAGTACCTGCAGATGTGACGGTGTTGAAGTCGAAGGCGTGCGGCCTTATTTGTAACGTGCAACCTCTGGGCCGACCTCGAATCCGCGACCTGGCGGACTTATAATTACAGTATACTGCTCAGGGAGAGCTCATCCCAGTCATTAAGGGAAAGATGCTCTCGGATGTCAAGCGCTGACGACCGCCAGCGACCTTGCGGGCCGCCCACGGAGGAGAACCTTGACCGCAAATTGTGAGAGTAGCGCCGGCCGTGGAAACTGGCACGACCATAAAAGTAAGCTCATTAACGGCGCCCCCTCCCCCCCCCCGGCCCTGATTGCCATAACGGACCCACACATCACCGAACTCAAAGACTCGCAATCGTTGTTTATCTTCGGTTCCTATCAGGGACGTCTTCCCTCTCCGCCCAGATACAAGCTGGAAGAGGAATGAAGATAACTAATACAAATGGGATATGTGGCTGGTAGTTCATCAGGAAGATAAATTAATTTCGTAATCTATTAATAGATTTTATTTTATTTCATACACAGGGTGTTAAAAAAGTGTAAAATATTTTAGGAGGTGATAATATATATTAAAATAAGACAAAGATGTCTAATAAACATTGGGTCGCAAACGCATACTTTCGGATATAATAACAGGTCCGCAATGCGACCCCGTCCACGACAATACATGCCTCAGCCCTTCAGCGTGTAATGTCCAGCCTCTGCTGTTTTTTTTTTAATATTTCGTCGCCTCTCAATATATTTCGCTCAGCCGTTTTTGTGAGACGGCGGAGTGTGGAATTCCAGCGAGGCGGCAGGTTGACAGCGTGGGTAAATCCTTTGTGTGTTTGTTGGATCCAGGTACAGAGGGTGCCCCCGACTGGGAGGGGGTGAGTGGACATGCAGTAGCGAGGGTACTGCGGGTTGAGATCCCGTTGATTACGCACGTGTGTATTTGTGGATGCGGACTCCAGAAACGTGGAGGCCGTGTTTTTGTCACGACATCATTTGTCGTGCTGTTTTTATTGATGTGCTTCCACGAGTGAACTCCTCTTAGTTGGTGGAGGGTGTTAAGTGGTTCGTCATCGCGAGGGAAACATCAAGGTCGCCGACAGCCGTCTGGGTAAACGATAAGTGACAAAAATTCATCTAACATGTGCCCAGTATTCGCCCAAACTGATGGAGCCGGGAACAATTTTGTTCATTGTCTGATAGCTTATTTTCTTTTTCTTTTGCTGGCTGAGTCCAATTTTTGGTGTTAAACAAACATGTATTTTTTCAGTGTTTTATTTTATGAATGTAATTTTTTTCCTTTTGTAATTAGAGGGAGTCATTTAAATTTAAGCCTGTTTTTTGCAATTAAAAAAATAAATATTAAAAGAATTTTTTTTGTTAATAATTAAAATCTTGCTTCTCATGCACTTAAAAAGATGTTTTTCTCGGCATAACGAACCGGGACATTTTAAGCGTAAGGAATCACGTACTCTTTGGAACTGTCTTGGTTGATTCTGTACGTCTTCAATGCATGTCATCACGTACAAGACCAACCAGGACATTTATTAAAAGAGTGTGTGAGTCCTTACGCCGAAGGACTGATGCAGGCATTGTCGTGGACGGGGGTCACATTGCGGACCTGTTATTAACTCATAAAATTAACGTTTGCGACCCAATGTTTATTGGACATCATCGTCTTATTTTGATTCACACTGTCACCTCCTAAAACATTTTACACTTTTTTAACACCCTGTATACGTAATGGATTTGTTTTACTTGTTTTTAAAGCAGACGATTGTCCACCCGAAGACTCAGTTGACTGGGACACTGTGATGATGTCTGGCACCTGAATCAGGTGAAGGAAGCAATTTTCACCATCAGGAATTAGTTGGCTGGGTAAAGCCGCGTTCCCACGATCTCTTGTAACGGAGGCGGGACGAGATGGGACCTCATTAGCACTTTACAGCAACAGAAGGGGTGCGCACCTGTGCTGCAAACCGACGACAACAGCGCACCGCTACACACGCCTGTGATGTATACCGACACAGAGTGGGTAGCTGCGTCTCGTCTCCGCTAGCAGAGGCGGCCCTGTTCCCATGGCGTGTTGTTGAGTATTCGTCCCCGTCCCGTCCAGCCCCACCTCCGTTAACAGAGATCGTGGGAACGCGGCTTAAGAGAGGTGATGGTGCACAATTCATAATCATCAGATTTGTACCAAAGTCTTAGTTTAAATCACAAATCTCTCCGCAATGCGTATGGAGTGAAGGAATACGGTGTTGTTGATAGCGATTCATTCGTCAGATTAGGGACTCTAAGCCTGGCGGCCCATTGGTGATTTTCGGAAGAGTAGGTCTGTTAGGACCGGCGTCGTGTGTCACTCTTTCCCTTCTCACATCTCTAATCTGAACAGCAGTACTCAGGTGGAAGCCGCAGCACGACAACTGAATCGTTAAATTTTAATAAATCAGCTCGGATCCACCCTGATAACCAAGATAATTAAGGCAGTCATCAGTATGTTCTAAAAGAATTAAAAAAAGAAGAAAACGGAAATAAATCATTAAAAAATAACATCGGTGGAGTAGTAAACCGTTCCCTTACTTATAAATTCGTTGAAGCCTTTCCTATTTTGGAAGTAGAGGATACAAATTGTGTTAAATATTCCATTTTAGCATAAAGATATCTCCTTCATTACAACAAAAACTGTGGTAAGTGTCTTTCTTTTTATTAATTCTATCAAATTAAACATATTTTGTGTCGTTCGAATACTGTCACTGCGAACCATTTCTTTAAATGAAGTCAACTGATTCTGTAATGACAATATTGAATATACAACAAGAAAAAGTGGAAAAATGACAGCAACTTGTTTTGAATTTCGTTGCTGTTCCTACCTAGTATTTCTGCTGTTGCTTGTTCGTTAAAGCTAAACATTTTGTACCGTATAACGTTTTCCATATCCCAATCTTTATTCATTACGGAGTGTGCATAAACCACGTAGCTCCATTATAGCTTCCTGTGAACCCCCCCCCCCCCCACCACGTAGCGTAGCTATTCTCTCTACTTCCCTCCCCCCACGTAGTACGTAGCATTTTTCCATATTGATTCCAGAAGACATTTTGTACTGTATTCTCTTGTCAGAATATCGTAAATTACATCAGGAGATAATTAAATGATGGAAATAAATATTTACATGCTTCTGTGTGTTCTGTATCGCATTTTAACTGTGACAGGTAATATGAAAGAGTAGCTACGTGGCCTGGCTCGGACCCCCCCCCCCCCTATCCCCGTAGCTCAACGTAGTTTTCCAGCCAACCCCTCCCCTCCCCCCTAGACCGAGCCACGTAGTTTATGCACAATCCCTTACTGGCTGAGTACCCGATGTTGCCAGGTCTGTTTGTAGCTGTTTCACTCCTATACACATTTTGGTCACTCAATGAGTAACAATGTGCCAGATTTCATCAAAATCACCCCAGTCATTTCTGTAACGTAGCAAAGCGTTGACTCACCCCTAACATACCCAGAAGGGCGTGAGTTACGACTGATTTGCGCCAACAGCGGTTTTTAGTAGCCCAATGAAAAACTTTTGGCATGTAATTACTTAGAAAAAGTCGTAGTGGATATAGCACAGAAATTTATTCATTTTCGACTTCCTCTGGTATCATCTTCATGTCTCAGCAGTTTTTTGGAACACAAAGAACGCCGTCGCTAGCAAAGTGCCAACGCATCCACAGGAAGTGATAGAAACTTGTATTCAGCGGAACTGGGTGGTATACACGCAAAGATTGTTTCATATATACGTACTTTTACGATTAATCATTTTTAAATTATCGCACAGATATTAAACAACCAAATATGGCGAAAAAATTAACAAACTATGAAACTGATATGTGTGAAAATTCCTGGGTGGCCACATGCTGCAGACATATGTAATTTTTATGTATTCCTGTGCGTTTGTTTATTGTTCACAACAAGGAAATAATGTGAGAAGCCAAACTCTTTTAAGACAACTACATTTTTTGGTCTGCAGAATCTTGAGACACGCTAAATTCAAACAAACAAGTCGCAAGGAATGTGAGGGAATCACTTTTTTATTTATTTATTTTTTTAATGGATTTCGGCAGCTGAGGCCATACTGCCACCTCAATGTGATTGTCATCCACTGTTTATATATTGTATCTTCTAAGTATACACACAACAGAACGGACTGCACATTCACCCAGACGTACAACACCTAACATCCATGCCCGCGGCCGCATTCGAACCGGCGACCTACCACTCTAGCCCCTGCGCTACCGAGGCCGGCGAGGGAATCACTTGCTAGATCTTAAGAAACGGCGCGGCACTTAAGTAAGACTACATTTGAAAATAAGCATCAGGCGTTTCCGTTCGTTAAGGTAAATTGGCTCCTGTTTACAGACACTAATGGGAATCTAATAGGAAGGAACGTCAATAATGACCACTGGCTACAGGATGGAAACTGTCAGACAGGTAAGTCTCTTTAGATAACATCACAATAGTGGAAAACAAAGCGATCATCTGGAATTCCATCCACTAATGATTGTACGACCAGGTCCAGAAGTTATAAACATTTCCAGCTGCTTCAGCCACAGCCCATTCCACTTAAGACATGAGTAGCAATATATATATGTGTGTATGTGTGTGTGTGTGTGTGTGTGTGAGAGAGAGAGAGAGAGAGAGAGAGAGAGAGAGAGAGAGAGGGAGAGAGAGAGAGAGGTAGAGAGAGAGAAGAAAGGGAAACAGTGTAGTAGCAGGTAGAACGGAATAGTATAATTACTAGCTCTTACCCGCGATTTAGAATTTTATACCTAGGATTAGATATAGAAAACTGCAAGTTACTTAAAAGGTGTCCCAAACAGTACGGAGTAGGGGTAATATAAAAGGGAAAACATCACCGTATCGTTCTACAACCGAACCTCTCTCTTTTTTTTTTTTTTGCTGTCGTCAGTCTTTAGACTGGTTTGATGCAATCCTCCATCCCTTCCTATCCTGTGCTAACCTCTTCATTTCTACATACCCCTTACAGCCCACGTCCTCAATTATCTGCTTCATATATTCTAATCTCTGTCTTCCTCTACAGTTCTTACCTTCGACTGTTCCCTCTACTAACAAATTAACCAATCCAGCATGTCTCAAAATATGACCTACTAGCCTGTCTCTTCTTCCTGTAAGCTTCTTCCATAAACTTCTTTTCTCACCCATCATTTCTAAAACTCGTTCATTTCTTACTTTGTCTATCCACCTAATTTTCAGCATTCTTCTGTAGCACCACATTTCAAATGCTTCAAGTTTCTTTCTTTCCGGTATTCCTAAAGTCCATGTTTCGCTACCGTAAAGTGCTGTGCCCACACATAGAGTTTTAAGAAGTTCTTTCTAATTCCTAGATCAATATTTGAATATTTTCATGAAGGCTCTTTTTGCTAGTGCTATTCTGCTTTTAACATCATTCCTGCTTCGGCCATCGGTTATAATTTTGCTTCCCAAGTAACAGAACTCACTCACTTCTCCTATTGCATCAGATCCTATTTTTATATTTAATCTGCTAGTATTGGTGTCATTTCTGCTACATTTCATCACTTTTGTTTTACTTTGATTTATATTCAGTCCAAAATCTTCCTTCAGTATTTTGTTCATGCCATTCAATAACTTCTCAATATCCTCAGCCCTCTCTGCTAATAAGACAATGTCGTCAGCAAATCGTAGCATACTGATTTTTTCTCCCTGAAAACTTATGCCACATGGAAATTTTTCTTTGACTTTCTTCATTGCTTCTTCTACATACAAGTTGAATATTAACGGGGATAGACTACAACCTTGTCTCACACCCTTTTTAACTGATGCATGTCTCTCGTGATTCTCTACTTTTATCACAGCCACTTGATTCTTATATAGTTTATAGAGGATTCTTCTATCTCGATACTTTAGACCTGACTTCTTTAAAATTTTGAACATATTGTCCCACCTAACATTATCAAAAGCTTTTTCTAAATCAACAAATGCCATAAAAGTATCTTTGTTTTTCTTGATCTGCCCTTCAAGTATTAATCTTAAAGACAGAATTGCTTCCCTTGTACCGCGATTTTTCCTAAACCCAAACTGATCTTCACCTACTATCTCTTCTACTACCCTTTCCATCCTTCTGTATATTATTCTGGTCAGTAATTTTGAAGCATGTGATGTTAGACTAATTGTGCGATAATTCTCACATTTGTCAGCTTGTGCTTTCTTTGGAAGTGTGAAGATGATATTTTTATTAAAATCAGTTGGAATTTCTCCTGTTTCATAACTTTTTGATATCAGCTTGAATAATCTTTCTATTCCTTCCTCTCCTAGAGATTTAAGAAGTTCTGCACGGATCTCATCAATTCCAACTGCCTTATTTGCTTTCAAGTCATTCAGAGCTTTATTAAATTCTGTCTTCAAAACAGGATCTCCTAAGTCATCCATGTCGACATCGCCTTCCTTTTCTAATACACTATTGTTCAAGTCGTCCCCAACATACAGTTTCTCAATGTATTCCTTCCATCTGTTAGCTCTATCTTCTGACCTTAAAAGAGGTTTCCCATCGGCAGCTTTAATGTTCATACCTCTTTTCTTCATTTCTCCAAAATTCTGTTTGATCTTTCTATATGCAACATCTACTTTTCCTGCAACCATTTCCTTTTCTACTTCTTCACACTTTTCTTGTAACCATTTTTCTTTTGCTATTTTGCATTTCCTATTTATTTGATTTCTAAATTGCCTGTACTGCTCTTTTCATGCTTCATCCTGAGCATTTTTGTACCTTCTCCTCTGATCGATCAGCTGCAAAATTTCTTCTGTGATCCAAGGTTTTCGGGCAGCTTGTTCCCTAAAGCCTAAGGTTTCTTTGCCAGCTTTCATTATTTCGGTCTTTAATGCACTCCATTCGTCCTCGGTTGAGCTCCTTTCACAGTTAATTCTTAGACCTAAGTCTACCATTTCTGCAAATTTTTCTCTTGTGCTAGATTGTTTCAGTTTATTCACTTCCAGTCTGTTCTGCTTATGCTGCTTCCTTATTCGCTTGAATTTCAGCCTGCACTTCATTACTATCAAATTATGGTCCGAGTCTATGTCTGCTCCTGGGTACGCTTTACAGTCTAGAACTTGATTCCTAAATCTCTGTTTGACCATGATATAATCTAGCTGATATCTGCCTGTATCCCCAGGACGTTTCCAGGTGTATATTCTTCTTGAATGGTTCTTAAACAGTGTGTTCGCCACTACTAGCTTATATCTTTCACAAAATTCTAGCAACCTGCTTCCTCGCTCATTTCTTTCTCCTAGACCAAAACTTCCTACAGTATTCCCCTCTTTTCCTTCTCCCACTATTGCATTCCAATCACCCATGATTATTAGATTTTCCTCCCCTTCCACATATTGGATTAATTCTTCAATATCAGCGTATATTTTTTCTATTTCTTCGTCATCTTCCTGTGACGTTGGCATATATACTTGTACTAATGTGGTTGGGACGGGCTTAGTTTCTAACCTCATCAAAATAATCCTGTCACTAAATTGTTCATAATAACTAACCCGTTTCCCTACTTTCTTGTTCATTACAAATCCTACACCAGTGACTCCATTGACAGCTTGTGTGCTAATTATCCTGTGTTCCCCAGACCAGAAATCCTGTGCGTCCTTCCATTTAATCTCACTAATCCCAACAACATCTAACTTAAGTTGTTCCATCTCCCTTTTTAAGTTTTCTAACCTACCTGCCCTATTGAGACTTCTAACATTCCACGCTCCGACTCGTAGAATGTTTCTATCCATTCTGATGACTCCTCCCTGAGCAGTCCCCACCCGGAGATCCGATTGGGGGACTATTTTACCTCCGGAATATTTTACCCAGGAAGAAGCCATCATGATATATGTAATTTGAGAGGATTACATGTCCTCGGGATACCCTTTGGGTCTTTAATGCAGTGGTTTCCCGTTGCCTTCTGCATCCCCATGCCGTTGATCATTTCTGATTCATCCGCCTTTAGGGGCCGTTTCCAACCCCAAGGGCAAGAGGGTGCCCTGAACCGCTCCCCGCTCTTCCGCCCTCTTTTCAGAGGCCGTTGGCAAGCAGTGGGTGACTCCTTATACCGGGAATCTTTCAGTCGCCAGAGCCTCGTCCGTGCAAACAGGGTGCACCACGTGAAGGAGAGGTTGACATTTGGTTGGAAAAGACTAGTATAGTCTCTCCCAAACCCTTACACTCCACCTCTCTCTTAGAAAGAACCAATTTGTAACAAGTTTCGAAATAGCAACATACTAAGGGAGTGCAAAGGTACTATATAATTTTTTTTTTTACTATTTCATTCCTCCCAGCTGAAGGCTGGGAGGCGGACTGCTGAAGAGTCACGAAGACTCTTTTCAGCCAATATACACTACGGGGAGGGAAGGTCGGCCGTGGCCTTGTAGGGTACCATTCCGGAATTCGCCTAGAGCGGCTGATGAAAACCACGGAAAACCTCAACCAGGATGGCCGAACGAGGTTTGACCCTCGTCCTCCCGAATGATAGGTAGGAGGCCGAAAACGGCCTCCTCCCATCTCGTTGTAATAAATTGTGCCTACGCATGAAATATATCAACATATCATTCACAAATAGACTGCGAAAGAAGCAAATGATAAGTGACCGATATAATATTTCATAGACTTGTACATGCAATCCTTCTGTCTCCGTTCAGTTAGTTTTCAAAATTTCAAGACAAACTTTGTTATTTACACCGAGAAAAAGTATACTATGATACTAATGATACATAGTATTTACTTGTAAAATTTCAATAAGACCGGTTTAGCTGTTTAATCATGAAAACGAAACAAACCGACAAAGAAACAGAGTTACTTTTGCATTAGTGTAACTGTAAATGTATGTGCACTAACAACTGATCATTGTTCTGACACTTGCGTGAGAAATTGAGTAACAACGGCTATGTTTTGTATGAAAAATGAGGATGTACTGTCATACATGGAAAATAGTTGTGGACTTATGACCAGACGACCAGGTACCACGCTTGCTCTCTGTTGACATGTTGCGCAACGCCGTAACAGCTGACAGAGGGAGGACGCCTGATGAAATGAGCGGATACCTATTACGCAAGGTCATCTTCATGTAGAATATGCTTCATTTATTTTACCACTGCACTGAAAAGTGTGTGTGATGACTATGGTTTCTCAACTCCATTCACCTTTACATAATTTATTATCAAGTGATTCGGTGACTGTACATCTGTTATTACCCACACAAATCGTTTTTGGTCCTTAAAAAGATACACGTAAATTCATTGCTAATGGCGACAATCACAGCTATACCTGTGACCCACTCAAGAATCCATCTTTCTCTCCCTTCATATTTCTCTCTCTGCCTTTCTTCCACTCCATCTCTCATAAGCTGTCAGGTATTTATGTGCATTTGATATACTCGTGCCAAGAATATGTTGGCGGCACGACCCTATCGCAAGAATGTAAGTCATATGTTTGACTAAAGAAATACAACCAAGAGAACAAAATATTAAGAATAAAATTGTTGTAAGGTTCAGATTTTTTATAGAAGTGAACAGCTTTGTATGATTAACATTGGTCTAAGTCTAAGAATATAACGGATGTAACAACAATAGTTAGCACATAACTGTTTCCTTTCGCCGAACAACAACATTGGTAGCACCGAGATTGAAGTAAAGTTGGGGCAACCCGAATTTCAGTTTTACACGGATAGCCGGTAGGTTAGACTCCTTAACATCAAAATGCTCGAACTAATGAGAATTTAGACATTAAACCACTGTTCCAATGAAGAATAGATTTCAACCATACGGTAAACACTTCTTTAAGACAGAGATTCTTTATCAGCAGCATCCCCCAAAATAGGTATACTGTTGTAAGTATGGCCGAAAGGATGTACAGGAAGCACTAGGGGCGACCTCAAAGTGACTGCCGTTCAACTGGGAGGCGATATTCACGCTACAATGTAGTCTGGATTGGAGAAATATACAAACTGGTAGCATCAGTAAGCACTTTTTGTCAAAATCCGATGTGTTTTCACAATCTGGTGGGTGAAATGTAATGTTCATCAGGATATGGCGCTGGCAGATCCAGATTTCACTTTCTCTTGGCCATCAATTTCAATCTAGAGTAATGCAGTTATGGACCCCTCATAAAGGCTATGGGGGATTTCTTTAATGGCCATATTCAACACATCTAACACGATCCAAATGACCCTGCTGATAAAAAAGTTGTTAAGCCCCCAATATAGAAGAATTTAGTACAGTTTGTAGTAAAGTAGTGGTGGTGGGTTAATTAAGTGGTTATGTTACTAATATTATTTTCTTTTATTGGAATCTAACCTACATGTAGTCAAGTGCTTAAAATTTTGTATAAAAAAGGCTATACTGTACTTACAACAGTACTCTAACTGTAAACAACAATTCACTTGATTTCGCTAAGTAGCGGAAATCTATGTAACAATTTAATTATATTCTGATTGTAAGTATGGCCTAATTTAGATACTAGATGATAGGCTGTAGAAAGTTGTAACAAAATAAAATAAAACATATAAAAATTACATTTAGAACCTTACCATCTTACCCTTTTTGTATTTTTACACAAGCAGCCGCGTCGCGCTTCGCTCTCGAAGTTTAGTTCATTTTGATCGGGAAAAACGAAACGCAGAATTTTCAAAAGTCGCGAAGGTGGAAAATTAGTGTTTTAGTGACTGTGTGTGAAAGTGGATCAATAATAACTAAACAAACATTGGATCTGTGAACAATTATTTAGTTGCGATTGGTTGCGGCAGCCACCTGCTTCGCCGCACAGCTCAACGCCTCGCGACGTCAGCATGTTGACAGCTCAGCGGTGTCCAACAGCTGCAACGTAAGTAAAAAGCGCTCGCAAGACAATGGCAGCGGCTTCCTCAAGTGCAAATAAAACCAATGAAACCCCAATGCTAGCTGAAAAATATGAAAATCTGGTTGGCTTTTTAAATGAAAACTTGGGCAAAAAATTAAAATGAAACGCTACTCCGTGAAATTAAAGACAAGCTTGCCAGTTGGGCGGTTGCGGTTTCTTTCATAGAAGGAAAAAATTCAGAATTAAACAAAGAATTAGAGAGGTTAAATAAAACAATCGAGGAACTTAAGTCAAATAGAAAACACAACTTCTCGGCCAAGCTATGCTACAGCGGCTAGTAAGGCAACTAGTTTAACAAAAAAATAGAATCACACCCGCGAAAACAAGTTCCCTTTTCGTGAGCTCAAGGCGTGGCGAAAATCCAAAAGTAATTGTGGAACAGATTACCAAAATAATCAAACCATCAAAAGACAAAATAAAAATTAATAAAATAAGAAGTACCAATAACTCAGTAATTATTGATGCAGAAACTAAAGAGGATGTCAAAAAATTGATGGAACACAAAGAATTAAATGAGACGCTAAAATGTGAGCTTCCAAGAAAGAGGAAACCATTGGTAATCTTATATGATGTACCAAAAAATTTGGAAATAAATGATCTAGTAGACAAAGTATATGAGCAAAACTTTGAAGTTAAATTATCAAAGGAGGAGTTCGAAAGCGGTTTCTGCCCTAAATTTAAAACAGGACCCCGTGAAAAGCCAACCGTTCATCACGTTATAGAAGTAAGCCCAGCTATGCGCAAATTATTACTAGAGCAACATAAAATATACGTGGAATTCAGTGCAATCAATTGCAAAGACTACACCGTGGTACCAACTTGTGTCAAGTGCAGAGACCTCGGACATGTGAGTAAACACTGCCAAATGGACATAGAGACTTGTAGTCATTGTGGTCAGAACAATCACAAGCGTGATCAGTGTGATAAGAAGTCGATGCCTCAAACGTGCATCCCATGCCAGAAAAGAGGTAAGTCATGCAAAAAACAAAGGAAAGGATTGTCCCACGTATCAACTGCTATTGCAACGCCTACTTAACAGAATAGATTATGGCTAGTCTACAATCCAGTTGCAGGATAGATCAAGAAATGATGGAGAAATATAGCAGATCTGATATACAGAGCAGTCGAAATAGCAGTTGGA
>CM061914.1:134223104-134349155 GCA_031002005.1 Vandiemenella viatica
GGATGACCAGTGACCCTTATAGCTCAGTGGATTAGGCACTGGTCTACAAAATTCAGGGTCTCTGGTTTGTATCCCAGAGGGGACGGTAATTTTAACGGGCTTTTCTGTGTTCATACAAGGTACCCAAGGACTCCATTTTTTTCGGATTCCCGTTTAAACTGTTGGTCTTTTAAGAAACGAATTGAACTATGGGGACATCCATAAATTACGTGAGGTGTTTTACCGGATTTCCGGACTCTCCCCCCCACTCTGGTGAGACTTCGTGAGATCTGGCTGACCGCCCCCCCCCTCGTGTGAGATCTGGCCCGTGAGGACCCCCCATCCCCCCTCCCCCCTTCAAATCGCCCTCGCAACTTTAGAGACTTTTTTAGCTCTACAGTCCAACAATATTTCAGAAACCTCATGCGAGATTTCCGTAGAACCCCCCCCCTCCCTCCCCTTTCTCCCTTGGTGAGATTTGGTGAGAATTCGCTGGACCCTCCCCCCCCCCCCCATTTCACCTCAATTTATGGACGCTCCCTGACCTGCCTCTAACACAATGGTCTAATACGCTGCCTTCAGGAGGATCTAACCAACAATTGGGATATGGACTCAGTTAAGGATATTTTTTTTTATTTTTTTATTTTTTCGTAGGTACTAGTATAATAATCAAATCTGTGAGCAGATTTGTTGCGTGCAGCAGCATCTTTCATTACTTGGAGATGTGAAATGTTGAATGTTATGGTGTAAGAGGGCGCCGTACCGGTTAGCGTTACGATTTCATCATCCCCCTCGTTAATATAGAGAGGGCGGAACGCCAGGAAGCCAGCAATCCTGGTGAACGAGTATCGTTAAGGGGAGTTGAGGCGGGGAAAACCAAACGTGACGGAATATTCGGACAGTGTTTGCAATAAGAATAATTGAACTACAATAGTGAGTTTGCAAGTGTGCGAGTGTAGTATTTCCAGAAGAGTTTGAAAATACCTCCAAACTTTTGAGTGAGACAGCCGAAATGTTGCATAAGATTTGAAACTGTTTTGGGGAAGAAACCCAGGAGGTGAACAAGTAGTGCGCACTCTGAGTTTTCAGTCTGTTCTGTTTATACGAAACATACCAGTCAAATAAATAACGGTTATTCGTTTTTGAAATTATATTTTACTTACAAACTTTTTCATAGTAATAAAAAAATTGCATTATTTAAAGTTAAATACATTTAGCCAAATACTCACAGAATTAAATCAAAGAAAGTTTACTCATATCACGAAAAATCAGTAAAAATGAACATTATCGGTAGAATCTTTTCCAGAACAAATTCCAGTTACCATGATATTTCATACCCGTCATTTTCTGGCGTTTGAACTAGTACGAAATACAACTGCACCGAAAAACTGATTACAGATCGTCGCAACGCAATTTAAATTGCAAAATTATGGAAGAAGAAAATATAATCGTTGTTTTCCCGGACGCGGAAGAACTGCATTCCTGCAGTAACTTTCTCTCCGGTCGCTGTGATGGCGCCAACGTTTATTGGCACACAGAAAAGAGCTGAAGTCTTCCCCGAAACTAAAGTTGTCATTTGTTTTATCATCGAGTGAGTGAATAAAGTTACGAAACCAGAACTAATTTACTTGAAACAGTACTGCAGTACAGCCGTGTCTAGAGGCGTTATGGATTAATTTTACTGCACGAACTACAGAGCACGAAATGCGAAAGAAACTGATTGCTTTCTTGTGTATATGTTTCAGAATACTGTAGCGTGAATTGGTATTCGGTGTATTTCACTTCAAGAGGGTTCTGCCGGAAACAGCTTTCTTGTTTGTGACTGACAGAACTAAACAGTACGGGACCTGCATAGACGTGTTTCCAACATGCCAGAGCAGAAAACTGATATCTACTTTCCAATCCGGAATGTGCTGAATCCACTAAACGGTAACCAGTGTTAGGTGTTCTCATAGCTCTAAAATGATAATTTCTTTATGTTGCTTCTGTGATAAGAAAGAATATTTAAAAAAAACTTTAGTTTCAACGTAGTCATGAGACAATTTGTTCGTGGCTCAGTTAAAGGTTTAATTAAATGCATCACGTTCTTTAAAAATAATGTTAGTGTTTTATTCGCTCTGAAATTGGAATTGTATGTAGTGTAAATCTTAATGACCTAATGTGATAATTTCTGAAGATTCCCGGGATCTAGCTGCGACATTGGACCTACAAATATTTCACTGTTCCATTCTTATTATTTACGTTGGTACCGTTTTGATTCAGGTTATATTTATTATATTATTTTTATATTTTTTATTTCCTCAGTTTTCATTCAGAGGTACAATCTTGTTTCTGTAGTTATAGGATGACCACTTCAGTATTTATAACCCATAGTTATTACGATAATCTCTTCTATTAATGTGGTGTATCAAGATTGTCATTTGTTGTATTTCAAGTTAAATCTTTAGCTCACATGATGACAAGGTAAAATTTATCTGATTCTCGTTGTGCTAAATTATATAACCTAACTATAAAATTAATTATTGGTATTTAAACTGTTAAAAATATTTGAAACGCAGCTTTGAAAAGGTAATTATGTTACTGGTTAAGGATGCATGGATTTAATTATTATTTTGAGGCGTGAAAAATTTCCAAGGAATGGAATCCGAGAAATATGTTTGTTAAAAAGATATTATAATTGATTACGTGGCGTATACGCATATTCAAAGTATAATAACATGATGGGTAACTGACAGAAGCCATTGCTGTTTAAAACCGTTCTGAAAAGTGAAACTTTAGTGACAACTCAACATTATTTACTGAGCTGTACAGATAAATATGGGAGAATGGACAGAGATTTCAAACGCAACAATTGCAGCTGAAGTGACAGTAATGCCGTACTGGAATTCAGTGCCAAAAAAAACTTTACAAAAATTCTTTATACATATGAAGGAAGATTGCGAGAATTACGTGCGATCAGAAGAGAAAGATTCAAGGTTTTATTCCTCCATGTAAATAGTCACATTTCATTCTTCTTCTACTACAGGAAACATGATGCTTTCTTTTAATATTCCTCGTATGTCAGAAACATTGGGTTTTCAAATGCCAAATTAATTTTATGGTAGCTGAAAATTTTTGCGTATTTCAACCCAGCAGGTACAATGTTTTACGTCGGATGCAAATATATTAATTCCACAAAGCTACGAACTTCTTAAATATAGAGGTATTAGAAACACCGTTCAGTTGTTACTCACAACGGTTATTGTATTCCTATAACTGGTCCAGGTATCACTGTTCCTGTTCTGTAAATAATATAACTTTCCATCAGATGTCATTTCTCAATAGAAAACTCCTTCGGGATTTCCCGTCGAACCCTGTGATAGGTATTTACTTTAAATTTTTAACAGCTTAGATTAACTTAAATTCGCAGTACACGAAATGCTGCAGTTTTCAGTGGGATACAGGAAAATGAGTACCGATACAAAATATAAATCCATTTTGCAAGTATATTAAAATAATCTATCCTTTTGATCAATGCACCGGAGTGCCTATACATAAAAATGTAGTACGTATGTATGCTCGTTTGGCCCAACTTGGACCGCGTTTAAACTTTCATTTGACTCGAAATTTGCTTTGGATGTGTATACATCCGTGTTACAACTAGACTTGTTTTCTATACAGGAAACCCAAAGCTTAACGTGGAATCTGAACCACGGAAGCATTCGGAGGAACTTCCCATCACACAGCAAGTTGAAACAGAGATAAAAGTCGGGTAAGAGGCCTACTAAAATCCCTGCTGTCAGAGGAATTCGAACCGGGGACCTTTTGATTTCCAGTCATACGCTTTAATTACTGAGCCATCAGGTCACTGAGAATGTAGCATGATGTTTTGTCAATTTAAACTGTGGTTGGAGACTTCAACGCACGTATAGAAAGGTAACACTTATAAAGACTTACTCTCATAAGCTCGTTAAATTTTTTTCTCTTCTCATTCCTTTCCCTTGGCCTTATTTCTGTACCTTCCAAGCTGTTACCGTTCCTCCGTACTACAGTTTGTGTCGACTGCCAATGTTTATGAATATGTAATCATCTATACTAGCGTTTACTCTATGGCAGAACAAACAACACTTAAAACTATCATGTTTCTAAATTTCCATGTCTATTCGCGTTATCACTAGCCTCGGGAGGAAGATACTATCATTGTTATCCCGAACTTGTAAGGAAACAAAGTCCCCTCACACTTAAAAAAAACTATTGATTAATATTTTTTTTTTTATTATTTATTTGTTTCTTAGTTTGTGTAATTTTATATGTAACATTTTGCCGTTCATTCAAGTTTGATGAGAATAATTTTAAAGTATTGTATTTAGGACATCGAAGGTTGTGTGTATGTGAATTATCTCTGAACAGTAAACTGTGAGTGTAGAGAGAGTATCTTCGTCAGTTGGTCGGAAAAGAAAAGTGTCGAGCGCGGGCAAATGAGTGGCGCCTAACTCGTATTGTTGTGGACAGTGGCCTATGGCTGTGCGTAAAAATTAGTAAAGGACATTATTGAAATTGATGTACAGGGAGATTGCAATGTTATAAAAGTGAAATTTAATTTTCAATATGTCCAGTTGTGAAACAGTGGTTAATTAAAGAAGAGCGAAACAACCAAATGAGGTTTAACGTTTATTTTTTTCTTAATGATGTGTATCGAGAAACGCACGGGATTCTTCCAGGTTAGTAACTTCTGGTGGCGTCCTGTGATGAGAAGAGAAGCAGTAGGAATAAGTACATTATATGTGGCTCTTATGACGAAGACACAGGAGGAGAAGGTTAGTAACATTACATGTGGCGTCCAGTGACAAAGACGAGGAGCTATATAACAGATACATTATAAACTTCAAAATAAAACCATCTTTCGAATTTATTGACCCCGCTGAGGAGTGGATTTGTTGACACGGTGAGTTTATTTAAGTCCTCATGAGTTTTCCAGGTTTTGGTGACAGTGTATTCAGCAGAATACTACCTGTTCGTCTCGAGTCCCAGCCGTCTCCCTGACACCAATAGTGAGTCGGCCGACCTCCTTGCAGACCAACACTGCCTCTGCAGGTACCGTTCAGTCGCGCGGGATTTCTCCCATTCACAGCTACAATGAAAATGGCGGAGTTTCCGGGAACTGACAATAGCGTTGAGATCACAGCACGACGCGTCTTATAGCTGTAATTAGCAACACAACCCGCCTGTTGCCATCGCCAAGTAGACACAATACCGGTTAGGACAGCGCTTCGGAACCGGAATTCTCGCGACACTGTGTTCAAAGCCTGGGATACACCAAACGCGCATAGTTTGGAAACGTTTTTGGCATTGTGTGTTTGCAGTCGGTTGATTTGGCTTGTTGTCTCCACTAACCGGTGGTGAGCGAACATTTATCATCATTCCAACTGCTACATACAGTGTCCAAATGGCGCCGAGATGAAAACTTATTGCTAGCGTCGCATCTTCTGTATTATGTGTGCTTTAACTGAAGAAGAAGAAATAACAGAAAGAAAACCTAAATTTTGGATATAGCATTTTTTTTAAAACAAGAAATTCCATGTGACCGCTGTGATTCAAAAACAGATGATAGGAGTGGTTTGTTAAGATATATACTACTTACTTTGAAATAATAATAACAGAAAATATAAAGCAAAATAATTTATAAAATTACACACCTTTCCCTGTCACCATCGAGTTCTGTTATTTCACTTTTTCTCTTCTGAATGAGGAGAGCAAAGAATTTACTTTCCCCTTAACAACATCAATAATGGTTCTCATATCTGTTGCAATTTTGCTCCAGGCATCGTGCTTTTTGATTTTGTTATGGTAATATTTGTGACAGCTCTACCATATCTGCGCCTTTGATTTATATGATTCAATCAACAGTAAACACTTTTCACTATCCTAGTCCATAGTTATACTATTTCGAGATTTTAAAATGCACTTAAAACTGAAACTGTTCCGAACACTTACCCCTGCTGTTGAACCTATTTCCACTGAACGCGCACTATCCGCGCACGAACAACGAATTCCTTTGGGTCTACCAAAGCGCATCAAGAACTTCCATTTTTTATTAAATTCATGGGGTCGGGCCTTGATCGAACTAAGATAATCCATACATAGCTACAACAATGAAATCTCATATTATGAGATTTCATTGACTATGTGAGGTGAAATAGGGGGGGGGGGGGCAGCGAAAACTGAAGGCCAACAAACGACGCAAAATCGAGTTTAGGGGGAGGGTGGGGGGGTATAAGGTCTACAAACGACGCCATACCGAATATAAAGGGAGGGGGGGGGGATAACCGCCCTCGGAAGCAGAAAAGCTAAAAAAAAAAAAAAGAGAGAAATGAAAGGTCTCAAAACACTGCGAGGTACTCTACTCACGAAATTAATGAAAGCCCTCTAACTCATATGGCTAAGTTATTGAGAAAGAACCAAAATGCATGTTATGAATGGAAAAATGGCCTATACTATTGAAGATCACAACTCGGTTATTGATGCGAAAACAGTCTTCCGGTAATACTTCATTTATCCGGTTATTAATAATTTCAGTTCTCAAAATTTTATTCATGATATTTTTTTTTTATCTGCTTAACGTCTCTCTAACAGCGATGGCTTTAGAGACGGGAAAGGATGGGTGGCAAGGAACGGAATTCGCCCATGGCCTTTTGAAGGAAGCATCCCTGCATTTGCCTGGAGTGATTTGGGAAACCATGGAAAACCCAAACCTGGATGCCCGGACGGGGATTCGAACCGCCGTCCTCCAGAATGCGAGGCCAGAACGCTAGCCGTTACACCACCAAGCTTGGTATATTCATGATATCAATTGTTTTTATTTCTGACGAACTTTAAAGAAGAAACAAACATTCTAATATTTTCTCTTCCTCATTCACGTAATGAAAAGGTGGAAGTGAAGGAATATTGTCAAATGGGCATATGATTCAGCACAAATAATTAATAACAATTATAAGTAGCTGCCATCGATATAGTTATTACACGAAATATGATTTGAATTAAAAAATTTCGCTGTAAAGTATATTTTGTTTTCCACTGACAATTAATCCTAGGAATTTTTGTCCTAGATATATCATGTTTTTAACAGATCGTTAGCCTAATGTAAACTATTTTTCCAAGACTATTTACAAGATACTGTTAGGATTTACACTACAAATGTGAATCTACTAGCTATATAACATGCCCTAGTTATTCCCTGGTTTAGATAAATTTGTATGTATGCTGACAGGTGTCTAACTGTTTTTCTCCCATTTAGAAACACCAGTGTAATACGCAAATAATTAATTTCCTGTGCCTTAAATAAGGCTGTGAGTAGGGTGGGGCCCTTCCTTCTCAGGAACTGTATATACGACATGATTAAATATGTGTTATGATGGTTCTGTCGTACGACAACGACCTCGGCTTTATTTTGACAGCTTTCTACACAGGACGTGTTAAATGGTAGGAACGTGGCTTACCGTTAGACGTCATTCTCAAGTCCTTTGCTTGTTCGGAGCATCTCTGATATTACTTTGTGTATGGTGTAGGGTTTATTAAACACTGGATGTCATTTTCATAGAGTTTTATCAGAGTTCTAATCTCGCAAATAATAACTGTTTATTACAATCCTAATTAACAGCTGTTCCAATCAAGTTCACCTTAATATTTTTACGCAGCTTAATATTTTTACCTTAAAATAATCACCCTTAAAGAAAGGTGATTAATGATATCATGCTAGAAATTGAAAAACCCATGAATTTACAAATAAATTTTAACATCTTTATTTTGTTTAAAACAAATCTAAATCAATCAACTTTATTTATTAATAAGAGGAAATGACAATAATGTGAGAAAACATACTTGATTGAAATTGGTGATTACATAACTTCGGAGAAGGGAACTTGCATACCAAAATATCCTAGATACCAGAGACCCATCCGGCCTCAATCACCGATAAAATACCTTTCTTTAACGCATCACTCATTATTATTAGTATTAGCATTATTGTCATTCAACTTTACAACATTTTCAAAATTTATCTGTCAGTATTTACCTAATTTTTGTTTTTGTTTCAACATCCGTATCCTTTTGGTATATTATTAATTCTATCACCATCTGCGATATACATATTTATATATAACATCTCAGTTCCCCCGCCACATCGATAATGCACTCAGTCATGTAGGAAACTTCGGCGTGTGCACACCTCCCGAATTAGGTGTAAAACCGAAATATTGTGTATTCTTGTTTTCGTCATATATGTTCTTCACCCGTCGCTGCCTTGCACTTTGGTGAGTGATGAGTCATTTTCCCTTTCCTTGTAATTTATACAAAATTCTGAGCAATTCATATTGGTAGAACTCAGTGGAGGGCATGATATACCTCATAATCGTTTACTAGGCGTTTAAAAAATTGAGTTGTGATAAAATCTGTGGCACAAGTTCGTTTCCCGTTCAAGGCGGGAGCGGTCACAGGTGTCGTGAGGCAGTGGTAAATTGCCATTGCGTGATCTCGGCTCAGGTGAAGTGGTGTGTTGGCATGTAGAGTCAGGTTGTCCTGGTGGATTCAACAGCTGCAGGCAGGCGGTGACTTGAAGTGTTGCCAACTGTAACGCTCCAAGTCAAAACCAAAGATCGAATGCTTGTCTCGGGGTCGTGTCCTCTGCAAGATTCGCGATACCTTATCTCCAGCTGCGTCGCCCAAACACTTCATCCAGCAAACAAGCTCGAAACCCGATTGGCAGAACTAGTCCAATATTAGTGTAATTTACAGCGTGGTCCTCGCCTTCCTTCCTAATCATTTATACCTGCACTCTCTCCGCATTTCCACGCATGCGATTCGCTGCAGCACCCGCTATATTCCTGTGATACGTCACAGTGACTTCCCAAAAATTTGCAAAACTACCTGAGCCGCCGGCCACCGGTGATAACGAGTACTTACTGTCAATATTCATTTTGTCTTTCAATCAAAATTTCTAATGAGCCTTGCCTAGTTCCCTGCGACTAAAAGTTTTTTACCTTCCCTTGGCTCTTCTGCAAGTGTATATAACACGTAGATAATTTTTGGAAGGGGGAAATCTACACGTTCACGTCACCGACATGTTAGGGGGCGTCCATAAATTACGTGAGGTGTAATAGGGGGGGGAGGGTGTCCGGCGAAATCTCAGCAATGGGGAGGGGGGGGTGTCAATGGAAATCTCACGACAGGTTTTGTAATTTTTTTTAAGGACTGTCGAGCTAAAAAAAAATTACGCGAAAAACGATTTTAGGAGGGGGGGGGGGTTCGTCCAAAAAGTGGGGGCGTAACCAGCTCAAAGTTGTAAGGGCGACTTCTAGGGGGGGGGGGGGTCTCTCCCGGACCAGATCTCACTAGAGGGGGGGGGGGGGTCGGACCAGATCTCACGAAGTCTCACCAGTGGGGGGAGGGGGGTCCGGAAATCAGAAAAAACACCTCACGTTATTTATGGATGTCCCCTTATGATGAGTTGCACGTATGATTTTCCGCGTTGGACGCTTTTTGGATGGGTAAAATCTTATGAGATCCTGTCAGCAACATGCTGTAACAGCAGTAGATCTGTAGCTGTAAGCATGACATGTTGCACTTGGACAGCAATGAAAGTATGTTTTATACTTGTATCTTCTAATATATAAAAATGAATGAATACAGGATATTTGTTGGTTTGTTCGTCTTCTGTGCGTTCATGTATTCATCCGGTTGCGATGGATCTTTGGTGAGTTATTATGTGTGTATCTGGGAAGGTTTCTGGTAAAAAAAAATAAATATCCACCCTCTCTTCCCCTAAACACCCCTCAATTTTTTAAAATGATCTTTATACAAACCTGCAGGTATTATCGTGTTTTGATAGTTCTTAGCGCTTCAGAACAAGGCTGTCTGGTAATTAAGCAGTTAAGGTGCTTATATCAGAAAGTTTCGTTCTATGGTCGCTGGTTCAACTTCAGTGGTGAGCGGAAATTTTTAGGAGTTACATTTGTTTATATGAGCTATGCCGGGACGTTTGGTGGTTCTGATTCCACGTTAAACTGTAGGTTCCAGAGGAAGGAAATTGGCTTCCCGGCGTCTGACACAATAGCTTGGTACATCTCCTTCGGGTTGTGGACTAAGTTAGATTCTTGTAGTGAAAACTTCTTTAATCGTGTTGAGCGATTTTTGGATAGGTAAAATCAAATGAGTTCGCGTCACTGTTAACTGTTAACAATATATTGTAGTGGGTGCCTTGATGGGCAAACTACGTTACAATTATCTTTCATATCTTTATGATTAATAATTGTAGATTTTTAATTTTAATTTTTATGAAGGAGTGAAAATTTATTAATTTTTGCAAGAATCTCGACGTTAGTTGGAATTTAGGAAAAATTGCCACAATATGACATTTATTTTCTCATCACTGGCGATTACAAGTCTGAGCGAATTTACCGTTAACACAAATTGGCAAAATCATAAAAGCAACGCTCAGAGGTACAATTAGCCGTCATGAGCAAGCAAACAATTGTATATTTACTTTTAAATATCTCAGAATCAAAATGCAAGAAATAATGACAACAGGAACAATGAAACATACAAGTTATGACGACCTCAGACAAAGGCATCATAATACTGTGACTTTACAGTTAAAAAGACAATCATGGGCGCCACGAATGAACAAATATAACATTCGAAAATAATTAGTTCTGGCAAATTATGCCGATAGCTCAAGGGTTTTTACAATTACAAAGTGAGAACATGGATCTACCCTCTCAAAGTCGCTTAAGGGTTCTGTTTCACGGAATGCACAATCAGATGGCTTGGTCGTAATAAGTTACCATTGTAGTTCTGCGTCTGATGTCTGCGGTAACTGGAGCGGATCCACGGTGTGTGTGACTATCTCACAAGTCGGCTACAGGCATCTCTGGTCCGACAATGCGCGTCATCGCGTTACCGGCTGTGTTGCCGTGATAATCTTGCTCCAGCAAGGCAAGCTGGCAGCCAGAAATCGTACAACGGCAGTTGGCGAGAGAAGCCAACTTTCCAAGTCAACCTCAGACTAGACTCGCAGAGCATGGACTCGAAGATCGAATTGAAGCTCGTCGCTCTTCTCTCTCGCGAGGAAACTTCTCGCTCCGCCCCTTGTAGTCTCGAAGCTCACATATCACAGAAATTCCCAGGATTTTAAGTTATACGCTCATTTGGATTGGATCTTCAGGTCGGCACCTAATGTCACGTGATATCCCCGATATGTGATTCGCCCAGCGTATCTAACAGAGGTCGGACATATTCGGCTAAGTTCACCGGGGTGAGAGCACATTCGGGTGTCGGGCGGCAGACATTTCCCGCCGGGTGAGTAACCCATCCCCAGGGAGCAGAATGTGTGGTCCGGCAAACCCCAAATCCGCGACGTCCTGTCGCCAAGGTTCAGGAAGACCACGATTAGCTTCAAGCCTACATAGCTCAATAATTCTTGAATGTTCGCTTTACTAAGATACACTGTATGTTCATCATTTCATTACAGTCCTCACTTGGAATCTTGCGTACTTTAGAAAATTACAACAAAAATCTATTTAGGTGGTCGCCCAAGATTTATGTAAATTACTTAACATTATGACATATATAATAAAAATGCACCTTGTAACGTGGCGACAGCGCGTCATGTTACAATATACGTAGCTATAAGTATGACGTGTTACGCGTATGATATTCATAGTTTTAAGTTCTCACTTCTATCCGCAGTCCCCAATGACCCAAGTGTTTTTTTATGAACTGTCCACAAGCCGATTCAATTGTTCTGATCACATGTAATATTTAATACCTCAACCACCTACGCGAAATCACCTTAGAATTTAATTTCGGAATATCTAAATGCTTAATGCTTAATTTCGTTGGATTATTGGCAATTTAAACTCGCAGTACACTAGAGTCCCGCTAATCCGAACTAATTAATATTAGCTATCGATCACTGGCACGCTTGACAGTTGTATTGTATGCATTCGGGTGTAGTGGTGTATTTTCGTCATCAGTAAACGGAAACATACAACGTTAACTCTCAAAGAAAAACTGGATGCTTTGAAGCGGTTAGACAATGGTGAGAATGTATCTAAACTGGCGACGGAACTGGGTGCTGGTAAGGAAACCATTTATGATTGGAAGAAGAACCGAGTAAAGCTTGAACAGCTTTTCTTGCTATTTTTTCTAATACGTGTGTACAGTACTGTGTAAATTAAAATTGTGTGTATGTACAGCAGTTAATCACGCAATTGAATACAGTATGAACTGTATTTTCATGAACTGTGTTTTAAAATTTTGCGTATCAAATACAGGAGTTGGTTGAAAAAAGGGCTGCTAGATTTGTTTCTGGAAATTATCGCAGAATGGCAATCAGTAACAGATATGATAAAGGAGCTGGAATGGGATTCATTGCAAGACAGGAGGAGGATAAAGAGGGTCATGGGAGTGTACAAGGCGTATACTGGTGATGAGGCATGGAAAGATATTGGTGTAGGTATGAAAAGTAGTGCATGGAAGGGAAAAGATGACCATGACCATAAGCTGGCACTCTATTTCAGGCACAAGGGTGTGGGAAGATTCTCTTTTTTTAGGTAAGGGTGTCAGGGATTGGAATAAGTTACCCAGGGAACTGATGAATAATATACTGAAAACTTTGAAAGAATTTAAAGTTAAAATTTGTAGAGGGCAAATGTATGTGGGTGCAGGAAAGGGAGAAGATGGGTGTGTAGGGAAAATGCCACCGGAGCCTGTGCTCCATTTGAAATTAAATTAAAATAATTCTTTTACCATTTTTTGCCATGTTCGCATTACCGGGGTTTGGATTAGCGGGACTCTGGTGGCTAAGCGTGACACTTGTTGACTCCTTCGCGTTGCGTTGTTTATCTGTGTTGGCTCCTGTCACCTCATACTGTGTTCCCTGCATAGCGCGAAGTGATCGCCGATCCGATAAGCGAGTAATAACTGGCTGTTCCGCCTGCCTGCTCCCGTACGTTCCGCTCGCCAGTTCCACCAGACTGCCTTCAGAGTGTGGCCAACAGCCGAGGCAAGCGGAGCCCTCACCACAACAGACCTGTCTGGGTTATTAATAGGGACGGCTCTGTGTATCAACTCCACAGGAGATTGACCTTTATGTCTCTATATCTGCCAGAGAGTAAAAGGTAACGGAGAATGATTGCGCAGATACGATATTGACAGCGTATTTAATCAATCGAAGAAGTAGTAGAAAAAAAAAAAAAAGAAGTGGGTCCAGTTACATTAAAGAGAGTCACAATAAAAGAAGGAAGAAGAGAAAATCATTGATTACAGTTTTAGGACAAGAGACTTATTAAGTACTACCTTAATAAGTGTTACATTTCTATACGTGCGTTGATATCTCCACTAGATTATATTATACTTACATTCTTATTTAAAAAAAAATATTTTTCTATTGACTGTCCAGAAACTTCTCAACAGTAGACTTTGAACTGAAATAACAGGCCGTATAAGTTTTCTTTTTATGTGATTTTCACATTTTATCGGCTTAACCTGGGTATATTATACTTAAATTCTTATTTATAAAAAAAAAAAAAAAAATCCATTGACTATCCAGAACTTCACAACAGTATGAACTGAAATAACAGGCCATATAAGTTTCCTTGTTACATGTTTTTCACATTTTATTGGCTTAAGCTGGGATAGAATAACAAGCTCTTTTTCTCCATGTTAGTGTATTCGTATAATCGTATAGATGAGTGTAGTTAGGTAGGTATATATGAATATGGGAAAACGGAGAAGCCGAAAACCATTCGTAGCATATTTAGGCCTACTTACCTCCATTTGACGGATGGAGCACTATCAGCAATGTCCTATACTCTAATATAAGTAAGTTACTTCTGAGAATTTTTGGATCGGTCATAGGTATTGCGCGAAATTTTCAAACACCATCCCGAATCATGAAAATGTATGCTGCTGTGTCTGTTGCAAAATTATTTTTTCGTTTTCTTATAGAAATTGGCTCAATCAGAACAAATGATAATACCAGAAATTAAAATTAATTTATGGAATTAAAAAACTGCTTACATTATTGAGATTGGGTATTAATCTCGTCTATGTGTTTGCTGCATTCAATAATTTGGTGAAGTTGAAACCTGGAAACAAGTCTAAGCAATAAGAGTTTATGAAGGGGCTAACAAGTGAGCACGTATTTGATAATGCAAGTTGACTTGATGTTATTCTGTTTCTGCATCTATTGAATTAATTGGAAAATAATTTTGGATAAAGTAAATTATAAAAATGTACTGAATTGATGGTTTTAATAAAAGTCTCAGAAAAACTGTTTCGTAGAATCTTGGAATTCGGTAGCTCAAATATTTTTTTGTTGCTTTGTTTCCATCTGTTAAACATTGAATACTAATACAAAAATACTTCACATTCAAGAACATAGGCAGCGTGTTTATTTGATAAATATTATACTAGGGAAGAGGGAGAAAAGTTCGAAAGAGGGGAGAAAGACATAGTCGACTGGCATGTGAAAATTATTTTAAAAAACCTAAAACAGTGTTACGTATCTATACGTGCGTTGAAGTCACTGCTAGTATGCAATATCTTATCGCTGCTGTAGTCAAAAAATTTCATAGGTTAAAACTTGAAACGAAAGATCTTTTTATTGTATACACTTCTAATACTGAACGATTTTTATATTTTGTTTGATCTATTGTTTTAATACTGATTTAATTTAAGAAAAATAAATAATCTCCCATCAGAAGTAGCATCGCCTCATGGTTTTACAGTAAGACTTTCCTTGGCCGCACGTCCGGTATTCATCACACATACTCCTGCCGTCTCCTTTCTTTGTCCTAAATAGCCCGTCTCACAAACAGCGGGACGTTTCGCTTTCTCCCATAACTCAGTAAGAATCCCGTTTGGGGAATAACTCTGTGATTCACAGACAGCTAATGAGAGGCGGTAGTGGATTTCGCAATGTGCGGGAGTGCGGTTTCCCTCTCTCGCGACGGAAGCGGGGACCTCCTGCAGGATAAGATCGCCACCTCTTTGTCCTGGGGGTCACGCCGCCATCTTACCTCACGGTACCGACCTCCAGCATGCGACTGCACTCCTGGTAACTACTGTAGGTGAGAGTCGGGCCAATAGGTTCAAGGCATCACCCTATATGGCAGCCACCTTCCTGTCGTCATATAAGGAATTCTTCCATTGCCAGCGCAGATGCTATGCACGAAAACAGCCACTACAAAGTTTTCTTTCACCTTCACGGTACCTCATCTGCATCGTGTATAGTGGAGACACTTGAACTCACCATGGTAGTTAAGACAGCATGTGGCTTGTTTGTTTGTATACTTTATTGCTTTACGAACCTTAGCCTAGAAAGTTCAGCGACCATTACCTTGCTCAGTACAGAATGTACCAACTGCTGTTTTCTCACAGCAAATAATTACCTGTACATGTAATATTTTTCTCATTCATGGTACTGCCAGGTGTAAGAGAGAAATATCTCTGGTCTGCCTCTCGGAAGACCGCAGGTTCAAATTCCTGTCCGGCTATCAATATTTCCATTTTCCATGATTTCTCGAAATCACTCCACCCGAATGTCGGAATGGTCTCTATCAATGGCCATAGCCAAATTCTAGTTCCTGGTTCCCGATTCTCTCCTGTCTCTAATGAGCTCGACGTCGACAAGACGTAAAGCCTCCCCCAAAAAATCCTTCCTATTATAGTCGGTTTATGTAGTGCTAACTTTCCTGTGAATGTGTCTTTGTCATTATTTGTTCTACTTGGTTTGACGAATTGCTACTATTTTAAGGTATCAAAAAGCCAATTTATCTTCCGTTATTTGTGGAGATGTATGCTTGGATTTCATATGAATCTCATTTTTCGGTTTCAATAGGATTTCTTCACTGTCTTATTTTATAAATTGTCAGTTTTTGCTGGTTTTCATTGCTTCTTCTTAGAATCATTAATAAGAATGGATAAGGAACTCTGGCATACATTAGTTTTAAGAAGGATTTCATATCTTTCAGTTTGTATTCACGTGACATTCAAATCATAATAAGGACCTGTAGAATTTAATTTATTTGAAGAAACTTGATTAATTAGAAGTTTTTGATCGATAACTACCGCAAACTACGAAGCTGTCGAGTTTTTCGTTATCAATCGAGCCATATGCTTTGCTGATTTGCAGTAACATATTCTTTAAGCAAACAAAAAGTCGAAATGAAATTTATGACGTTTAGGAGACTTATAATTGGGGTCCTAAGTTTTTAGACTGATTGTAACAACTTATTACTTTATAAATTATATTTTACTGGAAGACTGGTAGCTTAGTCAATGGACCAGCGTACTAAGAACCAAACAATCCCTGTATTCTTCGCAGCCTCCACACATTTCTCTTCCGCAGGTGAATCGTTCCAATCATTTGACTGCACAACGTCCATTTTGTTGTCAGAACTCAATATGATGCTCTATCTCCATTAAATACCACGATTTTCCATTAACAGTCTCGAACAGAAAAACAACTAACTTGTTTATTAGCTCTGTTAAAGACTCTACTTGAATCAGGGATAACTCCATGTATTTACGCAGTTTTATTGATTTTTTATTGTTATTGATTTTTTGTCTACGGTATTAAACGAGCATTAATATGGGCCCATATTTGTCAGTCATTGAGTTTTGACCTATTGGCGGCATATCATCGCATTATCGCTGTCCGACACTTCGTGCTGCCTAGGATATTTAATAATATTTCTCCAATGATAATAATTTCCATGGATAATACAAATGGAGTCACAACTAATTTAGCTATGAGGGCATCAGTATCATTCCAGTCCTGATGCTCGTCTAATTAACTAAATGTCGTTTTTCAGTATCAAATGGATTTCAGTTTGTTTGTTAAACTTATTTTTAAAATCTGATCAGCGACTCTTGACGCTCTTTTGACTATTTTCAGTAACCTACAGTTCCTTAAAAAAAAATTGACAGTCTGGCGACTTCTATAATCAACGAATATAAGTCATCGATGTTGGAACGATAAATCTGGAGAAACATATCAATAAATCATGTCAACAATCACAGCAGGTAGAAAGTGATATGACTGTTCATTAAGACAGTTAAATTTGATACTGTACGGGAGTTTTCCTGAAGGTATACACAGCAGTGATCATTTAGGGTAATATAGAAATGTTTGTTGAGTAGTGTCGGTGCG
The DNA here is from genome assembly GCA_031002005.1 of Vandiemenella viatica. Classification (NCBI taxonomy): domain Eukaryota; kingdom Metazoa; phylum Arthropoda; class Insecta; order Orthoptera; family Morabidae; genus Vandiemenella; species Vandiemenella viatica. The sequence goes on from CM061914.1 coordinate 134,240,275, forward strand.
TGCAGTATTAATTGTCCTCGCTCGGGCACGCAGACCTTGCGGTGGCCACAACTCGGTCACGGCAGACGACAGCCTTATCCGTCCTCTTGCATCACCAGACCACAAACTGCCTTGACACTTGCTGCGCAGCTTCTCGGATAACAATTTGAGGAGAGCGACAGTGGATCGATCATCTCACTACTTCCCACGGGAGCGACAGTGACCATATCAACCATAATTCCTTATTACTAAAGGCCAACAGTTGGTAGAATATCCTAGCACTGTCCCTACAGAATTACCTCTCAAACAAATGTTACATATAGTGTGAATAGCTATTTATACATCATACTAGCTGCTACGCGTGGACATAGAATTTTATGCTAGCGATGGTGATCTGAGATCGATTAATCGAAGAATCGATCTTTCGGTCAAAACAAATCGATTTTTTTTAAATCGATTTATAGTGCTGAATCGATACAGTGAATCGATATTGTACCCGTGAATGTGAATGTGAAAAAGAACTTTCTACATGTAATGCACTTGCATATGAAAGTCATGGTTTAAACGAAGAATTTAAACTCTATTTATCACAAACAGCCAAGAATTATATTTGAATCCTAATAGACTGAACAGACTGTTGTTCCTGAAAAACTTAACCGTTAAGCACTGGGAACTGTATATCATTTCAAAACTGTTTTATGTAACTAGGGCTGTTGATAAAATATCGAACTATCAATATTATTTTTTGAAAATATCGGTATTTTTGAGTGATAGTTTTTAGGATGATATTTCGGTACTGTATACTGAATATCGAAGACGATATTTTTTTAAAATAAATTGTCGTTTTCCGTTTTCCTCGTAGAAGATATCTAGTTATTATTTATGAAAAAAAGACGATTACCTGTGTTGCAAATGCAGTAAATTAATTCACATATAGAATTTTAAGAAAGGATGGAAATTAATAAAATCTAGATGATGATATAAAATTTATAGGACCACATTTAAACACACAGTTAGTGCTTCTGATTAATTACTTCTACCTAAATAAATACCTCTACTGTTGCTTTATCAGTCTTACAAATTCACTAAAGCTAAGATTTCCATGACATCTCTTTCTGGTTTTATAAGTGTTAGAGTAAATCGTAAAACATTAGGCCTCTCATTTTAATAAAAATGGGTAATGCTTAAATTACAATTTCCTTTAAAAAAATAATAATAATAAAAAATCGGTAACGCCGTGAAAAAGCATTCTGTTTTAGAAATTGAAGACTTGATTCAATATTTAACAACGTTTTATGATTATATAGCCATAAGGCTTGGTCTTATTTTTACACAATTTGTTTTTGTTACATTGTTTCCATAAAATATATCGATATATCGTTACATCGTTACTTTTTCTTGGATATATCATACCTGATATTGATACTTTTAAAAATATTGATATATCGGAAATCCGATTTTTTTTAATATATCAACAGCTCTATATGTAACCAACAAATTTGTGAAATAAATGTCTTATTGTATAACTGATACTTTGATTTAGTTGTAAAAAAATTTTAATTAGTTTAAAAATGATAAAAGATCGATTATTATGGCTTACTTTTTGTTATCCATGATTGGAATTATACTGAAAATACGAATACGAAAAGCAAATCGAAAAAAGATTGATTTTTAGAAAATCGATCTTTTTTTTGTGAATCGATTTATTTAATTTCAGTTCGAATCGATTCAAGAACCGATCTTTTTCGGAAAGAATCGCCAGCCCTATTTAATGATAGAATTGGATAAAGAAAGTTGTAAGTTATCAAAAACGTGTCCATCCAACCGATTGCGAGAGAAATAAAGCCTTACACACGCTATCCGTCTATCTGTCACAGTTTTGGTAGTTCTCAAAATTTCACAACAATTTTTGTTATTTACCCCAAAAAAGTTTCCTATGTCCTTCTTAATGATACACAATAGTTCCTTGTTAAATTTAATTAACATCGGTTTAGCCGTTTTGTCGTGAAAGTGTAACACATATACAGAGAGACAGAGTTACTTTCGCATTTATAAAATTAAGTATAGATTAATAGTCAGGACCCATGGAAACCTATGAATGACATTTACATGGTATATCAAAGCACTGTCTGTAACGTACGGCCATGGAAAGTGAAAAGTAAGGGAAAGGAGACAAAGTATTGCACCAAGAAAAAATCAATTCCTTTAAAATAAGTTGAGAAAGCTTACTAACGGATTCTTTAGTCTTTGATTGCGTAAATTGTAATAAGAAATTACAAATCTTAAATGATTCCCTATACTATAAACACAAACAATATTTTCCCAGAGTCAAAATGGGTTTTAGGTTTTGGTTTCCAGTCATGGGGACAGATATGAACCGATTCATCTTTATCGTATAGCCAGGACACCCACAAAAGACATATTATTCACATGGCTGATTGGTAATCCACACTTCATGAAACTCCAAACAAAGACGATAACAGTAAAAGCACTCTGTTTCTTCTGTATCGCTTTAAGAGCGTTATTTTACTTTTTAACTGATTTTTTCATTTCTGTTGTTAACTGTCCTTTCCTTGTTACACAACAGTAACATAAAAAAGATTTTTATTCACTGTCTATCAACGCTTATTACCGAAGCTGTTTTACTTCGTACACTAAAGTCAGGAAAGGATCTTGTAACGCTTATGTGCCACGTAAATGATTTATGGCTGTTAGCGTATATGTTGATAAATACATTAATAAGTCTGTTCAGATCAATTTACTAAACAAACAGTTGCATTCAGTTTCTGAGCAGCTTTAGATATGCTGCAGGTTCGATATTGACCACAGTCGCCACGGGCAATTTACCCGAAATAAAGTCATTCAACGGAGCTACTAGCATGCAAATAAAACATCACTCCGGAATACAGTTCACACTTATTTATTACGTAAATGTTCTCAAACTACTACAAACCGTAGAAACCACCAAATGAATAATGCTAATCGGACTTCGTAAATCTGAAGATTGCCAGGCTCGTTAAAGCAATGAACAAGACAATAATTATCGCCACCACAAACACACATGCAACGGCAACACACTTTGCTGCTCACAGTTCCTACTTATCTCCACTTGCACTGAAATTATCACTGCCATCAAGTCTGTAGTCACTCGTAATAAAGTTTCTGTAGCTGACTTACAGTTTACTAGTTCATCGCACAACTAGTTATTATTCCGCGCGTTTACACATCCATATCATCTCGCGCCATCTTTTCTTTCCACCACTCATACTCCGCTCTCTCCGGTAAGGATCGATATCGATCTATCGATTGTTCTGTTACACCCCCCTCGCTGGGTTTGTGGCGAAAGATGCGGTTGACAAAGCGTATCTTGCGCCAACATTTACTCAAGCAACATCATCATCTCACAACATTACCAATAAACCTGGTGGTTTCACGGCAAATTAATCATAGGTACTTATGACTATACACAAATGCCATTACAAAACCATCAACACATAAACAAATCAAAAAAATACATACAAAACATCAAGAATACAAAACTGAAATAAAATTGCTTCAGTTGTAAAATTGTTCTCTTTCTACCATTTTTTCCCAAACTGTCACAATCATGTAACATACATTCAAAACATCAAGAATACAAAACTGAATAAAAATTGCTTCAGTTGTAAAATTGTTTTCTTTCTATCCTTTTTCCAAACTGTCACAATCACAGCACTAGTACATTCCCCGGCCTCGGGGCCAAAATTACTATGAACCACAAACCAGCAAGAATGCCTTCAGCAACTGTGTATTAATACTACATGGGTCACCAACCTGTGCCCAACTACTGAAGTTACTTTATTCTCTAATTTATTGGTACAGCTTCTTACACATTCTGAAATTGCAATCGTGACTGATTGCTAAATGAAACTTATGAAAACCTACATAAATCATAACAACATTTAATTATCAATGATGCGGGAGATGTGGCAGTGCTGGGAGGCGTGCCTTTCTAACCGGTGTCCGACACCCCGCCAACACTCCCCTCCGAGCACCTACCTTCACTTGATACCCAACACAGCAGCGTTCTTTCTTAAACTGCAAATATAAGTCGAAGACCATTCCCTAAACCTTAAATATCACAGTAAACCCATACTAGTACACAAAATCCCTACACCTACCAACTGATTCTACATATCCATTTCTTAATGCAACTCAAAACATTTCTTGTCTAACCTATCCTATCTATACTAAGTATTCTTGTGATCTACATTAATCCAAAACAAAACGTAAATAACCTTACAAGATACACAACTTTTAGAGAAATCAAAATTTATACAAAACACTTATGTTGAAAGAGTACGTCAGACTTAAATCCTATGAAAATTATTTTACATCGCTTCTTCCGGCTTACTTCCACTCAACATTCCACCTGTACTTCAGTTCTTTCACTCCTTCCACCATACCTGCCAGGCGCTCTTTGCGGTGCCGCACAGTTTTGGCATCGCCCCACGATACCAACCTGCTTGTCCCTGGGTCCCATATCCTATTTCTTCCTCCCTTCTCCAGACCAACCTTGATCCGCCACTCATGGCTCGTAAATCCCAGAGTTTCCTTTACCCAATTGATGATAGCCCCCACCGGTTTCAACCAATTGGCTCCAAGGATCAGTTTTATATTTAAATTTGGGATAACATATGGTGCAACCCCGACTGTCTTTCCTCCTATTTCTCCTTCCATCTTTCTCTTCTGTTTCTCCCCAGCCACACAAAAGAGCCCAAAATTCTCTAACTTTAGGATGAACTCTACAGGTTGGATCCTACCATAATCATCAAAAAGTCCCCCATCAACTTCCTCTTTTACTACTGCTGCAGGCAACGCCGGTTGAAGCAGACTTCTGAATTTAGTCACCTCCTCTTTTACTACTACTGGGACCTCTACCTTCACCACCTCTTCTATCAACGCTGTAGTGGACACCTGAAGTTTACCAACATCTTGAGAAATAGATTTGACATCAGAAACCAAATCACTTACCTCATCCTCGCCTTCTAGATTTCTTTCAACTTGCTTCTCTTGTAACTGTAACCCTTCATTCACACATACTGCAGTGGAAGCCTCAACCTCTTCCACCTGACACGACAATTTTTCCACGCCTATTGTTAATTGGTCAACGTCTTCCTTCACTACTGTGTATTTTTCGGCAAGGTTCTCTCCTAAAATCTCCACTTTCGACAATCTTTCGTCATGGCTGTCTTCTATAAGCTCGACTGTTTTCTTTAGGGATTCCATATTTTGGTGCAAAACACTAGTTACCTGTTCGCAATCTGAACGGTACTGAGTCAGCTTACAAGATATCTCAGCAGTTTGTTGCGTACAAAGTTCCCTATACTGGGTCAACTCTTCCCTAAACTGCCCTATTCGCGATTCAAAAGCATCCCGAAGACATTCAATACTTTCATTATTTTCATTTAATTTTGATTCAAGTGAAATTAATTTAGATTCAAGTGTTTCCTTTAATTCTGATTTAAGTGATAACCTATTTTCATTTAATTCTGATTTAAGTGATATCCTATTTTCATTTAATTCTGATTTAAGTGATTGAATTGACATAACAAATTGTTCCTGGAAAGCACGAAACATTTCCGACATGGACACCTCATTACTTTCCCTAAACGCTTCTCTTGACTTGTCAACTTCTGATTCACTGGCAAAACTCGTCATCGACTGTAAATGATTAGACAAAGTAAGGGAGGACTGATTAATGTCTACACTGGGTGCGTCCCCAACAGACTCACCTCCCAGCACCATCTCTCCATTCACAACCCCCTCTACCTCAGATGCCATATTACGAAATTATTTCACACAAAAATTCAATCTTCCGCTGTAGAAAAGACAAGAAGTAACCAACGCCGTCAAACCAGCAAACAGAATACACCAGTATACATTAGCACAGAAAAAAGGTAAAATTCTGTTTCCAAATCTCTTAACTACCAAACAAGATATACACCATGTCATAAAATACACTTTCAATTGAATACATACACTACTATCAATGACCAAAAAAAATTACGGAAACTCTACAGAAATCTCTATCTATGAAATCGAAACTCTTGAAGCAAACCCGTTCAACTACAGCTGGCGTATATCTGGTTTGTTATTACTACCACATTAAATATCCTTTTTTTTTTTCGATTCCAATTAACAGCAAAAATTTTTTTTTTTTTTTTTCCTTGAAAAATAATTTGCTAAGTAAATCTAACACAGTTGTCCGGCATTTCAACTTCAAAAAGTTATCAGAAAAAAATCTTTGTCACTTATTATTCAAATCAATTAAATATTTATATTTTTTTTTCTTAAAAAAATTGCTAATTAATTAATTATTCGTGCCGGCTTGTGTTTCTTACAAAAACTGAAAATAAATCTTTCACTTCCCTTTCGATGCGACGAACAGCACGTTCTTGGACGCCAATCAGCTGTGTGAAGTCTGGACCCGACAGGTAGATGTCGTCTGCTATTTCCGCTCGCTTGCTGTGCCTTCTGAAGACTGAGCAGTTTCCCAAAAAACCGCTGCGTGTCGCTGTCGACGTAGCACTGATACTCTCTCTGAATGCACCGCCCTCTAAGAAAAATAGTCTTTGCCGTGTGCTGCGAACGATTTCTTTGTATCGCAGAACAAGCTTCTCTGACCACGCTTCGCACCAACTGTTCGATTGTCAGCTTTGATTGTTGATCGTTCACTGCTTAATTATTTCGTATATTCCACCTCCGGTTGTGACTAATTATCTACAATTCCTCCCGTGGTTTACATATACTGTCCTGTCCAAACGGTTAAGCCATGTAACGCTTACGCGACTTGTAAATGATTTATGGCTGTTAGCGTATATGTTGATAAATACATTAATAAGTCTGTTCAGATCAATTTACTAAACAAACAGTTGCATTCAGTTTCTGAGCAGCTTTAGATATGCTGCAGGTTCGATATTGACCACAGTCGCCACGGGCAATTTACCCGAAATAAAGTCATTCAACGGAGCTACTAGCATGCAAATAAAACATCACTCCGGAATACAGTTCACACTTATTTATTACGTAAATGTTCTCAAACTACTACAAACCGTAGAAACCACCAAATGAATAATGCTAATCGGACTTCGTAAATCTGAAGATTGCCAGGCTCGTTAAAGCAATGAACAAGACAATAATTATCGCCACCACAAACACACATGCAACGGCAACACACTTTGCTGCTCACAGTTCCTACTTATCTCCACTTTGCACTGAAATTATCACTGCCATCAAGTCTGTAGTCACTCGTAATAAAGTTTCTGTAGCTGACTTACAGTTTACTAGTTCATCGCACAACTAGTTATTATTCCGCGCGTTTACACATCCATATCATCTCGCGCCATCTTTTCTTCCACCACTCATACTCCGCTCTCCGGTAAGGATCGATATATCGATCTATCGATTGTTCTGTTACAATCTGTAAGAGACAGTTCCAAAAATTATTGATATGGCAGAAGAATTCATTTATCTCACCACACTATCCTGTACTGTCCTACTTTGTGATAATTAACAGCAAGAAGTTAATGACAATATAAAAATTCGTAACAGCAAAACCAAAATACGTCATCATTATTGTTCGTTACTAAAGGCTAAGTTGGAATTGTACAGGAACATGAAATAAAATTGAAGAGATGCTACTTAACTACAATGTTAGAATCCTCTTTGATACTGCAGTTTGATACCGTAAGAAAACTGTACAGATGTAACACAAAATTAATACGTGCCTGTGCTTATCTAACTCAAAATCCTTGTCACACTCTTATCTCGACTGCCAAATGCTGCGCTGAAACTTTCAAAAAGAAACTGGATTCTAAACGTCGACGCAAACATTTTTTTACAATGCGCCTTGTCAGAAAGAAGGCAATTATGAATCGTGACGAATCAGAAGTATATACTAGCGTATTATATAGATCAAAATTGATTCTATAGTGGAAGAAATTAAGCGGTAGTAAGTTTTATGCTTAAACGTCCCAGAAATAGCGAATAGAAGATTGGTCCAGGTAAAGGATACTTCGAAGAACAACAGAGAGAGATATATATATATATATTTAAATTGGCTTAAGCCACAAGTTAAATCAGCCAGTTACATAACAGTGGTATAATGGATCAATTATTTTGTATTGTATATAACCTTTAGTTCTTGAGACATACGAGTATATTAATTTTGTGGTCTTTTTATAGGGGAAAGCAAGAGTGTGTATGTTTGTTATCTGCAAACGTTCTTCTAAGAGTTCGTGTGTTTCTGCTCGGTACATATTGTATCTTAACATAAAATGATATACATCTTCCATTTCTGCACTTGCCAAGCACGTTGGGGAGTCGGTTATCTCCATAAATTTTTTTTATCATTTAGTAGAGTATGTCCAGTTCTTAATATGTTCATGTAAATAATTTTCCTTCTATTTAGGTCAGTACGGACAGTTTGGCTCCAATTACATTTACTATGGCCTAGTAGGCATAAAAATAAATGAATATACATCTATTGAAAGTACCTACCCGGCAATAATAATATTGCATTGATGACTGTGATAGTTATAGGGAGTTAAATCTGTTTCCTACGATGGAATGAGGGTCCTGCAAGAAAATAATTCGCTGAGTGCAGAGAACACAATTCGGTGAAAGATATAGGACGACATGGCGTGCTAACCAAAAGAGCACGAAAAATTTCTGCAAGCATTTCCATAAAGAAATTCATCTTAGGTTTCCTGTTATTTAGCGGTTTAACTTCCGTGCGTGTCAAATGTGTTTGGCGACTGTTTTTCGCTTCCTGGAGACATACTTTCTCGCGTTCCTGTTGTCCGACACGAGTAGTGGACCGGATGGTTGAGCTGGTTCCCGTTTCACAGCTGCGAGACCGTATTTCATGCTGTCCTCGCTATATATGTCTCCTGATTTACTCGTTCTCCGTGAAAAAGTACTTTCAGCACATGGCCTCCTTTATAATCTGTCTGACCTATGAGTTCTGTGCTTCCCGCAGCCTTGGTTCAGTAAAGAAAATATGTTACCAGTACCTCGAAGAATTGCCGCATGCATTTTTCAGTACGATACATCACTACAACACAGTGGCAAGTAGATACTGTCTAAATTAATCGGCTATAAGAAAGATCACTAATTCCCCTGAGTATTGTAATATGGGTGATCTAACCTCACGCATCTTCACTAAGATATTTAACAGATCCACTTTTTTTTTTTTTTTTTTTTTTTTTTTTTACTTATTGTTTTACGCCTCGTCGACGGCTGAGGTCATTAGAGGCGGGATGGGATTGAGGACAAGGAACGGGAAGGTATTCGGCCATGGCCTTTTTGAAGGAAGCATCCCGGCATTCGCCTGGGGTGATTTGGGGAAACTATGGAGAACCCAAATCTGGATGCCCGGACGGGGATTCGAACCCGCGTCCTTCCGAATGCGAGACCAGAACGTTAACCGTTCACCCACCACGCTCGGTAACAGATTCACAAAACTGCCACAGCATTATTTTGACGCTGTTTCGTATTGAGTAACTTTTCTCAAACAGTGCCGAGATGTCCAAAAATATTTCTCAGAATTATACTATCAGGTGAAGCTCTGTCATATAGTTTTAAACCAAAAAAATCCAGTACAATATTTATCGAAAATAGTAATTACTGTAATCTGATTCACGAAATTTTCTTTGAAATATGTAACGGTACAAAGTTTTTTGTTTTTAATAAGTTGTCAGCAACTTCAGTATAGCACGTCATGATACTTCCGAAGGAAATAAATAATGTTATATTACTGAAATAATTAGTTGTTGGCACAAAAATTTGTGAGTAGTTAACCGAAGAATGTTGATTAGTAAATATCTACTGAGAATACCGAAGAAAGCTTTTCACTTATATTTTCTCGGTGACACAAAATTAAAATTCACAAGAACGAAATAATTACTAGTACTCTTCTTGCTGTGGAATCCCACTTAAAGGTATTTAACACCTCTGTTCTGTTATAATAATCTGAATTTAAATTTCCTGTTTCTTAAGTAGTATCCTTAAAAAATACCGGGTGACTGGAAGTTTAAAGTTTCATAATTCATGTAACAGGTATGGTAAATTTCATGCAGTTCCTTTATGTAGTATCTGCAACGATTCTTAATAATAAATTAAAAGAAAAAGTTCCATGTACATAAGAACCTTGACAATTTTGTTTATTTTAAATTCATAATTTTATCATCCTGGTCGTATATACAAATATGCTGCCCCATTGTTCATCTAGGCTTCCAGTAAATATCATGAAAGGAGGCAAAAATTATGTACAATTGCTTCTATACGTTGAGAAATCTTGGGAGACTATGAAGAATATTACACGTACCTAACGAAAATGTGTATTCGAAGTTGTAAATACAATAAAATCTATTTAATGTAATAAAATGCAACTTTGGTCATTGTGTCCGTAACGCTGACGTCACACGCCAGGTCTCCGTTGCCTGACTAACAACGGTCAGTGATGTTACTACTAAACATAGGTTTTGAGCGTTATTTATTAACGATAGTATTTTTTTTAAGCAACTGCGAGGAAATGAAACGCCAGAACACTGATTTCAACCTGTTACTTTTGACTGGCCTATAAGCTGGCTATATTAGACGTAGTTGTTTTCTCTGTCACCGTTATAGGAAGCTCGAGGAAATGAATATCTAGAATCCGTCATATTTGAAGGGCTTAGAAGCTAAAATACGATAAATTTTGAGGTGTTACAAAAGTAATAATTTAATCTGGTGCATGTTTTATCCGATAATTTTCGTAAACTTTGAAATAATCGATTAACCATAACTGCAAGCTACGAAGGAAATAACTTGTTCTTCGCCAATAAAGTGGGTATATCAGCATGCTGCAACGTAAATATCTTTGTCTTAGATTAGAGGACAAGTGTCAATAGTTTTGGACTGAATTAGACGCCCGTAGACTGATATTAGACACAATTCCGGCTATCGTGAAGCAGTTCACGTAGATGCTGAATAGGAGCGGACCAAGTATTGACCCTTGTGGTTGTGAGTCCGCTCACGCACGCTCGATAGACAGGTACTCGGTTCACGAAGGTCAAGTCATGACCTGACAGGAAGCGAATTTCGGCCCACAAGTCCGCTTGCTCCCGGTAACCCGTGAGTCTTCAGCATGCATCGCGGGTCTGCCCCCGACCGCTGCTCCTGGCGGGAAACCAGTGTGCCCTGGATGTCAGGTCAGTCTTTGGTTCCGCATTCCCGACCAGCCCAATGCGATAGACCACCAACCGACTACCTGCGTTTTTGTTGCCGTCCGACCCACCCTCATCTGTGGGAATCTGTGTCACAAAAGGACTTCTATCCGCGCTGAGCTTTCATCCCCGCAGCCAACCACTGTAAAGATCTCCATTCCGACGTTTAGAGCTCTTTGATGTACAAACCCCCCGCTGGAGTTGAAAGTCGTGTTTCGTGAGGATAGTAAATCTCTTGATACCGTAGTGTTCTCGTCCTCTTTTTCACCACCATTACAAATTTCCATTTTTACGAGACAGACTGATTCTGGTATGTGTGCCTTTATCGCAACGAACAGTTGAGGAATGTCCTTTATTCCCAACCTGGTCGGAGTACTTCCCATTCTTTTCATTGTACATAAGCTTACAAAAAATACTTAATCCAGAACTCTAAGGTTGTTTTCTTTTTTTCCGAACGTGGCATACTAAACCGTTGTGTCGGAGGTATGAGGGCCAGTTTCTTTCCTCTAGGACCTACAGTTTACTGTGGAATGCGAACCACGATACGTCCTGGTGTAGCCCATACGATCACACACAACTCTGAAAAATTTCTGCCCCCACCTGGACTTGAATCTGGGACTCGACCCCGAACATTTGAAAGCAAGTGCTTTAACCACTGATCTACCAGACTGCTGTTCCTGTTAGACATTCATGCAATAAATCCTATATAGCTAAGCTAAAGATAAACAAAGATAATACTGCAGTAAATATTGGAATTATGGAATAAGCGTTTGATGTCACTGGAGTCACGAATTTTTTTAATATTATTTTTTTGAAGTAGAAACAAAACAAAAAAATATATCTGAAACAATGAATTATTGTAGATTTCTCATGTGAAGAGATAATAGTAACTATAAATGTAGGCAAATTCGTAAATCTGGCACATTATATATTTTTTAAACTTTCATTCCACCTGCTTTCTGTAATGTTGTTGATTGCGTTGCTTATTTCTTTTGAAAATTTCATCGTTTCATTTTTAAGTCCACGTGTTTTCGATGTAGAAGAAAAGATAGCAATGCCGCATGCTTCTGTTATTAGGTTGCATATTATTAGATAGTTGACTCTCATTTATTTAATTATTAGATTGTTTTAATACTTTCATTATTGACATTTAGTTTTTCCTTTTTTTTCTCCTTTTAGTCTCTCGACTGGTCTGATACAAATCTCCATCTCTTCCTATTCTGAGCTAGTATATTCATTTTGACGTACCGTTAAAAAATAGTTTCTCAATTGTCGGCTTCATTTATTCAAGTCATCGCATACTCCTGCACATTGTTTTCGGATTCTTTCGTGGTACGATTTCACGTTAAATCGTAATTCCTCTTCATGAATATGATTACCAGGTTAGTTTAGATTAGTAGGAACCCAACTGGCCACCCTGCCTTCAATACCAGGCTTAGTATGCCTCCTTCGGAAGGGTCCAGCCAACCTTAGGATTGAGAACCACGTTCAGCCTTGATCAGGAGAAAAATAATCGGTATTACAGTTTCGTTAATAATGTTGCCTCTAGTGATTAATGATTGAAGTTAATATCCGATACACATGCCTTAACGTGCTAGCCAAATAGACAATAATGCATTTTTAATCTTCTGCATACAAGGTATTAGGTAACGTGAACTACATAAGTAATTATCGATTAGGAAATATTACGCAATATTGCAACCATTATGCTAACCTTAATGGGAACTCTCTTAAATCATGTTCACAATGGACCATTCAAAGTGCGACGTAAACGCCAGACATTAAGTTCAGAGGTTGGTAGTGTGTGGATTTATGATTGTTGGAATAGAGGCCACTAGAGCGGGGCTATTAGACACTGCGATTGAGCACAGTGTTTGGAAACAACGCGAAGGAAATCGAATCTGACCCGTATTGAAGAACAGTGCCGATATTCGCCTGTATAAAATACTGAGATATTGATGGCCATTCCGAGATTCAAATCCATGCTCTTCAGAATGGAAAGTCCAATGACTTAAAAGTTGCACTACTAACCTTAGTCAATTATCAGGTTGAGATGAAGGAATCAACCAATCACAGGCGAGATGACCATCATTTACCGTGGTGCTAAGAAATAAACATGCAACTTCAACGGTAACTTGGAAGATACCTCTTAATTTTGTGTTAGCTCCTTTTCTTCAAAACATATCTTCAATATCTACTTTAATAAAACATGAAGAATCTGAACGGGTCAAAGTCACCGAATTATAGGCGTAATGTACGACTAGCACAAATAAAGCTCCGTTTTTAACCTCGGAGACCACTTCAATATTTAGTCTCCGGTTATAACTTCATAAGGTTTCATTTGGTAAAGGTTCAGGCTTGAAATGCAGTTCTCGACTAGGAACGAAATTCTCGGCTTGAAAGGCATTTGAATCTAGCTTTTGCAGTACGTTGTAAATGGTTCTACCGACCCAGCAGTGAGTAGGATGTGAATAACTTAATTTATCGGCATTTCAAGAGGAAGGTATCATTATAGCGTATTGAGTGAAATTTGCTTGATTTAGCACCAGATCTGTCAGAAAATGGCGTTTTAAGATTTTATTGTTAAATTTATGAAGATTAAAATACGTCATGATAAAATGCAAAGCGAGTACAAACATTATAAACACAAAATACAATGAAACAATGCACATATTAGAATATAATTATCATAGAAGGAAACAAACACGTCCATTTTCATGATTAATTGACTTTCGGGTTTTGCCGCGTTGTTTATTTCATTACCTAAGCTTTCGGCTGGTATCCTCCAGCCTTCGTCAGAGATACTGTTTATGTTGACATAGCAACGAGCGATACCAGCCGAAAGCTTAGGTAATGAAATAAACAACGCGGCAAAACCCGAAAGTCAATTAATCATGAACAAAGATGGCCGTGGAAGTCTGAGGAATCACGTCCATTTTCGTTTAACCTAATTTATTTGTGTTTCATTAATTTTACTCGCAGTTTTTACCTGTTTTGTTCAGTGAGTCGGTTCAACAGGACGATATATCATCCTGTTGCTTTCAGTTATTTTTTTCTATCATACTTAAAAATGTGTAGTACGTTTCTTAGCAATTCTGTTCAAGAAGTGGCACATCGTATCTTTTCTTTCTGCGGAAACGAAGCGCATGTTACATCTTGCGGCGGAAACATTTTTCCCCTTTTTGTAGCTTATTGATTTTGTTTTCTCTCTCTCTCGTGAAATTACACAATACGTTTCCCAAACACAATCCGTTCGCAATTCTTCGCCTTCTTGAAACGCTTCCGGTAATTGCGGGACTGGCGATGGAAGTACTATATTTAATGAAATTGGAGTATAAGCCTTGTCTACATATTTGTTATGGAGGCTATAAATCAGAGATTCCCCAAGCCTCCCTTCTGTCAAAGAAAATACAATATATCTATTTTTTATTGCTTATAAAATAACAAATTATAAATTTTCTGAATAATGGGGACCATTCGCCATATCACCCTACTTCTTTTGTTTGTGCTACGGTGGCGATTGATCGTCTAATTCATGTTCTGTTTCTTTGGGATGTAATCAGTAGTATGTCTTATCACGTGTCTATAAACCTTCTTTCCGATCAGTGGCTGCACATTGCTGTTACCCCCACTCCCGTCGTGGCGCCTCGCCTGGAGCCGTGCTCTGCTGCGCCGGTACTGTGCGGTCAAGGTCAAGGTCACTGGATACGCACCGCCAGGCAGCGCGGCGGAACGCAGGATGTCGCGCAACGGAATGCACTACTACCACCCGCTCCCGTCACATGGACAGACCACACCCTCAACGGGTTCGGGCTACATACACTGATCAGCCAAAACATTATGGCCACCTACTAACTAGCATATTGGTCCATCTTCCGAACGCAGTACAGCAGAATGGATTTTACAAGACCTTGGTAGGCTTCCAGAGGTATCTGACACCAGATTTCTACGCCAAAGTCACGAAATTCCCTTAAATTACGGGCCAGCGAATTATGGGTGCGATGGCTGGGAACGAGCATCTCGGAAACGGAGAGGCTAGTCGGCTGTTGTAGAAGGATGCTGCAAGTAGACAGATAAAGTACGAAATGAACGTATTTTGGAAATGATGGGTGAAAAAGGAAGCTTTTGGTAGAGAAAGAAGACAGGATGGTGGGTCCCATTCTAAGACATGCAAGATTCGTTAAACTGTTAGTGGAGGGAACTGTCGAAGATAAGAAGTGCAGAAGAAGATTAGATTATATGAAACAGATAACTTAGGAGTATGTTGAGGTGAACAGGTTAGCGCAAGACAAAGATGGAGGAATCAAACAAGTCGAGAGGCTGACGAAAGCCACTGGTTTGAACTCGAAAAATCAAATATGCTGGTCCCATAATTCCTAGCTAAATTTGTGTTATTTTACCGTCATCAAGGAGTTCACAGATTTTATGATACCAATCTAAGACGAAAACCACATCGTTTCCAGTACTTGAAGATCCGATGATATTGTAGAAAGTAATGTTTCGTATACAAACAATTAAAAATTCAAGAAACCTTAAGATAGCTCTGTCTTAAAAGAGGTTCTTTGACTTCTATCTGATCTAAAAATGGTGCTGAGAAAGGATTGGTGAAAAAATACGCGAAGGAATTTGGTCACGGCCTTTGCAAAGTAGTTTCAGGAAATAATGGATATTCGAAATTTGAATTACTGGACGGCAGAACGAAGCCGTGTTGCTGTGAGTGCCGTTTCGTAGTTCGATATTCATTGCTCAGTTCCTAATAAGTAATTCGTGTTTTTTTATTTCGTTTTTTAAATGATAGTTTATTTACTAAGGAACACTGCTTCAACAGAGTAAAAAAGAAAAGACACAATATAAAGCAGGTAATACAGAAAGAAGTACCCGTCTCCAAAATCGCAGAAGATTGTTGCGGTTTATTTGCCTCTGTATTAAGCTACTCTGTTCTGTTTTTCCTTTTGGTCGTTAATAGTACAGTCACACAGTGTAAACAAAGACTGAGTGTATATGATCTGTCAGAGAGTAGCGGATCTTTCGATTCAACACTGTGTTATTCGACACCTCCCTCTGTCAGTTCACTATCGATAACATAGATCGATTGCTATCATTCGATGGATCGCTATTGAAAAGGGAGAAGTTCTTAGCAATCGGCGCCTTCATCTCTGTTAGGACTGATTCCGAGATTCTCAGAACAGTCGCGAATACATTAGGACCCCGGCAGCGATCGTATTTATCACTGCTCGGCAGATAAATATCTATGGCGGAGCGACTGCTTAATCTGTGCCTGGTCCGCCGCCGTTCAATTAGGAAGTTGCTTTAATCGGAGCTGGCGCCGTTCCCACAAATCATTTTCTCGCCGCCTGCGGGGTTCGGCTATTTACTGCGACTTTAACAAGCCGCAACTGACGTTCATTTCGGTATTAACTGATTACAAACTGCAAGGTGCTGATGAGGTTCTCCTCGAAACAGCTTGTACATCCGGGAAGGCCTCCTAGGTACTTGGCTTGCTGGGAGTATGTTTCCTCGTGAAATAAAGAGACCAAGCTAATTCCATCTGGTATGATGATCTTGGAAACAGTTGAAAATTTAGTTACTCCGAAAGTTATAATATTTTGTTGCTCTTTATTTTTCTAAGATCTAAATAATTTAGTAAGCTATTGTGTTTATTATTTATTCTGCTCTCTATCTCCGTCCGCAACTCTTCCTTTAAACTTGTGACCCATTCCAGGTTTTTTTTTTTTTTGTGCCTCTTCTTTAAATCCTAGCTTCAGTCATCTGTTTCTGTATTTTCTCCTTCCATTAACTGCAACCTGCTTTCTGGCATCCTCATTTCTTCCTCCATCTCCCCTAATGCTTTTTATCATGCTTCTGAATGACTTCATTTTGTTGACTTGGATTTTACCCTTCTCCATCTTTGCCTAATTCTTTTCTAACATATGTATCTTAATCTAGAAGTGAGGCACCAAAAAGGAGGTAACCAACAAAAGCTTCAGAAATCAGTGTATTAAGAAATCTTATATGCCAAACTTTTTATCCTTTCGTCAGTCATTTGATTTTTTGTTTTTTATTTATTTATTTATTTATTTTTGCAATTTTCCACCGTTTGATACTTTTTCTTAACCTCTTAATCTCAACATACCTCTTAAAACCAATGTACTCAGTTATCTGCTGCTTATATTTCAATCTCTGTGTTTCTTTCACTACAGTTCTTACATTCAACTTCTCCATTCAGATATGTAAATATATGAAACCATTATATAAATATATGCATTGGATAAGATACCTTACCGGATAACATACAGAAAATACGATGAACAAATGGACAGCATAAACCAAGATATGTATTACATAGAGGAAGACGAGGTAGTTGTCACCTAAAAAATCTCACAATTTTCGTGATAAGATAATTGTTATAGTCATGTATCAATAGTTAATTGCATCCCTTCGATATCCATTATTGGAAAAGGTTTTAGCTGGGCGACATTGGGCCAGGAGGAAAAAAACAAGAACTGAAGAACTATGTATAAAATAGAACGAACGGAGTGGTAGGCTGACGACTTAAAATTCATTGTCGGATATTTCTTTTTTTTTTTCTTTTTTTTAATAGCAAAAACTTTTTCACCTCCAAGGGAAGTTATCTGCCTCAACACATGTGAGAATATTGGTGAGGACCTAGCGTTGAAGGTCAGTCATTTGTAACAGAAGAGAAGGAAACAGAGATAACGAAACTTACACCACAGATATTAATGCTTCTCAGCGTCTGTGATGAGCTGTTACAGCGACAGTTGAATGTAAATGCAGGCGGACTACGAACGGAGATAGATGTGAATGCGCGGTTCAAGGATCGGACCATATAATTAGCTGTCCTTTCCATGTCCCCAATGGTCGCACCTTATACAGACGAGTACAGCTCCCTATAAGGAGCAATGAGGCCGCATTGGCAATGTCAGTCCATCACTTTCCATCGTAACAACCGTACCACCTCACTTTCACATTACTCAAACAACCCGCCATCGTTTACTCAAGCAGCCAGTTGTACTGTGGCAACACACTTGCTGTAATCTCAGGGTGATAAACACCGGCTTTAGTCCGAACTAAATGAAGAAAAATACAAAAAAATCTGATGCCTGAGCACGCCCAAGAAGTAAATCTTTTCTATGAATTTTTCTATGTATTTTTTGTTTTTTTTGTATTTTTTATATTCCTTTCGCACTCCAGTGAACGAACAATTCTATCTTTATTGTGTTTGTACAGTAAATAGGAGCTTTGTTCAAGTTATTCTCGTAAATAAGTGAAATGAATATAAACAAACAAAAAGCAGCTAATAAACAAAAATACTGTATCAGTACGTAATAATAGCTCCCCCTGTGAATGTAAATGTACTGTCGGATTTCGTCAAGTGATTTTCAGTGAGTATTAAAGCAATTTAGGCTTTAAAATTTTTGATACAATTTAAGTAGGCCTACACGCATATGAGAATTGAGTTTTTTCCCGGCGTATAGCTGGTAAAAATTCTTCCGGCAGAAGAATTTTTATAGGTATGCTCATGAAACAAGTATATTCACAGTTACACGTACGTGAATACAAAACGTAATGCGTAAGGCGAACTAACTCAAAACGATGTAGGGGATACTCACTGTTTAAAATAAGCTTGAGTGGCAGCGAACACTACTGTAGCTGATTGCATCAAAGTATCGTTAAGTGCGCATGCGCAGAACGTTAAGTGCGCAAACGCAGAATGTTAATTGCGCATGCGCAGAACGTTAAGTGCGCAGGTGCAGAACGTTAATTGCGCATGCGCAGAACGTTAAGTGCGCAAACGCAGAATGTTAATTACGCATGCGCAGAACGTTAAGTGCGCAGGTGCAGAACGTTAATTGCGCATGCGCAGAACGTTAAGTGCGCAAACGCAGAATGTTAATTACGCATGCGCAGAACGTTAAGTGCGCATGCGCAGAACGTTAAGTGCGCATGCGCAGAACGTTAAGTGCGCAAACGCAGAATGTTAATTACGCATGCGCAGAACGTTAAGTGCGCAGGTGCAGAACGTTAAGGGCGCATGCGCAGAACGTTAAGTTCGCATGCGCAGGTCGTTGCAGCGCGTGCACAGTTAATTCGTAACGCTAATAAATTTTCCCTTCATTGCCCAAAGTAGTTTAATTTCATAAATTAAAAAAAAAAAAACATGTTATCTCCGTCTTTGCAGTTCAGAGCTGGTTACGATTCAGAGTGGATGAAGCAACGTTGTGTACCGTTGGCCGTTTGTCTTGGAGATGAAGTGGTTTATGGTAACTGGGTTCTCTAGGCCGTAACGTACCGCTAGTGTTGCGTAGACTGGCGCCCCCTCTCTCGTTAACAACGTGATTGGCTGCACTCCTTTTATAGTGCGCTCCAGTTATAGATTGTTATGTCTAGTTGTCTGACAGGTGGGGAGGAAAACCTTAAGCAGAGCCGGCGCCAACATACTGTACTGTTACACGACACACTTCAGTGGTACTCCCGCAGGATGTTGTAACAATACAGCACTGTAAGCAGCACATGACTTTCTTCATATTCTATTATACTATCCCACATCATGAATTCTTATTTCAAAGTTTTTTGTTTATTCGTTTTGTTTTTGATTAATTTTAGTATTTTTAGGTGGTCAATCTCTTTCTCTAAGAGATATAGGCTTATGTACGGTTGGCCAGCAATTTTCGTATAAAATAAAAATATAAGTAGATTAGTTTTATAACTACCAGAATAATATTTGCGTATGCTGAGAATTTATTGCCACTATTACGACATGATATTTTTTTGTATTTTTTTCAATATTCCTTACTTTAGTTATGCGAATTAATCTTTTTTTTCATTTGACTTTATTTTGACTGTGTTATTCAGAAAATAAACAATCAGTTAAAAAGACAATACTTATGTAAAAAGTTTCAAAATTAAAATAAAAAAAAGGTCGCCATGGAATCTGTGAGATGTTTAAAAATTTCATTTAGTCTGCGGTCCCTCTCAAGCAATAAAGAGCTTTATACTTAGAGACAGTACGTACTATTTTATCAAAATACACACACACACACACAGCTATCAAGAAGTAGCACAAAATTGTATTGTCTGTTTATATATATAAACGCATGTCATACACACTTCTTCAATGGAATAGTTTATAGAAAATAACGGAATAAAACATGTGTTATCGCCTACTAACATTGCACAACATTTCTTCAGCTTGTCAAACACGACGAACGAACAGGTGGATAACATACGTTAAAGGATATCTGCCAACGTAGATTGTTTGTGTTCCTAAAATATTTTTAAGCTAATTAAACTGGTTGTTACATAGCAGATAAAGTTACGTACTGTTAACACGCGGAGTTCCACATGAATTTACTGATTGGTGAAGAAACAGCGAACTTACCTCAAACAGCTAAATGAATAACTCTGTTTTGGAGGATATGATCTCTGTATAAGGAACAGTTGCATTTATTCGTGGCATCCTTATTTTTTTGAAGATCTCTTGTTTAGAACAGAATGCAACCTGAAATCGTTTATGTAGACACATTTAAGTTTATTAATAATCTATTCTTAATTTATTTGGATGAACACAAAATCTCAATTATTTGATTATTACATCCGTGCCATCGCTTTCAGGCTATAGTGTTAGTGGTTCTCCCATTTATTATTAACGCAACCTGAAATCGTTTATGTAGACACATTTAAGTTTATTAATAATCTATTCTTAATTTATTTGGATGAACACAAAATCTCAATTATTTGATTATTACATCCGTGCCATCGCTTTCAGGCTATAGTGTTAGTGGTTCTCCCATTTATTATTAACGCAGAATGTGATGAGCACAAAATCTTTGACGCATTCAATGTGGCCTCAGTTACTTTGAACAATGTCTATTATCAACTTTTATTTTTCTGTAATATCTACACTGAACAATCATGCCTCGCATTCGGGACAACGCATTTCCTAAAATCACTCCAGGCGAACGTCAGGAAGGTTCCTTCAAAAGGTCGTAGGTGAATTCCCTCCATTTCTCTACCTCCGATCTTTCCCCGCCTCTAATGACCTCGATTTCAACGAGGCGTAAAGCCATAGGAAAAAAAATCTATTGGTTAGTAAACTTGCACGTCGAGTAATATTCCACTAACGGTTTTGTAAATTGCAGATTGTAGATGTTGACTTTGAAGGGTAGAGAATTGCTACATGCACTACTGAATATTAACGAACCAAGTCAGGTTTAGAAGACGTACTAGATAGTTGCTTGAATAAAGAGAAGTCGTAATAATTCAGGAAATAAAATCTTGCTTCCAACTCCCCTTGTAGTAATTGAACACACTACGATCCATAACAATATTAGTATGTTCATACCATTATAAAAGACAAACTATGGCGCCTCGTTGTATATTATCCGTCCTAGTTGAAAGACAAACGCTACCTTGTAGTCATATAACATTCTAACGATATTGGCTGCCAGTAGTACATTTAAATCTTGAAACTTAAAGGACCAAGCATTGCGCCTTGTGGTATAATACCTGGCCTAGTTTGTATTAATCATCTAACTTTCATATTGAAATTATTACTGTTCGGGATCCAGAAATGAAAGATCTCTAACTAGGTAACAAACTGCATTTAACATACATATTACAAGATGATACGTCAAACAAACAAATAAATGATTATACACATACATCTATCGCAATATCACTTCCAGAAATATTTACACCTTAATACAAAATTACAGATTTTAATTCATACTGTAACACAAAATCATTCTTGCCTCGAAATCGTATGAAATCAAATATGATTAAGTCGGCTAGCTAATCACGCAACACCAAAGAACTGATTGCATTTGAATTGTTAAGCAGAGTAATGAAATTATCTTTAAGGGCGCGTTATGGTTTCCGTATTCCTCATTGTTCGTGATAATTCGTTGAACAGAATGATGTGATTTACCGTTTATTGTAGAATACAGGAAGCGGCCACAGCTGCGTCAGGTAATAGACTCATTTTTTTTTTTTACCTGCTTAACGTAGGTCTTTAGAGACGGGAAAGGATGGGGGACAAGGAATGGGAAGGAATTCGGCCATGGCCTTTTGAAGGAAGCATCCCGGAATTCACCTGGAGTGATTTGGGGAAACCATGGAAAATCTAAATCTGGATGCACAGACGGGGAATAGACTCGAGATGCTTATCTCATCCCCTTCGTGTCTCCTCGCCAAAACAGGTGGGCAAATAGATACAGTAAATACATGTATCGTTATTAAGCACAGGTAGAACCAAGCATAACCCATCAGCTGCTTGTTAGTCTAATTCATGCTGCATGCAAAAAAAAAAAAAAAAAAAAAAAAAAAAAAAAAAAAACATTTAACATTACTACTGGGCAGTCAGTAGAAAAAACGTCTAGCACGTTTCGTGCTCCAGAACAGAAAATATTCATTCTGTGCTTGTCTTTGCAAATTCCTACGCCAACAAAGGATTGCTGGTGCCACAAAGTCGTGAATAACAGCATCGGCTGAACTTTGGGAAAATCTTCAGCACACTTCCTCCCAGCTCACGCTAATAACCAATACATTCTTAATAAATACAAAAATGTAATTTGGACCATTACAAGTTGAAGAACAATTAGTCTGTTAATCATAAATTCTGTAGTAAAGGCTAGGTCACAGTAGCAAACAAAATGAATGCAGACCATCTGATTCTCCTGTACCGTCCGTGTAGTTGGGCCACTGTGCTGTAGGATCCCGCTAGCCACCCAGCTGTTGGTAGTTGGAGCGTCGTAAGCCCCTGCTGGCAGGCCGTGGAGCGTGGAGCCGTTATTCGCGTATTAATAACCCGACATGCCGGCAGACGACGAGTGAGGGGGAGGGGTCGGCAGGCGCAGGTGTTCTCAGCCTCTTCCTCATTCCGAGCAGAGTGGGCGTCGGTGCCGCTTCAGCGAACAAGTGCGCGCGGAGGGACATCTGTCGCGGATTACACAGACCCCGGGCTGCAATGGCGGAACAGCCAGCAACAGGTGCCAGTACAAGCCCTCAGGCCTCTTAACGAAAAACAGAGTCGAGACATCATTTTGCTAAGTAAAGTCTGTGTTTTGATAGTGGGTTGAAATAAACACTTGAACAAAAATAAACATATACTACTTACCTGTTGTATTTAGGATTTTTTTCCCCTTAACTTCTTTACTAATGATGGGTTTCTAGTCGTTTTTCGTACATAAAGTGCAGCAATAATAAAAAATTTGTTTTGGCATTCGCTTTTCGATTAATTCGGTTCCTTAAAACTACTGCTGTACATTATTTGATATTGCTATATGTGTTTCTGTAAATAATAATAATATTCCATCCCTTTGTTATGTAATATTGGTGTTACATATTTGCACTGGTAAAGCTAAGGAATCAACCACTGTAATGATTATGACAATACAGTTTTTGATTCTGTACATTTGGTAGTTAGGTTTTCGAAATATATATAAATGTGTATTTCCTTGTTACTGTAATGACGTCAGAATTTTGTTATTACTACAGTGCTCTGAATCAGGTTTTATCAAACTCCCGTTTTCAGTGTCTTTTCTAATACACGTACACTTTTTTGTCGTTTTCATTCTTAAAACGCTTTACTATTTCGGCGTAAAGGAGCTGGAATGGGATTCATTGCAAGACAGGAGGAGGATGAGGAGGGTCATGGGAGTGTACAGGGCATATACTGGCGATGAGGCATGGAATGATATTGCAATAGGTATGAAAAGTAGTGCATGGAAGGGAAAAGATGACCATGACCACAAGCTGGCACTCGATTTCTGGCACAAGGGTGTGGGAAGATTCTCTTTTTTAGGTAAGGGTGTCAGGGATTGGAATGAGTTACCAAGAGAAATGATGAATAATTTACCGAAAACTTTGAAAGAATTTAAAGATAAAATTTGTAGAGGGCAATTGTAGGTAGGTGCAGGATAGGGGGAAGTTGGGTGTGTAGGGAAAGTGCTACCGGAGCCTGTGCTCCATTGCAATTAAAAAAATTAAATTAAAATTAAATTAACTTGATTACTCACTGGATCCACCGGAAGGATCTTCACGATGCTGTAGCTAAGTGATATTCCACACAGATCTGGAACACCCTTTTCGGCACTTTGATCCACGTTTGATTTCGAACTGTATTGGTGTCTACGAAATACGGCTTGAATGTAGCGTGCACCATATAATCTACGGGGTTAATTAACACGATTGTGGTTAGTACAGAAACTTTAATTGCAGGAACACATATAATTCTTTTTTATGTCGAGGTAATTAGAGGCGGGACTGGACTTGGGGCAAGGAACAGGAAGGAATTCGCCCTTGGTATTTAGAGGAAACCATTTCAACATTTACCTTATGGTGGACTCCCATCGCTCGTGGTTTTATAGGCCGCACCATGCAGCCCAGTTGTACGGATCAGCACGCGCCACAGGCTACCCCTCGCTACACCTCCCCACCAAGATGCCCAGGGTCGTTTCAGCTACCCTGGCCTTTGATGTTTACCGACTGGGTGACGGATAGTGACGCGCCATCCCTGCTAGCAGAGGCGCCTCCCTTCCCACCGCCCGCTGTTGGGTGTTCGTCCGGCGCGGCCGCCAATTACACAGACCATGGGAATCCGTTTTTAGGGAGCGCTCATAAACTAAATGCCTCGGTTGAAGGTTGGGTATAAAAACAACGCAGGGCCACGTGAGGTGGAAGTGGAGGGTGTCAGAACCAAGCTACATAGCTTTAGATGCATTTTATTTGTCACTGTTAAAATAGACTACAGAGTGCACAAAATCATGTAGATATTTAATCCGTCATTTAATTATTTTCGTATTTTAGATATCCTGTATATTGCTAGAGCCACTCAGTTGTATGACTTGGAGTCATAGCTTTGGGTCGCACGAGACCGGCGCATTTGAACTAAATGTTAAGTGCCGAAAAACATTAGACTCAAATTCCTTTACTGACCACATAAATTCACTTAGTCTCCATGGCATCGTTTACTGCCGTGTGTGGAAGGGCGACAAAGTAAATCATTTTGTGCATCTCTTCACTTGAACGAAAGTGGTAGAGCATGCATGTTTTTATTGCATATGTGCAGGTTTGACTGACAGACAGGTTGTTGTGTGCGGTCGTTGGCCTCTGGATGCGTGCGGCTGCTTCTTCATCTGAGCGTGGCCCCGGGGCTCACAAGGCCGCAAGCCGCCGCGAGCCGCTTTCTCTGGGCTGCTGCAGCGAACCGCGTAGCGAGCCAGGAACTTCCTTCAATTGCCTATATTCAATAAATGAAGTCGCAGGACTCCTGACAGTTAATTTCGCTCTTTAACAACATGACGTTTCCTCAATCCTATCTCGATTCCCACTGTCGACTTGGTGAGTATAAATAAGAGTATTTGATTGCTGTCTCAGTGTTCTAAGCCACCGCACACTGGATCGAGCAGCTACAACGGAACCAAGATCGAGTCGTGGTCCCAGCGGACAGGTAGTCTACATCTACATCTACATATATACTCTGCAATTCACAAAATTGTGGGTGGCAGAGGGTGCTCAGCACCAAAGCTAATCTCTTTTCTGTGCATTCCAATCCCTAATGGTACGAGGGAAAAAAGAATTCATATAAGAATCAGTCCGGCACCTTATTTCTCTAATTTTATCTTTCCTGTCCTTCCGACTCAAATAGGTTGGTGGAAGAAGTATTTCACTACACTCATGAGTGAAAGTTGGAGTACGCATGTTTTCCAATAAGTTTAAACGAAACGTGTGTCGTCTATCTACCAGAGACTCCCAACCTAATCTACTAATCAGTTCTGTAACGCTTTCATAAGGACTGTAGCAAGCGGTCACGAATCGAGCGGCTCTTCTCTGTACTTTCTCTATACTTTCGATCAATCCCTTACGAAACGGGTCCCAAATGGCACAACAATAATCCAAATGTGGACGCACAAGAGATTTGTACGCTATCTCCTTTGTTTGTTCATTACAATTTTTCAAGATTCTACCTATGAATCGCAGCCTAGAATTTGCTCTACCTACTGAAGAATTAATGTGTATGTCCCATTTCATGTTCCTTTGTACTGTTACTCCCAAATATTTAATAGAATTGACCATATCAATAACTGTATTGTTTAACTCGTATTTCTGAACAATCGGATCCTTTTTGTTAGTTATGCTCATTGTCTTGCACTTTTTACAGTTTAGAGTAAGTTGCCACTCAGCGCACCAAGCCAAAATAACATCCAGATCGCGCTGAATTTCTAAGCAATCGGCCAAAGTTCTTACTTTCCTATAAATAACCGCATCATCAGCAAACAATCTAAAAAGGCTTTTCACTTTGTCTCCGAGATCGTTTATAAAAATTAAGAAAAGAAGTGGTCCTATTACACTTCCTTGAGGTACACCCGATGTAACATCTAGATTAGAAGAACTTTCTCCTTCAACGACAACATACTGCGACCGACCAGTTAGAAAATCCTTTATCCATTCACAAAGCTGATCCGATATACCGTAAGCTCGAAGCTTCGCTAAAAGGCGGTTGTGTGGCACAGAGTCAAAGGCTTTCTGGAAATCTAAAAAAATTGCATCTACTTGTGAACCTGTATCGATAACTTTCATTACGTCGTGTGTAAATAGGGCCAGCTGTGTTTCACATGATCTTTTCTTCCGAAATCCATGTTGATTTGTTGTAAGCAAATTATTATCATCTAGAAAATTCATAATGTTCGAGCATATAATATGCTCCATAACTCTACTACAAACAGATGTTATAGATATGGGACGATAGTTCCCAGGATCACTTCGATCACCTTTTTTGAAAATCGGAGTTACTTGCGCGATTTTCCAGTCTGAAGGTACTTTTCGCTCTTCTAATGATTTACTGAATATATCATACAGAAATGGCCCGATTTCTGCAGCATACTCTGAAAATACTCTTACTGGAATTCCATCCGGGCCCGGTGCTTTCCCCCACTTCAGGAGCTCTAATTGCTTAACGATACCTGCAGTATCTATTCGTAATGATTCCATCACCGACTCGCCACGGCGTGGGAAAACGGGAATACTATCCTTATGTTCATTTGTAAATGAATTTTTGAATACAGTATTTAGTACGTTAGCTTTATCGCGGCTTTCATTAACCTCGGAACCTTCACGAATTAGTGCTGGAATATTGCTGTTGGTACAATTAACTTTTCGTACATACGACCAAAATTTCTTTGGGTTTTCTGTGAGACTCTTAGAGAGAGAGTTGGAGTGAAAATCGTTAAAGGCCTCGCGCATTACATTCTTAATACGTCCTCTTAAATCAGCTAAGGTTTCTAAATCGCTGCGACACCCCTTCCTTCTTGAGCGTGCGTGTATTTTCCTTTGTTTTTTGAGTAATCTTTTGACTTCGCATGTGTACCACGGTGGATCATCCTCTCCCTTTATTGTACGATTTGGTATATGTATTTCCATTCCTTCCCTGACTATATGTATAAAACGATGCCACATCTCTTCAACGGTGTCCTTTGTTGACTTGAAGTTATGGTATTTATTCCTCAGGTAGGTTCTAAAACACTCCTTTGAGGCCTTACTGAATTTGTATACAATCCGCCCTTTTTTCCTTTTTCGCTCGGTCATTAATTTGATAGTTGCAATTACCGCTTTGTGATCGCTTATTCCTGTGGTCGTTGAAATGTCGGTGAATAATTCTGGCCTGTTGGTAACCAGCAAGTCTAAAATGTTTTCGCTACCGTTATGACACCGCGTAGGTTCATTAACTAGCTGCTCGAGATGATTATCTGACAACAAATCGAGAATTACTTCAGAAGCTGCCTTATCCCTGCTAGTCCTGATTACTGTTTTGATGCGGTTTGCTGCAGTCATCTAAGCGAATGATATGACGGTATCCAATCTCCTCCTCATAAACTAAACAGAAATACACTTATCATAGAGAACTGGGAAAGCTATAAGTTTCACAGACAGATGTTAATATATACGTTCCTGCTATAGGTTACGTACGAGTCTAAGAAACCCGGTTTGAATTCCCGCCTCTCATGATTCACACTCGCCAACTGTGTAAAATAGGAGGCCGGTGGAGCGAGGTCCATAGCTGGCCGGATCGGAAAGAAAATTGATTGGTGTCTAATTATCAGCTTAGTTGGCTTCATGCGGAACTGTACGACTAATAAATTGACTAGTTGACGATAATTGCGTACTCATTTGCTTTTTTTTGACACGGTCATTTTTTACAGTAATTTTTTTGTCTAACTACTCCATTGACTTGATAAGATGTCAAGGTATCATAAATAATACTAAAGTTCGTTTTGACCATCCCTAATAATTATCTCCCCGGTTTGAATCCCGGCAGGCGCAGGAATTTTGAGAGTTGTGTTTGATCATATGAGCTACGCCAGGCCGCTCCGTGGTTCGAATTCCACGTTAAACTGTAGGTCCCAGAGGAAAGGAACTGGCCGTCCTATCTCTGACACAACGGTTTAGTATGCCTCCATAGGGAGGTTCCAACCAACCTTCGGGTTGTGGACTAAGTTAAGTTAATAATTCTCTTAAACTATCGATTATATATTCTTATATCCAAAGGCCACTACTTCGCCGGAGTACAGAAATTAATTAAAACGACATTTACAAATCTAAATTGAAGTTGCCTACTAGCATTGAGGGATAGACAAGCAGAATGAAAAAACTTTACTATCAGCCAATAGCATTGCCGCCATACCTACAGCTAGCCAATCACGTAACTTGAACCTCGGTGAATAACCGCAACGTATTGAGTGAACGGACAAGACAATTCATCATTGTTGTTTCTCTTAAAATTACGTTATAATTAATGAATCAAAACAAAGTATTTAAATGGATCACAGATGAAATAACTACTTCACAACTGTAATTAGCACCTAACATTTATGTAATTTCTGAAAATAATATTTGCATAGGGGAAATGGGACTTTTATATTACAAGAGCGTAAGATACTTGCTTATATTTTTATCTTCAAGTGCAGAATATTTTTAGACATTTTGGTTCCCACACCATCGGAAAAAAGTTCATTTTGACTTCACCATTAATTTTAGCTCGAGTCACTGAACAGATTGTCTGTAATTAAATATAGCACTGGGTGAACGAACCTTGATTTGGCCTATCTATCAGAGAATTTGTCAGAAAGAAAGAAAAATATCATTGCTACGACACCAATAATGATTTATATGAGACGGAACAGATTGCCCGTTTGAGATCGAAATTTAATAGACACAAAGACGATCAACGAAAACGGATGTGCTTTATTCGGCTACACGGTGTAGGCCCGCTACCGGTCGCGGGTCTGGAATAGTTCCCGGATCACGAAATTAGTATTATAAAAAAGTAGTACTGTATCTATATAATACAACACTTAAAGTCGATTTAAATAAAAAAATGGATTTCATAGAATCTAAAAGTGACAAAAAATGAGTTTCCAGAGACGAAGATTTGGACCACAGTTTAATCGTTGTTGGACATCTTAATGCCATTAAAAAAAAAAAAAGATATTGCACAGAGCCTAAAAGTGAAAGAAAACTAGTTTTCAGGTACAAACAAGGAGTTTTGTAGGTAATGACCTATAACACTGTACATGAAAAGAATGACAGAAGATAGAAGAATTGTCATGAGGAAACCTACCTCAGGGCAGAACATGGATGATGATGATGTCAGGTCATGACCGTGTGACTGAATCTTGATGAATTGCGAACATGACCTGTATCTAACCCTCAGGATTTGCTCAGCAAAACTGAATTATTTATGTTGAGTTTTAAGGGATTCAAAAGTATTAAAGGAGGAGAGCGAGTTCTCATTGTACAGATCATGACTCAAATACTTGGTTCAACCACTGCGTAGACTTGAAAGGTAATATTGATATACTGACCTCGTCTGTTGACACAGTTGTCTCTGTCACATGACTGTACACTTCATGTTCATCACGCAATATTTGTTTGATTTCTTTACCTGCACCCGCCACAGGAAAAATGAGCTATAGTATGAAAACAAATTCCTTACAACATTCCACGGGATGTATTGGCAGAGCTTATTTGAGGGAAAGCATAAACAGTTTCTATCCACAGATCTTTCCACAAACTTACTGTTTTAGGAGTACCTGTCTGCTGTTAATGCCGTGCAGACACTTAGTCACTGAAATACAAGCCACTATTCAGAATATATTTTTAGTTTTTTACGTAGTGTTAACTTCCAGTATTGCCTACTAGTACCGCTGGAAAAATAGGAAGGTTTATTTTACAGTACTTCGAACCACACCCTGTCACTTTCTCTACGACCATTGGACACTCCTCGTACAAACCGCAAGCTCCTATTGGCTTCTGAAGAGAAAGGAGACGTCGGACAATTCTTAAAGTCACTGTGTGAAAAGTTTTTGTTAAACTTTCACGGTATAGCAGTAGTTTTATGGAGCTGCCAATCTATGTTTACAAAATTATTACCATCAGGAAATGTTATGTTTTTTGTTCAAGATATCTTTTATTATTTTAGATAGCATCGAAATTTTACCGAGTGGTTGGTACATTTACGTCAGAATGTGGAAGGAGACTCAAAAGATTTATTAGCTTTCGGTTGCTTCGAAAAATCTAATGGAATTAATCTTTTGCACTTGCTATTGGCTTGAAAAAAACTACTGCAATCAGATGTCATAGCAAATTTAAAAAGTTGAAAATGAAAATTAGCTAATTGTATAATATACTTAAATTAACAAACACGGACATACTCATACCATTATATGAAATATGTTTTGAGAGTATTAATTAACACAGCGTCCAAAGAATTTCAGTTTGCTTACATTTTAAAGTTGTCTTTAAAAGAGTGATCTGCATTTGGTTCCAGTTTCCGATGATTATAGGCCTACTTGTTAAGTGAGTCTGAACAATTGCTTTAGCTTTAGTTTCCTGCACATCTGACACCATTAGGCCATTTTCAATACATCGATGTTTCTAGTCGATATTAGGTTAAATTTGAATATAACATGTCAATTGTATTAAACAGTCCTCGTAGTCTTTTAAATAATTTCTCCATCATCATCAATCAAATCAACAGAATTCGTTATTCACGTTTCTAAATGCGATCCCCTCCCCAGCACGTAATACATGGGCCGATCCGTGAAAATGCTGTTGCGTTTCCTACTCGAGTATGACGCCGTCCTAGTAGGCAACCAGTGTAGCGTAACAGTTGTATTGGCTGCCTCCCTTCTTGCTCAGCGTTATTAAAGGGCAATTGGTAGAGAATATATAATAAATACTTTCACGATAGTCGTTACAGCTTACCGAGCCTGTTGGATGAGCGGTTTAAGCAAGGACCTGATATTCGGAAGGACGCGGGTACGATCTCTGAACGGAACATACAGATGTAGGCACAGTTATTTGAAAACACGCTGGCAGAATTCCTTCTCCTTAATTTTCCCAATCCTTTCTCGGTTGTAATAACCTCGATTTAGACGCGATATAAATTCCTAACAAAAAAATTGTTCCAATTTAAGAGTATTGAACTACATGGTAAACCTTTCCGAGTCTCTGTTTCCAAACATCATTGAATGATTGGAGATTCTCATTCCATGTTATACTGACTTCAGGATTAGAGGTGGGTAAAGTGATTCACTAAAAAGAGAGGTGTTCATTTGATCACTCTACGAAAAGAACTAGTTCTTTTGAACGGTTCACTACACTAGCTCACTTGCTCAGTAATATTTGAAATTTGAGACCTTTTTTTTTAGGTCTCACCCCTCAGAATCCAGTTAAACCCCCACTTTTCGATTAAAATACCGCCCTTAAATCGACTTTGATGCAATTAGTAGACTTTTTTTTTAAGCTTAACAGTCCACAAAGCCCACGTGAACAAGCTCTTCTTGATCTTCAGAATTAGCCGACTCACCTAGAAGAACTACCGTTCACTTTTTAGTGAGCGACTGCTCACTCGCTCTTTTAAAACAATTGCTCAAAAGAACTGATTCACTCGCGAAAGACTCATCTCTATTCAGGATCGTTAATAGAAGAAGTGCCACTGAATACGCTTTATAATGATGATCTGCAGAATACATGAACTCTAACACCCAATGTAACATCTCTGACATGGGAAGATTCGGACATCACATTGAATATACAAGCATGTGCTGGAGAGTGTAAGAGTTCAACCCTCGATTATCAGATGTTTTTTCTTTCTTTAAATAATTTTACTGATATCTTCTTGTTCGATTTAACACTAGTCTTTCAGGGGAAAAAAATTCTGAAAAGAAATAAAGGGAAAAAAAACTACATGTGGACTAAATTCGAAAAAGAACGAATTACTTAACCAACTTTTTTAATCAGTTTATAAGAGTTATGAGGAGTTAAAAGTAGTTCTTGTTTAGTAATTGGAAGGAAGAATAGGAAGGAAATGCCGAAGTGTTTCATGATTCTATAATACCATACCAATCAAGTTGACAGGTGGCTTCTGAAGTGCGACTATAAGCCCAGCTTTAATATTTGGAACACAGGCTCTAATCCTTAGAAAGTCGCACTTGACTATGAATTCATACCGCGAAGAAGGACATATAGCATTAGTAGAACAGGCAGAATCAGAACTGGAATTGTGAACATGCCTAATGTAGAAGTTAAACTCAAAGCTTTGGTATTTTAATATGAGAGTTGGAAAGACCTAATCGATAAAGTCTTGAAATGAATGAAACTAGGACTGTTAAAAGCGCAGCTCCATATGAAATTGATATTAGCTGATTTTTTATTTTTTTACTTATGAATTTATGCCTTTTCGACGTCAAAGTCATTGGAGGCAGGGGAGGATTGGTACAAGGAACGGGAAGGAATTCATCAACGGCCTTTTGCAGGAATCATCCCGGCATTCTCGTGGAGTGATTTCGGGAATCCATGGGAATCCAAAATCTGGATGGCCGCACGGGGTTCGAACCGTCATCCTCGACCGAGCGTTACTTCTCGGTCACGAGGCTTGGCGTAATGAACAGAATAACAGAATAAAGTTTTTTTTTTTGCTTATTGCTTCGCCTCGTCAATGGGACTGGAGGCAAGGAACGGGAAGGAATTCAACCATGGCCTTTTTGAAGGAAGCGTCCCGGCATTAGTCTGGAATGATTTTGGAAAACCATGGAAAACTCAAATCCGGATTCCCGGACGGGGATTCGAACCAGCGTCCTCCCGAATGCGAGGCCAGAACTTTAACCGTTCACCCACCACGCTCGGTAGGATGAAGAAGATCAATTTTGTGATGTCTTGTTAATGTTGACGTACTTAAAAGTTTATACAGATTTTATACATCTGTTACCTTAGACAAGATGTTCGAAACTAGCTTAACGAATCCTTCCTTCTCTTTCTCTCGAATCATGGACCTCTACCCACGCCTATGCGAGCTGTCATGAGTCGTAATTACAATCCGCCTCTCTCTGATGCGGTCAAAACAGTTCAGCCTTGGCCTGATTAGGACTTGATTACATGTCCGAAAAAAGAGGTCCTGGCGGGTGAAGGAGAAAGGCCCTCCACGATATTCGCAGTTAGCCGTCGGTGAAAGCCGATACCTCGCAGTAACGACCGAGAAACTGTCTCACTTTTTTCTGTTATTAAGATTTATGCCTTCAAGTCTTTCCACACAATACCAAGCAGTGCAGTCCCCTCTCTCTCCCAATCTCCATCGGTCTCGTTTTTATTGTCCGTCCGATGAGAAGAGTCCCTGAGAAGTACCCATTTAAATAATAATCGACTGAAAGTTTTATTCTAATCGATTCAGAACTTGAAGCAGCAATAGTTTTCATTTTATATTTCATCAAATTATAGATAACATTTTGCAGAGACATTCTTTGGAGCTCTCACGAAGACCAAAGATAAAAGATAATCAGTGCTGCGGATAGATGACTATGATGATCTGTAACGAATACTTCTTGATCGAGAAACTAAGGAGTTTATCTTTTCAGTATTTTCGAAAATCAATGCAAATCGCTATAAGGCTGTCTGGAAGGAAATTCAAAGCCGAATTCTCCATCAGGAAAATTAATGTTCGACCACAATATTCTATGACTCTATTACTGTAGGTAATAGAAGCAGGTTCTTCTACAAACTGAATTATCTGTAAGACATCGAATAAAATGGCAGAGCTACTACAAGAACGATAAGTAGCCGAAACTAGACACCAAGAGTTAGAAAAATTATGTCGAACCTAATATACAGCTTACGTTTTTATAAATGTGATGAAAGTCGTGTTGAAACTTACTAAGTGATCATCACATTGCTTTACGATTAAATTTTACACGAGTAAGACTTCAGGAGGGTCAGATATTTCGTTGTTATTTCTGGCATTATTCCACAAAGCCGTTCCAGTCCAAAGCGTTCCTGATTTTTGTCAGTCTGTAGTGATAATACCTGAAACCAGACTTCTTTTACAACATTAGATAAAACACGAGCCATTCCATTAGCGCCAATAGCCGTGATATTATTAGCGCAGATATGAAGATACTTTAAAACAAAAATAAAACAATGCTGTGAATGGTCAGAAACAAAGTATACGGAATTTTAAATAAAAATAAATCAAATTTGAATTAAAAACATCCGATTACTGGTGAAAATCTGGTATGTTACTACTACTACAATGAAATGTTACACTTAATTACTCCATTCATGGGTATCTATATGCGCTCCATCAGTCCGTTACCGACAAATTTACCAACAATTCGCAAACTGTGCATTGTAGAATGTCTTTTGCGAAATACTGTATACATTCCTGTTTGGTAGTTATAATTTAAATATATGTTAAAGGAATCATTGCTGTAATCAGGCAAATGTTCTCATTCAAATCAATCTACAGTTTGTTTGTGGCCTCTTTTTTTATACAAAAAAAAGTCAGCAACACCTAAATAAATAAAAATCACTTCTAAAGTGCCCTTACGACAATTTATAATACTGTTTCTCTTTGTAGCTAAAGCAAAACACCGGCTTTGTCTATATAATGTAAATAAATCTCTGTCTATGGAGAACATTGTGTTCCCACTGACTGATGCTTAAATTAGGACGGAAGTGACGTGTAATGAATCTGAAAATTGTAGCAAATCGTCACATTTGTGGAGTTATATCTGAGTTTCCTGGAACAGGAATTCCTGAATCGCAGAAGCTTCCTTTAGGGGGAAAAAAAAAAAAAAAAACGAAAAAAAAAAAAAACCAAACCACTGTCGCTCACTCACTTTAAAGGCTGCACAATTATTTTGCAAAATTCAAATTGCAAAATTTTGTAAAAGCCATTCCAGTGTCTGGTGCTTGTCTTCAGTGATTTGCCTCTCTTGATGCAGTGATTTGGAAAAACTGGAAGATGAACATGTGATGTGGAATATCGGTTAAAATATTTATTCGCTTAAATATTCATCTACAGGGAACAATAAGGCAACAAGCAGATAGTACAAAGTCTCGAAGTGCCAGAAGATTTTTTTATTTTATTTGGGTTTTACGCCTTATCGAGATCAGTAAAGACTAAAGGGCAGGAACGGGAGGGAATTTGGCCACGCCTTTTGTAGGCATTCGTTTGTCGTTATTTTGGGAAACTATGGAAAACCCAAATCTGGATGGCTTGACGGGGATATGAAGGCACGTCCTCCCAAATATTAGGCCGGAGATCTATCACTCACAGCTCCGTAATACCAGGAGAGGAAAAGATTTATATGGAAGGTGTATGAGGAGGTAGGGGGTGTATGATGCCAAACGTGGTGTGTGAACAGATAACGTTCTGGCCTCACATTCGGGAGGACGCGGGTTCGAATCCCCGTCCGGGCAGCGAATGCCGGGATGCTTCCTTCAAAAGACCACGGCCGAATTCCTTCGCGTTCCTTGCCCCAATCCAATCCCGCCTCTAATGACCTAGCCATCGACGAGGCGTAAAGCCCAAGCAAAAAAAAAAAAAAAAAGTGACATGATGGTACTACGGACAAAGTGGTTTTAAGAATTGAGTGTGCCGAGGAATGTGCGTCCAGTGGATTGGTTGCACTGAATGTGGGCGTAGCGGCATTGCAGGGCGCTGGCAACTGGTCTTACGACCTTGGCAAGGACGCGCCCGGCTCTTAGCGAACGGAAACCATAATAGCCACCGCGCGCTCTCTCGACGCTTATTGTACAGGTGATACCCCGGCACTTAATGGCACCTCACAGAGTCTATTTCTGAACTTAACTGCCAACGCCCAGCTCCGCGGCGAGGAAAATGGAATGTCTTCCAACATAATACGCGTCGGCAAAACATCTCCTGTGTCTGCGCAAGAACTTCGGGACACACTTAACTGTCGGAATGCGATGTTACAGCCCAAAGTAGCTACGTTTCAGCTGTCGGAATATAAAGGAAATTCGAGTTCAATTATTGTCAGGATTTTTGATACATGACAGTATTTTGAAAAATTCTTGGAGTATCGTACACTCCAATTACAAAAAAATCCAACAACAACAACAACCCCACAACAACAACCACACGTCAACAACAACCCCACAACAACAACAACCCCATAACAACAACAACCGCAACAATAACAATCGCAACAACAAAAACAACCGCAACAGCAACAACAACCGCAACAACAGCAACCGCAACAACAACATCAACAATAACAACAACAACACAACAACAACAACAACAACAACAGCAGCAGCAACAGCAACAGCAACAGCAACAGCAACAACAACAACCGCGACAACAACAATAACATTGGAGGTTTTATCCGAGAAATTTTCTTTGGTTTGTGGCCAGATGGTGTTTTAAAAGCATGACGTTTCGACTGCACTCTAAGCCATCTTATCAGCTTATGACTGTGTTGTATGGTCAAACTCTAGAACCACTGTGCACAACTATAATCAAATATAAGAAGACGAAATTGTTATAAATAAATTTGTTTTCGAGAAATTTTCATTAAATTATACTTTGTTTGATTATTTCGTCTCTAGCGCATTTCGAGAACTTTGAAAAAGACGGTCATTCACAATTCTAAGTGAATCACTTTAGAGAATCTGGTTGTGAATTAGAGTACGTCAGACACTTTAAGGGTTCAAGAACTTGTGGGATGATAAGCATTGTTAAAAACGACTGTTTCATACGCGAAGAATGGGCTAATTCTGTCATGTCGCTGCTAAACCACGTTGCTTCGTCCGTGGGGGCAAAGAAGAGGAAGGAATTCAGTCATGGCCTTTTTGAAGGAACTATCCCGACATTATCGTAGATTGATTTAAGAAAACCATGGAAACCCCAAATCTGCATGACCGGACAGGGATTCGAAACAGTTTTGCAAATACTTTCCGTAGTATTACCAGTGGAAGTGAAACGAAGGAGTTATTCGGCCAAAATTGTAGACATATGGGAGAACATGGTGGAAATATTTAAGATTTTATCTCTACGCTTATTTTAAGTCAATTTATGGAAGTCAGGTTTTGAGTGATTGATTATCATTAATCTGCCGATTTTCTTCCGCAGAGAAATGATGTAATCTGTTTATACCTCATTTTTTCCCCTAATTTCTTCCACAAGCACAGTTGTTGTTGTTGTTATTTGTGTTTAAGGGCGCGTCGACGACAGGGTCATTAGCACCCTCACAAGCACACAATTCCTATCGGTTTTAAGAACACTGATTTGATGTTTTTTGCTAGTTTTGAATGTTCGCCAATTCGATAATATATCTGAGACGACGCTCATTTAATTTTTTTTTTTTTATTCTAGCTTATGATTTTGGTTCTTGTCTCATTAGGAGCGGGCAAGGAACGGGAAGGTATTCATCCATGGCCTTTTGAAGGAACCATCCCGGAATTCACCAGGAATGGTTTCGGGAAACCATGAAAAACTAAAATCTCGATGCCCGGACGGGGATTCGAACCTGCATCCTCC
Source organism: Vandiemenella viatica (assembly GCA_031002005.1). Lineage (NCBI taxonomy): Eukaryota > Metazoa > Arthropoda > Insecta > Orthoptera > Morabidae > Vandiemenella > Vandiemenella viatica. Next base: position 134,278,360 of record CM061914.1, read on the forward strand.
CGAATGCGAGGCCTGAACGTTAGCTCTCACCCATCACGCTCGGTCGTGAGTCAAAGCGGTACTTCCCTACTGAAGAGTGCGTAATTGTTTCCAACATTGATGGAGTTACTATAGTCTGTCAATTTTCAAAAGGCGGCTCAAGGTCATTATGCTTCATCCTCTTTCCTCCGCACTTGTCAGATGTTCACAGGAAAAAGAATGAGTTCATCATTACATACGTAATTAAGTAAACAAATTTAGCGGTCAGCTCCGAGGGGTAACTAATGGTGGGAGAGGGGGGGGGGCGAAAGGTAAGGAGTTAAGCTGGGGAGCAAGGGAATATGACCCCGAACTGCCAGTTCGGAGCAAGCGGACATTAACAGATATGTCTGATCCTTCACTAAACAACAAAGTCAATATTACAATATTGTCAGAATTTTGTGTTACTAACAAAACGAAAGTAATTAACTCCTTACAATTTAGCGTACTTAAATGGTTATGGTTTTTTGATGAAGAAGGGCGGCTTAGCCTTAGAACCATTTAACTAATTTAAGTGTTTCTTATTCATCTATCTGAGCTGTATCAAGCTTTTTAAATGCAGTTGGTAAGAGCAAATAGGAGGATAGCAAAGTGACGATACACTCAATTTAAACCACCCATGCCGTGGGCAATCGAACTCAATTACTGAGTGCCATACCGATATCTGTTTTCCATAATTTACCGATACCTCTCCAGGCGAATTCCGAGATGGTTCCTATAAAAGATTATGACAGAATTCCTTCCTGTTCCTTCTTCCCAATCCTCTCTCATCTCTAATGATCTCTGTGAGGCATAAAACACGAAAAATCCAAAAAAGTCACCATTTTTCTCTATATTTGTCTTTCCTACGTTGTATACAGCACTATCATTCAATTTTATTTATAACATCACTGTCAGCTGAATTAATTTAAATATTTTAAATCGTATGTCGTTTGATAGATTTAATTGTGATTTTACAATTACGGTCATAGTATCTTTGTTATGTCTACTTTGGTTATAACTGGACGGAGGCTTGAATCCAGCGTTCCTCTTACATTAATCATAATACTCAGCCTCTTCAATTTGTGAGTTATTTAAACGGCACCATAACATGTTTCGCAAGGTTTTTCAATCAGGGCTCTGTTATTCAAAAGCGATTAGTCAGGCCTGACCGCCACGACATGTAGCTATCCTTGTAAACCCACAAATACGTACTAATGGCCCCGACTCTCTAATTGACTTGATAATTTGATTAATATTCATTTACAGGACGAGCGTGGTGTTCCCCTTGAGTTCGACACGTGGCTTTAAACACCTCTTTAATGAGATTTGTGAGCATGAATTATCACCGGGCGCCTTTTGTGTTCCGTTAAGGTATCTCTGCGAGTTTATGAGAAATCTGGCGCTACTGCTCAATCCTCGCGGTACCTTTTTTTCGTGTTAATGTCTGTTTTATGCATCGAGGCTAACGGCTAAGTTGAGGAACAGGTCTGGCACTTTTCCCGCTTCAAGGACCTTCACCTAGAAAGCGTTCCTTAACTCGCTCTAATATTACTTACTAAATATTTTACGGAATTCTGTTTTCTTACTTTTACCCACGAGTCACTGTTAGGTCTACTACCCATATCGTATATTTACGAGTATCTAACTGGCCTGTCAGTGGTAAGCTATTTTTCATCTCACAGTATTCCTTTTTTCCTTATGAAAATTCGATTTATTTATACGGATTATTTACCAAAGACTGAATGTTTTAAAGCTTTGAGACATATTAAAGAAAGTACGGCGGAAAGATCCAGAGTACGTTGCAGTAAAAATTATTGTTTATCTTTAATAGCTTTACACGAATTAACTAGTAAGCATCAAGTATATTAGCCGATGGAATTCTTCTTTGCAAAAACTCTTATAAATATTGGGAATGCTACTCCTCTGTATTAACTATGGAAGAGCAATTTTTATTTGTACTAGCATGTGGGTTAACCACATTAAGTTTTACACGTTAAACGCTTCATTAAGTTATCACAGACTTCTCACAAAACTTGCAGATTATGCTTCCATGATGTATCATCATCTTCGCATACGAGAGCAATATTCCCTTTAAAGATATGAATGCTTTATTGCTAGCATTTCTTCAAAGAAGTATGTCATTAAAATCGAAAGCATCAATGATTTAGCAACAGAATTTTCCCATGTAAATTATTCTAAATTAAGGTTCAGTGACTTGTCTACAGAAACTTCAACCACATTAATTTTCGCTCTTGAAGTAGAGCATTATTGTTATTGCTAGAGACCCTAATTTTTCTTTATGAAAGAACACCAAATTCGAGAACTGTTGGTAAAAATCACGTAAAGTCACCTAGTTTGAGAATTATCGCTTGGCAGTTATGGTAGAACGAATTAATTACGAAAATATCAAAATCTGTGGGCCAAGACATTTATATTTAGTAGCTATCATGTTGCAAGAAACTTGCTACACCTGTCTTTCAAAACTGCCAGACAAAATGGAACTACTTTTATTAACACAACACTAAAGAATTGAATATATTACAACGAAGAGCAGCTATATTTATGTAATGTTGTCATAAATAAGTCTTTTAAATAGTGTGATAAACAAACTTGCAGTAGTGGAAAAGAAACAGAAAGCAAGGTTGTCTAATTAAATGCTTGACTTAAGTAAAAGATTACAGAAGATACCAATGATATAAAATAATAACAGATAATAGGAACAAGGGATGAAGAATGATTTTTTTTATTAGTGATCAAAACTTAGATTGGAATAATTTCGCATGAAAGAAGCTGTATCAAAGCAGAAAATGTGCACAGAACTGAAGTTAGCTTAATTGAAATCATTAGGCAAAAAATCTCAAAATCCAGCAGAAAGGATAAATTGTTAGTAACTGCTTTTTATTCATTATAAGGATTCTTTATTTGTGTCTAAAATCCTTCACTCAAGGCTTAAACAAATACTATTTCTCAGAACTAGCGAAATGTTTTTGCTGGAGCATCAAAGAGGTTTCGATCGAATGAAACCTTTCCGTCTTAATAAACAGTTGACGGGAATTATAACCTGACTAAAATAATACTGTTATCATATAATTTCGTGTTTATCTGTTGAAACTTTAGTTTTTGATGTGACCTTTTTTTGCGGAATCTTTTCTCTTTAGTCGGTAATTAAAAGTACCCTCCATCCCAATTCAGGTTTACAACCGACAAATTTATAACAAACTTCGTACGTTTTCGGGGCACGAATTTCGGACTGGTTAGTGACAGCAGTTCATAGTTAAGAATGTGATTACTCTTCTGTTCATCGAAAAGGCTCAATATAAATTAGTATTTAAAAGAATACTAATAAAATACTTTAAAAAATAATAAAAGAAACTGAATTCCTTGAGTCCCCTTATTACAAAAATTGGATTTTCATTGCTTCTCCTGGTATGCTTTGAAAGAACTCTTTATCAGTTTTCAGTTTTAATAACCTATTTATATCGTGTCAAATGAACATAAACTGTTGCAGGAAGTTAGTTTGAAGATTAATTGATCTGGTCCGTAGTAGCGTGTAACCTGTTTCTGCACACCTGTATTATTCTGATGATAAATAGTCCGAGAAAACCACTAAATATCCCCAAGTAATATTTCTCTCGCTGTAAGATTAATGTACACAAAAAGTTGCAGACTCTGGTACAGCATCAGAGTAACTAAATAGCGGTATGTACTGTACCTACAGCCAAGAGGCCACGAACATTGTAAAAGGGAAAGACAGATAATAAATAACGGAAAAATTGATAACTGATATGATAAAAGAGCTGGATTGGTAGTCATTGGAGTACATCAGGAGTGTGAAGAGAGTGTACATGGCATATTTTGGTAATGGGGCTTGGAATGATATTGGTCGAAGAATCAGTAATAGTGCATGGAAGGGAAAAGATGCCCATGACGACAAGCTGGCACTCGATTTCATGCATAGGGAGGTGGGAAGGTTTTCTTTTGTCGTTAAGAGAGTAAGGGATTGGAATAAATTACCAAGGGAAATTATAATAATTTACCAAAAGCCCTGAAGGAATTTAAAATTCGTAAATCGAATTAGTAGATGGGAAGAGGAATTTTAATATCGAAAGTATATAAAACAATAATAAAAAGTACTAAGAAAGGCTTTTGATAATGTTAAGTGGGACAAGATGTTCAAAATTTTAAAGAAGTCAGGTCTAAAGTATCGAGATAGAAGAATCCTCTATAAACTATATAAGAATCAAGTGGCTATTATGAAAGTAGAGAATCACGAGAGACATGCATCAGTTAAAAAGGGTGTGAGACAAGGTTGTAGTCTATCCCCGTTAATATTCAACTTGTATGTAGAAGAAGCAATGAAGAAAGTCAAAGAAAAATTTTCACATGGCATAAGTTTTCAGGGAGAAAAAATCAGTATGCTACGATTTGCTGATGACATTGTCTTGTTAGCAGAGAGGGCTGAGGATATTGAGAAGTTACTGAATGGCATGAACAAAATACTAAAGGAAGATTTTGGACTGAACATAAATCAAAGCAAGACAAAAGTGATGAAATGTAGCAGAAATGATACCAATCACAGTAGATTAAATATAAATATAGGATTGGATGCAATAGGAGAAGTAAGTGAATTATGTTACTTGGGAAGTAAAATTACAACCGATGGCCGAAGCAGGAATGATGTTAAAAGCAGAATAGCACTAGCAAAAAGAGCCTTCATGAAAAAGAGAAACCTTTTAGTTTCAAATATTGATCTAGCAATTAGAAAGAACTTTTTAAAACTATTTGTGTGGAGCACAACACTATATGGTAGCGAAACATGGACTTTAGGAATACCGGAAATAAAGAAAATTGAAGCATTTGAAATGTGGTGCTACAGAAGAATGCTGAAAATTAAGTGGACAGACAAAGTAAGAAATGAACGAGTTTTAAAAAATGATGGGTGAGAAAAGAAGTTTGTGGAAGAAGCTTACGGAAAGAAGAGACAGGCTGGTAGGTCATATTTTGAGACATGCTGGATTGATTAATTTGTTAGTGGAGGGAACAGTCGAAGGTAAGAACTGCAGAGGAAGACAGAGATTAGAATATATGAAACAGATAATTAAGGGCGTTGGCTGTAAGGGGTATGTAGAAATGAAGAGGTTAGCACAGGATAGGAAAGGGTAGAGGATTGTATCAAACCAGTCGAAAGACTGACGACAGCAAAAAAGAAAAAAAGAAAAAAACACTAAGAAAGGGGTAGTTAGATGGGCAGGGAAATTTCCACAGGTGCATGAGCTCCATAATAATTAATCCTTCAGTTCAATAATTGGAGGGTGTGCAGAGACATTAGTAGGATCAAATATTTTATGACTTTTTGACGATTAAGCAATACAAGCAGCTTCAGTGTTTTTTAGTTTATTATCGTAATTATTTCTCTCTTCAGATCATTTTCTTCGGTCTTTCCTCCAGCTCAACTTGTCTCTTGTGAATTTAGGATCAAAATGCCTCTGTGTTTTCGATGTCCTTTGAAATGATTCCTTCTAATTTGAGGTCTTTCTTGATTTCTGCTTTTATCTGATACTGATATACCTCGATTTTCATAGAGTGACATTGTTACCATACATGTTTCAATCATTTCCAAGTATTCATGAATATCAACGATCATGATGATGCGGGAAATCGTCTGTTCAAATTCCTTATCCATATTTCGGTTTTCGGTGATTTCCCGAACACCGGGATGGTTCCTTCAAAAGATCATGGCCGAATTCCTTCCAGTTTATAACAACATCACACACCATCAGTCATTTTTTATACTATTTTATTATTATTTTTTCTTTAATTAGTTATTGCAATAATGAATAATTATGTTAATGCCTGTAAATAAATCTGTTTAACGTAGGATTTCAACAAGTGTGCGTAGTATTTGGGGTAGCAATGGGTGGTGTAAGAATCTTTGGCAGCCATGCTGGTAACAGCTAAGAGCACAGCGTGGAAGTTGGCGCCAGATTGTCGTAAGACACGGGCTGTATGGAGACTGTAATACGAATCTGATTTGTGTTCGGAGCACATTAAGAGGTGTTGGTAGGAGTGTTTTAACTATGGATTTTGAATAACAGTGTTGATTCAATGGAGTAAATCTATCTTTTGGAACTGTGATTTTCATTTCGATATTAAAAACAATTCCCATTATTTGGTAGATTTAAATTTAGTAACAGTGCTTTAATTTGAAACTAAATGAGGTGGCCTTCTGGTCCATAGCACGCTGTATTTATCTATAGTGTGGAAATGTTATTAATGCGTGCATTTCTCTGGCAGCTGACCTGGTGATTGTCTGCAACTAATTGTCCTCACTAATTAGCGGAAAGCTCATAAGTTTCTTTCTCCCAGTCCTGTCGCCCAATCTAATGTCCTCGACGTCAACGAGGCACAAATTAAAACGGAAACAAAAATGATTGAGCTCCAACCGATGACTATCGGCACGAGGCAACCCTCTGCCAACACTCTAGCAAGGTCAAATTCCTACTGCAAGGAGTGTTTGCATCCTGGAATTGAGCTATGTGCAGTGCCGCGCGCGTCGCACTTGTCCGGTCAACTCGACCAGCTGTCCCGTTGTTCTGGGAACCGCTTCGTCCCACACTGTTCGCCTTTCGCCAAGTGTCGTGGGCGCCCAGGCTTCCCTATTCGGCTGTTGATAGCCGATCGTCTGCCTTCCTCACTCGCGTGGGCGATCTCCTGGTCACTGGGTCACAGCAGCTCTTCCAGGAACTCACTGGTGACAGTACGTGGGTTGGCTGACAATACCATCAGACAGATTCGCCCGACCACTGATTACTTTATGAGAAATCAGTCATCAGGAGTATATGAGATATCTCATAACCTCTCCCAAGAGCCACAACAGAAAATACCTAACGTCAGCAGTCGCCCCAGACGCGGAAACTGAACTCTTCCAAATTACCCGCCGTTGTGGCAAAAATTCATCCATAAACCATGTAGCTCCAGTTTGGCCTCCTGTGAATCCCTCTTCCCCCACGTAGCCCTACGTGACTTTTTCATCTACATCCCCCCTCCCCCCCCCCACACACCCATAGCACGTAGCTTTTTTCCCTTTTGATTCCAGAAGACATTTTGAACTATTTTCTCCTGTCAGACTATCAGAATATTGTATATTACACACGGAGATAATTAACTGAGGGAAATAAATATTCACATCCTGTAAAGTGTTCTGTTCCTCATTTTAACCGTGAAAAATGTTATGAAAGGAAAGCTACGTGGCCTGGCTCGGATACCACCCCTCCCCCCACGTAGCTCAGCGTTGCCTTCCAGCCAACCCCTCCCCCCTTCCTGGACCAAGCCATGTAGTTTGGGCACGCTCCCTAACTTTAGTTGGGACGGTGTGGTATGGCGCTCTACGCTACTCATTAAGGGAGTCCACGGGGAGCAACGAGGCCGCAGCACCAGCTATGAACCTGGCCGTATAGATCAGACGTTTCTAGTCCCACCATCTCCAATTAAACAGGCACTAAAATGTGTCTCACAAGGACATCATGTCTCATACCTGAAAATTAGAAACCGCGATGTCCTCTATGTTTTCAAAAATAAAGGATGTAAAACGTCTGCACAGCACTACCAAAAAAAACGTAGAGGAATTAAATTAAAACCATTGCACCGAGCGCGGTGGGTCAGTGGCATTGTATTCGGTAGGACACAGGTTCGGATGACCGGCCGCCCATCCAGATTTTGGTTTTTCATGTTTTCCCGAAATCAACCCACGCGAATGCCGGGATGGTTCCTTCAAAAGACCATTGCGGAATTACTTCTCATCCCTTGCTCCCAGTCCTTTATCTCCGCTAATGACCTTGACGTCGACGAGGCCTAAAGGGAATAAGAAGAGAACCATACTTCGAAATTCATGAGTGTCAATGACATCTGTTCTCTTACATATAAAAACTTTAAATCAACGAACGACGATATAAATTCATCTGCTGCTTAATTCACTCATAGTCCACGTTCACTACAGTAAAATTCCGACTAACCCTCACATCATTTCTTCGTCAGGTATAAACTTAACTTCCTTAACAAAGTTAGTTTAATTTTGACGAAGCCTAGATAATGCTTCAAATGATCGTCTACGTTTTAGTTAACTGTTTTAAAAAATGTTGATGTTCACTATAAGTGACTTCCTAGAGAAAAACTATGGGTTGGAAAATTTTTGATACGACTACGGTTTACATATGCAATTGGTGTGTATTTAATGTTTCGTCTCACAATACAGCAGTATATACACCAGCCTTCCAAAAATTACATTTAGTCAGAAATAGTGTGACGTGTAAACTGAAAAATACTTATAACCAAACAGGAATATTAAAGATTTTTTTAAAGTGTAATTTTCGGGTAGATAGAACAAAATTCATCTAACATAAGATTTTCTAACAAAAGAAAAAAAAACAAACAAAAACAAAAACAAAAAAAGTAGGCGGAAGTTATTTTGGAGGACATGAAAGTGAAATATATTTTTTAAATTTTATCTGGTTTTCAACATTTGTCAACTTGATACTTGATTAGTCACCTGAATTTAATGATAGTAGGAAAAATTGGACAAGTGAGATCGTAATTAATGTGAACATTTGCAAAACATCTGAATCATTCTAGTATCCCAGCGCCAAGCTAGTAAGTCTTTTTACTTCTTCCATATCCAGTAATCTCACTCCTTCCTTCAGATTCATATTTTCACTTCCGTAAATAATTTTGAAGTACTCCTAGTATATTGAAATTATTTGTATATACGTTATGTATACATATAAAAGCAGTTTTCAGTTCAGTAAAAGCAACTTTCAAATGAAATTGTACACTTAGCTGAAATTGATGCGATGATATAGAAGAAATTTATTTTTATAGTTACATATTCGATCTAATTAAGAATAAATTTGATTAGATCTTTGATTTACCATTCAAGAAACAAAATAGCAGTGTATTCAACATCTGGAGAGAGAGAAAAGAAACCAGTAAATAAATTGAACATTATCATAAGAGAGCATTGTTTTATTTCGTTCTGTTATTTACAGTGCAAGAAACTCTAAAATAAGACTTTTTGGCACAGCTTTCACTCTTACACAATCGTAATAAAAGATGCTTGCCACAGCTGCTGCGAACTTTCATTTGATTTGCTGAATCTGCGACAAGAAGTGAGGAAAAGCCGTCTCCTAACACTTCTTATTATCTAAAGAGAGTAATAGACCGGCGCACATAGCACTAAATTGCGAAATCTGCTTCAATAGATATAACAAAATTTCGATAGATCGAACAAGTAGCAATTCTTGAAACAAAATATTTCTTTAAAATTTTTACATACTTGTAGCTCCATTTTTTCTGTGAGAATAAAGGTATGTTTATCTGTCCGTATGCAATGTAAGAAACACACGGAGAAAACTTCTGAAGAGTTTTAACAGTCTGTCATAGTATGATCTTAAGCTGTGTCATTTGACTTTCAGCCATAAAGATACGCGGTTTGTGTCGAAACATCGGCACCTTGAAAATTATTGCATGTTAAACAGATAAGACAAGTATTCTGGTGTCTGTAGCTCACATAGGGAAAAATCAACATATAATCTTGTGTTACCACAGCTACGAGACCAGCAATTTAGAATTCTGTGGCCTTGAGAGTGAAAGTTTTTCTACTGTACTAGCGTCGTCTCCAGGGACTTCTCGTCTGTCAGTTGGTGGTTAATTAGCGGGAGTGGACCCTAGAGAGCACTTTCGCCCCGTCTACCTGTCCGCCCCTCAACAGCCGTTCTCACTTTCTCCCCAACAATGGGCACCTCAAGAGTCATACACTGTGCGTTCGAGCAGACAGCCACTGACTCATTATAACTGGTTGGCTGTTGAGAGATCGCCTTCCACTTCTAGTATCTCATTGTGTGCGTATAAGCATTTCGGTGTACAGAGGAAAACATTGCGTCACCTCTGTGTTTGAATGGAAGTAGTTCATTTAGCATTTGTGTTCCATATGCATATCTACCTCAGAGAAATCGAGTTCCTAACTAATTATTCTACTTGCTGAACTACGAAGGCCGCGTCTCTTCACAACAGTTATTTTTCCAAACATCTACAAGAAAGACATTTTTTTACTCTAATACGAATAATGGAAGTCAAATTTTTCGTTTAATTTGTTAACACCGCCATACTAAAAAATCTTCCCCAAATTTCGGTGCAGGGATGAAGAGCAAACTGTTTGCTGCTAGTCAAGATTTTATTGATTTTATTTTTTCAAAATAATTTCTGCCAAAAATAATTAATGTTTGTTGTTGAAGGAAAAGGTTCGTTTGGTCGTAATGACCTGGTGATATAGTTTCTATTGGCTGCTCATTCCGCCCCTATCGTAGCCCCCTTAACCTAACTCGGAATTCCTACCGGGTGTATGGATCTATAGTTTAACGTATAATCCGAACAACGGAATGCGTTCTGTCGTACTTCACGTACACAGCAAACTGTACCAGAGGCTTCCGCTGAGAAAGGAATTCGAACCGGATACCATTCGATTTCCAGTAAGACGCCTCTTATGTTTGTCGTTGTTATAACATCCATTCAACTATTTTCCATTAAGCCCTTTCGTAAATAAATTGTAGCACCACGTCTATAATTCTGTGTTATATAGCTATTTTGTACAGTAAATTTACAAGACTATTACTATCCCGTCACCCTTTCGTCCCGAAATAATAAATCTCACAATGGTTCAGTGCTGTGCAAGAATTGAGTAAAGTGCAACCGTTTTTGGAGAACGACCACCTGTTGATACGTACGTCATACTCCGAAACTGAGTATGCGTGTCTCCGTTACTCATTACGTATTGGTTTCTAAGTCACCCAGTGTTCCTGGAAGTTCTCCTGGTGGGTTCTCTGCCACCTGCCTTAATTGGCTGTAGTGACCGTTGAGATGGGCCACAGGACAGAACGGCTGAACGTGTGGGCTGCCGGCTCTCAGCTCTCTCTACTTCTAGCCCAACACTGTCAGCCAACCATTACACAGGTCTCGCCTATCTGTATCCGTAAGATGATACAGGAAAACTGGTAGAACAGATCAAAGTTTGTATTCGACACACTATCCTGTACCATAGACTCAATTATAATTATTTCTTCTTTACTAAGCTATGAGAACTAAAGTAAAAGCTGTATTTCCACGCATTGCTTTTGTGGTCTGGATACGATGTTGTTTTTAATCGAATCCAAAAAAGATTCGAAGTTGGACCAGTATTTTTTTTTTCTTTAAAAACTTACTTTTACATCGATTACTTTTAAACTATGTTATTTTTTTTCGGCAAAATATGTTACCGTCAAATTGGTCCTTTTTAAATTTAATTACAACTGATCTAGTATATTTTTTCGTGATTTATAAACAATACTAAAAATTAATTAATTTTTATTTATAGACAACGATTTGCGGCAATAATTTTTAATTATAACAATTTAGGAGTGATATCACTGAAATTTGTATCTCCTGGTTCACTTCTTGTTTGTAAATTCAAAGAAAAAAAATGAAAATTTTTAGTGTTTTTTGCATATAGACCGGGAACTCCGAAAAACACGTTAAAGATTTGCGTGAAAGTTTTGTTAGTTCAAAATTAGTTTCTGTTATATTTTTAAATTTATTTGTTTGAATAAGAGCTGTTATAATATTTTAAATCGGTTGATGTAGCGTTTTTGACTGATTACATTTTTTGTTAGGCATTTGTATTTGATGCCCTTTAGTTCAATAAAATTTTGGGAAAATTGTTTTAAGAGGTTGAGTAAATAGATCACAATTCAGTAGAATGTCTGACAGATAAAAATCTACATTATCGCATAGCAATCAATCAGTCTAACGTATCAACTACATATCTTCCATACTGGCCAATGTGAAATACGTTTAATGTATTCATAGTAACCCCATTTACAAGTAATTTTCCATCAAGCAATTTTATAACAATTTTTCTCATAATCACAGCCATTTATGGGATACGTAAAATTGAAATCGAGCACACATTTTCAATTAATTTATCTAATAGTTCAGCTGAATTTATTTATAGTTTCGAATATGAAATTACACAAAGTTTTTACTTCCAAGAAATACCGCCGTTCTAGGAATCCTGTCCCTGGTACATCAGCGTAACTACCAAGCATAAAAGCTTGTTTTTAGCTCTCTTTCCAAGCTGTCGAAACGTGTATAATCAATCAGGTCTGTAAAATTGATTGGTTTCGCGGAGAGAAAATCGTAATTACGTTTGGCGTTAGGCGTATTGCACCTTGCCTAATGTCCCGTGAGGACTTCACGCCATCTCGAGAATTACCACCGCAGGGCTGCAAGTACGGAGAAAGTCAAGTTCACACTTTCTCCATACACAGAGAAAGCATTGTTTCCACGGAGCATAAGAGGGAAAAAACGAAAAGATAAAACTGGTGTGGGAGATCCGAGCAGAGATATTATGGAGCCCGCCGCTTTCCACGGACGCCTCTCCGCGCAGCGATGGCTTTCTCAGTTGAAGGTCACTCCTTCGAGTCTCAGGAGGTGCAAACCATCTTAAGAAGCACGTTTCCGTTGTGTTATAGACCTTCTGGTCCAGTGAACATTAGGCAATACTTTCGTTTTACGCTCTAATCATCTGGTGGCTTCCTAGTAAGCTACCTGACTTCGAATGTAACGGTCGTGGGTTCGAATCCAAGGTCCTCCTTCGTATTTTTAGAGGCCCCTACACATTGTGAATTACGTAGTATTATGGGATTAAATGAGATATGGCCTTGACAGAGGCTGGCTGCATATTAAACAGAATGATTTGTCACTGAGTCTATCTATGTATGGCTGTTTTTCTCGTCGGAATGACATACTGACCTTAAATTCTTCATTTTGGATCCCCCACCCTCCCCTAGACCACTCTAGGTAAAATTTACGTAGTGTCAAATATTGTATGCGGAGGCCACGGAGATGCCAGTAGGTATAGTCGACCAATATAAATCTTTCTCTAGGAATCATATCATGCCTCTGTGGTAAGGGAAATATTGTCAATGCGAATGTAAATAACATGAGCAGTAGAATAAATGTTTTTATATGTGTCGTGTTAGCAGCTGTAAAATAGTTAGTTTACACCTAAAAGGGCTGTTACCCTGTAGACACCTATGCAGTATTAGTTGCCTAAGATGCCGCATTCTTCCTTGTTTCGATGTAGAAGGATACTCCTACCTATTTATAATCAGTGCTAACTCTGTAGTGTTGTTTATGGTGTTATTCTGTCCTGTGATTACGAACAAAATCGTTGATAAGAACGGTTGTCACTCCTTCGGTAGAGCTTACACAGTAAGCTACATTGCTGAGTTTGTAAACAGAATTGATGGTTGTTTTCTTGGTTGTCCGCGTCAATTTATGAAAATCTAACTGTTCGGCCATCATTTTGCGGCCTTCTTCAGAGGACTGTTTAGGCTGGGGTCGCCTGTATATAGCTCCCGGAGAACGCGCTAACCGTTTGGAGTGACGTCACTCAAGTTACTTCCGCCAGCGTGGCCTGTCCAATGGGGGCTTGCGTCCCGCGTTTTCCTAAGCAAGCATGATCATATTTGGTCAAGTTGTAGCTTTCCATGCAGATAGTGGCCCAGGAGCATCAGAGAAGTGCTGGAAATTAAAAAGAGACTAGATAATATGAACGCGGATGGCGGGCAACAATTCGACAGCGATCCCAGCCTTGACCGTCCTCTGAAGAAGGCCGCAAAATGATGGCCGAAACGTTAGGTTTTCATAAATTGATGCGGTTCAACCCGGAATACAAAGCCAATATCGACAACGACCGCGGAAGTCTGCGCACCCAGAATTGATGGTTGTTCCTTGAGATATCAGTGGGGAATCAGTTGTAAACAGCGATGATCTATTCACAAGTCGAGTCGCTGTGGTAATCACAGTGCAATCCGCACTCCGGGCACGCTCGCACAGTGAAACGCGGAAGCCGGCGGTTCCTTCCTTACCGGCTGTGGAGGAAAGTAAGAGTGTCTGTCGCCTGGACACGCACTCACTTAACTCGACAGATTGGGCGGTCGGCCGCCATTGGCCCACGCGGTGTTGACACCGCCGCGTGAAAGACTAACTGTCGGTCAACGTCATTGTCGTCGAGAGTTACCGCCGTGGTCAGTATGCTGGTGTCCTCGCCCTATGGTGGATGGTTCGTAGTATGGGGTGCGCAGGTGATTATAAGTAAGTGTTGTCTCACCGACTCATATTGTATAGTACAGTAGAACGAGCGTTTCTTAATTTAGTCCTATGGTCCCGGTAACAAAGTACGTCCATTGATTTTTGACTATCAGAATTTTGTATCCGACTTCAGTGTAGAAGTCAGTATTATTTGGCCTAGGGGAGTATATGATACAAGCGGATCTACTTTAACCGCGCGAGGTAATGAAGCGGTAGTCAATCGCGAGACTTCTTTTTAGTAATCAATGCCTAGGTTAGAATACACCCTCGACCGGAATGACAGCGCTAGAACTACTTTCCGAAGTTGTTTCAACGGTGTCATGCTGGTCCAGGGTGTATCCAGAACGGAGTTACTACTTGAGAATAATATGTCTCGCGATTGACTTCCGCCGTTTATGTCGTCATTATAGTTTTGCGAGTATCGAAAAATTCCAATAGACCAAAGTAACTTTGACTTACGTATCTTCAACGGAACTCGGAAGTTTTGACAAGTGGGCCATTACAAAGTATCTCACCAATTTTATTCAGAACTTGCACCGTTCATATTATCATTGAAAAATTACTTATGTTAAGACACGTAATAAAACTATCCTATTTAAAAAATAAATAAATATAAAAACGTTTTTTGGGTAGTGAAAACAAGAGTTCTTTCAGACAATAGCAGATCGATAGAGAATTAGAAAATGATAAATTCTTATTAGCATATTAACATGTTTATGATACCAAAAAAGATTTTTTTATTAGAAATTTGAATTTTATTAATTTCGACATTTATAATAGTTTCTAAAAGATACTGCCAAAATTAACAGTAGTCAATGCACGCGTGTGGGTTTCCAAACGATGATTTCTTCATAAACATTGTTTTTAAGTTACACTCTCTTAATTTTTTTGAAAAATTTACAAATGTATTCAAAGACCCACTATGTTTTTCAACTGATATTATTATTCTTATATGTAGTTTGAAAGCGCTATTAAAAATCAGTTTCATCAATTTTTAAAAAGTTATTTTTAAATATTTGTTTAGTGAATTCATTTTAATACACACGTTGTGTACGGAAAATATCAGCTTACAAAAAAAAAAAAAAAAAAGAAAAAAAAAATAACTTATTTTTACACGGCTGGAAATTATTGAAAATTCGATACAATTACGATTACAACATATTTTATGGCAATTTGATATATTCTGACAAAAAATTGTGAAAATTAAAATATGAAAAGTTATAAATATGTAGAACTAAAAAATTGAAAATTCGTGTATAGAGGCGCACGGCACATGAACACCATCACCGCAGGTTAGAAGGCATTGTATTTTTTCAGTAGGCCCTTTAGTAAAAAGTGTGGATGTTTTAAAAAATATTTCATAACTACTAGTTTCCTTACCATATATGTATTGACGAAAATTGTGTGGTTCCTCATTTTCTGTCGATCCTGCCAGTACTTACAACATGCCTACTTGATTTTTTTTTTCTGTAAATAGTGGAGTTATTTGTCGAGGACCAAAAATCTCTGCGCAGAATTTGATCAAAATCGGTGGGAAACATCCGTGTTCGTTGCATTGTGAGACGGGTCGAAGGTGGTTGTGTTTGGTGAGATCGCAGCGGCCGTTGACTCCGTGTTGTTGCGGGTGAAGCTCTGACCTGGCTGACGAGACACAATGTCGAGATGACACAGCGGGTTGCGGTATTGTAGGCGTCAACACCGTTCCCAGCGGGGGAGGCAGGTCCAAGGGCAGCTGATGATCTGGCGTGTCTATCAGCTGTCACGCTGCTCAGGCTGTGTCCAAACGGTAATCAACCACTTTGCTATGCCTAGCTGCATGTCTCTTGACAAATCACCGTATCTTGCGCTGGTTTTTATTTCATCCATAAACAAGGAAAAAACTAAGGATGGAAAAATTGGAATTTTCAGCAGCTATTTTCTTCCCGGCCTGAGATCTACTTGTTTCCTGCCACAGCTCGAAAATAATGATAAACACTCTAAAAATTACCTTCACTCTGTAATTTCAAACAATGCTCAACACACTAATTTCTTCCAAGATTTGTACTGAACAAATAACTGTGTTATCAACAAAACCACTTACTACAGGAATCATAATTTATAATAGATTCGTATCTTAGATTGATAAACCACAAGTAGTGTTAATTTATATAAGAATTTCTCTGCCTTATTGGATATCTTCGTATAAATCTGCGCTCATAAAAAGTTTCGAAATAAATACAGTTTGCTGCCTACATTTCTGTTCATAGTTACCTCATTTGTTCTTTATACAAGGCTACTGATGACGATCAGTGATGAAATGCGTGAATAAAATTCATTATTCCTTTTCAAAACTTCCAGCCTCTTTACTGCTCCTTATCATTTTTATCTGCACGTGAAAAAGACATTTCTTTCTAACCGGAACGATGGGAAGCTATGCAGTAGGATTTCACTCCAACAACTTAAGGGCGCTCTCTTAACAGGTTCAGCCCTAGTGCCATTAAACTATTACAGGCCGTTTAGTTAACAGAAGCGACTCAAGGTCAGTCTGCTCTATTCCCATTCCGCAGCCTTACATGCGAAGGAGAAATTTGCCTTACGCTCACCTGGACACAGCGGTCAGCTAGGAAATAGAGTATAAGAATAAAACGGTGAAAATTTGAATTGTTACGTGTGTGAGAGAATGTTATTAGCGTGACTGTTTCAGAAGAACATAACACAAGCATCTCAGATTAGTCAAACACCACGTATGTTTAACTACAAGACATATTATGTCTATAATATTAATCTCCCATTTCTTACTTGTTTAATTAATGTGATAATTAAGTAGTCCACAATGTATTTCAGTTTAGACGTGTTTTTATTCTCAAACACGATGTCAACGATACAGGTTACATGCATTCATACAATCCAGAGATTGCATACAACGCTTCGTCCACAGACAATACTACTAACGCAGTCCTTGGCAGTCTCAAATTGAATCTGTAAAACTACTACTGTCCTTCTGCTGATTTCTTTATATAGGCTCTATCGAAATTTCTAGAACACTTCAAAAGCTTCTGACAGATATTTCTCGAACATTAACAATTACTTAAACAATTATAACATATTAAAAGCAATCAGAATTAATACTTAATAATTTACAATCGTTACAAAATGGTCAGAAATGGAAATTAAAGATACTTAAACATAAAATTATTCACAGAAATCATTTTAAACTGTAGTAAATTGTCCTTTAGACACTGCAACTTGCCTTAATACTTGGAATTACAAGCATTTAAGCAATTCTCTTCCACAATTCTGTTCTTAAACATATCAAATTGCCTTTAAATAATTTCTTTCCATAAATCAAAGTCTATTTACATTGAGTTACAGGAATTTTCAAAACAAACATAGGAGATCATATTCAAGCAAACTTTAACTTATTATAAGTGCTTCATAAAATCCAATTCCATTTAATTTTTGGTTTGAGGGCTGTTACAATGTTCCATAATGAAGATGAGGCTTGCCGATCGGGTATGATGATGAAATGAGATCACACGAACACTCGCTCCAACTGTTAATATCATTGGCTCAGATACATTTCCCGAATTACTTGCTAAACACGCACATACAATTTTGACAGGGACAGGACCTTGATCCTACCAACCCGTTACCTTTCTTCAGGACAGTCTCCAAAGACTGCCATAAAAGTAATTTAATCTCCACATTAAAGGGATACTGGGAGAGACTGCCAGTGTTGTAAAATACAAGGAAAGAAAATTTAATCGTAGTGTAAGGAGGTTATCAATGATCGGTCGTTCGTCGTTGAGCGGAGAAAAACTCTGCCGGCATGATACCCCTTGGAATGCTACCTTTCACTCGGCAGGAGATGTGGAGCGCCTTGGGCAGTAGATTTACTGAACTGGATCGACTGAGAACTGAGTCGATACCTGTGACAATACATGCCAAGAAGACATCAACTTGTCGATCATAACTGAATCGGGCGTAAAATAACGTACATATTACGGTAAATGATAGAAGGAAAAGTCTCAATTCTAATATACTTGTTTATGTACCCTCAAATGTTTTATTCGAAATGAGCTTAAACATTTTGCTTCACAGCACATATTCCACTGGCAGCTTCCAGTGTTAAGAATTGCATTCCTCTAATAAATACTACGATCAAAAAAAAATTTTTATTTTCTACCATTAGGTTTAAAGAGGAGTTATTTGTTACGTTACAGCGTGTAATTAACAGATAATAGAGACAAGAACTGATAGGAGACATTAGAGTAAAGCAATTTTTGATCAACTACGATGTAATTTTACGGATTTAAAATGCAGTTTGAACTGTAAAGGAATTTTACATCATGAAGACAGATTTTTTTTTTATGGATTAAAAGTAGCAGTTAGAAAAAATGAAAGTAAAATGGAACTCATAAAAAATATAAGTAAAATGATCGTACTTTCTTATGAATTTTATGTAAGTAAAAAAAGAAATAGTTATTTGCATGAATATTTGTAACTGTAAAAGTTAGAGTTCTCATTTTCTGAGTGGTGCAATAATACAAAAATTGAATTCTTTCGGATACAATAATGGATATTGATCAAGTATGCTGGGATGATTTTATATTCGTTGTGTAAAACTAAATAGATAAAAGATCCGTATATTGGTTGAAGTGGAGCTGTAAAATATCACAGTGGTATGAATAATTTTTGCACATAGTTAATAAGCACAGGGAATAGTGATATAAGTTACATCAATTACTATTCCGTCAATTTATCAGGTAATTAATGGATGTATACTGCAGAGCTTCTTTCAGAAGATTGATAAAATATTTTGGTAGCGTCAATTAATAATCTTTAAAATAGAAAATATTGCTACTTTTAAAATCAAATAAATCTACTAATTCCATTTATCCAGCATCCTATCCACATCACTAAACAAATTTTGTTTTAACGTGTAAGTACACAATTTGTATTATACTAATTAGCAAATTGCTGGGCTTATTACCATTTTTAAAGGACGGAAGCGACAACCTCTTACACCTGGACACTAATTCTAGAGGGAGTTCTTTTACTCGTTTGGTGAGAGGCTCAGAGATTTTCTCCGGCATTTAGATCTAAAAGCAAATTCTTTTACCGGTATAAATTCAAGGACTACTGTTGGTGTTTCGTTATCTTCTGTCAATCGTACTTAGTGAAAAGTTGAGAATGGAGAAATTACGCTATTCTTCTTGGAAACCGTTGTCTGCGGTAACCCGTACACTGGTTGGCGCGCTGTTTTGAAGCCCGCCGTCTCAAAGCGGATCTGTTAAAGATGATGGCTCTTCTGGCAGAAGGTGGATGACCGAGTAGTGCCAGTTTTTCTCGCTCTGGATGATGGATTACGATGTTAGGAGTAATTAATGTCTGTTGCCAGCCAGCGGCGATGTACACCCACCTTTTTTCGCTTCAAACCAATAAAGAGATCTTCAAGACAATTTTATCGCACAGTAGCAAAAGTCTGATGCGTTATTGTAAAAAGAAATGGTTAGCGTTAACTGCGCTTCTTTGGGTTGACGAAGTGAGAATTCTTGTTGCTCAGTGATGAAACGTCTGAGTTTTTTGATTCTACACTACAATCAAGGGTCAAATAAAAAAAAATCACTATGCTAAGATTTTATAGTGATATTGTCCTCTTAACAAAGTGAAGATACTGATTAACTTAAACAAATATATTAAAAATAATAAATCAAAGAGAGACAAAAGTTATGAATTGAAACGAACATTATAGCAACAACAGGGCACTCAAGAAAAAATAGGATTCGATTAACTAAAATAAAGAAGAAAACTATGATATTTTGCAAGTAAAACTATAACTGATGTCTGAAGAGAAGACTATATAGACAAGGAAAAAAAATTCTACTTCAAAAAGAAAATATCTTTTAGTCTCAAATATTGACAAAGGGTTTCAAAAGAAACACCTTGTGGAAGTAAAGATTGGACTTAATGAATACCAGAAAGAAACAAAATGGTGTCATTGAAATTGAAGTCCTATGAAAAGGATGTTTAAAATTAAGTTGACAACTAAATTACGAAGTGAACGAATTCTAGAATTGAGGGGTGACGAAAAGGATTTGTGTAAGAGTGTCATAAAAGAAGAAACAGGGTGTTTGAAAACATTTTATATCATGCGAGATGGTTAATTTGTTAGAGGAGGACTGTAGATGGACACAAACATTTACAAAGAAAATAATTTTTGTAATTAATGTTCTGAGTTGAAGAAATTAATATTAAATAGAAATGGATGGATGATTCTATCACACAAGACGAGAAACTGATTACAGGTGCAAAAGTTTTCGTTCGAGAAATAGAAAAATAAGAATAAATATAGATCTCTTAGATCTACTTGTATTAATAGCATTGCAGTTTGTTAATTTTTATTTTGAATTTATAACTTACATTGATATGAAATTCCTTGGCCTTTTTTTATTGATTGTTATTAATTTACAATCTTTCTATTTTTGTACCTGTATATTTGTTAGTGTGCATTAGCGTGTCACTTAGCTGGAAGGTCCTAGACGGCAATCGCCTTCAGAGAACAACACTCTCACCCCTGCGCTGTTAGGCAGCCACGTGTTACTGCTGCGTATCACCCTCTGCGCCCTCTTCGTACAAGGAGTAATCATATACTCGGCAGTTGTTTTAACACTGTCAAGCTACGCCCAGGTCTTAATTTCAGCTTACGATCGGTGTAGTATTATTCAGAGGAATTCATTTACGGTTTTTTCTTTGATCTACATCTACATCTATACTCTGCAAATCACAAATACTGTGGGTGGCAGAGGGTGCTAAGCACCAATCCTAATTCTGCGCATTCCAATCCCGAACAGATCGAGAAAAGAAGGAATACATAAATGAATCAGTACGGCATCTTATTTTTCTAATCTTATCCCTCCTGTCATTGCGACCTAAATAGGTTGGCGGAAGAAGTATTTCGTTGCACTCGTAACTTAAAGATTTTTTCTTTCTGTCACTGTTGAAGTTTTAACTGTGATATAATTAGTTTAAGAGAAAGGTGTATCATTACAGAATTGTGGGAGACAGCTAGGTTACAATAATGATGTAAAAGAATCGTGGGTGCCGCTTAGAGGTGACAGTCACTGTTACTGGCAACGTGGAGGTTGCCATACGATGTCAGTACCTGAGGAAATCGATCTCCCGTTCGGCTTGCTACCGCTGAATGTGGGTCGCGCGTCAGTCAGCTACCTGCCAGTCGATCACGCCGCCTCGCCAGTACTTTCACTGCGCGCGTGGCCTTTCGCCGCAGAGTCTCCAGTTAAACACGCGGCGGTCGTTGACCGCAGCCCTCTCTCTAGTCCAGTGAAGATTCCTGCTGCGGATTAATGTCTTAATTAAACCGAGCGTCGTGTGTGAACGGTTAACGCTCTTGTCTCGCATTCGGGAGGACGTAGGTTCAAATCCCCGTCCGGGCATCCAGATTTTGGTTTCCCATGGTTTCCTCAAATCACTCCAGGCGAATGCCGGGATGGATCCTTCAAAAGGCCATCGCCGAATTCCTTCCCGTTCCTTGCACCCAGTCCTTTCCCGCTTCTAATGACCTCTATAAGTCGATGAAGCGTAAAGCCGTAACACAAAAAGTTTATTAAATATCTCATCTGGTGAAAGATCAAAGTGATACTGACTATCAAACCACAAACTGCTGAATCTTTGATCTTATTGAATTGATATTCTGCTTGTATAAACATTGTATTTTAGCTGAAAGTAACTAACATCGCCAATTTTGGTTGAATACTCGGTATAGCCGATTAGGTAAATGAGAGTTTGAACCAGCACTAATAAAAATTTCCTGAACGCCCTCAAAAAAATTCAGGCTAAATGCTGATCATTTATACGGAGAAGTCTTCGAAAATATATTCTAAATGAATCGCGGTTCACAGTTAATTCCACAACACGTCCCCTGAAGTCAGCTTATTAAGTTTTATTTTATGGATGTAGGAAATCTTTTACAACTTATCACCAAAAGAAAGGTTGATACGGAAAAACATCCTGGATCATGGCTACAAATGCAATGGATCCAGTATCGATAGGAAGCACCATGTTCAATTTTTTTCAACTGTTTAATAATCCAGTTTAATACATTTTACAATCAAGTTATTCACGTACGTATCACGTTTGGAAATTTAGTTATTATGTTATCATTTCTGGATGTTCTCTTAAAATTTTTCTTGTTTTTCTAGCCAGTTTATTAGAAAATCATTTTTTGCTGAAACACTGTTTTATTGTTTATTGCTGTGTGCTTCGTTAATCACGTTATATAGTGGCAAGCTTCGGCCCTCCATTTTTTTAATTTTATGATGCGTTCGCCTTTTAACCAGGCTGCGTGATATGAATACAGTGTGCAAATATATTGATAGCTTTCACCCGGATCAATCAAAAGAATCACTTCACAAGCAGATAAATTTTTGCAGCTGTTAAAAAAATGAGGGAACCTGGAAGATACAAAATCACTGTTATTAATAACGAGTCTGATTTCTTACTCAACTACCGGACTGTTAGGTTTCTGTTAGCTACGCAGACTTCGATTTCGGTTATTAGAATAAAGCGGTCTCAGATGTTTTAAGGATATTGTGGAGTAGTGAGAAATTATTTAGTCTCCTCGTAATGACGTACTGCCCTGTCAGAAAAGTTCTCAGCCTTGATCAAAGTTTGGACGGCGACTTTTCTGAATCGAGATCACAAATAAATATACAAAACGTTTCGGAAAGCTTATACATCTGTAGAGGACGATCGTCACAAAATTTTCGTGGTATTCCACGTTTCGCACTTTGCCGCAATCGTAACTGAGGTCGAGAACCGGTCGGTCGTTAGCAGTAATCAGGTTGCTGGCCGAGTGCTGCTGACAGGTGGTCGGTACTGTATGCAGCCGACGGCCCGTGTCCGCCGTGGGAAGTGGTAACACACACCAGCGGGAGGTATACTGTGTCGGCACACTCACCTCCCGAGGGCGTGGCCGACTGTCGGCTATCCACACACAACGCCACTTACAATAGGACCTTCACACATGTTAACTACAGATGCTAAATTCTGCATATACGTTGAAGCAGACCATATGTCTGTGGCACCGCAGTTTCTTCAAATGCAACACTAGTTTTTAAGATATTCGCTTGAAAAGAAAAAAATGACAATCGCCTTGTCGATAGCGGTTAACGTTCTGGCCTCTCGGGAGGTCGCTGGTTCGAATCCCCGTCCGGGCATCCAGATTTGCGTTTTCCATGGTTTCCCCAAATCACTCCAGGCGAATGCCGGGATGCTTCCTTCAAAAAGGTCATGGTCGAATTCCTTCCCTTTCCTTGTCCCCAGACCCATCTCACCTCTAATGACCTTAGCCGTCGACAAGGAGTAAAGCAATACGTAAAAAAAGGTAAAAAGGTAATTAGAGGCGGGAAAGAACAGAAAAGAATTCGGCTCACGACCTTTTGAAGGAAGAATCCGGGCATTCTCCTGAAGTTATTAGTGGAAACGATTATAGAAAACCCAAACATGGGTGCCTGGAGGGTATTCGAACCCGCGTCCTACCGAATCCCAGGCCAAAACGTTAACCGTTCACCCTCCACGCTCGGTCTGGTCTGTGCGGTGAAGTGCCTTGGGTTCAAATCACCTTATTATTTAAAAAAAAAATTCTGCTTTAAAAATTGCTGATCAGGATTGTTTGAATTTGATTTAAACTTAATCTACATACTCTTATTGCGTGAAATAGTATTTAAAACAAATAACGTTACATACAATACAGCGTCATTTTTTCATAAAATCATTTTTTTCCGAAATGAAGTCTTCACGGGTGTGCCGCCGAATTATGGAAAGCTTCCATTCTTACATTATTTTTTACTTTTTGCTAATACGTTTACTGTTTAGATGCGTTTTCTAATAAAATAGGCACTTTTCAAAATTTTATTTCATCTTCGTCGTTTCTGTACTTCAATGCCATTAAGAAATATTTTAAACGAAATGCGTAGCGTCGAAAAGATCTTTTTTTTATTTTCTCCAATCGTTGTGCATTATACCGTGCAGTGGTTGAGTGTAAATGATTGATAATAAAATAATGTCGGTGACGAAAACTTGTCAAAATGGAGCTCAACGAGGAAATGAAAGTACAAGTGAAAGTCGCTTATAAATAGTGCAAAATGTTTTTGTCAGATCCTAATTTACTAACATATTCGCCTCCTGACCAAATTTTTTCAACGACTAAGAGATAGGCATATTAAAAACCATTGTTGGTATATTAGCCGAAATTACGTTTTTGTATCTATTTTAATTACCGTGATTCGTTTTAAATATCATTTCGCGGAATAAAAGTACGTAAATGAAATTGAAATCAAATTAATGATGCTCAACAATGTCTGAAGATAAAAAAATATATGTATTATGTGGATTTGACCCCGAGTCCGAAAATTACAGAGTAGAAAGTTTAGTGCCTAAACAAGGTGGGCATTTTAAAATACAGTCCAATTATTCTGGTACATAAAAAAATTGGAATTTTTTTGCGTCTAAGTATCTCAAAAGCTTTTAAGAAAACGACGGTACCTCAGACATATGGGGTGAATACCCTTCACACATATTCAGGAGGTTAAAATCCGTTCTAAACATGTATGAGGATTCTTTCCCAGTGTAAAACGAGATACAAAATGTTAGGACTGATACATGGGGTTCGTAAAGCAGGGTAAAAAGTCAACGACATAAATAGGAGGAACCAGTTCTTGAAGAACTGACCAAATTATGAATGAGTTTGTATATGTGGAAGTTGCTTTATACACTCCGCCCGAAGGGAGACTTGAGTGTTAAGAGATTAAAAACAAGACATTGATAATTTTTAGTCTGCATTACATTTTGTTAAGGATCAACTCCTAGTGAGTCAGTGCAACACAGGAAACCGAGAAACCGTGAAATTGTGTTTTTGAAGCTCCCCTGAAATACATTGTACGGAGTTCTTCCTAAAATCGCCTCATAATCATTCTGGATATCTAATATCACATCTGAACGCCCTCCTACCATCGCTTTCTTCAGTTTCTGAAATATCCAAAGCTCACTTGGAGCGAAATCAGGAGAATATGAGGGGGAAAGGGGAGCGAGATAATCAGTTTTCCCTAGAAATCGAGTACAGTTTTGATTGTTTTGTAGTGTTCTGGTTGAACACGAAGAATATTGGTCCAAACACATTACACCAATATCAAAAACCAAAAAAAAAAAGGGAGCGTCTTCAATATTCTCTCTATCTCACGAAATCCTGCAAACCATTTAAAGCATTCTTACGATTAGTTGCATTACTCCCATTGACAGTTTGAAATGTTTTAATCGAAATTGTAACGAGACATTTAAGATGATTGTATAGAAATGTTTGCTGAAACGAGAATCGATAGATTGAAATTTAGCTTTGGCTATAGATATAACTGGCAATTATCTTTACAGCAGAAGGGTTGATTAATTTTTATGTATATATATATTTATATATATATATATATATATATATATATATATATATATATATATATATATAAACTTGTTTTCATGAGCGTCATGTTATGTAAAGTAAGTTGTTAAAATAAATATTGCTTTGTTTTCACTGACGAAATATTTCTGACGTTATTGTTTGAGATGCTTGTAAGTATTTCCAACTGTATTGCGATGTAAATTACAATCGAAATATTGACTACGTTATGAGCGTTGTTTAATAACAATTGTGTTTATCTAAGCAAAGAAGAATGAAGTTATTCGTAACAACAATCCGTTCGACCCCTCATTTTTGACGAGCTTAGAAGCTAGCAAAAACAATTTGAACGTAAATTTAGAAATAGTGAGAGATGTCCGTAGTGCTAAATACAGGGCGTTCCCCGGGAAACGCTACCCTCCCAGTCTGTTGTCGTCGGCAACTTGCTGGGACAGTGGTGCCACCAACTCCCGCCACACGGCGCCGTGAATCACCGCACTGTTTAACACCTCCGCTGCCCCAACAGTGTTGTGAATAAACGTTTCTTTGCGGTTTGGCTGGTTTGGGGCTTCATACTCTTACTAACCTGTACCGTGTTTGAGTGTGAGTAAAATTATGGTACGTTACAGTTTGCAACAAAGAATATTTCTCTACGATACATATGTGAAGAAGAAGTCGTTTAAAAAGTGTCGCAGTAAATTTCGTCGCGAATATCCTGGCGCTTTACTGCCAGCTAAATCAACAATTCTGCGTCTGGTTAAAAAAGTAAGAGAAACGGGTTCATTTTTTAACAAAAAGAGACTGTCGGTCAACCGTATTCTCACAGAGGAGAAAATTGACGATATCGCTTTTCGACTAGAACAGTCACCCAAGGGCAGCAGGCAGGCGTATCTAAGACGTCAGCTTGGAAAGTAACAAAGCTAGTTCACTTAAAGCCGTACAAAACAATTGTGGTGCATAAAATTACAGAAATAGACCAGGGGCCTAGGATTAGATTTTGCAACTGGTACCTGCAGGGTGTCCACGATGGCACTGTTGATCCGCAACTGACGTCACATTTAAATGCTTAGCACATACAAGTTTATGAAGCGTAATTATTATGAAATAGTCCGCGGCCGACGGTCGAACAATGCCGAAAGCTGACTGCTCGCTCGCCGGGAGCAGTTTCTTCCTTGTAGCGCTAACAGTGGGTAGCGTTTCCCGGCGAACGCCCTGTATAAATGTATTTAGAGAGTTATCAAGACGAGGACACTTACATTGCGTTATTGCACCGGGGCTAAAACTTTTATTATTTAAAAAAACACTAGATGGGGATAGCAAGACGATTTATCTGTCAGCCGGAATAATCCGTGCAGTAATCAAGCTTTTGGCGAAACATTTAGCGATTTTGTAACTAAAGTAATAACGCTGTGGAGCATGGATGGAATCGATTTCAGTACTAATAATTGTTTCACGGACCATTGTCACTACAGACCTTAGCATAGGTTGACATCGAACATTTAAATATATCCAGATGAAAAATAAATGAAATAAAACACTTGCTTGCTAGGTAGTCGTCTTATGCGGTGTTTCATTCCCTAGCCAACCATTAACGGAACTGACGGTGTAACTACCGTGTCTGGCTCGTTTCACTTACGTGTCTTCTGCCGTAATATCAAAATTTTTAACACATAATGGCTTGTCGCCTGAAATAATAACTGCCGTGCGAGGAACATCAACTGCTGTGACTATAAACGCTAGCATGGTATGAAGCTCATGAAGACGCTAGTAAAGAGAGAGCGAGAGAGAAACAAAAGTGTCTTCGTCGTTTCTTGTTCGTAGTACGAGAACTGCTGATGCAGACTACATACATACAGCTGCGTTCATTGCCGAATAAAGCGGAAGATTGGATACTAGAGCTCAATTCCAGATGAAGCAGGTGATTTTTTTCTAGAGGCTTGACGTCTGCAACGTTTCCAACATCCACTCATCTCCTCGGAGATGACCAAATCACCTTCATTCTAGTTCCGAGTTTATTGTGGGAAATGCAGAACTTGTAAGAGTCAGATTTCATTAATTGTCCTGGAAGTGGTCGCCATATAGTATTACTGTGTTTAATTAGTTGATCAAATGGCCAAGTGTAATCTTAATTCTCCGAAACCTCTTTATCATCTGGAACTCTACGGCGAATTAAATGAGTAGCTAATGATAATTTGACTCAAAAATTTTGAATATTTTTTTTAGTTTTTAAAATGACTCTAGTCCTTACAGCCATTCAGCCAGCAACAGATGTGTAGCGTTTTGATATATATCATCAAACAGTTCAACCATTAAATGGTGTGGTATCTTATAGTTATGAGTTCTTCTCCAGGACGAATGATCTTGGGCGGTACTTTGCCTGTTACAACCCTGCGTATATCCTTGTCCCATCTGTATGGTGGTCTTTCTCTCCATCTCTGATGGTCTCTTGGGCCCCACGCTAACACTGTTTTTTCCATCTTTCTTCTCTCCTTCGAGAAACATGGCCGGCGCACTGACACTTCAAGGAGGCTGTCTTCTCCAACATGTCTCTTACCCTTGTAACTGATCTAATATCGATTGCTTTCTTCTTGTCTTCTCTAGTTAAAGCTAGCATTGACCTTTCTATATAACCGTCCACTAGACATTACACTTAATTATGACCACCCATTATCTAGGCAGGACTAGAAACAGTGACCCCTGCAAAGCGAAGCAGGCATCTCTAGGCTGGCAGTTTGGAATACTATCAATATAAATCAATCATTCAGGCTGACGAGCTATTTTCTATTCATTTACCTAGATACACTAAAATAATGGCTTTAGGAAGTAATTTTATCATAATGCCTGGGTCATTTCTTAACACAGGCTCCGAATTTTTTCTGCCCGCTCTCTACTAATGATTCCTTTTAGCATCACGCGGCTCCATCATCCAATCATACATCTCAAAAAGAATAATCTATATTGTTTGCAAACAAATTTACTGTTTGAAATACCACTATTAATATTTCGTCATGGCTTTACGGTATATTCACCTTTGAATCCTAGCCATGAAATCCACATTTCGATTCATCAGCATCTTCTAGTCTAATAATAGAGTTCGCAGCGTACCTTTTTTTGTATGCAGTATTGACACAGTAAAAAAAACTGTTACTTGGAAGATGGTCGATCTACAATTTTCTGAAAGCCGCAGTAGTTGGTCAAAAGTGATGATTTTTTCTTAGGACCTTACGGCTCCTTGACGTCTGTGCCACTAGAACCAGGAGAGAAGTGGGGGGAACAAACCGGAACGGCCTTTTGAAGAAACCATCCCGGCATTCATTGGAGTGATTTCAGAAAACCATAGGTACCGAAACCTGGATGGTCAGACAGGGTTTTGAACCCGCGTCCTTCCGAATTTCAGACCAGTCTGTAGTGATAATTCTCTGTGGGGAAGCCTGAGGCCTGTGGTGTCCAGAGCGGAGCTACCGGTGTCGAATGTCGAGCTGTTGTAACGCGACTCCATGAATACGATACGACATAGCACAAGACACGGCACACCGCGTCAAGGCTGGCCGAGCATCGGGCAAAGTGTGCTCCGGAGACCCCGTCGTGGCCTCCTGACAGAGGCAGATCACAATCACAATTACACAATTACAACGTCTGCATCAACATGACCATCATCATCTTGAACCACTTCTAACCACTGGCCGTATCTTCTCTGCATTTGCTGTCTTATCACCTTTACCCGATTCCTTCTTGGTCGTCTTCGAGAAATCTTTCCTTCCAATTTTATATTAAACAATTTCCTTAGCACTCTGTTCACTCATTA
The DNA here is from genome assembly GCA_031002005.1 of Vandiemenella viatica. Lineage (NCBI taxonomy): Eukaryota > Metazoa > Arthropoda > Insecta > Orthoptera > Morabidae > Vandiemenella > Vandiemenella viatica. Next base: position 134,307,792 of record CM061914.1, read on the forward strand.
TCTTACCCACAGAACAGAATGTCGATGGTAAAGTATTGTGACATATACAGGTGTTACGGATGGCCCCGTCTTTCTTGAGCGCATAATTTTATGCCATATCCCTTCATTTCTATGCGTCCAAAATTAGAAATTGTAATATTTCTTTAAAGGCGTTATTACTACTGACTGATTACACGTTGCTCTTTATATTTAATTTATTCCGTCACTTGTAGTAGCTCGCAATATCAAATTCTTCACGACTTTCTTTATCACTTTTCCGAATTACTTCAAAATTAATACTAACCTAACACAACTTCTATCATAACCACTCATACACGCTAAGGCCTTCGCCTGAGCTCATCCATAATTTCCTACATACTTAATCTGACTGTTCTGATCTGTAATCTACACCAAACAGCAACTGAATAAATATATTAGGCGCCATCGCTCGCCAGACGAGATTGTTCCGGAATAACACGCACCACTCAATCTCGTTCTTGACGACGGGGGAATAATAAAACTGCTTAGGAACGTAAAAACCAATAAGGCTCCCTGACCACACGGTATTCCTACTAAATTTTACTCTAGGTACGCAAAGGAAATTGCGCCGTATTTGATGAAATTATATACCGCCTTCTTAGATCAAGAAAACATATCAGCTGAGTGGATACCGCCATCATAAGTCCAGTATTTAAAAATATTAATGTTAATGATCCTCAAGATTATAGACCGATCTCGTTAACGTCAATATTTTGCAGAACTTTCAGCATATTATCTATTCTGAATATATAATTAATGAGACTGTTCTTAGAACGGCAGATTCCACTTAATACCTAGGGCTAACAATTCGTAATAATTTGTTGTGGAATGACCATATTGAAAAGGTAATTGGGAAAGCAAATCAAATGCTCCGATTTCTTGGTCGTAATTTACAACAGTGTACAAGAGAAGTTAAATCGATTTCACACAAAGCACTGGTGCGTCCTCACTTAGAATATTGTTGCTCTGTAAGAGGCCCCATCGAAAGGGATTAGTGGAGAAGTTCCAAAGAAGAGCCGCCCGATTCGTGACAGGTATATATAGCTGGAGGGAAAGCTTAAGTGCGATATTGAGAGAGTTAGGTTGGGTAGACATAGAAAACCGAAGGCGTTGATTTCGGCAGAAGCTAATTGAAAAATTCACGACTGACCTATTTCAGAACAATAGTAAACACATATTACTACCAGCAACATTCACATCTAGAAATGACCTACAAAATATGAGATATGGCGGTTGAAAGTGTTCGACCTAAACATTTCGACAAAAGACATGTGTACATTTCACTTTGCAGCCACAACTACCTCACGCAGACAACTGGTGTTTGTGTGTGGTAATAACTTCGAGTCTTGCATCGTGCACTACGGTGGTTGTATGTCGGTAGCCATGGTGGTGTGGAAGATATGGTAGTTGAAGTGGTCAACCTAGAGCATTTCGATCAAAGTGTTCTATAATAATCTTTGGAATCTTCTAGAATGTACTAAAATGTTCTTGAATAACATTTTAGAATACGACACATTTTTCAGATTTTTTTGCTACTAAGAAATGTAAATAATTTATATGCAACATCTTTAGTGTGTGAACCTATTTTGACGGGACTTTCAAAGTCAGTATGCTGATCGGCTAGTTTTTATCCTGGAAATATTTAAGGTTCCGTGTAAAAACATAAACACCTTCAAAATTTTTGACAAACACGAATGAAACCGTGGGCACCAACTACTAGCAACAAGTAGATGAAGAAGGCACTGGTGTTATATACCTGCCGCTAGGGGGGATACCAGACGATGACGAGCACGCTGCTGACGCACAGTGTTTGGTGTTGCAGGCGCGGTCCGCGGCAGCAGCCAGGGATGCGGCCTGTGGGCAGGTAGCTGAGATGTGGCAGGCCGAGGGCTGGCTGCTGGGCCGGCGGACGCTGTCCGGCGGCCCGGTTGACGCCGCCTCGCTGGCGCAGCTGGTCCGCTCGCTGGGCCCCGCGCCCGCCAAGGCCTCGCGCCGCCCGCCGCTGCTGCTGCGCTGCCGCGACGACCGCCTCGAGCTGGCGCCGCGCCACGACGACGAGGGCTTCGAGTCCGACGACGACTCGCGCTCGCTCGCCTCCGACGACACGTCCACCTCGTCCTGCTGCTTCGTCGACGACCACGTGTACCGCCGCGCCGCCGTGCCGCGGCCCGTGCTGCCCTCCCAGCCCGCGCAGCCCCTCGTCTCCACCTCGTCGACGACGTCCGACAGCGCCAACAGCAGCGGCGCCTCCGACACCGACGAGGCGGACCACTCGGTGGCGGCGCTGGTCCAGTCGCTCTCCCTCTACCAGCGGGTGTCCAAGGAGGCGCCGCACAGGGAACCCGAGTCGGTGTCTGTAGCGGACGTCGCCTTCTGCCACACCGACCCCGCGCTGCCCAAGGTCGCCGTCTGGGTGGTGCGCAAGAGGCGGCAGGGCACCTGGACTGCCGAGGAAAACGGCAACAACACCATATCATCCTCAGGACTAGAGGCCATCGTGTTCGAAGCCAGCAACGAGCGAGCACTGCGGAAACTATGCAGCCACTTCCAGGTTTCACAACACTATATATCTTTAAAAAATATATATACACAAGTCTAGTTTTTGATGTGATAATTCTTGATTTTTTATATAGAGATAGATAAACCTTAGATTCAAGCCCCCAACCAGGTTATGGTTTTTAATCACTTTCGCATCATTATTTATGTTAATGATTGCACTTCACTAACTACACATTTTAAAAACATAGAATACAAGTTAAAAGGTTTACAGAACGTTTAGACACTTACTTTTCCGTATTAAACGTTGTAACAGATGCCAATAGGGCCTCTCGCAATCAGTGAGGCAACATGGCTAGCAGAAAAATATAAATGAAGAGTTGGCAGTAACTGAGGCGTGGGTAAGCTGGGAATATGGAGATCAAACATTATAATGACATTAATGTAATTAGAAAAAGGCTAAAAAATAAATTATAAATACCAATTGAGAAGCAAAATGTTTTGTGATAACAGTGAGTGCCTGTTTATCGCTGGTAACCGATGATTGATATTAACAGTGGAACATGGAACATAGGTAGAAATCAGGTGCGCAATTAAAAAAAAAAAAATCACCTGCTTGAGGCTTGATTGCTATTATATCAATAATAAAATAGCTCACTTAGCAAAAACAAATATTTGATGATATATGCACACATGTAAGCGCTATTATAATCACTATAATCAAGAGGTTAACACGTTCTAAAAAGTAACTTTCCTCCTTACAGTCCTTCACAATAAGGTTTTTTTTTATTTTAGGCTCCTCCCTTACGAGATGCATACACACTTTTTCTTTGTGACCATTAACTGTGGTGAACTGATTTTAGTATGTTACACATGCTTCAACAGTTTACTTTTAATCCTACAATAGATCAAATCCAAAGTAGGATCAGGGTTTAAAGTTGATTAAACTCTTGATTGCTTTCTCAAACCAGTTACTCAATATGTTAAAGTAGCCTCATAGTTGCGGACTGTGTTCTGTGATTGTCAGTTCTATTTTAATACGATAAGCAGAAGGTTATTTTATAAAAGCAAATGTTATTAATAAAATAATCTGTACTAATATTCGAACCAGGTGTACAGAAAATGTGTTCTCGAATATAGCTAACAGCTGATCGTATTTTAAAAAACAACTTCTGATAACGGATTTATTTCGGTACTGTTTCCACAAATTTAATAGCAATGAATCCGTGAAACTCCACATTTTGCATTAGCGTTCACGAAACGATGGGAGTTCGATGTTTAGGCAGAGCATTCGTTTCTTAAATAAACAACTTTGTAGGTAATGATATACTGTTAAACCGACGGAGAAAAAACTAACGTATTTAAAAATCTTTGAAGCTTTTGAGGCAAAAAACTTTCACTTGAGTTATAACACTTTTTTCTGTTAAATCGAGTAGATATACTACGACGTATCCTCTGTGTTGCTGGCCAAATGAACCGGTACTCAATCCAAGGTCTTGAGAAACCCGTTAAGCGAGCTATTGTTACTCGTAAATACTGAAACACAAATTAAAAAATCAAAATATCGATGATAAGTGGGGGACAATTCTTCTGTTTTAACCACAGTGAACAAAGCTGATTGCCAGGATAAAAATATTCATTGATTAAGACGTTGGTTATGTTTGACCGTACAGATTGTAAGTTTACCTGCTTTATCTTGCTGGTACTATGACTTTACTATAGCTCTTCTTGATGTATAATATGCGCGTTGTTAAGCAGAAATACTAGCTATAGAAGTCGACATTGTTTCACAGCTCGGAACAGAATAATATATCTATTACAACAGGATCATCTGAGAACACTCGAAAGCAATTTTATTATTAAACACTTGGAATAGAATACAGTTCTTTACATTACAGTACAGAATAACAGACTTCTACGTTCCGTTTTATACCACCACATGCTCTCTATATCTTACATTCTCGCACAACCTCTCGCCATATCTATTTTTCTTTTGTCCAAAGATATTCATTGTCTTAGACGGCCACTGTTCATAGATATTCCTGCATTCAAATATTCACGTATCTTTTATTTTACACACAACGTTAACACATTTGTATCAACAAATAATATTTAATTTTAACAAACATATTCATCAAAACTTGTGAGGGACCTTGTCACCTTACAAGATGCAAATAAAACTTATGAGACGAAATTTTTCTGCTTTGCTCCTAATGAAGTACTTGTCGTGTTATGTAACGAGGACCGTGATGTGTCCACCAGGAAGTGAGCCGCCGCTTGAAGCTCGACCAGTACCGACACCCACACCGCCGGAGAGAGAACGCCACGGCCGCCACGCTCTCCAGGCCTCCAGGAACAACTTCGTCCTCATCGCCATCCTCTCTGTCCTCTTCATCCTCATCGTCGCCAGCGCCACTGACGAGACAGCACCAACAAGTGACCGTCCCCGATAACAAGTTGTCGAGGGTAGAGCCGGCCAAGCCACAGCAGACCCAACAGCCCAGGCGGCCCGAGCCGCCGCCAGCCACCGCCAGGTTCAACCTGGTGCAGAGGACCGATGGAGACGGCGTCACGCACATAGAAGTAGCCAGAGGTGAGCCTCACACTAAACCCGCTCTCAGAAGCTATTCTCATTTTTCCTGTTCATTAGAACGAAGAGGATCGGGGACGAGGAACAGTGAGGATCACGGCCATGACCTTTCGAATGAACCATCCTCGCATTCACATCGAGTGATTCGGAAGGGAACTGCACCACTTTCTCGACCTACTAGAAACTGGCACTAACCTGTTGAAATTTACATCAGTCGCTTCGTCAACATGTCCTATTCACTATATGAGATATAAGTCTTTCTCGGCGTATCTTCGATATAAATTATATCGAAGAATTTATATGTCCTATTCACGTTCTGCGACCATAAATTGCGGAAAAGTCGCCAGAAATTTAATTAAAAATGCCGAAATATGAAAGGCTGAGCAACTGCGAAATGCTATCAGCACTGAAAAAATAACATAAAAATTATCAGTACAGGGATCATTTCAACCTAAACAGTTTCGTTTTGTCATACACATCGTAGTTAGGATGAAATGCGGCCTGGACCAAGAGGAAAAAAAATTCCGAAATTTTTGCTATGCGGCATCCATACGAAAATGGCGTATTTGTTTACAATGGAAGCAATCGATTATCTCTGGTTGCTCGTTGCTATGTAAGACGGCGGGCATCATCGTATTACAACACGGATACATACTGCCAATTTGTCAATTGTGCGCGACTTTACAACGGAGAAGAGCTGAAAAGGCAAAAAACATTACAACAAAGCATTAAATCAACATTTTAAGAGACTGTCACTGATTTTTCAACGTTGGCGGCATCTAACGGCTGTGCGTCACTGTCATATTTCGGCATTTTTAATTAAATTTCTGGCAATTTTTCGCAATTTATGATCGCAAAACGTGAAGAGGACATCTTGACGAAGCGACTGATGTAAATTTCAACAGGTTAGCACCAGTTTCTGGTAGGTCGGGAGAATGGTGCAGTTCCCATTCGGAAAACCGTGAAAATCCGTAATCAGGATTGCAGGACGGGGATTCGAACCCGAGTCCTCTCGATGTCAGGCCCGAGCTGTTTTCATTCTTGCCGTTTGCGTCTTTCGTTACCAGCAGCCAAATCTTTATTAAAACCACCAGGAGCTTTGAAACAATCTGTACATTTCCCTCACTCAAGTGAATGTGTAAAGAGGAAATTACGAGATCCAAATAAGAGACAAAAACATAACCAAGACAAAAAAATATATACACAAAATACAAAACAGTAAAATTTCAAAATATCTCTTCGCCCAATGTACAGTTTACAAATTTACAGCGTAATGAAAAGGCTAAGTGTTAAGAAATACTATGCCCCTTGTATCATGTACCCAAAATGGCCTGTTCATGGTTTAGGGGGACTAGTTCCTTGAAAATCACAGATTAAACACAAAATCTGTATAGAACATTCGTTTTGCGGTGGAACAGTTGTTAAGCAGCTAGATGTCCCGGGTTGAAATCGCGGTGATGTTAGGAAATTTTGAAAGTTGTGTTTGATCATATGATCTACACCACTATGTTCCATGGTCCGTATTCCACGTTAAACTGTAGGTCCTAGAGTACGAGTTCCCAAAGTTCTTTTTACCATGCCCATCATCAAAAGAAACTTCTCACGCCTCCCTCCACCCTTTCGTAATTAGAAATGTTCCCACGCATCCCGCACCACAATTTTATTATTATAACTGTAAATGCCTACTTCTCAGCACCACAATGAACTAAAGAGGAAAATTACTAATTATGTAATGTTAGAAAAAAGATTTTCATCTCTAAGAGTCAATGAAGGAGACATAGTAATTTCGACGGTGTAGAGATACCTCGCACTCTGGCACCTCCGTGACATTTCTTCGCAGCGTTTGGGAACCTGTATCCACGAGGAAAGAAAGTGGACCTCCTACCTGTGGCACAATGGCCTAGTATGTCTTCTTCATGAGTATCCTGCCAACCTGTGGACTAAATTAGTTTGGTAGTTACCTGATAAAGACGGCATATCATCAGCCAGAACATCCGTTCACTGTAATAGTACTTTGCAAATGTCTTCTCTTTTTTCCGATATTTTCCCTTTGTTTTTATTTTTTCTCCTATTAGAGTCACTATATCTCTTTTTATTATTTGTTTACTATTAGGGGGCGTCCATAAATTACGTGAGGTGAAACGGGGGGTCCAGTGAAATCTCACCAAGGGGGGGGGGGGGCAACTGAAATCTCACGTGAGGTTATAGAAATTTTTGAAACACGCGACAGTCGATCTCACAGGGTGATTCGTTATTTCTAAGGGGGGGAGGGTCTCACGGACCAGATCTCACAAGAGGGGGGGTTGGACCACATCTCACGAAATCTCACCAGAAAGGGGTGGGGGTCCGAAAATCCGGAAAAAACAGCTCACGTAATTTATGGATGCCCCCTTATTTATCGGCATTCTAGACCTTCTGTATCTCCCAACAACGAATAATTGAAGCAAAATCCCTCAAGATCTATATCCCAGTTTATAAAAAGCGTATTGATTGTTTTTATTTGACTTTTTTGGATTATGTTTTTCATCACAATGTTCGCCAACAGATGTCGTGCAGGAGCTGCCCGTCTCCTCGCAGAGGTCCCTGTCCGGCCCGTCGAGCATCATCAGCCTGAGCACCCCCGAGGCGCCGGCCTCCACCGAGCTCGACTCCAAACAGCAGCAGCAGCAGCAGCAGAGGCCGATACTGGTGCTGGGCCCGCGGTCCGACCAGCTGGAGGCGGGCGAGCTGCGCAAGGTGTGGAGTCCGCAGCAGCAGCAGCAGCAGGCGCCAGGCAGTCCCCCGCAGCGGCCGGAGAGGAGACGCTTCGTGCGCAGGAACAAGCAGCCGGCACCGCAGCCGCCCTCCACGACACAGCAGCAGCAGCAGCAGACCCAGCAACGACCACAGCAGCAGCAGCAGAAACAGCAGTCCGTAGCCACCAAGGGCGACCGCACCAAGGCAAGTACACCGACATCGTAGTCCAGTCATTTCGAATACTCGGCTCAAGGTCATTTTGCTCCATCACACTTTAGCTGCACATACACATACGTGCGCATTAGACCCATCAGGGTTGGAAGGGTTTTATCAAGAAATGGCACTTTTACGGTTTTCCTACAAAAACTTATTAACATTTTGCGGCAGCACTATCGCATTTGCTCCGCCGCAACTTGATGATCAATTATTATGTAACTCCATGAAACAATTCGAAAGTAAGTTATAATTTTTTTGAAAGATTGTAAGCTTTCTCGGTGAGTCAGTTGCGCAAAATCTTCTAGGGCTTTCCACCGGAATAGTGCGTGAGTATAAGTACCTAGCGACGTTTCGGAGCCTGCCTCCGGCTCCATCTTCCCTCGAAATGTCGGATGTTGGAAGTGTTCCCGCTTATTAGGCCTTTGGACCTGACAATCAAAGACCTTATTAGCGGGGACACTTCCGACATCTGACTCTTCGCCAGAAGATGGAGCCGGAGGAGGCTCCGAAACGTCGCTATGCATTTTTACTGACGCACTATCCCGGTGGAAAGCCATATAATATTCTACGCAATAATTTTTTGATATATCGCTTAGATCTCGAGATAGCGAATGCCTAAAATCAGTTATATGCATACTTCCTTGTGCTTTTATGACCCCTTTTTTTTTCTGGTACAGGACGTATTTCAGCCTAACCACAACCCCTAGGAAGTAAAAGAAACGCCTATTGTACATGTCCACCATGAAGTTACTAATGGCTTTGGGGTTTTTTTTTTTTTTTTTTTTTTTTTTTTTTTTTTTTTTTTTTTTTTTTTTTTTTTTTACATGACTACCTAAATTTTGGGATATATCTCGAGAACTAAGTGAGATATCAGAAAAATTTATTCTTTACTTTCGATTTGTCCCATCGAGTTACATATCATCCTAACTTTTTCCAAATCTTTTTTCGTCTCCTCAACCCATTTTTTTGTCACCTTTAATTCAGTAACTTGTTTATATTATTGAGTAATGTTCATTTTCCGGCTTACCATTTCCATTATGTCTTTATTCCTTAGTTTTTGCCCAGATTGTACCTTTCCCATCTCTCTCTGGATAAACTTTTCAGCAGCATCTACCATTACGCTTTTTTCTACTATCAGCCTATCTGACTTAACCATCAAAATATTCCATGCATAGCTATTATACCTTGGATTCCGTGGTTTAGATTTCAGGTTAAATTGTAAGTTCCATATAAGGAGTAGTACTGCCGGGGTATGCTAAGAGGCTAAGACAGGGGCAGATCGCGCAGCTCATAAGAAACCCTTTCACTAAGTCATCATAATCACACAATTTTACTTCGAGCGGTCTGATGGCTCAGTGGTTAAGGCGTCTGACTGGAGATCGTAAGATGCCCGAATTGAATTCCTGTCTCGGTGAGGATTTACAAAGACCCTTAACTTGATCTTCACCTCTAGTACAGCTAGCTGTGTAAGGGAAAGTATACCAGAACGCTTCCGTGGTTAGGATACCACGTTAAACTGTAGTTCCCCTATAACCGGTAGCTCTTCCTGGTTAGGCTAGATGGCTACGATACGGGCGGATTGCGCAGCCGATAAAAAACCCTGTCACCAGGTTATTAAGATCACACCCGTTTACTTGTATTTCTTAGGTTATCTGCAAGCAGAATTTCAGTTAGATCTTCACGCAGGAATCATTCTAGTCTTATTTGCAAATATAAGGCAACTAGTAACATTGTTCCTAGTGACTAAATGTTGTTTTGGTGTAAATTACTGTTGAGAGTGTTCTAAGCGTAATATGTTGATCAGTAGTGGATCTACGAATTTTCCGTGTTGAGGCATAAACTTGAGATTGCTACCTGTTCAAACATGAATTGGCTGCCTGGGGCAGTATAGAGCTATTCTTCTATTTGGCCACCCCCCTGATGGCTGCCTCCCACACGAATTTGCCATTTTCCACTCCTTCAAATATGATTTTTCCGCCCCTCTGAAATTGCCACCCGGGGCAAACTCTTCGGTTTGACCCTCTTAGATCCGTTACTGATGTTGATAACAAAATCATTTGCCGGCGTAACGGAACACCAGTGGCATCTCCAGTTGGAAACTACTTTAGGGTGCAGGTACTTTTCTGTTATAACAGAGCGGCGCAGCCACTTGTTGTGACGTCACTGTACCGTTGCAGGTGGTGCGCGCTGGCGGACAGTACGTGGGCGTGTCCCAGCCGTCGCCGTGGTCGTCGCAGTACAGCACCCGGCGGATGGCGGTGTCTAGCGGCGGCAGCTGGGCGCAGCGCAGCCGCAGCAAGTCCCCCCCGCGCTCGCGCCGCCCCATGGCGTACCGCTACGTCGACTACTCCGCCGCGACGTCGCTGCCTGCGCGCCTGCTGGGCGGGCTCTCGCAGCGCCTGCGGGACGCCGTGTCAGGCGGCGGAGGCTCCGCGGCGCAGCAGGTGTACGGCACCGCCTCGCGCAGGCGCAGCACGCCTGACGTGTTCAGGTCGGCGGAAAGCCTACTCGCTGGCGCGGCGGGCACACACCACCTCAAGTCCGTCATCAAGAAGGGCACTCGCCGGACAACGGGGCAGCACGCAGAGCCCAAGAAGGTCACCTTCAGCGCGTACGCCACTGTACAGGTGGTCGACTGAGTCGCACCTCAACACCTCTCACTCCAGTGACGAGTTGGCTAGCCTAGATTTCTCTCCCCAAGCTATGTGAACAGTCTTAGAAGTAATAATAACAAGACTCACATAACGTTAAAAAGCGTTGATTTAAACTCATTTAGTGGAAGCTAGTTTCAGAATTCGGAGATGCAATTGGGAATTGTAACTTATGTTTCCCACATTAGGGATCATCCATAAACTACATAATCCCAGTTTGGCCTTCTATGAACGCCCCCTCCCCCCACGTATATCCCGACGTATCTTTTTTCTCTTTATTGAGTTCAGAAAAAACTTTTACGGAAATAAATATTACCTTATTTTAACTCTGACAGATGATATGAATGAAAATCTACATGGCTTGGCACGGAACCCCCCCCCCCAAGTAGACCAGTGTAGCTTTGTAACCAACACATCTCCTTCCACCCCCCCCACCCCACTAGACCGACCCACGTAGTTCATGGATACTCCCTTACTGGAAAGTTTACTACTTCGACTGATGATAGAAACAATGAAAGAAATTAATTAGTTGCTACTGTCATTGTTTTCTTTAGGGATAAGGACAAGCACTAATTCACCATTTCCAGCTTGAACCCAGGAGATCTTCCAGTAATCACAAACTATTACCTGCAAATCAAAACATTGTTTCTATTTTTTTTTTTTTTTTTTTTTTTTTTACGGGGCATTTAATATTTCTTTGGTATGAAAACTTATCAACATTAGTAATCATTCACGACTTTAAATTTAGAGTTCAGAAAAAGGTTACTGCACCACATTTCAGCTGCCCTCCATAGATATTAAACGCAGTACGTGCTCTAGAGATATGAAAACTAGTATAATTTGTTTGTGACTATAATTAGTTCAGTATCCCTGTATTTCTATTTTGTTTATTAAATATTTCCGTCATCGTCAGAACATGTAGGTAGTCTCACAACCAAAATTTACTACCTTGTGAAGATAAAACTAGATTTTCATTACATAATTATATTTTTTACAAAAGCGTTTGTGACGCCCCCTGGTTTTAATATTTTCCGAGAGCAACGTCAAAGTGCTTGCCCTGTTTTATACAGGCAGAATGTGGTAATACATTTTCATCACTCTTGCAAATAAGTGTCTGAGACAGAATTCGTGCCTGTTTTAACGTGTGTCTGAAGCTTATGTTATATAATAGACCCCATAATGGGTAACGTGAAAGTAATATTCTTTTTCTCGGTATAGTAAATTTTAGCTTATTTCTTCCCTACATTTCTGTCATAAGGGTAAGAAAATATTGTTGCATTTCTACGTTCGATGTAGAACATGTCAACTAGTATTTTCACCAGCACTCTGTATATATATGCACTTAAATTTAGGAATATTTCTTGTGTATGTAAAATATTTCTCTTAAAAGTGCAAACAGGCAAAATAAAAAGCTAGCATAGCGTACTTGACGTTTCTATTTTATTGCAAAATAAAATAGGAAGACAGTTAATCAAACTATAACCAAATAACTATGGCTTACGGCTAATGGAATTGTATTCACCGAGAAAGTTCACTTAATCATCTGCTCATAGTGCAATGTCTGACAATAACGCAGATTTACGTGTAGCCATAAGACTATTGTAATATTCAATGCATTTACTCCTTACAGTATGGTACTTATTACATTTAAGTCCTTAAGTTGCCATGCCAATGACTTCAACACGAGGTTAATTGTCTAAGTATTTAACGCGGTGATCAAACTGCGTATTAAGACTTGTGCTGATATATCAACTTCGTTTAGTCAAATGTATTTTTATGTATGTGTGTGTGACTGTTATTTCTGTTTGGAAAATATAAATACTTGTGTAAACAGATCAAGTGTCAATCATTTCGAATTAACCATTCCTTATCATCCTGTTTCCTTATTACGGTCAAAATTTTTTTAAGAAAAGGTATATATAAGTGTGGGAGATTTGAAAAAGAGGTTGAAATTTTGATTGGTTTCCTCAGTTGTTTTGTTTAAGGTTTTTGTACCAAGTGTAGGCATAATTTTTATAAATCCTACATTTATTTAAATGAAAGATGAAGTAAATGACTTGAAATGTTCAGCGACACAGCATGTAATACAAGAAATGAACACATTATTGGGTGCAGGTTCATTCAAATACGAGGATATGACAGCATATATTGGAATAATACACTCACTCATCCGTGATTCTGAAAATTTAATTCTCTTCAACTTACTCTGCTTGTGAGTAAATATACATCTAATACTGATGCCATAATTGGAGGGAAGGCTTATTTTGGAATAGTTTCTCTGATTAGTACGGAATTTTCTGTTCTTATTCGCTTGTATTTGGCATACGTAACATCCAAAGCAGGTACATATAAAATGCATGGAAGACGCCTTACTCACTTTTGCTTGGGTTATGATAGAAAAAGAACGGAAGAAGAGAATAGAAACTAATTTTACAACACACGGATGGTAGATACAGATTAAAAACTTTAAAGCTAAGAATGAAATCTTTATCAGTTGCACGGTAAGTATTATCACAGAAAAAATAATAACACAGATACCATTTTTTAAAAACTTAAAAAAGTTTCGAGTGGCTCAAAAAGTGAAGAGACCCCTATTCCTCGAAGAACGTTTGTGTAATTACATCCTATTTCTCATTGCTTTTGTACACAAAAAAGTGAAAAAGATAGTACTGATGAATTTAGTTATCTTATTTGGAGTCTGTGGTAATCGTTAAGTCTCATAACGCCAAAACAAACTGGGAAGACTTGCATGAAATGGGACAATTGTTGTTTATACGCCACACAGTTCGTGATTCTATACCGTAGATAAGATTCTGAACACCAGAAATGGACATATCTATGCCTGAGTCTTGTCGTAAAAATCCTTAAGACGGTTTAAACATTTTTTCTGACTGAAATGTTAGGTACCGTCGTTCTTTTTGATGTGAACACCAGTATCAGGGCAAAACAGTAGTGGAGGTTTAATCATCGACGCTGCTCCTGACGACATTTGGGATTGCTAGTCTTAATATTTCTGGTACAAAAGTAAGCATTGGTGTGTTCGGATAACAATTTTTTTAATTAAACTAGATGTATTATTTTAATGTAATTAATACGTTGAAAACGAATGGGATGACATTTCAATTTTAAAAACGTTTTCCGAACACCTTAAAGTAAATTTCTTGATAGCATCAGTGTTATCTCAGTTTGGTGGTAACTTTGATGAAAAATGCAGACCAATCGTTTTTTTCTTCTTTATTATTTCTTCGCATCTGGGAATGAAATGATTCTGATTAATAAAAATATTAAAAATCAACCTTCGTTTGTTTGTGGGACTAAAAAAGATTTGTAAAATATGTCCTGAGGAAGTAGACTTGAATTTTGAGATGAATAAAAATTACGTAATAAAGTAGTGAGTAGGTAATACTTTGTTCATATTTCTTTACTTGTTATTTTGTATCAGAGATTGCTTGTAACCCACACATCTGTTAAACTGATATCATTCCTTGAATCAATGTGAAAAGTAAATTATATAATGCAGTCAGCAAATTTTTTAAAACTAACCACATAGAGCAACAAGGGAAAAATAGGTAAAAACAAATAATTTTACCCAAACAAAACTGATTGCGTAGATATTAAATTTTTCCCTGACCAAGAGCGCAGAGTTTTTGAAACATTTAAGGAACAATATAAATGATTATTTCTTTTTTATTTTAAATGGAAATTGCTGCGAAAGTACTGTATTTGTGGGTATAGAAATTGTAGTAGTTTTTTGTCTATGGCATTACGCCTCATCGACGTCGAGGTCAGTAGAGGCAAGAAAGGACTGGGGACCAGGTGCGGGAAGGAATTCAGCCATGAAATGTTTTAAGGAAGAATCCCGGTATTCGCCTCGAGCGATTTGGGGAAATCATCGAAAACCCAAATCTGGATGGCCGGACGAGGATTCGACCCCGCGTATTCCCGAATGCGAGGCCAGATCGTTTTGACTAACCCACCACAATAGGTAAATTGTTAGTATTGAAAGGAATTTGCAGATTGAGGGAAATCAATTAATATTCTTTGAAAATCATTAAAAGACAGGAAATGGGCGGAGAAAATGCTGGGATACATTGGAGATTTAACTTGGATGGATACTTGTAGAAGAATTAGTAATGGTTGATGGAAGGGAAAGGCGATGACAGCCAAAAGCTGACACTTTGTTTCAAGTGTAACAGATTGGAAAATTTTCTTTTTAGGTTATTTGAATAAATTGCCAAAGGAAACGCAGAACAGCTTACCAGAAACATTGAAATAATTTAAATTATTCTTCGTAAAGAGTAAACTCAGAGAATTTAAGATTATTAAAAAAAAAAAAAAAAAAAAAAATCATGATAAGGTAAGTTAGATGTTGTCACCAGGACATTTACAATTATATTAAAAGTGTAACAGGCAGTAATTAATGAGCAGCTAATTTTAAATTGCTATTAGTACCTACTTTTCGAAGGTAACACATTCACTTCCATTAATTTGGTAGTGTGTTATCATAACCGGTATAGACACACAGGTAATTAGAGTTAATGAAGACGTCACCACGAATGCAGGAGCAGCGGTGTCGTGGGAGTGTGGAGATGCCATCGAGGTCAGGCCGTGAGAACTGTGCGTGCCCAGAAAACACTCGCTGCAGACCATATCTGGGTCGGGGACGAGGCGCTGGGCTCGCCCGCACTGCCTCTGCTTGCGGCGCTGACAACAGGTATGAAGTAACACACAAGTGGATGATCTGAACCTTGAACAGTACTCGGAAGTACTCTGCAGAATATGTCGAATAATACACCAGGGCAGATAAAATTCTCTCGTGTAAGTAGCCGAGAGAATCCCTTGGTGAAATAGGAACCATTGTCAAATGACAATTACTTGACGAAGGCGATAGAGAATATGAGCGCCCAAAACATTGTGTTTCACCGACTGACTCACTCCACTAGTCACACAAGAGACACTTACAATGCGGAGAAAAACTCCAGTCTTACAATGTGCAAACTTGTTTTTACAACTTTTTCGTCTCGACCTCAGACGATTTATTTATCTCGTGTCAAAAACGCTGCTTACAAATTGTTAGAAACAGTAATAACAATAACATAAATAAAATAATATCAATCAACAACAAAGAATTCATATGATGGATGACCAAAAGTCAGCAACTTGTATGGCATTGTCTCTGGCGCGAAGGAGGTCTTGCTGAGTGCAGGTTGATGGACACTGCGGGCAGTTTTATAACTGCTGAAAGGTCTGTTCTGCCCCACACTCACAAGCAGTATTAGGATCTTCAAGAAAATGCCATCTTTGGTCCTGCCCACTCTACAGCCAATTTAGCGCTCTCCAGGTCTTCCAGTTGAGGTTGCACCTGGTGGTAGTAGGTATCCATTGATTCACACTAGTCATTCTGGCTCGCCACTGATTGAGCCGGGCAATTTTCGGTGGTACATCTAAAGCAGCTGTCGTCCTAAGGAAGCTTTTTCTAGATTTCAGCCTTTGACTTGGAAGTTGATGCCCGAATAAGTGATGAGCAGAGTTTTGATTAGCCTTGTTTCTTACTGATATTTCAGCTACGTTCCGTCTTATATCAGGGGAAGCAATTCCTGCCAGACCATGTAGTTTTTTAATCGGCGTGGCTCTTGAGGCAACCCGTTACAACTCTGCAGGTTTCATGTAATGCAACGTCTACTTGTTTGGCATAAGCAGAGTTGTACCAAACGGGACATACATATTCTGCAGCAGAATAACACAGTGCAATAACTGATAATTGGAGCACTGTGGGATGTGCACCCCATACGTTTCCTGTACATTTCCGCAGGATATTGTTGCCACAGACGAGGTTGTACGAACACAAAGAAACGATGAAAAATACTGTGATCAGCAGTCTCTAAGAACAAGTCTTAAATATTCTGCAGTTTTTTTTTTTTTTTTTTAATCATCACGAGATGGAATAATATCCTGTAGTTTGGCTGTGTATGTTAATGCGCAACCATGATGAACACCAGAAGATACTCACAATCGGTACCGGGGTGAAACCTACTTCCCGGCATGCCGAGAATTCTGATTAGTTTTTTCCAAGTCTGCAGTAGTCACGTGACTGAAAAGACGGATAGATTCTACTCTGTGCTGTAAAAACTATGCAGAACACAAAAGCGATAACACAAAACACAGTTACAAAATATGATGGAGTATTTCAACCTATACTGTGGTACGATATCGAAGCATCTCACTGGGTTATATATTAACAAAATACCATGGTAGCTTCAAATTTACACGCATGCCCCTCCTGGAGTATACAAAAAAATGTTTGTCCGTGTCAAAAACATAAATCAGCGGTAGCTGAACACACACACACACACACATATATATATATATATATATATATATTGCTTATGACTTTACATCTCGTCTACGTCGAGGTCGCTAGAGGCACAAAGGCACAAATACACAGAGGGAAAGGAACGGGAAGGAATTCAGCCATGGCCTATTGATGGAAGCATCCCAGCATTCGTCTGCAGTGTTTTGGAGAAACCATGTAAACCCAAATCTGGACGCCCGGACGGGAATTCGAACACGCGTCCTCCCGAATGCGAGACCAGAGTGTTACCACTAGCCCATCAGACTCGGTAGCTGAACATAGTATCCACAGGAATACACATTTAAATTTGAAGACACAAAAACTTTTAGCCGTGCCGAAGAGTTTTGGACAGTGTTGTATCTGAAACTACTGAAATCAGAACAGCTGATCTACTTATTATTCAATAGGGATACTTTACGTGAGCTTAGTGAGGCCTGGAACCTGGCAATCAATTATGATAACGCAGCAGCGCCGCGGTAAGGTGCACAATCGCTAATGACGTCACTGACTAGGTACGGCATTTTTCTTCTTCCGTTTCCATGGCACAGAAACAAACAACTACTACGTCCGAGTGACTTCATTTGGTTGAAAATGTTGTCACAGATTGTGTTTTTCTTAACGTCCCAAGAAAGTGATTTTTTACTATGCTGGAAGCTCGAGACCGTTTTTTTAATCGTTAACTGTGCTGTGTTCGTTTGTTTGTTCTGTGATCCAGCAAAACTACTGAACAGAATTTTATTATGTTTTCGCAGTTTGAAAGTATAGCATCTGACTTAAAACCTGAGGCACTTTTTTTTAATTCAACTACGCTATCTACGCTCTTTGCCACCGGAGCATGTTTTTTTCATACAAATGGCATAACTTCAAAACAATCTAACAAAATTTATTGAAATTTGAGTTGTCTATCATGAAGTTACTTTTATTCGAGACGGATCAGGAAGTTAATATCCCATCAAACCAATAATAGAGAAGTCCTCTATCAATTATCTGTATGGGCATCTGGAATTCAACCCGTAAATCCTACTGGACGTAATGTAGGGAAGAAGCCTGATATATTAGAATGATAACGAATTTATCGATTCTCAGAGAAGATTTAACATGATGTGGATTTTTAAGAGCAAATATGTAATGGGGCACAACATTTATTTTGGTACACAGTTTATTAGAAAATTTCGTGTAAAAAGTATAAAATTTAAAATTGGAAAAAAAATCACAGTTTTTCACAGTTGTCAGAATTAACGACGGAAAATTGACTGACATGGAAGCTATGACGCTATAGAACTGTTTCCAAATGCGTCCGCAGGTAATTTACAGTACATTACTATACTACGAACGCTGTTATTTGCATAAGTGTCCCAAAAATTCTAAACCTTTAGACAGATCTATTAGTGAGAAAATCTAATGATGTAGTAACAATGAAATGAAATAGGTGGATCGAAAATTAGATCAAAATGATTATCCTTCTGGAGGTTATCGTTCGATGTTATCAGGTAACAATGAGACCTGAGATAAGAATAAAGACAGTCTTGTGAGAACACTTCGGGTAGCGTTGAGAATTATTCCTAGAGATTGATCTGTAACGTCCAAGCTAATCAGTTCATGTTCCGAAGTGATGACTGAGAGTTTGGCAACTTCTGGTAGACGATGCAGAAGTAAACAGTAATAATCATGTAGCAAAGATACACATTAAACTATGAAAAACAGAAATAACAAATTTCTCTGTTCTGAGTCCAGCAGAAAAGTTCTTTGCCAGTCTGAGTGGGGAGACATCCTCACCTTATTCAGCAAGGGAAGAAATGTTTATTAACGATTTATACTGTATACGAAACTTGACGAGTTTCCTGTACTCGTCCTGCCGACAGTGTGGCAGTAGTACAGTACAGTGGTTTAAGGGTCACTCCCAGACGCCGCTCCCGTTGAGGACTATTGTGGGTGGGAGAGGCGCTACCTTGAGAACTGTGTTGACACAGTTGCTGAGCCCACACGTGGCAGAGACGTCGCACACGAAGGCTCCCGCTAATGGCACACCATAACCACAACAAGTAGTTAGTCATCAGTTTTACTTGTAAGTCATAATGCAAATACTGGATACATTCTCGGGGAAATACGAACATCGTTTTTGCAACTTTTCCCCTGCTGACAAAGGATGTCGCATACATTTTTTTGCCTGATCAGGAAAAATATATCTTACAAAATTACAAAAACTGCATACAATTCTTTATTTCCTTATAGAATACTAGCTGTTACCCGCGACTTCGTACGCGTGGACTTAGAATTTCATTGTTGGAATTGGATACAGTTTTTCTATATTACATTAGTGTATGGAATTGTTCCATATCAGTTTCTCTCCTTGCTGTTTCTCACTCACTGAACAATTTTGAAAAAGAAACATATTTACAAACGTTTGATTTTTGAAGGTAACTTCCGGAACAAGCTTAGTTATTGTTCTTCTTCTTGAGGTTATTCAGTAAGTAAAATAAGCTAAAAATTATATTTAATAACAAAATTAATACCTTCATTTAGATAAACATTATGCTACACATCAAAATTTGTACATAACTTGTTCTAGGGCACTGATGATGGTCTAATAAACCGAAACGCATATGCCATAACAAAGTTTTTTCATTTGTTAGCTGCACTAGACGGAGAAGAGAATTCCATCAATATCTGTATATACATTCAAACGTCAAAACATAACAAAAAGGCGGAGACTTACTTTCGCATATTTAACATTATTAGTTTAGCTCACACACAAACTGCCTGTGGAACCAATATAACCTGAATAAAGTAAACGCTCAAGGCTCTGTGCTACCGCCTACAATTTGTCACGCACTCCACCCCTGAATTTATGGGACGTACATTTTAATATGAAATCCTTAATACAAAATCCCAGGTTTGGCACAAACGATAAAAACAATTCTTAAAAATCTTTGGTCCCAGCGGGGTTTGAATCGGAAGTCACCCGGGAAATTTTTATGAAGCAAGCACCTTATTCACTGCGCTACCACACCTCTCTGTTGTTATGAATAACAGAGACATATACATAGTACGCGTCTGTCTTTCAAAGTTCAGACAATTTTTTCACAATTCAATGACTATATGTATAATCTATATAGAAAATTGTATCCTATGAACTAGGCAAATAGCATCTACTTGTCAAATTTCATCATGATCGGATTACCCGTTTAACTCTGCAATCATAACAAACAGACAGACAGAGTTACTTTCACATTTATGATATTAGTATACATTAATGCAGATAACGCATAGGCCGACTGGGAGAGAAACAAATCCTGAGGGATCAATATACCGTACAAAAGTACACACGTACGGCATTGTTAGACCGCCCACGTTTTGCCACGCATTGCTCGTCTAAATTTGTGGGATTTACAGTTTAATATGGAATCCTAAAAACCTATCGTCCAGGCGTGGCAAATACGATCAAAAAATTCCTTAAAAATTTGGTTCTACCAGGATTTGAACCGGAAACCACGCTCCAAACATTAGTAAGCAACCGCATTAATCACTAATCAACCGCTATACCGGAAGGTACTATAGAGACCTACACATCCCAAGCGTCTGCCTACCGCCGTTCAGTAATTTTTCAAAATTACATGACAATATGTATTATTTATACAGAAAAAGTATCCTATGTCGTTCCTAATGGCAAATAGCAACTCCTTGTCATATTTCATCACGATCGGATTAGCCGTTCAGCCCACGAAACGTAACAGACAGAGTTACTAAATGTAAAACTTCCTGAAACGAACCTCAACTTTGTTATAGGTGTTGAATGCGGGTGATTTGTACATTTCATCTGAATTGGAAAGAGAGAGATTCGTGCTTTGATTACATATTTACGAAAGTAAGAGCTGTAACTATACGACACCCATGAGGATGCGGCGGCATATGGGAATGTCTGACAGGCAGAAAACAAGAGAGACGAGATTACAAAAATAAGATGCCGTACTGATACTTATATATACTATTTCCTTCCTCGCGCTATTCGGGATTGGAATGCACAGAGTTATTTTTGGCGCAAGGCACCCTCTGCCATCCACAATATCTTTTAATTACAGAGTATGGATGTAGATACAGATAGAACTATGCAATAGCACTTCCCCTTTGTTTATAACTCACGCCACTTGACACCATATGTTTCCTATTTTTATTATGGCTATATGCATCACAAAAGTCAATTTCATCGGAGCCGGGAAATGACTGAGATGGGGACAAGAAGCTGAAAGAAATTCGGCTATAGCCATTTGAACGAGTCATCCCAGCATTTTCTGATTTATGGAACCATTGAAACATCGAGATCTGGATAGCCAGACTGAGTATAGAACCCGCATCCATAAGGTGTTTCGCTCACCAACCAGGCCTGGTTCCCTCAGACATTTCGCTGGACACTGTATAATAGATGTTACGGGAGAGGCTATCGGACAGGAACCGACATAACGCGTGTCCTCCGTCGCTCCAGCATCACAAGGGCAACCTCTCTCTCTCGTTGGCAGTACTGCTGAGACGACTCGTGTTAACTGTTACATAATGTCTGCGCGTCTCGTACCGCTGTCCTTGTGTGTCTCCTCTCCATTACGGTCGTTAATTGCGGTGCTAGACGGTGTAGCACGCTGCCCACGCGGCAGAGTGAGTCAGTCTTCCCCGAGACCCAGTTTGGGTGCCACAGAATATGAATAAGGGTAGGCTAGATGGTACGCTGACACAAGACGGATATGTACAGCCAAATGTTCCCAGTGCCTTCTTGTACTGAACATTTATAAAGTCGTCAGCCACAAGTAGACAGCAGACATTTATGTGCTTGGCAGAGAGTTTGAGCACCGCATTTGGAACCAGACGATTATATTCATACCCTTTGGTGGTGTTGTGAGATTTGTATTTCTTGCGAAATGTATGCCTTAAATACGACCTGCGGAAGGAGGTATGTTATCTGCTTTGTAGTTGTTGAACCGATAAATACGTTTCATTTCATATAGTTACAAAAATGATTGAAGATTAAATCTCTGAAGAATTAGTATGTTGATCAAACAAGTATTTGGTTCTATTGCCAAATTCAGATGTATTGTCATTCAAGATTTTCTGCTTATTTTGCGGGGTTAGTTGAACCTCTAGGCGAATGATTTTTAACAAGGCTGGAGTGCCACTCAACTTGAGATTGCTCTGAACATTAAATTATGTGAGCAATAATGCCGTCATATCCCTTTCAATATGGCCTTTGGCAGAGATTACTGGAGGATGACGGGATTTTAATCAGAGAGAGTTTAACCTTCCTAAATCGTCATCAATCGGCAGATCCTGGTTATGCTGAATTTATTCACATAATATACAAAAAAAAGCTTTACAACAGATATACTACAGTAGTACGTATATATGGCTTAAAACTGGTACGCAGTATGGCGGAGTAGATTTGACTGTGCCAAATATTACTCGCATAGTTTGATTTACCATGGTGTACAACGTACAACCAGATGTTACCGCAGTGTTCGGCTGCAGAGTATACTAGACTCATTGCTGGGATGGGAAGTGTTGTCGCGTCGGTTCACTAGAACATTCAGTAATGTTGTTTCTTGAGTTTAGTTTCGGAGCAAGGATGAACAAATGTTCAAGGAGACTTAGAATAAATACATTCATAATAACACTGATTTATTGATTCTGTTGAATATATAGATGGAATCGAATCTGGCTGCTGGCAAAAAAAAAATTTATTTATTCAAATGTGTATACAGATAATTCCAAGAAATCATTTTCAATAATTATGCATACAACAACTTTTTTAAATCCCGTTTCTTGTGAAAAACCGACGCTTTTTGAATATCATTATGTTGTTCGCAAACAAAGTTATATTTCAAAAATAGAAATTTTGCTGCGGCAGAACACAAATATCGTCACTCGACCGTTGGAGTTGAAGGACAGATGATCATTCACCAACCAGGGGACGGGAGGATCAAACGAGACGCCGTCGGTTTTTCTACAGCAAAAGATAGTTTTAAAAAAAAAACTTATTACTTACATTACTGTTGAAACTGATTGAAGGGAATCTGTACACATATTTCAGTAAATAATAAAGCGTGATTCGATTCGACCACGATGGGTTGATGAGGAAGAGAGCTTGCTCGCTGCATCACGTGTCCCTGCAAATCTACCTAATGTAGAAAGTACTTGAACGCAACGGAATAATTCAACGCCGATTTTCTCGACAGCGGCGAAGAAGCGCCCATTTACTGCTTTGCCAAATTACACCTCTGACCATGAGCTTTTATTTAAAATGAACTAAATCTGAATTTCACAATTGGCGGCCTTTCTCTTACCATGACTCTCGTTTCTTTCTTTTTCGTTATGGCTTTACGCCTCGTCAAAGTTGACGTCATTAGAGGCGCGAAAGGACGGGGAGAAGGAACGGGGAGGAATTCTGCCGTGGCCTTATGAAGGAAGCATCCCACTATTCGCCTGGACTGATATGGGAAAACCATGGAAAATCTAAATCTGGATGCGCGGAAGGGGGTTCGAACCGCCGCACAGTAGTTCGGGGTTGGAATATAGTGGACATTAGAACATATAGATCCAAAAAAAATTGCTTTAGATAGCATTTGCTGCGCTGATAAAAACTTGTTATGGTCAATTTTTGATGAAAATGAATCCTTCACACTTAAAAAAATTAAATAATTATAAGAAAATGAATAGGGGGAAAATCAATTTTTTTTTTTTGCGTCCCTGTATCAAAGTGTCAAAATCAAACCTTATGCAATTGTAAGTACCTATCCTTCTTAATATTACGACATAAAACTTTCTTGCGTAACCTTGCCGCTTTGACTATAGGGCGCAAGTGAATTTCAGGATTATAATATAGTGGAAATTCGAACTAAAGGCATAATATCGATCAAAAAAAAATCTTTAGACAGCATTTGGTGTGCTGATCGAAACTTGTTAAGTTCAATTTTTTATAAAAAAAAAAAAATGAGTCCTTCACACTTTAAAAAAAAATGTAAAAAAATGTATGGATGAAAATCTAATTTATTAATTTATTTCGATTAGTTAATGCATTTCTGTTAATTACTATTTGTTTTTATTGATTTATTGATTTTCATAACTTGTTTATAATGAATTTTCGTTATTTCCTAAATATTTATTTGTAATCCTTTCATTTAATGTATTCAGAATTTATTTATTAACTCATTTATGTTTCTACATTGTTTCTTTATTTGGTAAAATTAATCTTGGTGTTTCATTTACGCATAATATACTTAATAATATAAATATTTTAGTTAGAAAATAAGAAAAATTTTCAACATTTGTGGAAGTATCATATATTATTAAGAATTAAATTCACTTTCAATTTATTTATATCGAAAAACTTTCAAAGAAAACCATTATATATAACTTCACTTACGCCCTGTAGTCAAAGCGGCAAGGATACACTAGAAAGTTTTATGTCACAATGTTAAGAAGGATAGGTACTTACAATAGCATAAGGTTTGACTTTGACACTTTGAAATAGGGTCGCGAAAAAAAATAGATTTTCCCCCCTATGTTTTCTTATAATTTTTAATTATTTAATTTTTTTAAGTGTGAAGGACTCTTTTTTATCAAAAATTGAACATAACAAGTTTTGATCAGCACAGAAAAAGATATCTAAAGGAATTTTTTTATATTATGACTTTAGTTTGAATGTCCACTATATTCCAGCCGTGTAGCACTGTGCGCTGTCCTCCGAATGCGCTCACCCACCACGCTCGGTGCGCCTCTGGTATGGCCGTTTCAGTACTGTGAGGTGTGGACGTTACTGATGTCACAATACACGTCACACATTTTTTTCTGTTTGCCGAGTCTGTCCCCTTATAAGTGGCTGTTAATTGCGGACGGGCGCTCGCTGTTTCCAGCCCTAACGAGCAGCGACAATAAAATTTTTTACAGCCCTTCACTCATACGTGGGATGATTTGGGGCTGTCGCAGAGGTGTAAAGTCTGGCTGTCGCCGCTGCCCGTCGCATGGTGGGCGTGCAAACATCACCTGCTCATAAATATTTCTCGGCCCGCGAATTTAATTGGCGACGGATTCCTGACACTGCCATGACGAACGGCGCATAATTGCAAACGTCGGCGGATGCTGCAGCGCCCACTATAGTTCCTCGCTGTCCGGTAAGACCGCATGACGCTGCCAAGATTTGCATACTCGCCAAGCGCTTCAACACGGATAAACCAGCGTGTTTTTAGAGAGGATTCATGATATTTTGCAGGCATCCAAGCAGAAGAGCGAAATTCAATTTCAATAACACCTATTATCCTTTTTTTGTAAATAACTAGATGCCCCATGGGAAAATTACGCCAATACGATGAATAATGACGCTGATTGTTCGCAATAGGATGAAAGAAGAGCCGCCTACCTATAGCAATGTCTTTATTTGGTAATAGGTACAATACAAAATCATTAAAACACATGTGAAAAACATTTGGATGCGTAAAACATATGTATGACAAACGGTCCCTGACCATAACGGAATACAACTAACCTGAACAACATACAACAATATATATACATCACTGTAATATGGGAGCGTGCACAAACTACGTGGCTCGGTCCACGGGGAGGGGGGGGGGGGGGTTGGCTGGAAGGCTACGCAGGGCTACGTGGGGGGAGGGGGTTTCCGAGCCAGGCCACGTAGCTTTCCTTTCATAACAGTTGTCACAGTTAAAATGAGGAACAGAATTCACAACAGCATGTGAATATTTATTTCCCTCAGTTAATTATCCCCGTATGTAATTTACGATAATCTGACGAGAGAAAACAATACAAAATGTCTTCTCGAATCAAAAGGGGAAAAAAGCTAAGTGCTACGTGGGGGGAGGGGGGGTAGAGTCAAAAACCACGTAGATCTACGTGGGGGAGGGGGGGGTTCATAGGACGCCAAAATGGAGTTACGTGGTTTATGCACGTTCCCTATGTGTTGCTGCGAACTTAGAAATTTCGCGAGTAAAGAGTTAACAAAGGAATTTTATAGAAAAACAGATTTGTATCCGTAACAAACAAAAATGCCAAAAGTTATTGGAAAAAAAAACCCTTTTAGAAATATGATATATATAATATCTAAATTGGATACTAGGCAAATGATGATATAGGAAGTTAACAAACATTAAAGATCCCAGCAATAACAACATTCAGTACAGCTAAACTGTCTCAGTTTTACATAATTAAATCTATATGTAAATTAATACATTACTAAAGACTTAATGTAATCATAAAGTGAATTAAAGTTCCTAATTATTGTTTTCGAGGACCTATTGCTCGTCGAGTGTGGTGTAATAGTACAACCGTCGCAAACTAGAACAAATATTGCACCAGCCACGTCGCCGAGTTCTCTAAAACACCGTTTCAACCTGTAGTTAGTTGTTTCAAGCATCATTGTTGAAAGAAATGTTTCTATCTGGTGCATCTTGTGCTTTTGAAACAGTGTAAAAAAGATATATACAATTGATTAAACTGGCTTTTTCGCAATACGAATGTAGCGATTATGTACAAAATTTACGTAAATAACTGGAGATGGCTTTCACGCTCGTACACAAGACGAAAAACCCAGTGTTTCACTTAAAGCACTGATAGCAGTAACCTAGACATATACATTAATCCTAGATAATCTCTACGTTAGTAAATTGCTCTCCGGATTTAAGAAGAGTATAAATGTCACTTTTACGGGACGTTTTGATAGAGTCCATCTCTGACTTCATTTTCAACCAACTGTAAAAGCACTGGCGCAGTAACTAATACTATGCTGGTGCTTTTGCAGTTGGTTGAAAATGAGGGGAAGGAGGGAAACGCTCCATGAAGGTGACATTTATTCGCCACTGCAAGCTCGAAAGCATTTTATTTATTTATAACGGTGTGATCTCTACGTTGTCCCACCTTTGTGTTGACGAGAACAAGAGTTAGCGTGCATATGGAAAGCAGCGATTTTTCTACGGACTATTTTCCCAATGTAGTACAAACGTAATGTTGCTATATACTTTGCGGTGCGATCTAGGATCTGGCAAATGAAACACTTATAACTCCAACGGTAATATACCACGAAGTCATCTCGGCTGACTAGCCAACTCTACCGCAGATAGTCGTGCCTGCTATTAACACCGCTACAGTGAAGCCTTCCTTCCTGGTCATTAACTGGGGACAGCTCCTTCTTCATTCAGGGAGACGGGTCAGTAAACCAGGCAGTCCAGCGTGTAGGAGGTCAACTCTAGCCTCACCAGTGTTTCGACAGCTCCAGAAGGGTAGTGACGAACGTGATGCTAACGGATAGGCAGTAGGACGCCGGAATCCAGCGTGATTCCTTTTTATTTAGTGGTGTGATGGAAGTAATAGGGCAGAGATTAAGAACTGAAGTGTCCCCGATGTACATCTAATATCAAAAAATGGGGCTACACTACTGAAAACGAACTATGTGAATGTGGTGAGCTGCAGGACCCACAACATCTTCTGGTATGCAGGAATCTACCTGAAACCTGCACTATCGACGACCTTTTTAGGGCAAATGAGAAGGCTATCAGGATTGAAGAATTCTGGTCACACTCCATTTAATTGTGTTCTGTAGTCCATAAGCTTAATATTAATTAATTAATTTTATTTGTTTTGTTTCAACTTGTAATGTTATGTCCTGGACACGAGGGGGAAAACAACTAGACAAAGGTTGCAATCTGGAAGTGGAATATAGGGAAGAAAGCGACAATTTTCCTCTATAAAGTGTATTACCAGCCAATACTGACCCATGATAAAGAGAGACACTAGCAGACCACAGTTCGTAGAGATGAGTTTTCTGAAGGCGCATTCCCACGATCCCTTGTAGGCGAGGCGAGACGGGACAGGACCTCATTAGCCGAAGTGTAGGGACCACCGCGGGCCGCGGGTTAGTCCTAGCTTACCTTGCGGCCACCTCCGCACCACGTTGCCTAGTGTCGTTTGGCACAGAGCACTTTACAGCAACAGAAGGGGTGCGCACCGCTGCAGCAAACCGATGGCAACAGCGTACCGCTACACACGCCTGTGATGTTTACCGACTCAGAGTGGGTAGCTGCGTCTCGTCTCCGCCAGCAGAGGCGGCCCTGTTCCCATGGCATCCCGTCCCGTCTCACCTTCATTTACAAGGGATCGTGGGGAACGTCACAAGCCAATAAAATTGGAAATCAAAACATCAGTGGGAGATTGCAAATTGATGCTTCGGAACAGATGTTAGTAAAGAAAAGATTGTAGTATCTGGGGCAAGTTATGAGGATGGATTATTATTTTTACTTATGGCTTTACGCCTCGTCGACGTCGAGGTCATTAGAGGCGGGATGGGACTGGGGACAAGGAACGGGAAAGAATTCGACAATGGACTTTTGAAGGAAGCATCAGGAATTCGCCAGGAGTGATTTGGGGAAACAATGGAAAACCTAGATCTGGATGCCCGGACGGGGATTCGAACCGCCTTCCCCCCGAATGCGAGGCCAGAGCGTTAACTACTCACCCACCACGCTCGGTATATGAGGATAGAGGTGGGGAGAATGCCAAAGTTAGCACACTTCAACAGTGGGAAGGAGATCAATACACTACAAGCTCAGGAATAAGAAAGTTGAAAGGTTGCTATCCGGTCTAATAGGTGAGGTGTGTGGGCGAAGGATGACTCCGCATGCTCCTCAAGCGACATTCCTAGTAGGATAGAGTGTCTGGCAGAACAGTTGTCTTTCCTTTGCGACTGCCTTTTTGACAACGGTGAGGGGGCTTCAAAAACCTAAGTCACAATCTGGGAGGATAAAGTTTTTTTTTTTTTTAACTGCTTTACGTCTCTCAACAGCGAGGTCTTGATAAGGCATTGAGCACACTCTTGTCAATTACTGAGCTAAAGCAATGGCTTTGATACTTTACACATCCACTGGTGATGACTGACATTTAATGAGTCATTTGTCTTCAACAAGGTAGTTTTCAAACTGAGACTTGTACTCTGCAGTTGAATATCCAATTATTTCGTCAGTTCGAATTATTCAGTGGGAAGGAGACCAATTGGAAGACTCAAGTGAAGAAAGACGCAGAGTCTAAGGGAGTTGTTTGGAGATAAATGGCGGAGGAAAGATCTTTTAGTGACCGCCAGACATCTTCGCTAAGTATGGTATCATCATCCAACTGATGAATTTGGAGCTAGCTTTAACAAAAAACCATAAATTCTTGTTACCTCTCTGTATTAACATTAACCAACTAGGTTGAAACTCGTGACCGTGTTTTGAATGCCGTTAAGACTTATTAACTGTCGTCTTAAAGCAAAAATGATTTGCACAGAACCTAAAAACTTAGCGTTTGAGATGAGTGTTAACGCTTTGGCCTCGCATTCGGGAGGATGCAGGTTGAAATTTCAGTCCGACCATCCAGATTTGGATTTGCCATGGTACCTTCGAGAGACCATATTCGATTTTTTTTCCCGTTCTTTGCCTCCGGTTCTTTCCAGCCTCTCTCGAAATCAAAGCCACAAAAGCCAAAAAAATAGAACTTAAAACTGACAAAAAATGAGTTTTTTGAGTTACACGTCACTCCTGCGTGATATTTTGGGATATCGTCAAGCTGATTTAAATAAAAAATGAATGTCACAGAGTCTGTCAAAAGTCATGACGAAGTCTCCTGATCTGACTTAAATACGAACTTGACCAGTATTTTACCTCAAAGGATTTGCTCTGCAAAATTGGAAAAGTTTCTGTTTAGCTTAAGGAACTTAGTAATATTAAGGAGGTACGGATACGATTAAGCTATATATAGAGAGCAGAGATTAATGTAAAACATTTTAATGAGGTCAGTATATCAGGAACGCCCGTTTCGTGAGAGTGCAATAAACACTTTGCTCAGCCTGCAATAAAGATTCTGGTCTGCACCTCCAGCTTGGCCTTCGTGCGTGTGTCACAGAGTGCGGTGTATCTCAGAGACAGTGGGGGACCACTTGCCAAGATCATTCGGAGAATACGGTAGCAGGGACTCAAGGCCAGCCTCCAAACGGGTGACGCGTTCTTTGAATCACCGAATCCTGATTGTGTCGCGCATTACCAATTCAACGTCTGAAGTGTCCTGGTGCCACGTGTAACATTAGATTTACTCATATATTTTTCAGACTTTTCCGTAATTACTGTTAAGAAATTGTACGTTTTCAATACGTCTTTCGGATTTCAGGCAATATTAAGTTAATGTTGCCATTCGACCTGTAACCTCCTTGTTACTTTTAAATTAATATACCAGGTGAATATACCTTGTACCAATTCTTTTTAATCATAACTAAAGTTCAATTCAATATTAATTATTACAAATTCACACATTAAGTTTTTAGTTAACAATTTTTTTTTTTCCTCCTTTTTTTTCAACCAAACAATCAAAGATACTAATACTAATAAAAAACTAAGACATTTATATTATTCTAACGACATACAATTTATATATACCGTCTGTGGAAATACTCGTTACTATAAATTAAAAAAAAATTATACACAAATCATTAATTATTTCTTAACATAATTATTCCAAGTACAATTTCTTAATTTATAAAAAAAAATTGTGCATCAGGGAATGACCATATGTCACAGACCTTAGTGTTCATTTCTATATTATTTGTTCCTTCTTTTCGCTAACACTTGCCAGAGGACTCTATTTTGGACGTTTTTGCCAAGTTGGCGGCTAGTCTTGGCCTTACTACACAACTCTTCGTTTGAGTAGCAAGCCTGCATATAAAAAAGAAGAATTTATTTTGATTGTGTACGGAGATAACTGTTGAAATTTGGCTATCATGCAATTTTCCTTGGGAATGTCTCCACCGTAGGGATACTTGAAACAGCTTCAGAATTTCTGCAAGTCATGCAGTCTTCACGGACTCCTATTAAAAATCAGAATGTTGGTGCTTAAAAGTAAGCTGAGATAATATAGGGTGATTCAAAAAGAAGGAGCAGATTTTAATAATCGTGGAAACATATTTTTTTAATAACTTTGCCAGTGAATAGTCGCTAAATAACTGAAATAATGAAGATAATGCGATAAAAGATAAAACTGCAGCCACAAGTAACACTATCATTGTCACTTACAGGGTTTTTAAAAAGAAGGAGCAAATTTTGCATTTTTATTTCTCACAAACTATAAAACATTCAGATCCATGTCAGACATCACTGTATAGAAAAAGGACCAAAGTTTTACTGTGTACATTGGACATGGGCATCATTTGCGAAGGCACTTCGGATACGCTCAAAATCTTCATTTGACGTTCGAGAAGCACCAGTGCTTTTCCTCTTGCATATGCACCCGTCGTCTACGATTTTCTTATGCCAATAGTAAATCTGTTTACAACTAGGTGGCATTTATGAAACTTACGACTGAATGCAAAGCTGCACAGAAACACTTTTTGCATAGTACAGTAGCATTTCGCCATTTCCTCGCAAACAAGCAACAGCGCCGTTGGCGGCAGCGATCAGAACTAATACTCTGGGGGGGGGGGGGGTACAAACTTTTAACCTTCCCTTTCCAGTAATGTAGGAGAAATAAAAATTCAAAATTTGCTCCTTCTTTTTGACAACCCCTGTAAAGTGAGAATTATAGTGTTACTTGCGGCTGCAGTTTTATCTTTTATCACATTATCTTCATTATTACAATTATTTAGTGATTATTCATTGGAAAAGTATTAAAAATATTTTCCAGCGATTGTATCATTATGCACTGATGAGCCAAAACAGTATAACCACCTACCACCTGCTTAATAGCGTGTTGGTCCACATTTGGAACGCAATACAGTAGCGATTTGGTATGGCATCGATTCGAGTACTCCTTGCCAGGTTTCCAGTGGTATTTGGCACCAGACACAGGTCACGCAGTTCCCTTGAATTGGTTTGTGGCTGCGAGCTGATGCCCGATGGTGTACCAGGTGTGTTCTGTCGGCCTCAGGTCAGGTGAATTTGATGGTCAAGACATCAACGTGAATCAATATCATGCTCCTCTGCAGCAACAAGGACAAAGCAGGTGTTGAATTAAAAAACAACCAAAATTTGATTAATACTTGAAAATGTAACAGTTTTTGCTAAGATCAGAATTTTATATTTGGTTGGCCATCTCCTCCAGTAAAAGACTTTTAAGTTAACCAAATAAAACAGGAATTGAAAAATTATCTACATATAGATTCTTGGCGTAAAGTGATGGATATCAAAATATACTCAGTTCATGACTATATATCTGCGTATGAGAATAATTTCTTTAAAATAGAAAGCCATCGTATTGTGAAAAACATGTATGACATATTAAAAGACACACTAATTATGCCGTAACGGTTTATCGGATACCACGAAAGTCACTATATCAATATTCGACAAAATTATTGAAATGCGATTAACAGTGATATTTGAAAACGGGATACCGCACATATTCGGCTGAGCAGAAATACATGTTTTTGTACTAGGAGAAATTCATAACTTTTTACCAAGTAGTGAATTATCAGTCAGAGCTATCGATTTGGAATGCTGGCTAGAATATTTTATTGGTCATACTGTGACTGAGGGGGAAAAAGCGGTACCGTTAAAACGAACCGACCTTTTGTACTTAATTCCTAATTGACATTCCATGTAACAATTAGAGCCATTAACTTATGGTCGCTGCGCCTGAGTGTTGTGATGTTGCGTAATGTTCCTTCCAACACACATCAAGGCTAACCACTTGCTTGTTAGCCCTATTACAGCCCATTCGCTTCTCACGAATTCAGCTCTTGATGCTGAAAGTGTTCAGTAGTATGCTCATGCTTAACTTTTCGAATTGGAATCTCATTGGGCTCTGTTCTAAAGTATTTTCAACACGCAGCAGAAAAAGTTAAATGTCTTGATTAAAAATAGTGTTTGTAAGGTCTATCAAGAAGCAGAATTGCTGGTTTTTGCGAGAGTGGAGAAATGTGTGTCCAAAATTTATGAACGATTGAACGGAAATTGGTAAACACTGTACGTCACGTATTTGGACTTCTGTATACAGAGAACCTACATGCTTCTCTCTATGGCGCAGGATTAACCAAAGGAAAACCAAAAATTTGATAAGAAAATTGTGTTATTATTTCTATGAAAGATCTCGCATTGTATATCATACAACCAAACATTTTATTCTTTGATTGATCATTAATCTGAAACGAAGATCTTACCTGGGGACAGAACTAGACATCTGGAAACGAATTCTCTATAATGCGATGACCAACAGTTAAAAACTACCCGGCAACAAATATTTGAACTTAGCTAGTTACGTGTAAAATAGAATTAAACAACAAAGAACTTGGCTCTGGAATTTCATTTTTGGGTTTCCGCTTGTGTAATAGTGTCTGCATCTATCTTTGTGTACTGAATGGTTGACGCGAGCAAGGATCCATTTCTTCCTATGTAATAAACCGGCTTCAACCATAGAGATATTTAACTGAGCGTGGTGGGTGAGCGGTTACGCTCTGGTCTCGTATTCGGGAGGAAGCTGGTTCGAATCCCCCTCCGGTAAAACAGATTTGGGTTTTCCATGATTTTCTCAAATCACTACACGCGAATGCCGGGATGGTTTCTTCAAAAAATCCATGGCCGAATTCCATTCCTCGCCCGAAGTTCCTTCCTGTTTCTAATGAGCACAACGTCGAAGAGATGTAAAGGCATAAGCATTTTAGTTTGTTGGTAACTTACGTCAAAGGGAGAATTTAAACTGTGAGTGGATAACAACCTATTATTTTTATTTCCAATTAGACCATATCGGATCACGCAAAGCCTCAACGATTCCGTTTTCTGAGTTTCCATACAGCTCTCGTTTTTTCTCCATTTATTCTCTTCCTTTCTTCAGTCCACTTCGTCCCTGGTCTTTTAGTCAATTCATTCTCCGGCGGTACTTCCCGTTTGTTAATTTTTTGTCTGTACGTTTGTCTGTCTATGATTTCTGATGAGTTTATGTGGGCTTTTTCTAGTTCTTTTTGATCTGCTGGACCCAGGGCATAGTTTTTAGTTGTTCTATGTACGTCATAACTATATGAGTGAGTTTTGTTGCTGGGAGTCTGTAAATATGTCCATAAAAATCTTAGTCTTCTTTTCCTGATATATGCTGCGAGGTTTGAAAGTGTTTGTGTTGCTTTTCGAGATTTAATTCTATACCCGTCATCAATTTTTTTTTTGGCAAAGGAACTTTCTTATAATTTTGCGTTCTTCTGTCAGACTGCTTTCTAGGTCACCTTTCCTGTGCAACGTTAAAGTTTCGCTGGCATTCAGGGCTTCAAGTTTGATAACTATGTTGTAATATCTGACTTTTGTATGTATGGACAAACATTTTTTATCATGTATGTTGTAGGTAGTACCGTAGGCTCTACTAAGTTTTTTGCATGCGAACTTTCTGTGCTATTTTCTATCCTCCTGTGGGTTCGATGATTTTTCCCAGATACTTCAATTACGGGACTCTCTCAATTTGTCCATATGTGGATATCAGCCTGTATATATGGTTGCTTTAGAATTGTACGACTAAGGAGACAAAGACTCTGAGATTCAGAGACGAATTAAGTACCAAAAAATCGAGGCCGCCTCAAAACTTTAATCGCGATTATTCACTATTTCGAGATGGTCCACACCAAAAAGCGTTGACGACTGTTGTCCTTGGGCAGATCACGTTCCACTCGGCTATTAGTTCGCAAGGTCGAAGTCGCTTCTTGCTCGTTCGTCCCTTTGTTCGCCTTCATCGAAGACATCTATGGCGCGACCCGAAATCAAAGACGCGAATCTCGTCTGGCGTCGAGTTTTTGAGCGTCATGCTCCAAGACTGAGCTGATTTTCTGGCGGACATCTTAAGTTGGACAGAGTGGCAGAGTGATATTCTTGTCGCTTCGGCGTCTGGAAGTGGAAGCTGCTGTAGCTTCCACTAAACGCACCAATACATTCGGTATTACGTGGTGTTCACAGCCGATACAGTGATGCCAGTAGCATCGATTTTGAATTGAAACTTTCTAGCATGAGGCGGACATTTCGAAAGTGTAACAATTTTATTCATAAAACAATATATTTATCCCGCCATCTTTTCTCACCTCGCACTGAAACTAGAGAATGAAGACTATAGATTCACTATTGCTTCACAAATATCATGTAGTATAACTGTTTCCATCGTGATACGAAATCACCATAGCACAAGAATTCAGCGCATTATGCACTTTTTCTTCCAAAAATAGAGAGAACAGGTAGGCAGGTGTTGGTGACGAATACATGGTTTTAACTCTATTCTCCCTCGCCTCCCATTGCTTAACGGGGCGTCCATAAATTACGTGAGAAGAAATGGGGGGGGGGGCTGGCGAAATCACGTCAAATCTCACAAAGGGGGAGGGGGAGGGATCAACGGAAATCTCAAGTGAGGTTTTCAAAAAAATTTTGGACTGTCTAGCTATAAAAAAAAGGTCTACAAATGATGTGAAAGTCGATTTTTTAGGGGAGTGTTTTGTCGAAAATTGGGGGTGTAACCGGCTTTAGAAGGGTAAGACCTAAAAAAAAAGGTCTGAAAAAGTTGCGAGGGTGACTTCTGGGGCGGGGGGGGAGGGGCCAGAGGGGGGGGGGGTCGGACCAGATCTCACGAAGTCTCACCAGAAAAGGGGGGGGCCGGAAATCCGAAAAAAACACCTCACGTAATTTATGGATGCCCCCTAACCCTCCAAGCAGACCATTCTATCCAAGTAGACGAATGGCAAATTTGTCAGCGGGAACCCTTTCCCCTTCGCATGTAGGGGTAAGCGCAGCTGGCGGTGAGAGAGCAGAATGACCTTGAATCGCCTCTGTTAAATGAACACGCTATAACTAACCATTGATAATATACCTGAACTGAAACCATAGGCATATTCAGGTCAAAAAATTGAGGACTAAGGAAAGAGTAATTTGCCCAAGATTTAATTTCTTAGAAATGAGACCATAGGTGAATCTGTTACTCTGGGAGAAGGCTGCCCAAATAGCCTAAAGATATAACAGTAGAGTTAAATAAAATCTTTCGTTTATTTTGATCTTAACTTAATCCAGCATACGTGAACTAAGATGGAATATTTTGTTCAGGAATCATCCGTGACGTTCTAATGTTTCAATTGATTTCCAACGGCGAACATTCTGGGTGCAGGACGAGACAGATATTTGGATCATCCCATTATGAATGCGATACGTGCATCCAGGCTGCTGAGAATCAGTTTAAATTCTAATGCGTGATATGGCAGAAAAAGAAAAAACTTTGGACCAAGGCGCTAATGTTTGAATAGGGAACACAGTAATTTCACTCCATTAATAGGAAGCCATCTGCCACTTGGGCGTTGTGTTATAAGGCACCGCCTCACATGGGAAGATGCAATGGACCCAGACTCAAATCTCATGAATGACGTCTCCGCTGTTCTAGATATGGTTCTGAAACGGTCATCCACAGTCCCCTAGGAGAGTGCTGGGACAGTCCCAAAGCTCGCCAGAAGAAGTAAACCCGAAAATTAACACTTGTCGTAGAGTATTTAGGTTACTTTATTCAAGTGTAGATGGAGAAACTTTGGCTGTCCATTACGTTTAGAGTAAACATAGGAAACAAGGGGAAACAACTCCGATACTGTTTCGATAATATACCATTACTTTCAAAGTGGGAGCGAACGCCAGGTGAGCACTATACAGGGTGTTACAAAAAGGTACGGCCAAACTTTCAGGAAACATTCCTCACACACAAACAAAGAAAATATGTTATGTGGACATGTGTCCGGAAACGCTTACTTTCCATGTTAGAGCTCATTTTAGTTTCGTTAGTCTTCGTGCTCGTATTGTGGACGGCTGTGATAAAATACGCCATTCTCCAGGGCTGCATCAGTGCATCAGGGATTCCATGCGACGGAGGATGGATGCATGTATCCTCGCTAACGGAGGACATTTTGAACATTTCCTGTAACAAAGTGTTTGAAGTCACGCTGGTACGTTCTGTTGCTGTGTGTTTCCATTCCATGTTCAATGTGATTTGAAGAGAAAATTTGTAGAGGGCAAATGTAGGTGGGTGCAGGATAGGGGGAAGATGGGTGTGTAGGGAAATTGCCACCGGAGCCTGTACTTCATTCCAATTAAATTAAATTTAAAAAAAGTAAGCGTTTCCGGAAACATGTCCACATAACATATTTTCCTTGTTTGTGTGTGAGGAATGTTTCCTGAAAGTTTGGCCGTACCTTTTTGTAACACCCTGTATATCACAAAACAATCCTACGAATTCTTACTGAAAGAGAAATTTAAGGCAAAGAAATTGGAAAGATGCAGGTCAAGGCTTCTTTTTAAGGTTGCGAGATCGATTAGAAAAGGGGGGGGGATGTCTCCGTCAAAATCTCACGTCATTTTAGAGGGGGGGGGGTTTCCGACAGGTCTCACGAAGTCTCACCAGAATTGAGGGGGAGGTCCAGAATTCCAGAAAAACACCTCATGTCATTGATGGACCGCCCTTACAGTATTCCGACCACTCAGTTTATAACTGGAAAAACTAATTAAACAGAGTTTGTTTCTGGGTTTTTATTTCAAATTTACCTTTCATTTGAAAAACGCTGGTGACTGTCTCCTAGAACATATTTATTTATTCTTCAACCTTTTTTCCAAACACTTAAATCTACAAGCTTGCTGTATCAGTCTGTTACTTTGTTCTTGCATAACGCACAAACTTACGGTTTTCAGGTTGATTTTTATGGAATATTTCTTATGCCACTGCGTGGTCAAGAAATCTAGCAAGAAATGATAAGCTGTTCGTAATCTGAACAAGACTGACAGACCATCAAAGAAAAAACCTGCAATAAGGTTAGGAAGTTAGGATCTGATCTAAAATCTGCTCAGCGACCTTTGAACATTACTATTAGTCTATTACGGATAACTTACGGGCACGACTTCACCAAAGTTTGACAATCTTGCACACAGATTGTACACTCCATTAAATACATAATTTTTCATTTACTTATTAATTTTGCTAATTTTACTTAGCTTTATGAAAATTTTATTATTTAATGTCTTGAAGTCTTTTAGTTAAATTACATTAAAACATACGCAAAACGAAAGCTAATCCTTTCAGAGGCTAGAAGAACACCAAATTAAAAAGTAATAGAAGGAGGTAATTTATTACATAACATTTAAGATTTTTTTTTATTAGGGTTAACATTTGCTACTTTAAAATAAACATAGCTGCCGACCCGTCAGTGTTGATGCACCGTACCAATTTTTAGGGGGTTTCCCGCAATCATCTCGTCGAATGCTGAGACGGTTCCAAATCTCCACCTCTTTGCCGACCCCGGCAGCGTAGGGGTAGCGTGCTTGCTTCTCGTTGCAGGGGTCGCCGGTTCGAGTCCGGCCTAGGGCATGGGTGGTTTTAATTAAATGTTTTGTTCGTCTTGTGTCGTCCTTACACATTGGAGAAAGTAATCATACTTATAAGAAATCTGTACATTGTGAGAGAAACAAATACACTGAGCTGGCTGAATGGCTAACACGGCCGAATGCCATTAAAAAAAAAAAATCTCCACCTCAGAAACTACACATTTCACAAACTAAAATACACACAGAACAACCGTAGACAAAGTAAAACACAACATTCTTCCAATAGCGTAAATGTTAAAAGCAATCGTACACTAATTAGTTCATACACCTAGGGGTAGATGTTAGTACTTGATATTAATTTATTCTAAAGTGTTTTTCTTTTTTTTTTTTTTTTTTTTTACTTATGGTTTTACGCCTTGACGATGGGGGGTCATTGGAGGCGGGATGGAACTGGGGACAAGGATCGGGAATGGATTAAGCCATGACCTTTAGAAGGAAGCATCCCGAAATTCGCCTGGAGTGATTTGGGGAAACCATAAAAAAAAAACAAATCTGGATGCCCGGACGGGGATTCAAACCGACGTCCCCTAGAACCCAGAGCGTTAACCGCTCACCCAGCACACTCGGTATATTGTAAAGCATTATTAGTGGACCCACTAAGTGTTAAAGTAATTATCCTGCTAATTAGCCGCCTGAGTGAGTCTGATGTCCCGTGAGATGCTGATGGAGCCGTCGCTTTGTCTGCGTTTGGTTACGGGCTGTGACTGGGCGGGACGAGGCGCCGGAACTGCGCTTTCAGCGCGTCGCCTCTTCTTCTGCCGCGCTGGTAGCCTAAAAACAGGCGCTCACAGCAGGTGTCGGGCGGCGGCCTTGCGCGGCCTTCCCAGTCGATACGAGAGAAGCGTGAAACAGATTCTGCACGAGGCGGCCATTACGACGCGGCCTTGCCATTCTTACAAAAAAGATAAAAAATACTTATTCTTTTCTTCAGCTTCCCTGGAGCCTCTCCGGACTTACCGGTTCGTTGTCGACGACACGGCTATTGATTTAGCATTGTCTCTGTTAGCACACCTGAACGGCCTCTCCTTGTGCGAAGCAGTGGTTAGTTCCGCTTGTTTACTGATTCCAAGGATCAGGATTTGATCGCAGGAAGCTTGCAACTCTTGTTTCTCTGGGCTTCAACGATGGGTGTTCCCTGTTCAGTTGGGATGGCATCTTCCTCTGTATTCGACTCAAATGGTCATAAGGATATTCTGTTTTTATATAACCAGTGTGAACAATCTGCTTGCTTTCAAAAGTTCAGGGTCTTCCCCTGGTTTCAAATCCCTGTGGAGCCTATAGCGATATAATCGATGTATCTCTTTATTTCCTGTATCTCATATTCAATAAAACGAGGTTCCACGGTGAGTAGATTGTAATTTAGCTACTGAATAATTTAAGTTGGTAGTATAAGATTTTATATTAGCAGTTGGTAACGCGGCCTCTGTAGCAGTCGCAATAAGGCGGCAAGTGTGTGAGAAGTGACAATGGGCGTAGAACATTATGATTATTAGCATTAACTTCCCTGAGGGGCGACTAACAAAAAGTTGTATATATTTGTCTTTGTGATTTTGAAATAATTTTAACCGAAGAGTTAATATTGTAAAAGCTTGAGACATATAACTACCTACGAAATACCGAGTGTGGTGGTGTAACGGTTAGGGTTCTGGCCTCGCATTCTGGAGGACGGTGGTTCGAATCCTCGTCCGGGCATCCAGATTTGGGTTTTCCATAGTTCCTCCAGGCAAATGCCGGGATGCTTCCTTCAAAAGGCCATGGCCGAATTCCTTCCCATTCCTTGACCCCCATCCTTTCCCGTCTCTAAAGACCTAGCTGTTAAGAGACATTAAGTAGTTAAAAAAAATTATAACCCCTACGAAATATAACTAGTGAATAATATCGAAAGTGGATTTTTTTTGTTAGATCATTAATTTCAAACTGTTCCCATCCGTAATTGAAGTTTCATGTTTAACTATTAAATTTCGTGTAACATGGGCTTTCGTCAAAGATACCATGGCCAAATGGTTTATCAAAATTTACGACGTGCTCGCCCTTGCGGTAATATGTTGAGTAGCTTGCAAATGGCTCAGCAAATGTTGTCTAACTTGAATGGAAAGAAGAAGATACGAAGACACCAAGGGTTTTAACGTTACAAGCCAAGCAGTTTTAAAAGTTGTGTTTGATCATATGATCTTCTCCAGGATGTTCCATGGTTCGTATTCCACGTTAAACTGTATGTCCCAGAGAAAAGGAAACTTCACTCTTATTTCTGACACAGTGTCTTAGAATACTTCCTTCGGTAGTATCCAACCAACCTTCGGGTTTTCGACTAATTTTTTTTATAGTAAGTGCGTAAGAAATGTAGTATTACTTGTAAATTAAATTATTTAACTGTTTGGTGTTATTCCTTTCAAGTGAAATCATAAAATTCATGATTCATTAAACAATTCCTACGATCACCAAAATTGGTTGTACCTTTGAAGCTCGGTAGATCCGTAATAGGGTTTGTTTTATACATAGTCGTTGTATAGCGGTTGTTACAAGGAAAGAGTGTAGAAAGAATGTAAGTTTAAAGAAAGTTGCTAGAGACAGAAAGTACAACAACATTTGAACAAGCGTTGCAATAAGATTTTTGCAGCGCTAGAGACAATGAGTTGTTAATAATGAACAAATACAATATTAACAAGCAGTGAGTGTTCATCAAGCAGTCTATCCCAATTACTAACGACAAGCGAGTAGCAAAGTGAATTTCTTACTACATTGGTTGTTGAATATTGAGTAAAGACTTTCA
Source organism: Vandiemenella viatica (assembly GCA_031002005.1). Classification (NCBI taxonomy): domain Eukaryota; kingdom Metazoa; phylum Arthropoda; class Insecta; order Orthoptera; family Morabidae; genus Vandiemenella; species Vandiemenella viatica. Next base: position 134,348,998 of record CM061914.1, read on the forward strand.
AAATTCGGAAGTATTATCCACGGGTACTACTCTACTTGTTTGTTGATAGTGCAGAAGAGTATATTGTTACTCACTAATTTGAAAAATTTGTAATGTCTCTTTTCCTCTCAGTAGTAGGACAGAGAACCTTGTTTAGGACAGCGTTTTGCCCAGTAAAA
>CM061914.1:134350155-134424733 GCA_031002005.1 Vandiemenella viatica
CTTCCCTCTTGTCACGTGAGCGAAAACGCTCTGGGATTGGAAATCGCTTTAGTGACGTCACTTGACTGTAGCGGCTGCATATGGTTTCCGGCCATCCAACGTTTCAACTATTTGTTGCTGGTTATCTCTTGTTAATAGTGAGATTTTGCATTGAATATAAAATGAAGAACAATTTGTAGAAGCCTATAGCGGAAAAATACCGTAAATTATTTGTCGGGCTAGCTATAGAAACAACCCCTAACTTTTATTCTACGGAGCTTGACAATGTTATAACTTCAATTCGAGAATCATTCATATTTAAAGTGGAAGATAAATGTTCACTATTAAAGAGAAGTAACGATGCCATGGAGTCCAGGTAGCTGCATGGTTAAAGAGAGCCATAGGATATTGAAGATCCTATGTTCGAACCTTGATTAGGGTAATATATTTTTCATGTGTTTATTTTATTTCGTTTCCGTTTGCTGTTTGTTGCTTTACAGAATCATAAAACGTCATGAAAACGTTTTGAAATATAAATTTCTGCCATACAAGAAAACTTTTATAAGAAGATAACCTTCTGCTTTTAATTTTGAAACATACCAGAGATACATTATCTTTGCAAAAAGTCCAAGTGCTCCGCGGTGAATAATAGAATTTATTTTAACAATAACATTTCACGCTAATTTCGCAACAGTTCCGGAACCCTTTGAATACCTTTTGATACAACTGCATGTTGCCTTTCTGACATAAATGAATCTATTTAGGCGGTATTTGCTTTTAATGCGCAAGTAGTTTTTCGTTTTTTTTTTTTTTTTAAATTATCGGTGTGGAAGTAACGTCCAGTTTCAGTTTTGAAGTCTTTTTTGGTTATGTTTATAATACGCTTGCTATCCAAAAATTAGTGAAACCTTCGAAAAAAATTAATGTTATGGAGGATTTTAGAAAAAAGAATATGCGGCACTACCAACAGCAACTAGTATCTAAACATATTCCAATCCGAGGATCGAACCTAAGAACCCTAACCATTTGATACTCTTCTTAAACAACGCACTACATTATCTCAACGAAATTATGGTGTAAATGATCTTTACAGTAAATGATATGCGACTTCGTCGTAATGTCGTTTGGGTTTCTAGCAAGTTCAGCGAATTTTGTTCCCTTTTCAGCTATTGTGGAAACTCTTAGGTTTATTTGGGGAATTTTTATTGTTGTGGTTGTAGACTGATGTAGTACACACTATTTATAAACCATATTTCCAACAATTTATACACAAGTTCAGAGAAACCAACCAGACGTTACTTAGGCAGGACCGAGCGTGGTGGTGTAACGGTTAGCGTTCTGGCCTCGCATTCGGGAGGACGGCGGTTCGAATCCCCGTCCGGGCATCCAGATTTGGGTTTTCCATGGTTTCCCAAATCACTCCAGGAAAATGCCGGGATGCTTTCTTCAAAAGGCCATGGCCGAATTCCTTCCCATTCCTTGCCCCCCATTCTTTCCCGTCTCTAAAGACCTCGCTGTTAAGAGACGTTAAGCAGTAAAAAAAAAATTAAAATTAGGCAAACGGCTTGCTGGTACGAGACGTCACGAGTGTCGTTGGCCCGCGCCAGGCAGCAAAGGAGCGTTTTGGCGGGCTTTCAAATACTCTAAATTTTAACGTTGAATTTTACGTAAAATAGGCGCTTTGGTCAAAAAATAAATTGTATCCGGTAAATAACGTGTATCAATAAACTATTTAAAACCATTTTCAAAAAATAGTCAAATAGCCTATTGCTGATCTAGGTGATTGAAAGAACTTTTTAAAACTCTATGTATGGAGCACAGCACTTTACGCTAGCGAAGGAATGACAGAAAGAAACAAAATTGAAGCATTTGAAAACTGGTGCTACAGAAGAATGCTGAAAATTAAGTGGACAGAAAAGTACGAAAAACGAGTTTTGGAATTGATGGGTGAGGAAAGAAGTTTGTGGAAGAAGCTTACAGAAAGAAGAGACAGGCTGGTAGGTCATATTTTGAGACATGCAGGATGGGTTAACTTGTTAGTGGAGGGAACAGTCGAAGGTAAGAACTGCAGAGGAAGACAGAGATTAAAATATATGAAATAGATAATTGAGGACGTGGATTGTAAGTAGTGTGTTGAGATGAAAACGTAAGTGCAAGATAGGAAGGGATGCATCAAACCAGTCGAGGGGCTGAGGGGTTGATTAATAACTTACATATATGTAAAAAAATTTGGGCCCATATAAATTAGTGGTCTGTATAATTATTACTTTTTTGCGTCTTACTGGTCATCGGGTTGGAAAATACGCTATAGAATATTCCCTCCATTGCCGACGTAATTGTTGTCACCTGATGCGGACTTATATATCTTTTAATAGTGAAGATGACTAATAGCCAAGTCAGTGTCGTTATGAATCACCGAGAGTGGTGGTGTAACGGTTAGCGTTCTGGCCTCGCATTCGGGAGGACGGCGGTTCGAATCCCCATCCGGGCATCCAGATTTTGGTTTTCCATGGTTTCCCAAATCACTCCAGGCGAATGCCGGGATGCACCCTTCAAAAGGCCATGGCCAAATTCCTTCCCATTCCTTGCCCCCCATCCTTTCCGTCTCTCTAAAGACCTCGCTGTTGAGAGACGTAAAGCAGTTAAAAAAAAATCGTTATGAATAGCTCATACGAAGATAAATCTCCCTGTCGGCGACTGTATTATCTCTGAGTGTGGCGTGAGGAGATATGACGCAGCCACCGCTGATGACTGCGCTTTCGATCCGAGCGCTGAGATCGATTGTCGAGCGAGGTCGCGGGCAGTCAGTTCAGTCGATTCGCGGTAGTGTTTGTCGTGCCAAGAGTCGTCGAGGAAACCTCTCATCAGCGTCGGACATCAGCAACGGAACGCTCCCATCGGATCTAGAGGTTTGCAAGAACAAATTATATTTGAACACACTTCCTCGTATTCTGGGTGATACATCTCTACTAGAATTCTTTATATCCGAAAGTACAATCTGAAATTAAACCTTCAAGTTTGGCCGCACATTAAAGAACCACCAAGCTGCAGTCGATACGGTACAAATGGCCCGGATTTTCCATAATCAGCTTGGGTAATATTAGGATTGTGCTACATTCCACATTTTTGCTTCAGGTTATAAGAATCGTGAATTCCTAAAAGGCAGGAAGTCAGGAGTTGGGAAATGTAGTATCAAAAGAGGTAAAAGTTAATATAGGAGAGCCTGAGGGTAGTGTATTGGGACCATTGCTGTTCATTATTCTAGTGAATGATTGTATTGATGGGTTCAAGTCAGAAGTTAGTTTGTTAGCCGATGATATAATGTTGTACAACAGGATTAAATCAGGAGAGGCCTGTTAACAGCTCCAAGAGGACCCGAACAGAATATCTGACTGGGTAGCTAAACATAAAATGGAAAAATAAATGCGAAGAAGAGTCAGCTTATCAGGTACACAGATAAAAGAAAGTATAGATTTTCTGTTATTATAGAGTAGGGATGGAATTTCTTGTTTAAGATCTTAGCTGTAAATATCTTGGCGTAACTTTTGATAGTATACTCATTTGTTCAGAACACATTGGGCAGGTGTTAGCTGGAGGTTTCAAAGTCCTCTATACATAGGAGAGGGTGATGAGGGGATGCACCAGGGAAGTGATGGAATTGAATTACGTATAAAGCCTTGAATATGGTGATGTGGGACCCACATCATGGGTGTCAGATTCAGGAGTTGGAAAGGGTACAAAGAAAAACAACTAGGTTTGGTTGCGTAAGTTACCACAGAATGCAATCATTAACTGATATGCTGAAGGATCAAGATTGGGAGTCATTGGAAGACGAAATGTGGGTTTGTAAAAGATTTTGCTGTTTTCGCAACCGTCATATTAACATAAATTGCTTTCGGGATTAACGCTGCGTTGAAATACTCCTGCCTCTTCTTCTTCCCGACGTTTCGACCAGGGCTTAGGTCTTCTTCAGGGGCAGTCTACCGAATCCGCTACAGAATGGGATCTGCTGGAGACTGGCGTGGCTGGTTGTTTACGTATTTGTACAATTTGTGTTGTCTCGGCGTGCAGCGTTATCCCTGGCGCCGTATGTGAAGGCATTATGGGGAGTAGTGCTGAAGCTCTACCAGCAGTAAACATCTGGTAGCAGAGACCAGTCGAAAAAACAAAGATTGAACCTTTTCCTGGCGTCAGCGTGTCCGCAGAAAACCTCGTACTGCTCCGGCGACGTCCAGTCACTTGTATCCCGCAACCAAACTCGGGGCTGATTAGAGGAATTTAGCTCACTTTCCAGTCATTCCGTCGTCTTATTCGCTATTCCATTTTCACTTCCCCACGCACAGCAATCGTAAGCATTAATTCGTCTTTGCTGTCCCCGCCATATCCTTTCGTTCGTTAGTGTAATATTTCTGACATCTGCAAAAATATCCATGCCTTCAGGAAGTGGCGATAAATTGTCTCTGTTTACCTTGCCTTTCACTCAAAACCACCTGAGCCCTCAGCTCAGAGGTCCTAGGTCGTTGCCAGCTAATCCCCCTAAGCTCTTCTTGATTTTCTTATCCGCCTACCTTCCAGGTATCGGGCCACCCGTACCTATGGCAGTTTCGAATAACGCACAGATATTTGTTTACGAATTATTATTGTTTTGATCACATGTAGCACCACGAGCGATGTCGTCTCTGTCCCATTTTTAATTCTTCTAAAGGTGGCTTCCGCGTAGGTCTAGCTATCAACAGCGGGCCGTAGGAAGGGACCCGCCTCTGCTGACTGGGATGGTGCGCCCCTTCGCCCAGTCGGTAAACATCAAACGCCCGGGAAGCCGAAACGACACCAGGCGGTGGTGAGGTGGCGTTGGCTAGACTATGGCGCGTGCTGATCCGTACAATTCGGCTGGATGGCGTGGCGTGGCGTGGCGTACAAAAACAAGGGCCGTGAGAAGTCACCATAAACCCTTTCTTCAAATTTTGTAGAGCGAATCTTTAAGGTCACTTTTTTACTTACCTACCGGTGTGCCAAATGCGAACTCCCGGGATCACAGCTAGTCACGCATTAGTTGGTTAGTAATTAGGGATTGCAATCCAGCAAATCTCGATACCTCAGCATTTAATTGTCTGGCGCATCCTGCACAAATTTATGCGGATCCGCAGCACGTAAATTGGCGCGAAAACCTGTGTTAGGTTGCTTTACGCCGTCGCTTCGTTGTAGCTAGAGACCGGATAGTATGCATCTGCATGTTTGTATATGCATTTGCATATTAAGCCGATTTTCACCGGTTATTGCATACTAGCTGGTACCCCCGACATCGTTCGTGTTTGTAAAGAATTTGGATTGACAGCTGCCGACATCTAACCACCATAGAGCACGATGGGAGACTCGCTGCTATTACCAAACATAAACGCCAGTGATCTGCGATAGACAGTTCAGGCAGCAAAGTAAAATTTACAGACACACATGTCTTTAGTCCAAATACGAAAATATCCTTCATCGGCCACTTTCAAACACAAAATTCCCACAGTCCCACAGTTTCCGAAATTCGGCCAACGTTATGATCGACTGGTGACTCTGTGCTACTACCACACACAAACACCAGTGATCTGCGCTAGATAGTTCTGGCAGAAAACTGATACACTATGACACATACGTATTTCGTAGAAATATTAAAGTGCCGCAGGTCGACCACTTTTCCCCAGCGTATCTCCCACACCCCCTCAGCTACCGACAACTAACCACCATAGTACACGATAGAAGACACGATACCACTACCACACACAAACACCATTGGTCTATGCTATGTAGTTATGACAGCAGAGTGACACATACGGAGACACATGTCTTTGGTGGAAATACGAAAATACCCTTCATCGACCACTTTTAACCATCATATCTCCCACATCCCCATAGCTATCGACATTCGGCCAACGTTGTGCACGACAGGAAACTCCATGCAATTTCCACACACAAAGACCAGTGATCTGTACTAGGTAGGGGTGGCTGAAAAGTGAAATATAGGCAAACACACTTCTATTTATATATATATATATAAGATTTAACTAAAACCAAGTGTTGATGCATATTTTCGCTATATCTACTATATAACTTCGTAAGCTCACTCATCCACTCACCTCGATAGCTATTGGCTGGAGAACGTTGTCACGTGTCAGCCTTCGCTCGCAAAACATCGACCAGAGATACCATTAGAAGAAATACGTGGTTATGTCCACAGTTTAATAGGTAAGTTGTTACCAAATTAATTGCCATAATACATGCATTAAGTTTGCTTTTCGTAGCGTTTCATAGTTTAAAAAATATCAATAAACTTTACGTCGTAAAAACATGGATCTGCTTTTGAGTAACATGTTACCAATGAAAGCAACTTAAAAAAAAATTAAATTACTCATGGTCTCTGCTGTAAACACGAGTGACAATTGTCATACCGGCTTAGGATAAATTTCAATTTAATTAAAACGTTCTCTGATGTTGTTGCTTGAACAAAGTTTATGCATTACGGCTTATTTGATTTTTATCTATTTTGCTGACAACTTTCGTTAATGGTGTTTATTCATGTTCTCTGTATGTACGTTATTAGGTTATATTAAGTGGACATCAGACCAAATGTGTTGCCAACTATTCTGGTAATTAATTTCTTCGGAGTTGCTCTACTGTTTAATAATATGGAATGTGTATTAAGTTCTCTGACCCTTACAGATACTGTGACCAATGATTACATTATGAGTGTTTGACCCATCTCAATAAAATACAACGTGATGCTTTCGAAGCGAACAGGAAATTTTTAAATTTTGCAGAGTGAACTTTAAGGGTCAAATACATGCCATAGGCCTACATGTATTTAAGTAAGTTCGAGTCTACGACCTTTCAAACAATTATACGATTCCACGACATTACATATCCGTGTTTAATACCTACGTTTAATAATAGACTACTTATGAGTTGGGTGAACCTTTTCCAGAAAGAGTGATTGCTAACACAACACCCAATTTCAAACAATGCGCAGTTCATCAGTTAATGTGGAACGGTCCAAATCCACTTATAAAAATATTTTGAGTAATCGAAGAAACAATTTTAATATTGAATATTTGGAACAGTACACGATTGTTTACGTTTAAAAAATTAAAAAAGAAGTTAAATAATTATTTATTATCGAATTTATAAATATGTTATTCAACTACTTACTAATTGCATGCTGATTTTGAAATAAAAAATCTAAAACTTACTATTTTTATATTATATAATGTTGTATATTCTGACACTTTTTGGCACATTTCATGCATATTTTAAGCATTTTTTTATTCATATTTGCACACATATTTCTAGCTTTTTGTGTTGCATTTATCCGGTCACTAGTTGTAGGCTTCTGCCCTGCTTTCCGATATTCTTCAAGCTCACATTTCACTAAACACTAGAGTCAACAAATGTGTATTTTTTTCGTCCGTCATGATTGGTTAGTAAATAGATTCGCGTTCAAGCATTAATAAGAACTACTGATTTTTATTGTTCTATGCATTACTACAATCTGGATTTTGTTGCTTATTTAGTGCGATTTTCTAATTATTGGTTAAGGTTGTACGGCACTGAGTAATACAAGTAATTTCTAAATTTTGGAATCAATTATGGTAAATTCATTTGTGTAGGATACTATGGGCAGAGGAAATGAGAGGTTTTAGAATCCCATTGTTTCACTATATCATTCCAGACTAGTGCCAGGACGCTTATTTAAAATGGCCAAGGCCTTTTCCTTGTCCCAAATCGTTTCCCATCACTAATGACAACGACACCGATGAGGCATAAGCAAAAAAAGTTAAAATCCTTCTTATATTCGAGGTGGTGATGACGGGATGAACCAAGGAGGTGAGAGAAATGGATTATAAAACGTCAGATCGTAGCTTGAACATAGTGGTGTTATATGCGGCCCACATTATTATTTGCAGGGACTGGAAAAGAAGACAGCTAGATTTGTTTGTGGACGTTACCGAAGGACACAATCATTAACTGATATGATGGAGGAACTGGAACATATGATGTGGGTGAAGAGAGTGCGCTAAGTGTACAAGGCGTATTTGTGATAAGATTTGGAAGGATATTGGTAAAAAAATATAGAAGTAATCCGTGTATCGGAAGAAATGACCATGACCACAAGCTGGCCACTCGATTTCTGGAGTAAGAGAAACGCAATCTTATCTTTTGTGAGTAAGCGAGACGGGGACTAGAATCAAGTACCAAGGGAAATTCTGTACAATTTTGCTGAAACACTGAAAAAATATAAAATTTGTAAAGCAAAATGTTAGGTGGTCGGTGAAATTGCCCTCAAAGGAAATAAAATCACGAAATGCGGAATTGCTGGCGGTACGCATATTACATCGCAATTAAATTAAATAAAAGTTTATTAAATCAGGTTATCTTTAGGGGGCATCCATAAATTACCCCCCCCCCTTTCTGGTGAGACTCGTGAGATCTGGTCCACAACTTTTTGAGACCTTTTTTTTAGGTAGGGCCTACCCCCCTAAAATCGACTTTTACGTCATTTGTAGATTTTTTTTTTTTTTTTTAGCTCTACAGCCCAACAAAAATTTCCAAAACCTCACGTGAGATTTCCGTTGACCCCCCCCCCCCCATTCCACCTCACGTAATTTATGGACGCCCCCTTACAGCAATGAACGTCCAAGGATGGCGGCAGAATGTATTGGCATTGATGTAGGTGGCGAAGCTGACGCAATCTACAAAACCCGTAGTTTTAAGTCGATTTGATGAGAATCACTTCACGAAGACAAGTTTGCCTTTACATTCTGTAAATTTATGAATCGTTGCAGAACAAGAACTTTTCATATCACGACACTATAATACACCAATGTGTGTTTCGTGAAATGGATTGAATGGAAGTTCAAGGTTTAGTACCGAGCGTGGTGGGTGAGCGGTAACGCTCTGGCCTTGCAATCGGGAGGACGCTGGTTCGAATCCCCGTCCGGGCATCCATATTTCGGTTTTCCATGGTCTCCCCAAATCACTCCAGGTGACCGTTCCCTGCATCAATCCTTTTTCCCGCCTCTAATGATGTCGATGTTGACGAGGTGTAAAGCCATACTGGTACGCTAATAATTTATCCACTTACGATGGTGATCCCTTAGTTCGTGGCCTGACATTAATACACATGAGATTCGCATTCGGGAAGATGCGGTTTCGAATCATTGTCCGGGCACCCACATTTGAATTTTCGCCTTGGTTTGTTCAAAAGGTCATTGTCGAATTTCTGCCAGTTACTTGCTCCCCGGTCCTTTCCCACTTCTAACGATTTTGACGTCAACGAAGTGAAGCCAGAAAAAAAAAAGGCTTTTCCATAGCATTAATTTTTCGGGTGATATCCATACTAACCTGGTTGCTTACATATAAGTTACACACTTCAAACACGTTCTTTACCCACCTCCGTATCAAAATTGATCTGTCATACAACGTTGCAGCCAGCAACATTAGACATGTGAAATAAGGTAACGGAGCTCCGTTCGGTCTTTAGAGACGGGAAAGGATGGGGGGGGGGGGGCAAGGATGGGGGGGCCAGGATTGGGAAGGAATTCTACCATGGTCTTTTGAAGGAAGCACTTGGCATTTGCCTGGAGTGATTTGGGAAACCATGGAAAACCCAAATTTTTCTACGTTAAACTGCAGGTGCCCTTAAGTAAGATAAGGATGGAAGGAACTAGCCACCCTATCTCCAATATATCTCCTTTGGTAAGGTTTCAAGCAGAAGCTTAAAGTACTTCACTTTTAATTGTGCGCGCTAAGAGTGAGCGGCTGTTTAGAAAATTAAACTCTGCAAACAACGAAGTAGCGTTCACGCAGCGGAACCTTGAATACTTCACAGTAAGCTATGTCTGGTTACATGCCTATGAGTATCCACCACCGATACGGAATTTCGAACCGGGGGCCTGCCATTCATATCTTGCCTGTGTTCTTGACGAGTTTTGTCTTTGGCATTTGCCTGGAGTGATTTGGGAAACCATGGAAAACCCAAATCTGGATGCCCGGACGGGTATTCGAACCGCCGTCCTCCCGAATGCGAGGCGAGAACGCTAACCGTTACACCACCACTCTCGGTAGAAACGTTCCTCGCCTCTAATGACGACGATGCGTAACGCCATACTGGCACGCTCTGACCACGCATCTAGGAGGGCTCTGGTTCTTATCCCCGTCCAATGTGTAACGACATACTGGCACGCTATGACCGCGCATTTAACGCGATGTGTGTGTGTAGACAGCGTGGCCAAGCCCGCCGCCCCACCGCCTCGTTTTTTTTTTTTTTTTTTTTTTTTGAATATTAAAACGTCCAGCAGTAACGTCACATACGCTATAGAAACCTCTCTCCCCCCCCCGGCAATACAAAGCGTGGCTCAGAAGCCCAAATTTAAGATCAGCTATCAGACGTACAAGTTTTTTAAAAAATATTAAAGTTTAATTGGAAAGATTATTTTCATAGAATTATCATGATATAAACTTTTTTTTTCTCGCGTTATGCCAAGAGTAGAAATTAAAAGCTTAATATTACGCGAAATGAAGTTGAGTTACAGGCTGTGCAGCTGACGCATTCGAGTGCCGATAACAAAAGGGAGCATTGTGTTAGACTCGACCCCTCTTTAGGGCAGCAACCTCTGGCTCAACGAGCGAAATTTGTTATCAGCTATCGGAAATATTGTTTTTTTTAAAAGTATTTTTATGTAAATAGAAAGCTCAGTTTATTACAATCAACGCTGTATAAATTTTATCATCGTACTTAGTGTGATTGGGGTAGAAATGACGTGCTTAATATTACGTTAAATGAGCTTTCAGAAATGTGTTTTCGTCGTATGTTTAAAGACATTAATTCCTAACTTAAGAAAGAAACCTCATTGGTTTAAATCGCATTTTATTAAGCGCTCAATATAAAGTATATTGCTTATTCCCGTCCATTGAATGCAGTCAAACAACGATCGCTGGTTCGAATCCCGTCTGAGCATACATATTCTCGTTCGTCGTATGTTTAAAGATGGTTTAAATCGCATTTTATTAAGCGCTCAATATAAAGTATATTGCTTATTCCCGTCCATTGAATGCCGTCAAACAACGATCGCTGGTTCGAATCCCCGTCTGAGCATCCATATTCTCGTTTTCCTGAAATCACTCCAGGCGAATATAGCCTGGCAAAAGTGCAATAGAATCGACAGCTGGTACTAGGGTGGTGAAGCTGAGGTTACCTCTGGTTCGAACCCCCGTCTGAGCATCCATATTCTCGTTTTCCCTCAAAACACTCCGGGCGAATTACGCATTTGGATTGATACAGGTTGTACTGGTCTGGAACTTAGGACGACGCGGTTTGAAATACCCGTCCGGCCAACCACGTTTCGATTTTACAAGATTTTTCCGCAATCGCTCCAGGTGAATGCCGGGGTGGTTCCCGCAAAGGACCATAGTTGAATTCTCTCCCGTTCCTTCGTTCAATCCTCTGTCGCCTGTAAAGATCACGATGTTAGACGACTGAAGAGGCATAACACTCCATACGATGAAACTGGAGTTAGGGAGAACAGTTGGTCACCGCAGTGTTCTAACAAAAGAACAATAGAATCCGAGGTTCCAACACGTCTGCTCGCTGTCCCGTCCGTGGCTGGAGTCCTGCAGTGTTTGTGGCTGCCGCGTTTGACGGCTGCCGCACGGATCCCCGCCGCCGAAGGTGTTGCAACCGCAGCGACGAGCTGCGCCGCGGCGCCGTGCGGCCGCAACGTCACTCCTGCAGCGGGACTCAGCCGCGGCATGTTGCCGCACCGCGGCAACTTGCCGCGGTTCAGCCGCCGCTTGCCGCGGCACTTGCCTCGGTTCAACCGCCGCTTGCCGCAGCAGTGCTCGCCACGGATCTGCCGCCGCTACGCGAGGACAGCTGCTGCGTCACTCCTGGTGCGGCTGCGCTGCGTCACACCTGTGCGGCTAGAGGGGGGGGGGGGGGGCAGGTGGTTGCTCAAGTGGTCTGGCAACACAGCAATAGTAGGGGGGGCCCGAAGGGCAGCTGGTGCTATGGTTGGGGAAGGCAGGTGTTCAAACAAGTGGCCTGGCAAAAGAGCAATAGTAGGGGGCCCCCCCCAAGGGCAGCTGGTGCTAGGGTTGGGGAAGGCAGGTGTTCAAACAAGTGGCCTGGCAAAAGAGCAATAGTAGGGGGGGCCCCAAGGGCAGCTGGTGCTAGGGTTGGGGGAGCTGAGGTTAGTGAAGTGGCCCTCAAGTCAAGTGGTTAGTCAAGTGGGAGGGGGAGGGGGAGAACAATAGAATGATACAATGTATCCAATTGGACTAACATTAGTTCCGAATTCGCCACTAGGGGGCTGGTGAGCGCGCTCCCCCCTTTTATACCTACTAATGCTGGCTAGAATATTTTATTGGTCATACTGTGACTGAGGGGGAAAAAGCGGTACCGTTAAAACGAACCGACCTTTTTGTACTTAATTCCTAATTGACATTCCATGTAACAATTAGAGCCATTAACTTATGGTCGCTGCGCCTGAGTGTTGTGATGTTACGTAATGTTCCTTCCAACACACATCAAGGCTAACCACTTGCTTGTTAGCCCTATTACAGCCCATTCGCTTCTCACGAATTCAGCTCTTGATGCTGAAAGTGTTCAGTAGTATGCTCATGCTTAACTTTTCGAATTGGAATCTCGTTGGGCTCTGTTCTAAAGTATTTTCAACACGCAGCAGAAAAAGTTAAATGTCTTGATTAAAAGTAATGTTTGTAAGGTCTATCAAGCAGCTGAATTGCTGGTTTTTGGGAGAGTGGAGAAATGTGTGTCCAAAATTTATGAACGATTGAACGGAAATTGTTAAACACTGAAGGTCACGTATTTGGACTTCTGCATACAGAGAACCTACATGCATTTCTTTATGGCGCAGGATTAACCAAAGGGAAACCAAAAATTTGATAAGAAAATCGTATTATGATTTCAATGAAAGATCTCGCATTGTATATCTTAGAACCAAACATTTTATTCTTTGATTGATCATTAATCTGAAACGAAGATCTTACCTGGGGACAGAACAAGACCTCTGGAGACGAATTCTCTATAATGCGATGACCAACAGTTAAAAACTACCCGGCAACAAATACTTGAACTTAGCTAGCTACGTGGAAAGTAGAATTAAACAACAAAGGACTTGGCTCTGGAATTTCATTTTAGGGTTTCCGCTTGTGTAATAGTGTCTGCATCTATCTTTGTGTACTGAATGGTTGACGCGAGCAAGGATCCATTTCTTGCTGTGTAATAGACTGGCTTCAACCATAGAGATATTTAACTGAGCGTGGTGGGTGAGCGGTAACGATCTGGTCTCGTATTCGGGGTATTCGAATCCCCGTCCGGCAAAACAGATTTGGGTTTTCCATGATTTTCCCAAATCACTACACGCGAATGCCGGGATGGTTTCTTCAAAAATCCATGGGCGAATTCCATTCCTCGCCCCAAGTTCCTTCCTGTTTCTAATGACCACAACGTCGAAGAGATGTAAAGACATAAGCATTTTAGTTTGTTGGTAACTTACGTCAAAGGGAGAATTTAAACTGTGAGTGGATAACAACCTATTATTTTTATTTTCAATTAGACCACATCGGATCACGCAAAGCCTCAACGATTCCGTTTTCTGAGTTTCCATACAGCTCTCATTTTTTCTCCGTTTATTCTCTTCCTTTCTTCAGTCCACTTCGTCCCTGGTCTTTTAGTCAATTCATTCTCCGGCGGTACTTCCCATTTGTTAATTTTTTGTCTGTACGTTTGTCTGTCTATGATTTCTGATGAGTTTATGTGTGTTTTTCTAGTTCTTTTTGATCTGCTGGACCCAGGGCATAGTTTTTAGTTGTTCTATGTACGTCATAACTTTATGAGTGAGTTTTGTTGCTGGGAGTCTGTAAATATGTCCATAAAAATCTTAATCTTCTTTTCCTGATATATGCTGCGAGGTTTGAAAGTATTTGTGTTGCTTTTCGAGATTTAATTCTATATCTGTCATCTGTTTTTTTTTTTGTTTTTTTTTTTTTTTTTGTGCAAAGTAACTTTCTTATAATTTTGCGTTCTTTGTTCAGAATGCTTTCTAGGTCACCTTTCCTGTGCAACGTTAAAGTTTGCTGGCATTCAGGGCTTCAAGTATGATAACTGTGTTGTAATATCTGACTTTTGTAAATATGGACAAACATTTTTTATTATATATGTTGTAGGTAGTACCGTAGGCTCTACTAAGTTTTTGCATGCGAACTTTCTGTGCTATTTTCTATCCTCCTGTGGGTTCGCTGATTTTTCCCAGATACTTCAAGTACGGGACTCTCTCAATTTGTCCATATGTGGATATCAGCCTGTATATATGGTTGCTTTAGAATTGTACGACTAAGGAGACAAAAACTCTGAGATTCAGAGACGAATTAAGTACCAAAAACTCGAGGCCGCCTCAAAACTTTAATCGCGATTATTCGCTATTTCGAGATGGTCCACACCAAAAAGCGTTGATGACTGTTGTCCTTGGGCAGATCACGTTCCACTCGGCTATTAGTTCGCAAGGTCGAAGTCGCTTCTTGCTCGTTCGTCCCTTTGTTCGCCTTCATCGAAGACATCTATGGCGCTTGCCCAAATCACAGACGCGAATCTCGTCTGGCGTCGAGTTTTTGAGCGTCATGCTCCAAGACTGAGCTGATTTTCTGGCGGACATCTTAAGTTGGACAGTGTGGTAGAGTGATATTCTTGTTGCGTCTGCGTCTGGAAGTGGATGCTGCCTCCGCTAAAGGCACCAACGCATTCTGTATTACGTGGTGTTCACAGCCGATACAGTGATGCCAGTAGCATCGATTTTGAATTGAAACTTTCTAGCATGAGGCGGACATTTCGAAAGTGTAACAATTTTATTCATAAAACAATATTTATCCCGCCATCTTTTCTCACCTCGCACTGAAACTAGAGAATGAAGACTATAGATTCACTATTGCTTCACAAATATCATGTAGTATAACTGTTTCCATCGTTGATACGAAATCACCATAGCACAAGAATTCAGCGCATTATGCACTTTTTCTTCCAAAAAGATAGAGAACAGGTAGGCAGGTGTTGATGACGAATACATGGTTTTAACTCTATTCTCCCTCGCCTCCCATTGCTTAACGGGGCGTCCATAAATTACGTGAGATGAAATAGGGGGGGGGGCTGGCGAAATCTCGTCAAATCTCACAAAGGGGGAGGGGGAGGGGTCAACGGAAATCTCAAGTGAGGTTTTGAAATTTTTTTTGGACTGTCTAGCTATAAAAAAAAGGTCTACAAATGATGGGAAAGTCGATTTTTTAGGGGGGTGTTTTGTCGAAAATTGGGGGTGTAACCGGCTTTAGAAGGGTAAGACCTAAAAAAAAAAGGTCTGAAAAAGTTGCGAGGGCGGCTTCTGCGGGGAGGGAGTCTCTCCCGCTCTCCCGGGCCAGAGGGGGAAGGGGGGTCGGACCAGATCTCACGAAGTCTCACCAGAAAGGTGGGGGGCGGAAATCCGAAAAAACACCTCACGTAATTTATGGATGTCCCCTAACCCTCAAAGCAGACCATTCTATCCAAGTAGGCGAATGGCAAATTTGTCAGCGGGAACCCTTTCCCATTCGCATGTAGGTGTAAGCGTAGCTGGCGGTGAGAGAGCAGAATGACCTTGAATCGCCTCTGTTAAATGAACACGTTATAACTAACCATTGATGATATAACTTAACTGAAACCATAGGCATATTCAGCTCAAAAAATTGAGGACTAAGGAAAGAGTAATTTGCCCAAGATTTAATTTCTTAGAAATGAGACCATAGGTGAATTGTTACTGGGGGAGAAGGCTACCCAAATAGCCTAAAGATATAACAGTAGAGTTAAATAAAATCTTTCGTTTCTTTTGATCTTAACTTAATCCAGCATACGTGAACTAAGATGGAATATTTTGTTCAGGAATCCTCCGTGACGTTCTAATGTTTCAATTGATTTCCAACGGCGAACATTCTGGGTGAAGGACGAGACAGATATTTGGATCATCCCATTATGAATGCGATACGTGCATCCAGGCTGCTGAGAATCAGTTTAAATTCTAATGCGTGATATGGCAGAAAAAGGGGAAAAACTTTGGACCAAGGCACTAATGTTTGAATAGGGAACACAGTAATTTCACTCCATTGATAAGGAAGCCATCTGCCACTTGAGCGTTGTGTTTTAAGACACCGCCTCACATGGGAAGATGCAATGGACCCAGACTCAAATCTCATGAATGACGCCTCCGCTGTTCTAGATATGGTTCTGAAACGGTCATCCACAGTCTCCTAGTGTGCTGGGACAGTCCCAAAGCTCGCCTGAAGAAGTACACCCGAAAATTAACACTTGTCGTAGAGTATTTGGGTTACTTTATTCAAGTGTAGATGGAGAAACTTTGGTTGTCCATTACGTTTAGAGTAAACATAGGAAACAAGGGGAAACAACTCCGATACTGTTTCGATAATGTACCATTACTTTCAAAGTGGGAGCGAACGCCAGATGAACACTATACAGGGTGTTACAAAAAGGTACGGCCGAACTTTCAGGAAACATTCCTCACACACAAACAAAGAAAATATGTTATGTGGACATGTGTCCGGAAACGCTTACTTTCCATGTTAGAGCTCATTTTAGTTTCGTTAGTCTTCGTGGTCGTATTGTGGACGGCTGTGATAAAATACGCCATTCTCCAGGGCTGCATCAGCGCATCAGGGATTCCATGCGACGGAGGGTGGATGCATGTATCCTCGCTAACGGAGGACATTTTGAACATTTCCTGTAACAAAGTGTTTGAAGTCACGCTGGTACGTTCTGTTGCTGTGTGTTTCTTCCATGTTTAATGTGATTTGAAGAGAAGTAATAAAATGAGCTCTAACATGGAAAGTAAGCGTTTCCGGA
Organism: Vandiemenella viatica; assembly: GCA_031002005.1. Classification (NCBI taxonomy): domain Eukaryota; kingdom Metazoa; phylum Arthropoda; class Insecta; order Orthoptera; family Morabidae; genus Vandiemenella; species Vandiemenella viatica. The sequence continues at coordinate 134,367,074 of CM061914.1, forward strand.
CACATGTCCACATAACATATTTTCTTTGTTTGTGTGTGAGGAATGTTTCCTGAAAGTTTGGCCGTACCTTTTTGTAACACCCTGTATATCACAAAACAATCCTGCTAATTCTTACTGAAAGAGAAATTTAAGGCAAAGAAATTGGAAAGATGCAGGCCAAGGCTTCTTTTTAAGGTTGCGAGATCGATTAGAAAAGGGGGGGGGGAGTGTCTCCGTCAAAATCTCACGCCATTTTAGAGGGGGGGGGGTTTCCGACAGGTCTCACGAAGTCTCACCAGAATTGAGGGGGAGGTCCAGAATTCCAGAAAAACACCTCATGTCATTGATGGACCCCCCTTACAGTATTCCGACCACTCAGTTTATAACTGGAAAAACTAACTAAACAGAGTTTGTTTCTTGGTTTTTATTTCAAATTACCTTTCATTTGAAAAACGCTGGTGACTGTCTCCTAGAACATATTTATTTATTCTTTAACCTTTTTTTCCACACACTTAAATCTACAAGCTTGCTGTATCAGTCTGTTACTTTGTTCTGGCATAATGCACAAACTTCCGGTTTTCAGGTTGATTTTTATGGAATATTTCTTATGCGTGGTCAAGAAATCTAGCAAGAAATGATAAGCTGTTTGTAATCTGAACAAGACTGACAGACCATCAAAGAAAAAATCCTGCAATAAGGTTAGGAAGTTTAGGATCTGATCTAAAATCTGCTCAGCGACCTTTGAACATTACTATTAGTCTATTACGGATAACTTACGGGCAGGACTTCACCAAAGTTTGACAATCTTACACACAGATTGTACACTCCATTGAAGACACAATTTTTTCTTTACTTATTACTTTTGCTAATTTTACTTAGCTTTATGAAAATTTTATTATTTAATGTCTTGAATTCTTTTAGTTAAATTACATTAAAACATACGCAAAACGAAAGCTAATCCTTTCAGAGGCTAGAAGAACACCAAATTAAAAAGTAATAGAAGGAAGGTAATTTATTACATAACATTTAAGATATTTTTTTATTCGGGTTAACATTTGCTACTTGAAAATAAACATAGCTGCCGACCCCTCCGTGTTGGTTCGCTCGCCAAGCAGGCACCATACCAATTTGTAGGCGGTTTCCCGCAATCATCTCGTCGAATGCTGAGACGGTTCCAAATCTCCACCTCAGAAACTGCACATTTCACAAACTAAAATACACACAGAACAACCGTAGACAAAGTAAAACACAACATTCTTCCAATAGCGTAAATGTTAAAAGCAATCGTACAGTAATTAGTTCATACACCTAGGGGTAGATGTTAGTACTTAATATTAATTTATTCTAAAGTGTTTTTTCTTTTTTTTTTTTTTTTTACTTATGGTTTTACGCCTTGACGATGGCGGGGTCATTGGAGGCGGGATGGAACTGGGGACAAGGATCGGGAATGGATTAAGCCATGACCTTTAGAAGGAAGCATCCCGAAATTCGCCTGGAGTGATTTGGGGAAACCATAGAATAATCTGGATGCCCGGACGGGGATTCGAACCGACGTCCCCCAGAATGCCAGGCCAGAGCGTTAACCACGCACCAAGCACACTCTGTATATTGTAAAGTATTATTAGTGAACCCACTAAGTGTTAAAGTAATTATCCTGCTAATTAGCCGCCTGAGTGAGTCTGATGTCCCGTGAGATGCTGATGGAGCCGTCGCTTTGTCTGCCTGTGACTGGGCGGGACGAGGCGCCGGAACTGCGCTTTCAGCGCGTCGCCTCTTCTTCTGCCACGCTGGTAGTCTAAAAACAGGCGCTCACAGCAGGTGTCGGGCGGCGTCCTTGCGCGGCCTTCCCAGTCGATACGAGAGGAGCGTGAAACAGATTCTGCACGAGGCAGCCATTACGACGCGGCCTTGCCATTCTTACAAAAAAAATAAAAAATACTTATTCTTTTCTTCAGCTTCCCTGGAGCCTCTCCGGACTTATCGGTTCGTTGTCGACGACACGGCTATTGATTTAGCATTGTCTCTGTTAGCACACCTGAACGGCCTCTCCTTGTGCGACGCAGTGGTTAGTTCCGCTTGTTTACAGATTCCAAGGATCAGGATTTGATCGCAGGAAGCTTGCAACTCTTGTTTCTCTGGGCTTCAACGATGGGTGTTCCCAGTTCAGTTGGGATGGCATCTTCCTCTGTATTCGACTCAAATGGTCATAAGGATATTCTGTTTTTATATAACCAGTGTGAACGATCTACTTGCTTTCAAAAGTTCGGGGTCTTCCCATGGTTTAAATCCCCGTGGAGCCTATAATGATATAATCGCTGTATCTCTTTATTTCCTGTATCTCATGTTAAAGCGAGGTTCCACGGTGAGTAGATTGTAATTTAGCTACTGAATAATTTAAGTTGGTAGTATAAGATTTTATGTTAGCAGTTGGTAACGCGGCCTCTGTAGCAATCGCAATAAGGCGGCAAGTGTGAGAAGTGACAATGGCCGTAGACCATTATGATTGTTAGCATTAACGCCCCTGAGAGGCGACTAGCAAAGAGTTGTATGTACTTGTCCTTGTTATTTTGAAATAATTTTAACCGAAGACTTAATATTGTAAAAGCTTGAGACATATAACTACCTACGAAATACTGAGGTTGGTGGTGTAACGGTTAGGGTTCTGGCCTCGCATTCTGGAGGACGGTGGTTCGAATCCTCGTCCGGGCATCCAGATTTGGGTTTTCCATAGTTTCCCAAATCCCTGCAGGCAAATGTCGGGATGCTTCCTTCAAAAGGCCATGGCCGAATTCCTTCCCATTCCTTGCGCCCTATCCTTTCCCGTCTCTAAAGACCTCGCTGTTAAGAGACGTTAAGCAGTTTAGAAAAATTATAACCCCTACGAAATATAACTAGTGAATAATATCGAAAGTGGATTTTTTTTGTTAGATCATTAATTTCAAACTGTTCCCATCCGTAATTGAAGTTTTATGATTAACTATTAAATTTCGTGTAACTTGTACTTTCGTCAAAGATACCATGGCCAAATGATTTATCAAAATCTACGACGTGCCCGCCCTTGCGGTAATATGTTGAGTAACTTGCAAATGGCTCAGCAAATGTTGTCTAACTTGAATGGAAACAAGAAGATACGAAGACACCTAGGGTTTTAACGTTACAAGCCAAGCAGTTTTAAAAGTTGTGTTTGATCATATGATCTTCTCCAGGATGTTCCATGGTTCGTATTCCACGTTAAACTGTATGTCCTAGAGAAAAGGAAACTTCACTCTTATTTCTGACACAGTGTCTTAGTATACTTCCTTCGGTAGTATCCAACCAACCTTCGGGTTTTGGACTAATTTTTTATAGTAAGTGCGTAAGATATATATTAAATTATTTAACTGTTTGGTGTTATTCCTTTCAAGTGAAATCATAAAATTCAAGATTCATTAAACAATTCCTACGATCACCAAAACTGGTTCTACCTTTGAAGCTCGGTAGATCTGTAATAGGGTTCGTTTTATACATAGTCGTTGTATAGCGGTTGTTACAAGGAAAGAGTGTAGAAAGAATGTATGTTTAAAGAAAGTCGCAAGAGACAGAAAGTACAACTTTTGAACAAGCGTTGCCAGGGCCGCCGTAAGCGGGTGTGCAAGGCGTGCATCGCACGCGGGCGGCACGTCGAGGGGGACGGCAAAACGAGTGGTCGACAGTCGGCGCCCCTCAAATTTTCAGCGCATTATGTAGCGGCAATCTCACAGAGTTTTTTTTTTTTTTTTTTTTTTTTTTTTTTTTTTTTTTTTTTTACCCGGTTCGGAAATTTCCTAGATCCACCACTGGCTGTAATTAGACAGGGGGTGGCATAATCGGTATTGCACGCGGGCGCTCAAACAGCTAGCGGCGGGCCTGAACGTTGCAATAAGATTTTTGCAGCGGTGGTAGCAATGAGTTGTTAATAAGGATCAAATACAGTACTAACAAGCAGTGAGTCTTCATCAAGCAGTCTAACAATCTGTTCCCATTACTAACGACGAGCGAGTAGCAAAGTGAATTTCTTTCTACATTGACTGTGGAATATTGAGTAAAGAATTTTTCAAAATTCGGAAGTATTATCCACGGGTACTACTGGGCTTGTTTGGTGATTGTACAGAAGAGTAAATTGTTATTCCCTAATTTGAAAAATTCTTAACGTCTCTTTTGCTCATAGCAGTAAGACAGAGAACCTTGTTTAGGATATTGTTTGCGCAGTGAAATTGTGAAAATTGATCCCTTAAAAACGGTTGGCTTTGATAATACACCAATCCTAGTAAGGAAACATTTAAGGTTGAGTCTGGCACTCAACAGGACACATGTTCGATCCTCGGTCTGATCACCGAGATTCCTCTTTTCCTAGGAAATCGGCGGTGTTGTTCTTCCAGAAATATCATGGCTGACTTCCTTCTTGTCCTTGCCCACAGGTCTCTTCAGGATTTAATGATCTCCTAATTTAAAACATCATTATAATCAGAAAGTAGTGCATTTTAGAAACATTCGTAGTGTGCTTGATACAGTTAACTAACTATCCTCTTTGTAAACACTTCTCTTGTGCTTGGAAACACTTTGACATAACCTTAATTAAACCTCAACTGCAGCGTCTAAAATTCAGCAACCAATTTCGATACGAGCGGTAAAGTGCAATGAATGAAAGAAGTGTTCATTTGAATTTCTGAATTTGCGATTGATGTTCATTTATGCTTATCTTGTTCCAGGAGTGAAGGACTTGTTTTCTGCCACTGTTGACCATTGCGGTGACCTTCCACTTGATTTAAATAAGTTCACCTTCCACATTTTTTTCGTCACCACTCCGTTAATATTTATAACACTCGTCAAAAAACAAGAGCCAGAACCTAGCGTGGTGGGTGAGTGGTTAACACTCTGGCCTTTCATTCGGGAGGACGGCGGTTCGAATCCCCGTCCGGGCATTCAGATTTGGGTTTTCCATGGTTTCCCCAAATCACTCCAGGCGAATGCCGGGATTCTTCCTACAAAAGGCCATGGCCGAATTTCTTCCAGGTCCTTGTCCCTCGACGTCGAGAAGGCGTAAGCCACAAGTAAAAAAATTAAAAAAAAAAACGATGGTATTTTCACGGCACTTAATAGGTTGTCTCACTAAATACAAGTGCAATCCAACAATTAGTCATTGTTGGCGCTGTGCAAATAACGTTACCTTTGTTCGGCTCAGAGAATACGCGCACTTCCGAGAGACAGGCGTTTACACTGCAAGTTAACTCACGTACCGGTTTGACAACGCTTATGTCATCACTTTGTCATCAGGGCCTGAAGCCAACCTCTCTGCCTGCCGCATTCTCTGACTCACATCGAAGGACGACAGGAGGAAACCATATTTCAGATTCAATGTCGCCTTTCCCCGCAGAAGAAAAGATAGTACTGTCACTGTATCCGCTACCAAGAGCGAAGAAGTTATATAATTGCATCTCGTAGATGAAACTTCCAGTAGCGTAGTTTATTCAGTGAGGTGTCCTCCATTTTGTTAGTTTATTTAGTAAATTTCAGCACAAGTCACCCAGTCACACTTGCATCATGAGTACAGGTTTAAGGCCAAAGTCTTGTGCTATATCTGGTCCTCAAAGCATAAGCTACTACAGTCCAAAAACACTAGCTGGAGATTTTTTACTGAGGATGTTTCACGTTGTCTTTACCTGTACAATCAGTCTTTACCTGTTTCAGAACGTGGTGGATGAACATCCGGGAGGACTCGTGTTCGAATACCGGTCCAACTATCCAGAATTTTTTTTGTTTTATTGGTATTATTATGTTTTGGTTGTTGTTTTGTTTTTTTCATAGTTTTCCTGAATCCTCCAAAGGGCATGAAATCATTCCTTCCCGCCCTGACGTCAACGAGGCTTAAAGACATGGGCATAGGCCAATGTTGTTATGGCTGCATAACAATCTGCTCAGTGTGTGTCGATTATAGTGTAGAGGATATGTTTTAATTATTTCAGATTACATAATAGGCTTCACAAAAGTCTTAAATTCAGTTGCGTACGTGCAACAATATGCTGGTTCGATTGAGCAAAAACTGCCGTCCGTTAGCTCAGCACCTCGTGCCGACGAGTGGCTGAATTGCACACGCAGCTGAGTTCACTTTATAGCAACTTACTAGCGACCTTCTCATTTGTATTTGATCTATGGAACCGGCAAGCACTGCATCGGATCGCCTATCAATCGATCGCAGGCAGTATTCGCTGATTCTCGTTCAACCATCTGTCTTAAAATGTTTTCTCGATCAGAAACCTAGCTTTTGCTCAAATTACGTCTCGTGTAGTCCACAGATGTATTTTACTTGTAATTGAAGTATTAACTATGTTGCAATAAGCATGGAATATTAGCGGCCTCAATATTTCAGTCGACTAGAATAATAAGAAACCCCGTATGATTATCCGATCCTACGCAGCCCAAATATAGGTGTCAGTTAGCAGAGGAAGATGTGAAGATACAAAAAAACCAGAGATGTTTCACAAGTCTTATGGAAATCAGTGAAGTAACGAGTTTAATAAAAGTACAGCACACCCAACATAGCCATCCGTCAGAGACATTGGAGTAGTGTGTTGTTTACGTTGTGAATTAGAGATGAAATGTAGGTGAAAGTAGAACCAATGCTAGCATACTTGTACAGTTTTGAAGCATACGAACGGAGCTCTCCAAGTTTAGCTTCGTCATCAATCGGACGAACTACAAGCAATAGTACCGTAAGCTCGTAACTCCGTACGCGCTGCATGGTTATCTAGATTGCAACCCATGTCTTCCGTACACAGTCTGCTGATTCCAGATAGAGCACCAAAATTTCCTACATTGCCAGCAATTCATCTGATGATGAAAGATTCTTCTATCTCGTTGACTGGCTTTTGCATATGTTCGTTCGCTTGCAATGTTAAACGGAATATACACTGAAAATTAGGCAAATGAGCGCCAACATCACGAGTTCATGCTCTGCAATTCAGGCCAATAGTTAAGTAAAATAAAGTATTATACTACATCAAAACTTATTATCTCTCATAGCAGTCCCTCCGTACGTTACAAACTTCTCGATAGATCACATTTTTCAAGAAATGCTGCCTGTTTTCGAGTATTTCCTAATTATGGAAAGATATGAATCGGAGAATTGGAGAGTTTTACATGTCATTCGAAAATCTTAAATTTTTTGTTACTGTGTTCAAGCTTTACAATGATTTTGTTTTAATTGTTTGAGGGGAAAGACCAAGTTCGAGGACTTAAAATATTATTAAGATTGAAAGACAGTACCAAATTTTGAATGAACGCATATGGTTCCAGACAAATATGCCTTTATATAATTGGGCCGTCTACCTCAGTGGGATTTCACTTATCAGTTTCCAGCACTAATGTCTTATCTCAAAGTCACTTGTGAGTCACTAGCAGTTTCATAAAATGTACGACTTTTGGCTTCGATGGTTAACACATTACCAATTGAGAGTCTGCGACAGCAGGCGGCGTGGGTCAAAGATGGGCCCGCGGCATGCGAGATACTCTCCAGCGTTCGGAAACCAAACGCGCCTTGGCAGCGTTAGACTTTTACAGTAAGCCAGATAGTTAGCTCAGCCCTCGACTGAAGTCAGGACCACAATCAGCATGAGCTATCGACGCGTCTTCCGCTGGCAGCTAGGCTCTCGCCACGCCCTCCAGCCTCTCGAGAACATATCCAACACAAAATTCCAAGAATTTTAGGTGTAAGAACTACGGTGATTGGTGGTTGAGATGGTGGTCTAAAGTCACATGGTCTAGGTGACTTATGGTTCGCTTGACTCTTCCCTCGTGTGGGTCGCATGGATAAGAAGGTGTGGGAGGGGGATTTACCGTTAAAGTCCAGCGGATCGCCGGGGTGGCTTTGAAGCAGCTTACCTGGCAGCAACTCGGCCAAAATCCCGGCCTATTGTCCCCACGGCGACAGACTTTAGCCCTGCCTTTTGGACCGTTATATCTCACAAAGGGCGGTGCGAAACAACAACGATCGCACAATTCAATATGTCTTATTTCCGCAGTGTCGAGATCCACTCATTTTAATTCACTGCTTCAATGAAAATCCCTTTTTTATAAAGCACTTGCATAAAATATATATACACTGATCGCCCAATCTTTATTAAATTTACTCTAATACTAACAAAAATGAATACTTGCAGTGTGGCGAAATGCGTCACACTACATCATCCCATAGGCTATTCTTTGAGGTCCAGGTAGTCTGGGTTCTAGCCGTTGAAGAATATCTCATAGCACTGATCTCCGTCCGACGAACAAGATGGGAGAGCAGTAAATGTCTGGCTCGAGTTTGGAAGGATGCGCGATAGAATTATCTTCCGACCATCCAGATTTGGGTTTTCAAAAATCACTCCAGGCGAATGTCGGGATGGATACTTCTAAAGGCTACAGCCGTCTTCCTTCCCGTCCATTCCCGTCTATCCTCTCCCGATTGTAACGACCACTACATCGACGAAACAAAAAAAGATACAGAAAGGCGCCTTTCGGAACCGCGAAGTAGATTTTTTGGGACAACTTCGTGGTAAAGTAATAAAAGAGTTTGTTGGAAGTAAAAGATAAAAGGCAGGTCAAGGGAACTATTGACATGCACATGGCATATATTGATGATAAGCAATATTATTCGCTTTTGAATTTCAGTGATTTCAAATAAATATTAGCCAGTAGATCATTAGCATTTATAAGTTTATATCGATTTTGTGGTTTATTTCGTAGTCAGTTTCACGTAGACATTTTTTCAATTTTATCAATTGAAACTGAAAAAGATACTTTTGACACAAATAAAATACTTTTGGATGATATGATAAGATACCTACGATTCGCTTCAAAGTAGTACTGTATTAAATATTAGTGTTGTTGATAGGAACTTTTTAGCGTATTATAAAAGTGATTCTGAATAATTTCTCATTTATTGGGATAAAATCACGTCATTTACACCACTTCAACCGAAGGATTACACGATTTTTACTCCACCAATTTCGTCTACCCCAATAATTTATCATCTCAAATGCTGACAGAAAATATTTAAATCGAAGATGATGTAGTTGCTAATAAAGAATCAGAAATAAAATTAGTAAATTTCCATGTTGTGCTGACTTATCAACGTTACGTATATGATGGGTAGAATCAAACCATATCCGCTTATCTTGTTGCGCAACAGCTGTTAGATCGCTAACAGTGTTAGTAACAGGGAATATACACAGTGTCTCATAATGGCGATTGCATAACACTTGATGATGCAGGTGTTTAGTGAAGGCAATATATCCATCCATGCGGCAGCAGCCACGACCTCGCCTCCAGTCAAGGTCGACGCTACAAGCAAGCGGAATCTGCAAACAGTCTTCACTGTCAAAGCAGAAGCGGCGAGAGATCCATAACTCCGCGATACCATCACCTTTCACGCAGCAATGACAGACAAGCTGTGCAGTACCTACAAGACCGCCAACACTGTCGCGAGACAGATACTGTCTAGACAGCTCACTCTTGAACCCCTTGACACCTGTTGCACTTAAGATGCAGTCCAGATAAAAGGCGCGCATTATTTCTCATCCTTATGATATAGACCTAAGGAGCATTTGCAGAGACGCTACTTGCTGTACAGAACGTTTCTACAACTTAACAACACACACCCTGACTAACAATATATGACAGCATAATCGTCGAAGTAACTGCAAAAGCTGGATAGCGTTTCGTTATTTCGGTCGGGGTTTAATGGAGGTTATTACAGTAAGAAAGCAGATGACTATCGACAAATAACAGGTAGTAAATCAGTCATATCTTATTATTTTATCGTATTCAGTTATTTTTCCTTCGGACCTTACGTCTCGACGACGTCGAGTTTATTAGGGAGATAAATATGGACAAGGAATGGGAAAGAATTCGGCCGTGGCCTTTAAGGGAAACATACAGGTATTCGCATAGGGTGATTATGGGAAACCATGGTAAACGGAAATCTGGATGGCTGGATGGAGATTCGAACCTGCGACTTCTCGAATGCAAGGCCCAAGCGTTATTGCTTACCCAGGAAGATCGGTTTGGTATTCAGAACCATCCTGAGCATTTACCAGGAGTGGTATAGGGAAATCGATGACAATATTGTCTTAGTGGAAAAGTGTAAGTTTATTATAATGAGAAGAATGGAAAAATGAAATAACTAAGTAATATAACCCTGCAGGTCATCATGGTAACATTAATTACTGCTGTAGGATCGTAATTTTGCACGGCGTTGAATATTAATATATTATTAATTGCTGTTATTATCCATTTGTACTATTTAGCAAGATATGCATATAAAACTATAAGTGCTGGGTATAATAGTTACCATTTTCGTGTTGTCAACGTCTACAAACTGAAGTGTTCTCGTGTCTTACATTCTTTTTTTTTTAACATCGTCGAAGTCGATTTTGTAATGTTACACGGAAAATAGAATAAGTCTGGGGTGAATGCTATACTGAGGAAGAAATGACAGCACAAATGCATTGCTGTTGGTTCATCATCAACATTATCTTTTCATTTCCCCGCTTCCATTTTTGACGATCTCTCCGAGATTCCTCCTCCACTATAAGTCTCCAATACACTCCCTTAGTCTCTTTCTGAACCTGATACGTCTATCGTATCCTTGTCTTCCAACAGATTCCATTTTAATAAAAATGTTTCTTATTGATCTCTAGATATAATATTTAAGAAAATTATATCCATAAAACTGTGGAACATTAACATTTGTTTCAATGCAGATGAAATAAATAGTTGGAGATGAAAGAAACAATTTTATAGTATTCAATGTCTTGTAAGGTTAATATGACTAGCAAAAAACTAACTGCGTATGAGATAAGAAGTTAGCGGAAAGAGCGAAGTAAACAATAACTGCAGAATTAGGTGTAAAGCGAATATATAACGTTAATTTCAGGAAAAATCAAGCTAGTGGCGTAAATATACCGTTGAGGCCAGTGGCAAATTTTGTCGGATGGGCACTCTCTATGCACCGGATTTCGAGCAGGAGGGGAGGGGGGGGGGAAGATTCAAACTGAGGAACCCATTATATGGGTGACCTGTTTCTTTAGCTCTACTGCTCCTCCGGGCAGCGATAATGGGTCTAGTCTATTTGAAGTGGCGCGTCGCATTAGACTCGGATCTTGGGCCTCTCTACCTCTGATCTGGGCCCCCCTCTGGCTGGGGGCCCGTGGCATTTTGTCCGTCCTGCCACCTTATTGTCACGCCACTGGTATAATCCATCTATAGTGAGGAAAAACGAAGAAGCTGTATATCCCATAGGCTATTCTTTAATGTACAGGAAGTCTGGGTTCTGGCCGCTGAAGAATAACGCGTAACACTGATCAACGTCCGACGAACAAGATGGGAGAGTAATAACAGTCTGCCTGGCGTTCGGAAGGATGTGCGTTAGAATTCTCTTCCGACCATCCAGATTTGGGTTTTCAGAAATCACTCCAGGCGAATGTCGGGATGGTTAATTCTAGAGGCTACAGCCGTATTCCATCCCGTCAATTCCCCTCTATCCTCTCCCGACTCTAACAATTACGACATCAATGAAACAAAAACAAAAAAGATACAGAAAGGCGCATTTCGGGTCCAATAATTACATTTACAAACAGCATGCTGAAGGTAACAGAGGACCACGATAGTAAATTAGCATTTTATTTCAAGCATAAGGCATTTGTACGTGTAAGAAGTTAGATAATGCAGTGATGATGGTATACCTCAGACTGTAAATAATTTTAAAGTAAAAATGCGTATATGTACGGAAATCACTAAAGGGGCTTGAAATCAATCACAATTAATTAATTACAATAACACTAGAAAGGATTTAAATTAAAAACTCATATGGTTCATAAATTGGAGTGTGTGGCATTAGTCAAACAGGTATAGCATGTCTAGACGAGTTCGTCGTGCAGCATTTGTTTTGCCTGTGACGCCGTCGGACTACTGTGAGTTCATGTTGGATTTTATTTTCGACGTTGTCGTAGCTCTCGTATTTGTTCGACCCTGGACTTTTTAGGTTTCTTGTGTTCCTTTAGACGCGAACTTTCTTCTAATTTCCGTTTTTCATAATCCCGAGCACATTTACTTCTCATATGAGACGATATATTTACTTTTTTGTAATTTTCAATTAAATATAGAACTTATATTCCGAATATTTTTATTATCTCACTTTGCCTCCTAGTAGTGTTTCGCTAGCCTTTTACAGTGACCAATGACACATGAATCAACGTACTAGCTGAACACGTTTCCACCCTACATTAATTTATTACTTTACACAACACCAATTCCAAACAATCACCAACAAGCATTCACACTAGTCCGATGACGTCACAGGTAAAACAAATACTGCACGACTAGGTTGTACAGACATACTCTACCCGTTGTGGGCTCAGCCGTCATCGTAGTTATTAGCGATTCAAATCGACGGTATTTTCTAATACAAGAAAGTTCAACCGGCTATCACCAAACTTAACAAATGTATAGATTAAATACGTTTTCACGTCAAAAGAGATATCCAACCTTAACCGCTAGAATTATATCGCAATGACAATAGGAAGAATAAATAAGGAGGTGTACTGCAGGCATTACACCTGTCTTCTGGGAGAAATTAATAAATGTCTTCTTTAAAAATTGCTTTTTTAAGTATTTTGATTCTAAAATCGCCTTGGCGCCAGGAACGGAGCCAGCTGTTGTTGAGCCAGCTGGTCTCTTCTCCTACTGTGAGCGTGTCGGGGAAATTCATTTCTGCGCTATGAAGAATGGTGTGGGGCAAGACCGCGTTCACTCGGCCAAATCTTCCGCATTCGCCTCAGCTCGTTGAGGGTCCGCACAAAGGGCTCCCAACACGTAACGGCCTGCTTCCCTAGCTGACGTTAATGCGGGCCAGCGCTGACGGAAGAACAAAGAGAGAATGCACAGGCTGCACGTCACAGCATCGTATTGTACTCTGGTCTGCGTGCACTGTCGTATGCACTACGTGAGGAAGTACCGCCATTGTACCCCAGTCCTTGTCAGTCTATTAGTAGTTATGCAGGAAAGTGAGTGGTCTGGTGGCAGAGTGTGTAGGGCCAGACTGGAGATCGTAAGGTCCTCGGTTCGAATCCCTGTCTCAACGGGCGCCCTTATACCAACGTTCACCTCTGGCACAGCTTGCTGTATAATATGAAGTACGCCAGAACGGTTGTGTGGTTCCGATTCCACTTTAAACTGAAAGTGCCTTTTATCTGATAGGGTTACAGGGTTAGGTTACGTTATGAGCAAAGGAACTAGTCGTCCTATTTCTGATTCCAGAGTAGGTATACTCCTTCCGGAGGATCCACCCTATTTTCAGACTGAGGGTCATGCCTAGTTTAGATGAAATTACGGGTCAAACATGCATCAAAGTGATGCAGTTGGTGTGTGTTGTTTCTAGATATATAAGAGTGGTTTTTTTTCACAGTTTCAGGGACGATTGCAGCAAAAGGATGAGACTGGTGGAGATAGAGTCCCGCACTTCCTTCGATTATATCGACACTAGGATGCAGTAGGAGCGGTACCCCGACAGGAAATCGTCTATTACTGATCTGGTACGTCAGCTCATTTTTCTACACAATCGAGATATCCTTTAGAATGGACGGATAAAAGTACTGAATCGTTGTAGAAAGCTTGTGGAGCTCAGATCACAACCTTTACTTATCTTGGCGACCCTCCCAAAACACTCTCAATCAGTTCTTGTAGTTCTGCTTATGGCTGACTGGTGGCACGCAGTCCATTTCGTCGGCTTCCATTGACCAGAAACCAACGGCGTAGAGTTAAGGTGCGTACACACTACGCCAACGAACGACAGCCAATGCGTTGGGGTCAGTGTTGGTCGTCAAGACATTGGCGTTCGATCTCTCGTCTTCATCAAACCAAGAGGTTGGCGTCAACGGATTAGGCCATGTGGAGTCGCAGTTGCCTTTGAAACCTCGTCCAAGTTGCTAGCGTTTTAAATTATAAAGTAATAATTGATGTTTTAATTACAATTTAACGAGCCGATATTATGTGGGAAGAAGAGGATTCCATTGTCACATATGCAGCCTTTATTTTACTACAAGAAGCTGATCAGAAAAACCGAGCGGGGCGGTGTAACGCTTAGCGTTCTCGCCTCGCATTCGGGAGGACGGTGGTTCGAATCCCCGTCCGGGCATCCAGATTTGGGTTTTCCATGGTTTCCCCAAATCACTCCAGGCAAATGCCGGGCAAACCTAGGAATGAGTGCGGTGTTCACTGATATATATATATATATATATATTACTGCGAATTTATCCTGCATGAAGCCCATACTACTATAAGCAAATCATGTTGATTTGTACACTTCATCAGCCCCACTGCAAGTTTTTCATTTGATTTCTTCTCTTTGTCTTTTACGGCGAAAAGATGTCAACAAAGATTCGATTTCCTTCTTCGCATCTTGCACATTAACTTCCAAATGCTCACTTATATCCCTCCAAGCGTCTAATCTCTTCAATTTGTTTTTGTATTCACAGTACGTAGGGTCTCATAATCAATTTTAATGCGATCTTATTATTCCACTCCATACTCAGCACAAATTCTAAGCACACACACCTTAAACAAGACGAACAACGAAATAGTGAACCAAAGTTTGTTAGGTGACCACACCAGGAGGGTATCCCAAGGCCAAACCAGCGCCAATCCTTTGATGTTACCGCCGGTAGCCCGAACCGCAACCAAGGCCAACGGATTCGTTGGCTGCGATATGCCTCCCGTACACACTAAGCAAACCTCTCCTGACGAAGTGGTTGGTCGCCGTTCGTTGGCCGTGATTTGCCTAGTGTGTACACACCTTAAAGCGCACGTTGCAGTGTGTTAGCCAGCAGCAATCCAGGCTCTCTATCAGTTCATGCCAAGACGTCTAGCGTTTCTGATTGTAACGCGTTTTGGCTTCACATTGTAATGAATTCTCATGGTCAAAGTGCATGTACAATTCTGTAATTCTAATCATTTCCTGTTATAATCCCTGATTAGTGGCATATTTTTAATTGCAATCATATCTCCTTCTTGGTGTTGCAATTTTCGTAAAGAGAAGGGTAGGTCAAACTGCTTCTGACTCAATCCTTACAAACTATATGTCCAAGTACGACTAGAACCACTGCTTCCCCAGCCTGCAAATGCTTATCCGGCCATTTTAAGATACGAGATATCACAACTTATACTGTTTCTGGAGTCTGTTGTTACGGTTCATGGCTGATAGTAACACGGGTCCGCCACACACGTCGTATTTCGCAAGGAGGTTTGTCCCAGTTGGAGCTGTTGTCGTGCGCATCGTGCCAGCTTTCGACCGCTGGCGTTCCTGGCAGCGACATCAAAGGACCGCGCAATCTGACATCACATGCGGAGGTTCAGGACGGGCCACCAGGGACCAGAGTCGTGCTATTTTCTCAAGCCACTAGCCACATACGAAGTGCTTCATTTGCAACTGTACTACGTGTCTGCATACTGGCAGTAAGACCACGACACCAGCCAAACTCTGTTGGTTGGATGGGTCGTATCACCGCACACACATTGAATTATAAACACAGCTATCTACCTGTTAAGCAAACAAATGTGATGTGACATAATACAGGGTAGGATTTAAGAGTTTAGTTAGCATAAGAATTATTCTTTACGGAGAAGTGAAACGAATTTTAAATCTTATTCGAGTACATATTTTGCGTGGTTACTTAGTATAGGACTACGACACGAGAATTTTGCGTACATGTGATGAAGTCTGTACAGTGAAGTTCACAGTGAATCTACGGATGAATATCCAATATTGTTGTCACAACTCGTGCAATTGAAACTGAATTTAGGTTACACGAGATCCCAAAAAAAAAAAAAAAAAAAAAAAAAAAAAAAAAAAAAAAAAAAAAAAAAAAAAAAAATCGTGATTTCTCACAATAATAGGATTCGGTTATCGATGTCTAGATTCAAGGATATCAGCCTAACAGATTCGCGGTAAGTATTCGAGTGATATTTAGACACCTACCAGTATGATTTCTTTTTCTTGTCTAGAGTCTTGCTGACCGTGATGACGCTTCTGACGAATCCTAAAGTCAGGTGGAGGCTACTAATGAACCATACCATATGTATACCTGCATTAGTGATCAACTGGTTACGATAAATATCGAAACCTCCCATGGATCTTTCTGCTTGAGTTCGAATATGATTCCCAACTGATGTTAGCAATGCTTAACGATTCTTTCTAATTAGAGGTCTGTCACATATGTTTCAAGCCTCACCATAGTCGTTCTTGAAAAATTCATCTCTAAGTTACTGAGTTTTTGTTTTCACCTCGTCCTGAAATGTGAGGTGGTAATCCACAGATTCAGTGTCACTATATCTTCCGGAGTGCTCAATCTTATTTTCTATAGAGTGCAGAAGCGATTGCATTTCAACTCGAATTGACAAATCATATTTTATCGTTCAATCCCTGTAAGGTTCGGAGCACATTTCTAGGTTCCTCATGGTTTAGTTTCTAGAGATGAATCAATTTATTTGATTTTTTGTTTTACTTTCGCAACATGTAACCATTCACCTCGAAATTATGATCTTTTCTCACAATATCCTGCACAACTGACATGATCCTGAAACTTTAGGAGGTTTTCAGTCCTTTTCATTTCCACGCTAATTCTGTTACGTGAGTGTTAATACTCACTCAACTGACATCCGAACCAAGGGAGGTTACAAACAGTGCTCCCTAGAAATTGATCTCTAAATAAAGGTGCGTTTCAGAGTGTGCTTCAGTGAGCGTATCCGTTTCCTTTTGATCGACTGTTACAGGTTAATATATATCTATATATAGTCCTAAGGCACGTCTTGAAATGGCATCTCTTCTGTGAATCTTCTCCACTCTATAGTCCAACATTCTCTTCATTCTGGTGCAGCTGATTTGCACTTTAATATCGTGCTTCATCTCGTATCATAGACTTTCTCTATTTCTTTTTCCATTTCCTTGAAAAATTCCACAATAATCTGTTAGACAAACATTTCATCATTTATAATTATTTTGTAAGATGTTGTAATTGCTTTGCTAATTACCTGCTTCAGTTCTATCACACAATTAACCACATACAACAGAACTCCAATTATCCAAATCGGTGGGGACCGTACCCCATTCGGATGATAAAAAAATCGGATAATTTGATTCTTAATTAATTATTTTATGTATGTTCAAAATGCCAAAAAAAACTATTTTAAAATAAAAAGAGTTTTTAATCAATTAAAACAAAAGGTAATACTTTTACATGTTAAGCGTACAGTACTTATCAAGTGCTGCACATTAATACAGAATGTACATACCGTACTGTAAATAAAAGTCATTGCTTGCTGAACATCTCGCTTAAAGTAAACTGTTTGACTGTATTCATCTGTTTTCGGTCAGCCAGGTCGCGCATCCGCTTGACAGTGAGAAGTTGCATGTGGTCACACTCGGGCTGACGCTCCATCCACTTCAACGCAGTTTCAAGGCCGAAAAATGCTTGACTAGCTGATGGTCCCATGCCTGCTTCAACTTCGACATTAAGGTCATCTTCTTCCTCGAAACTTTCTTCTC
This sequence comes from Vandiemenella viatica, assembly GCA_031002005.1. NCBI lineage: Eukaryota > Metazoa > Arthropoda > Insecta > Orthoptera > Morabidae > Vandiemenella > Vandiemenella viatica. Next base: position 134,384,649 of record CM061914.1, read on the forward strand.
TCACACTTTCAATAAGTTCATCATCATTTAGGATTTCATACCCAGGGCCTGACGAATCACACACCACCCACTCTCTTCATCTTCAGCACTGACTTCTCAACATCCAAGAATTTTCAAAAGAATGTTTCTGAATTCCTCAAGTGACACGTCATCTGTCTCTTCCCTTTCCTATTCTTCAGTTTCTTTTTCTCCTTTTCATTCTTTTTTCTTCAGTTGGTATGCCTTTCAACTAGTTCCACGCACGTCTTAATGTGACTGCCTTAACCAAGCTTCCGCCATCATGTAAGCGCAATCTTTCAGATTTATTTTTTGTGGTTAGCCCTCCACCAAAAGTTTTCTTAAAAGTTTCCTTCTGTAATGGCGTTTCATTGTTTCGATAAAAGACTGGCCCATTGCTTGTAACAAGCTTGTGACGTTTGAGGGTTAAAAGATTGTTTTAAACTGACCATTCCCTCTTTCCAACAATTCTTCGGTGGGATGAGTTGGTGCATTAATTAAAAAACCGATTCGAATAGTCGTAGTTCGCATAATTGGAGTTCTACTGTACCTCGCTATATCATTCGCGAAATTTTCTCACGAGCCACTTAGTTGGCTTAAATTATTAATAAAATTAAGTTAACGACTATAATTTCACCTTACTTAATAGAATCCAGAGCCGTTGATGACTCGAATCAGCCTTCGTCCTTGAAAGGTGGCGCCCTCACCGAAATTGGCTGACTCGGTTGATGCCCGAGCATGTATGACATCTGAGGAGACAATGCCCGCCCTGACTGTAATCACATACCTCCGCAGAGCGCCTAATGAGGCTGCGACATTAGCATTCACCATCGCTCATACGCGCAGACGCGGCGCGGTATAAATATTGCATGAGGCTGTCGGCCGTGTTTGATTAGCGGCATTGTGTGCTGCTTAGCACAGTGCTAATCTCCTGATTATTATCTCGCTCCCACAGACCACTTATGTCACTGCGCATTAATCTCTGCCCTGTGTTTACTAACCTGGAAAGACTCCCCCAGACAGGCTGCAATCTCTCTGTAATTGCTGACGGTTTATAAAATTATTGTTCTGTAATAAACGTCTCACATACTTTTACAGAGGATACTCGCTACAGCGGAGGCTGCAAACATGGACCTGGCGTATAATTTGGACTAACGAGCGTTTCTCGACTGGGATAATGCGAGGCTATTGCGAATAGACAAAGTAGTCATGTGCAATTTTCATCCGCATCGTTTACGGCAAATGTGCGGCACTTAGGTTCTTACGGCAGACTTAATGCAGACCTAACTCTCTGATTTAAACTATTTTCATACTTTGAAGCGTACTTAGCATATAAGAAAGGGGTAAATATAGATCCTCTTAAAAATCCCTTAGTAAAAAGTAGCTAACTTGTCCGTTAGTTTCAGGTTGTCGGAGATATTTATCAACCATAACAATCAAAGTCATAAAATGACGGATCGACTGTGCACAAATTATGAGCTAATCATAAAAAGGTAGCATTGTGGAAGTATATAAATAAAAAAGGCTGTCCAAGTAATTATTTTGAATCTTTAGCAACTTCCATGCAAGGTGCCGCCGCATTATCAGGGCAATCCTATTTTGTGTCTCCATTCTTATTTCCATACTAGCTGATACCCGCGAGTTCGTACGCGTGGATTAACAATTTCTTTGCCAGAATTGAATATAGAAAGTTGTTGGTAACGAAGGATTGGTCCCAAACAACACGGAGTCGGCATAATATGACAGGAGATTTTAACCGGAGACCACGATCCAAACAGCAGTAAGCAAGAGCTTTAACCACTGAGCTACCAGACCGCTATATGGAAAGACAGTACAGAGACCTACACAACCTACGCGTCTGTCTATCACCATTCAGTAATTTTTCGAAATTATGAGATAACATATATTATTTATACAGAAAATTTTTCAACCAAATGTAGACAGTACTTTTCTTCTTGTTTCAAAGGATAAGTGTGCAAACTTTCATCGAAATCGGATGAAAACTGTGGATTTGTATGAAGAACAAACAAACAAACATTCATCTTTATACATATAGATATTCTTCTTTGCCTAATTTCCAGTGTGGTTGGTTATTGTTTTGCTACCAGAAATACTTACAAAAATACCAATGATATAAGATAGTTACATATTGTAATAATATAAATAATTACGTACGTTATTTTATGATCGTTAGTATAATGGCTTGACGTATGACCTGTTCTGCTCGAGATTTCGCTACAGAGCAGCTATTACGCTGAGCTGGCGGGTATCAGCAGGAAGAAGACCCGGGCGGCTGGGCTAACCTGGCGGAAAGGAATGCCTGCGATTAATACGGCGGAGGAGGAGGTTCTGTCTGTCTGTCTGCAGCCAGTAGGAAAAACGACAAGGCGCGCCGCGGCGGCGAAGATGAATTTACTGCGTGAAAGCCAGGTGGGGTTCGTGGGAAAAGGAGCTTCGCGGAAGTACAAGCCCGGCTCCTGTTATCTGGGTTTCCAGAGCAGTCTATGCCTTCTTACTACTTTACTTCACAGACACTGAAACAATTTTACTTCTAGCCAAAGTTGTTTTCGTTCGTTTGATCTACACCTTACCTCATGATTAATTGACTTTCGGGTTATGCCGCGTTGTTTATTTCATTACCTAAGCTTTCGGCTGGTATCCTCCAGCCTTCGTCAGAGATACTGTTTATGTTGACATAGCAACGAGCGCCAAGCATCGCAGAGTAAAAGGCCGATATCTTCGTTGATGTTGTTGGTATTTTTTAAAATTTCTGCTGCCTCTTTCACCCGTCGGGGCCACCATTGGTCTTCTCTCCACAGTAGCCTCGTTTCTTATCCCATGATAATAATGTGCCAACAAAATTCGCCTGTCTCCCATACATACAGGGTATCACAGACCGGATTGGGAAACTGTTAAAGCGGGTGGAGGTGCGAATAGTATATAAGGCTAACTGCAAACTTGGTCAGTCACTGACAAAGGTAAAAGACAGATTACACCCACACCAGATTATGGGTGTTTAAGAAATCCCCTGCATCTGTGGCAGTGTTTATATCGGCGAGACAGGTCGCACTGTGACGGAGAGACTTAAAGAACATATCCGCCACTACAAATATAACAACAGCGACAAATCCGCCGTAGTCCGCCATGCTATTAATACCGGGCATGAAGTAAAATTTCAAGAAACGAGGCTACTGTGGAGAGAAGACCAGTGGTGGCCCCGACGGGTGAAAGAGGCAGCAGAAATTTTAAAAAATACCAACAACATCAACGAAGATAGCGGCCTTTTACTCTGCGATGCTTGGCGCTCGTTGCTATGTCAACATAAACAGTATCTCTGACGAAGGCTGGAGGATACCAGCCGAAAGCTCAGGTAATGAAATAAACAACGCGGCATAACCCGAAAGTCAATTAATCATGAACAAAGATGGCCGTGGAAGTCTGAGGAATCATTTAATACACCTTACCTGTTTCCATTAGTCTATTCAAATTTACATAACCATCGCAACTTTTATCCTCAAGTTCTTTATATGTGGCGTTCTATCAATAGACGGTTCGCTGACACTATATATGTATCTTCATTTCTGCAAATAGCTTCATATCATCAACGCTCCCTCTTCACTCCCAAATCATTTCTTCCATCGTATTTCCAATTGTCAATGACATTCTTCCATTTTGTACGTGTCCTAACAAATTTAGTTTAGTTTCACTCTTCCGTGATCGCACTGTTTCTTAATTATAGTATCATTTTGTATCTCTTAATGTACGTTTGGGCCAACTGGGACTACGTTAAACCTTCGTTTGACTTCAATTTACTTTAGACGTGTACACAACGGTGCTACACCAAAGGTTGTTAGACCTAGAGGGACCTACAGTTTAACGTAAAATCCGAAACACTGAAGCGTTCTGGCGTTGTTCACATTACAAGCAAATTGTGACCGAGCGTGGTGGTGTAACGGTTAGCGTTCTGGCCTCGCATTAGGGAGGACGGTGGTTCGAATCCCCGTCCGGGCATCCAGATTTGGGTTTTCCATGGTTTCCCAAATCACTCCAGGCAAATGCCGGGATGCTTCCTTCAAAAGGCCATGGCTGAATTCCTTCCCATTCCTTGCCCCCCATCTTTTCCCGTCTCTAAAGACCTCGCTGTTAGAGAGACGTTAAGCAGATAAAAAAAAAAGATGCAAAATTGTGCCAGAGGTGAAAGTCCGGTTAAGGACCAATGAAAATTCCCGCCGAGACAGGGATTCAAACCGGAGACCTCTCGATCTCCAGCCACTATGACTCTCTTACTATCATTTAATTTTCCCTCTGTCTCCATACACTGGTTTAATATAATTTAAATTAACAAGCCTCTAAGCTCCTCCCGTCTCTGTAATGGCCGATTTATCTAGTACCTACCTTCAAACACTCCATTCCATACACGTTTTCCCAATTCAAAATCAGTTTTGTGTTACAACATCCTCTCCTTCCATTTAAAACTTTCTATAGCTCATTAATCTAATTAAGACTTTTTGAATCCTGTTTATTTATGCAAAGTATTTGAGTAATCTAAAACAATGTTCTTTTTTTGTTAAAGTGTTAAAAAAAAACCTTATAAAAATCTTAAATGGTATAATGGTACCGAATAATTATTTTATACTTATTTTAAAATGATTGCTTTATTGTAGTTCAATCTGCAAAACAGAGCATTAAACATTTTATACGTGTAGTAAAACATTATGATAATGATTTTAAAAAAGGTTTTTGCAGTGGTGTGCATACAAGTAATAGACAAAATAAATGCAGGGAATATTATTTAATTCGTTAATTACAATAATTGTTCAAAATGGCCACCTTTTACTCTTATGCACGCCCAAAATCTTTTGATAGATGGTCTTTTTATTCGGCGAGAGCATGCCCTTTGTGGTTAATGTGTTTCTATACACTTTTTACATATGATTTTTTATAGTTTTTTAACGTTTTAAGAAAAAAGTACATTTTTTAGATGACTCAAACATCCTTGAGTAAATTTAAAAAAAAAAACATTGTTCAAAAAGTCTTAATTTGTAGAAATGGCATTGAATAAGTTGAACAAAGTCGCATGTTAAAAAAATCAGTACCTCGAAAGTGTTGGGTTTTTACTAAAATAAAATTTTGTCATCTAGCAGGACATCATGTGACCTGTATATGGTTTCAGGATTATCCTTTTATTTTTGGACACCCTGTATATACAATAACTGCTCGTTTAAAGATATAAGATGCCATAATTCAAGACCGGGATTTGAATCAGGGACTTTTCGATCACCGGTCAGACACCTTAATCACCAACCCTTCATACCGTTCCCAATTGCGAAATAAATATTCCACTAAACTGTTTATCTGTTAAATGAATGTTGTACTTTGTATGTGACAAAATGACTTGTTCCACATTCCCTGATCCGCAGGCACATTCTGGGACAAGGGGTGATTGCCGTGTATGGCTGTTCTGACCTTTTCGTAAGCAGCTAATAGCTGTCTACGTAACAAGTCACTAACCGGTCCGAAGATACTTTTAATCGGATTATGAAGTAACTACACGCCGCGCCGAGCTGGGAGTAGACAGGGTTCCAGGGAAAGGTCACTCGGGAGAACGGTTCGTCTGCAAAATCTCGTAACAAGATTAATGCCGGCCGCTTTCTGATCCCATCAGGATTAAATAAGTCCAAAATACTTTGTGTTATGTAAAATAGAGTCACTGTTACCCGGGATACTTTAAAAAGGATTTTACACCTTTGAACGCAAATAGCTGTATATTTGGATAGATCACACAAGCGAAATACGGACAGTGTCATTAAGCCCCGGAAATCAGTTATTTCCAAATTCAGTACAGTAAATACGGAGTTATTTATTATGAGTCCAGCAGGATTTTTGGGTTGAGGGGGAAACATGAGCTAGATCTCCAAAAATACTCCTCACATCCCCCCCCTCCCCCACATACACAAACACACCAAAAAAAGAAAACAGCTCAAACTGGTGTGACATTCTCACAACCGTCCAATCATTTTTGTTATTAATTTTTGATTTAATATTATTATTGAATTAATTTACTTTGATTAATTGTAGGTTCTACTGTACGCTTCTGAAGGTAATTTAGTTCCCGCTTAGCCTAGCTTCAAACTTTTTTAAAAAAAATTTAAATCGAAATTAATTATATTTTATTTAAAAAACTGCAAGTAGAAGCACCATAGAAAATCTTCCATTATAATTACTGAATTAGTCTAACCACATTACAACTATATCACTTTTTATGTTTCCCAGATATAGTAAGAAAATTTACATGTGCACCTAAATCCTTAATTCAGGTTCCCCTTCTTTGGTTTCCTTATCTTACCCCTCTAAAAATCCAATGTAGTTTAATGAAAAACCTGATATTGTGTGATGTTTGCTCTCGGTAAAGTTGGTCTTACTTAAGACCCATTGACACTAGCGGTCAGCTCAGCTCAGCTCAGCTCAGGTCAAACTACGTGGTCCGCTCAGGTCAGGGCAAGGCAGGTCAAACCGAAGATCAACAACGGTCAAGACCTGAGCTGAGCTGAGCTGACCGCTAGTGTGAACGAGCAACGGTCAGGTCAGGTCAGATCAAATGGGCGCCAAACGTCTGAAAACTACGCTAGTAAGCAATAAGAAAGATTAATAAATTATAAATAAACATTTTAACTGTATGATAGTTCTGTTTATTATAAAGTCGGCAAAATTTAATATAAATTAAAATATTATTACCCATTTTAGTACTGCCAAGTTACAGATCCCGTTTTCGAATTTTTAAAAAAGTGAATTTATTTCTTGAATCAGAGGTTTCTGTACCAGCGTTAACACCCAAACAAAGAATATTTCTCTCATTTGCTGCAACAATGACATAACTAAAAAACGAGCTGTCTTGAGTTATAATCTTAGGATGGACCATTCTCGCAAATACTGCAACTGATACTGTACATTTTCCTTCTTTTATATTGTATTATTTCAATAAAACTTGCAGATAAGTTATTTTCTAATGAATGCACGAGAAATCTCAATAATTGGTCCTTCTATAAAATTGACGTTTTTTAGTTGTATCACTGTTGCAGCAAATGAGCGATTTGTAAAACAGCGTTACTCTCGTTCATCCTGAAATTCAGTTTCTACATGGCATGAAATTTTATCCTTCCGTAAATAATTGTAAAAAATAAATGTTGGTTAAATTAAGTTATCAATTAATCCTGGAGCAGAATTGATTTTTCTGAAATAAATTCGAAATCTTTTAGTCCTAAAATATCAAAATCATTTCCCACCACTCGTTTCGCACGGCATAGCCGGTAGTTAGCATTCTTTTTTCTCTTGATCTATTTACGCTTGAAAAACTGGATGCACTCAGAACCGTCCTCTTTTTGACCTTGACGTATTTTTTTAGGCTCTTGATCCAAAATCATTGCGATTTAATCGATGTTGGGGTAGAAAACGACATTGTTCACTATGAGCAACTGAAATGGTGTGGCCTCGTCTACGATTTGATCTGACCTGACTTGACCTGAGCTGACCGCCACTGTGAATGCTCTCCTGGATCGTAAGCTGAGCTGAGCTGAGCTGAGCTGAGCTGAGTTGAACTGACCGCTAGTGTGAATGGGCCTAAAGAAATAAGAAGATGCCACAATGTCGCCATTCCTACTTAGCAGGTTCGGAGTACAGTGCTGCTGTATTCATAACGAAAGCGTTAGTCCTCAATGTATTTAATTTAGTCAAATTGCGATGGAGCATATACTCCGATGGAAATTCCCATAGAGATCTAATTATTTTCTTACTTAATTATCTTATATAATTTGAGTGTTAAATTCTTCCCGAATCTTCAGCGTTTTTATTAAATTATTCATCACTTCACTTGATAATTTGTTCCAATCCCTGACACAAAAGAAAATTGTTCCCAATCTCTTATGTATAAAATCGAGTGGAAGCTTGTGGTCATGTCATCTTTTCCCTTTAAGCACTATTCATAATTCTTTGACCAGTATCCTTCCAAGCCCCATCACCAACATATGCCTTGTACATTCCCAGCACTCTCTTCACCCTCCTCTTTTCTTCCAATGACTCCCAATCCAGCTCCTTTATCATATCAGATACTGACTCGGTCCTACAATAATTTTCACAAACAAATCTACTCCTTTCCAACTCCTTTCTTTCATCCCCAACATGAGGGTCCTAAACTACTCCACCATACTCAACCAATGATCTAACTAAAATTTTGTAACCCAATTCATTAAATTCTCTAGTAAGGGTGTACTACATCACTCCCTCCAGTAACCTGCACTGCACGGTTGAGTTCATTGTCAAACGTTATGGCAAGATATTTATGGTACAGCAGGTCATCTGTACGTAACACTATATCGTGATAAACAGTTACACGCTGTTTCTGTGTAATCTATTCTGTTTATAGATGTTGTGTGTCCACTTTTATGCTACTGTAACGTGCTTACTCCAGCCTGTAGACTCCATACAGAAAATACTGCTACTATACATCTGTATTTACTGTGAAAATAATGGGAATTAGATCTGAGGTGATCACTTCTAATATGCGTGAAGCGTTCAGAAGCAGGACATGGGTAGGGTGCAGAACAGAAATACTGGCTTCCTCAGTAAGCTGTTTACGGTGCTTAAACAACAGTTTGCTTGACGAATATTATCAATAAATTACCCACAGGTGCGTCTGACAGCGTGCGTGGATTCCGCAATACCTGTCTGGCGAGCTTCTCTCCATGTTGCCGCAATTTGTCGGCTTCCTACTGTGAGGCAGATCACAGGGAGCGAAGCCGCTCATCCGTCTGACCGAGAAGTGACCCCTGTGACCCCGGAGAAAAGCGCCGCGTCTTCATCTGGTGCACAGTAGTTTCCGCACAACACATCCCTCGACTGGCAAGCGATGTTCGGAGCAGGAAGAATAACACAGTGCGATCTTTTTTTTTTTTTTTTTGATGCAATCCTCCAGTTGTTCCTATATTGCGCTGACCTCTTCATCTCAACACACCCTTACAATCCACGTGACGTCCTCAATTATCTGCTTCATATATTCTTATCTAGAGCTTCCTCTACAGTTCTTATCTTACCTTTGACAAATTAACCAGCCCTGCATGTCTCAAAATATGACCTGCCTACTTGTATCTTCTTCCCATAAGGCTCTTCCACCAACTTCTTTCCTCACCCATCATTTCCAAAGCTTGTTCATTTCATACTTGATCTGACCACTTAATTTTCAGCATCCTTCCATAGCACCACATTTCAAATGCTTCATTTTCCTTCTTTCTGGTATTCCTAAAGTCCATTCTTTGCTACCATTAAGCACTGTGCTCCACTCATAGTTTTTAGAAAGTTCTTTTAAGTCCTAGATCAATATTTGAAACTAAAAGATTCTTCTTTTTCATGAAGGCTATTTTTTGGTGCTATTCTGCTTTTAACATCATTCTTACTTTACTTCCCATGAACCAGAACTCACTTACTTCTTCTAACGCATTCCGATTCTATTTTATATTTAATGTTATATTATTGGCATCTTTTCTGGTACATTTCATAAATTTCACATGATTTGATTTGTATTAAGTCCAAAGCCTTCCTTCAGAATTTTGTTCATGCAATTACTCAGCCTGTTCTGCTAACAAGACAATGTCATCAGCAAATTGTAGTATACTGACTTATTCTCCTAGAACCCTTATGACACATTCAAAATTTTCTTTCATTTCCTTTATTCTTCCACTATGGTAACTATAAATGAGGACAGACAAAGCAACCATCGCTTACCATCGATAAAGGAAGAACCGAACACAGGTAACGAATAAACGGTAGAGACAGGAGACATTGCATCGTACGTGCATTTGGCACGTTGGAAAGATATATTTTTGTTTTTGTTTCACCCCTTTTCTGTGTATGGTTCCGTGTACTGAAAAAGAAACTGTGACTTTTGTAGCCTCTTTGTTGTCGCTCTGTCTGTCAATGGCCGCTTACCGTAAGTTAAGAACTTCAAATTTCCGCATCATATATATCCTTCGTTGGTCCAAAATAAAAAATCCTATTAATTTTTTTGTAAATTATATAAACGGGATCCTCTGAAACTGAAGGATAAAGAAAAAAAAATCCTCTACCTTATCCTACCTAGAGTTCGTCACACAGAAAACTTAGATTTTTTCCGATTTTTATTCGCTGGAGGATATGAATGGTCTTCAAAATTGTTAATTTTAGACGATTTTTGATACGTCAACTAGAAACCATAAATTTGTCTGAAATATCGATCAGGACCAGTGGCGTAGCTAGGTCAACAAGGGCCCCGGTGCAAAAAATTTATTTTGGGCTCTCAGGCCAGATGGGCGACCTTTTTTTGCTTTGTGTTGCTGGTAAGGGGCCCCTGAGCTCAGAATGGGGCTCCTTGAGTTGTGCTTAGGGGTCTCCTGAGCAGTGGTTGGGGCCCCCTGAGCAGTGAGAGGGCCCTTAGAGAGGGACTTCCTGTGTCGTCATAGGGGCCCCCTCAGACGACTGTAGAGCAAAAAAAGGTCGCCAGTTTGCCATGAAAGCTCGTTTTTTTTTATTTTTTTTTATTTTATTGTATTAACGTCTCTCAACATCGAGGTCTTTAGAGACGGGAAAGGATTGGGGGCAAGGATGGGGGCAAGGAATGGGAAGGAATGCGGCCATGGCCTTTTGAAGGAAGCATCCCGGCATTTGCCTGGAGTGATTTGGGAAACCATGGAAAACCCAAATCTGGATGCCCGGACGGGGATCGAACCGCCGTCCTCCCGAATGCGAGGCGAGAACGCTATCCGTTACACCGCCACGCTCGGTATGAAAGCTCGTGGGCCTCTGTACTGTGCGCTTGGGGGCCCCCAGAGGAGCACTTTGGGGCCCCCACAGATATGCTTGAGGGCCCCGGTGCACTGCACCGCCTAGCCCCATAATAGCTACGCCCCTGATCAGGACTTTTATTTAAACAAAAATGTGATTGTATGGCTGCGAACAAAACCAGCTAAGGTATATGAACGAAACTTTACACGGCGTTGTACAGGGGCGGATCCAGAACCTTCTCGGGCCTCGAATCCGTAGAGCTAAAAAAAAAAAAATTACAATGTCGGAGGTGGACCTAGATACTTTTGGGGGGGGCTTGAGCCCCCTAGTCCCTAGCCCCCTAGTCCCCCCCCCTGGATCCGCCCCTGGCGTTGTAAATAAATAAACTTTTGGGTCTTCCAGCTGCGTATAAATGTGAGACTAATGGGACGTTTCGAACGAATCTCTCTCTGCCCACAGTTTCAACCAGAGGTACTACTGAATAACTCTTTGCTTACGTGGTGCCGCGGAAACGGTAGAAGACAAAAGTTGACCCAGCGCGAAGACGTCATCTTTTTCCAAGTCAGTTACAGATGTTTTGAAATAAAGCTGTTTTGATTTGGATCGCTTGCGTCTCACCCCACCACTCGTTGATAAAATAATTCTGATTTTGTCCGGCCAGTTGAATTTCGGTGCAATTTTAGTTCTAGTGCTCGCTGAAGTGTTATTTCAAATTCGAAATGTTGTACGAAGTAGCAGTGTACAATAAGCTTTACTAGACTTATCTAAAATGCTTTTCAAATGAGTTTTCACTATCCAATGAATTTCAGATATCTTTTAAGCAGAACAAAGTATTATTCCTTGGTGATTTAGAAAGAAAGGTGACAGAACTGCATCAAAAAAAAAAAAAAAACGAAATATGCAACTCTTCATAGCTTTCTTTTCGTGGCAGGTATAGTTTGTTCTATTTCATCAATTAATGAACAATGATGAGCGAGATAAGGAGAATGTTTTTAGTAATACAGAGAAGAAAAGGATCTCTGGTTGAATCTTAGAAAGAGGTTTTTTCCCAGTAATTGATCATTTGCAGGAATGGCTAGCGTCAACATTTGGCTCAGTTTATTTATAATTATAAAAAAATTGATGAAGCAAGTATCAGCTGTGTTCATTATAAACGCAAAGATTGTAACGATAGTCTGATAAGAGAAAACAGTACAAAATGTCTTCAGGAATTAATAGGGTAAATAGCCTCGTACCACAGAAGAGGGGGGGGGGGGCGTTGGGGCAAAAGCCACGTCAGGTTACGTGGTGGAGAGAGGGGGTTCAAGGGAGGTCAAAATGAACCTACGTAGTTTATGGACGCTCCATTATTGACAGCTCTCTCGGTCCAGAATGTATCTAAGTATTCTAATGGATTGCGCAAGTATCTGATTAGAATTGAACCACAGCATTAGCGAAGCGAGCCCCAACTCTGCGCTGCTTTGGAAGGATATGAAGTGGATTTCACTACATAATACGTAAACATATCACCATTAATTTTTGCAACCTATTCAGTATCTGTGAAAGCCATTAAAGTACGGAACGCTAAACGTACGAGCCTAGACTAGTATTTCACGGGTTTTAATAATCCAATTTAGTCGGGTACAGCAGAATAATACAGAATAATATCCCAAGTTGCAGATTAATCTGTGTATTAGAGCAGTTTTCGATATAGCGATTTAAAACAATTTGTCACTTATTGATGGCTCCTGAATTATGTTCACAATTTTCTCAGTAATCTCTGTGTGTGTGTATGTGCATTTGTCATTATTGTTGCATGTTGGTCTACTTTTAGCTTTTTTTTTCTCCCAATCAGACGACGTTTCCAACTTTGTAAGAAAAACGTTGTAGTCGAACTGAATATATTATGGTAATTCTAGGTGCATTATAATCCATCATTATTTTGATTCTATTTCTTTAATAACTCTTGTGAAATGTTATCAATTTACATGAAATTTGACAATTACAGGAGCTTAATAGCCAAGAATAGCTCCCATAACAATAGGATAATCACAGATTACTAGTGTCGGTTAATAACGGTTTATGACACATGGCACATTTTTAGGAGGTTATACTACCAATATCTCCTAAATTTAATATTCTTCGGCATAACCTGGTGTCTTACATTTGAATAATTACCCTTTCTTTATAAACATATTTAAAGACAGATTTATTGCTGGTATTTTTACTGGCTTCAGCGATTTCTCTGAGTTCTGTCAATTTTTAGTTGTAAATATAACTATTTTGCAGCTAGGAACCAATATATATCATGGCTACCACATTGAAAACAGTCGGGCATCCAGATTTGAGATTTATCAGATGTGCATAGAAACAGGACCTAAGTCATGGTTCACCGTTACAGTGCTGTAGAAGAAAGTCGGTGCCGCTTAACCGTCGCAGAACGAATTTCCGGTCAGCTATTGTCAGCCGTATTCTTCCGGCCGTCACGCGTTGTGTAGTTCTTACGTAAGTACATGCTTGTAGTAGCCTTCAGGAGAAAGCGTGTGCACCACTGTGGGTACGTTACCAGTAACCAGACAGCACGGCGACTCTAAACTGTTTAAAGAGCCTTCGTTCCGTGGCAGCCAGGCTTCCCTTCCAGTGAGTTCGATTCATTGCTCAACAACCTTAGCGTCTAGTCTGCAATGTACTGTACATTCGTGGTCGAGTGCGTTAAGACATCAGCGTGTTAGAAACGATGATCTACAATGGGTCCAGGTTCAAACTTAGTACCTAATTGAACAGCTGTCATAAATCAGTTCTATTTTCCTTATCTTTTCGCTAATGATAGGTTAACTCAAAAACTATCATATATATTATTTCTAAAAGGTGTTCTTTTTTTGTCACGAGCCATTTAAGTCCATTCATTCCTAAACTAAATCGATAAATAAGGTATCATAAAGATTAAGGTCCCTGCTTTGATGAGATAATATTTTAAGAAAAGAAATTTTATGTTTTTGACCCTTAAAGGGTTAAAGTTTCATTATTTTTCAAAATGTGATTTCTGTCAGTGTCACGAGCCATTTATGGTCCTTCATACCTAGCGAAATCGATAAATGAGGTAACATTTTAAAGATTGATGTCACCGCTTTGGTAAGATAATATTTTAAGAAATTAATTTTACGGAATTAGTCCCTTAAAAGGTAAAAGTATCATTATTTCTAAAACGTGTTATTTACCTCCCTTGACATCTAACCGAAATCGATAAATGAGGTATCGTTGTAAAGATTAAGGTCTCCTCTTTCGAGTTTCGTTACATCATATCTTAAAACAGAAATTTTTCTGAATTAGATCCTTCAAGGGTAAAAGTATCATTATTTCTAAAACTTTTATACATTTTTTATTTTCATATTTTTTAGTTTTATTTATTTGTAACGAACCATTTATTTTCCATGATCACTAATCGAAATCGATAAATGAGGTGTTGTTTTGAAAATTTGGTAAAATCATATTTTAAGAAAGGAATTTTCGGGATTTCGACCCATGAAGAGCAAAATTATTCACTATTAAGGTCACGCGTTTGAGAGAGTTCAGAGCCATGCCGCTAGGTTAACTGATCGCGTTATCGCTAGATAGTAGAAGCATATATGGCAGAGACACGGGTAAGCTGTGTGTGTTTGCTAAAGTGAGGAGCTATTCGGAAATTTCTTTCTGTTAAGGAAACATTTGTTTTTACACGCTTTATATTAGCTTGACTTGTATGTATGTATGTATCTATGTATGTATGTATGTATGAATGTAACGGAATTTTACAACTCCATTTTGACCCACTTCCAGATGTCCGAGCTGTTTGAAATTTGGCACACATATTAAGAACCGGTGACAATACAATAATTTCATAGCTATATCCTGCTATTCTCATTACTTTGACAGTAACAACAGAAAAATGGTTGAATGTCTTGGAATTTTGCAATTTAATTTTAACCCAATTCCAGATGTCCGAGTTGTTTGAAATTTTGCTCATGTATTGATAACTGATTACAATACAATAATTTCATAGCTATGTCTTGATATTCTGATTACGTTGACAGGAAAAACATAAAAATTTTGCACACGTTTTAAGAACCGTTGACAATACAGTAGTCTCTTAGCAACGTCCTGCTATTCTCATTACTCTGACGGTAACAATAGAAAAAATAGTTTCCATGTAATGGAATCTTTCATTTCAGTGTTTACCCGCTTCCTGACGTCCGAATCGTTTTAAATTTTGCACACTTATTAAGAACCGATAAAAAATTCAATAATTTCACTCTCACCACGTTGTCAGTGTATCCTATACTTGATGGGATTACTGAGTTAGGCAAATGCAGCCGCGACATTAGTGCACAGGTGAGATTCGAGAAATCTTCGTCATTTGGCGGCCACACCCTTCGGAGATTTCCCACCCAATATAGCCATCATCATCATCATCGTTCTCCAGTTTCCCGGGTGTGATTTACGAGCCTTGGTTGCTGTAGACGATCGTCTTCTGCTGTCTCCTATACAGAAAGGTTTCTCTGTCTGAAGTCGCTTAACGTGATGTTGAACAGTAAGTATTCGAAATATTACTTCGTACTATTATGGAAAAGTAGTCTTCCTCGTTTACCGTGCTATTGGATCTCTTGTTGAGTTGACCATTTAATTGTATTTTACTCGTGGCAATAATAATTAATAATGAAACTACAACTCAAAGAAAAAGAGAGATTGGTGAAGAAAAGCCAACAGTAAGAAACATACTATTTAAAGTATCTGAACTAAAAAGTTAAAAATAAAATTGTAGTTTAAAAAACTAAAATCACGCTTTCGTAGTAACGTGAACTAAAAGGTTAAAAATAATATTTAAATATAAACATTTTGTTTAACAGTGATAGGACGTCCCACAATTCAGGATAAATTAATTTTTTTGAATAAGCTTAAAGTATAAAGTCACTGATTACAAAATTAACTTTAATGTTAAAAAAGCGTGGGGTGCGCTCTACATAACTTTTGACAATGTCTCTGTCTTTACAAACAGCCAACGATAAAAAATATAAGACAACTGAAATAGCACCCCATGCTTTTTTAGGCTACATTAAAGTTAATTTTGTAATCAGTGACTTTATACTTTAAGCTTATACAAAAAAATTAATTTATCCTGAATTGTGGGACGTCCTATCACTGTTAAACAAAATGTTTATATTTAAATATTATTTTTAACCTTTTAGTTCACAAAGCGTGATTTTAGTTTTTTAAACTACAATTTTATTTGCTATACAATTCCTAAGTAACATTTTATTTGCGAAATTTTTGCAGGTGCTAGGATCGCATTAACGCCAGATAGCAAAACCAAATATCACAGAGATATGGATATTCTGTGTGTGTTTTGTTCAGCTTAGTTGTATTCCAGTTCGATATTCATCGTATTTTATTTGTGAAATTTTTGCATGGGCCATCTAGATCAGTTTGAAAACAATCTAACGCGTAACATATAGAAGAAAATTTAACTGTTTCCAGCCCCATCGCTTCCTCCCTAACTAAAGTTTTCAAACCTACCATACCCTTTAAGTCAAGAATATCAGAGCTTATGCCCGCCCCGTTGACCGAGGTGGTTATGGCGCAGTAATGGTGTCCGACTTCTGACGCAGACCTGCCTTACAACCTAACAGTCATACTAGCTGAATGAACAACTGATAATGGACCGAGCGTGGTGGGTGAGCGGTCTAGCAGTCGGGAGGACGTTGATTCAAACCTCCCATCCGGTCATCCAGATTTCGATAGTCAATGGTTTCTCGAAATCAATCTAAGTGAATGCTAGGACTGTTTCTTCGCAAGACCAAGGCAGAATTCCTTCTCTTTACTTGGCCCCAGTTCTTCCCCATTCCCTCCATTCTAATGAGTCAACGTCGACGAAGCGTATAGGCATAACACAAAGACTATTATAATTCTTCCTTTTGGATTGCATGCTACAGCGAAATTATTACCTCTTTACGTTGCCTGGTATATCTTAGGTGGACTTAGCTCAGCAGCAATCATTAATAAAGATATTACAGCCCATAATCTTTGACCATTATTTACTATTTCCATTCCAAAAAGGTCACATTCCATTTAATTGTGTACTATAGTCCACAAGCTTGATATTAATTAATTAATTTTATTTGTTTATTTTCAACTTGTAATGTTATGACCTGGGCACGAGAAATAAATAAATCTTCTTCTTCTTCCAATCCAGTTTCAGGCCTGGTGGCCTGTTACGGTCTCAATGCATCTTCTTGGTGGTCTTCCCACATCTCTCCTGCCTCTGGGATGGCATTTGAGAATTTTTCGTGGGATAATAATAAATAAATAAATTCCAAAAGGCAGGTCATTTGCTGCGTGTATTCTGCCTTTGTGTGTCGTAATAGTGTTTCCATGAAAGTATTTAATTATGGTCAAATAAACAACTTACGCTTAAATAATTAAACAGTTGCAGGGTGATCTGGACAGGATATCTAGTTGGGTTGGTAAACATGGGATGAAGATAAATGCAAAGAAGAGTCAGCTTATTAGATACACAAATCAAAAACAAAAGGTTAATTATGAATAAAAGGTGGGGAAAGAATTGCTTGCTGAAGACTTGAAATGTAAATATCTTGGCATTACTTTTGATAACAAACTTAACTGGGCTGGACCCATTGGACAGGTGGTAGGATAAGGTTTCAAAGTTCTGCACTTGTTGGAGAGAGTGATGAGGGGATGTACGGGAGAAGTAAAGGAATTGGGTTACAAAACTTTGGTGAGACCATTGCTCGAATATGGTAGTTTTGTATGGGGCCCTCATTTTACGTATCAAATACAGGAGTTGGAGGAGGTGCAAAGAATGGCTGCTACATTTGTTTCTGGAAATTATCGCAGAATGCAATCAGTGACGGATATGATGAAGGAGCTGGAATGGGATTCATTGCAAGACAGGAGGAGGATGACGAGGGTCATGAGAGTGTACAGGGCATATACTGGCGATGGGGCATGGAAAGATATTGCAATAGGTATGAAAAGTAGTGCATGGAAGGGAGAAGATGACCATGACCACAAGCAGGCACTCAATTTCAGGCACAAGGGTGTGGGAAGATACTCTTTTTTAGGTAAGAGTGTCAGGGATTGGAATGAGTTACCAAGAGAAATGATGAATAATTTACCGAAAACTTTGAAAGAATTTAAAGATAAAATTTGTAGAGTGGAAATGTAGGTGGGTGCAGGATAGGGGGAAGATGGGTGTGTAGGGAAATTGCCACCTGAGATTGTGCTCCATTGCAATTAAATTAAATTAAATCTCTAAATTTTTTGTATGGTTCGAGTCGAAAACAAGAGGTTGCGTATGCACTAGATTACTCAGTACATACTGAATAACAAACCGGTTGCCTAAAGTTTAACAAACTTGAATTTAATGTCACTTAGTAAACAGCCATCGACCTTATTTCATTATCCTCCAAAGATATAAAGCAAATCCAGAAAAACGACAATAAATAATACTTTGCGCTTTTTTTCGCCACTGCAACTTATAACGTCAGATATGCTTAAATAACCTTCACTCTGCTGTCTACTATATTTCCGACACTCAGTACTAAACAATTTTTTCAGTTCCACACACGAAATTTTCTTCTTCCTAATAAACCTGTCCTCGGCTTCCAAGACTTGCCCTTCTTCAACATACAAAACGTCTTCGTATATCTTCTCTTTTTCCCAAACTTTCTTTTCAATTTCCTATAAATCGACGTTACTACATCACTTTTTCGAAAATACTGATCCTTGCGATCATGCAGCGACACTTCTGCGTAATAATTGTGTTGATTGGAAACGACTAACATCCAGGCAAGAATTGCTCCAACACTGGCTACTAACATAAAAACTGCTGCCCTTCTCCATTTTGCTTGCCTATGTATATCTTCAGATGAAATCATCATCATCTTTTGCCAAAGCGGTGAAATTATTATTGACGCGGACAATCTCTATGAACGATGAACGTACGATATATTTTACTACGCCTGCGCCTTTATTGCCTAACGTCATTGAACTTTCAGCAGTATACGCCATATTCTATGAAATGCTTACAACTCACATTTATAAAGCACTTGTGACGTTGCCAACTCCAACTGGTACAGACTTCCAGGATATGATCTCTTCAGAGTGTTTCGCATTATGATTATTTTTTTTTTTTTTTTTTTTTTTTTTTTTTTTTTTTTTACTTATGGCTTTAAGCCTCGTCGACATCGAGGCGGGATGGTATGGGGACAAAGAACGGGAAGGAATTCGGCCATGGCCTTTTGAAGGAACCATCCCAGCATTCACCTGGAGTGATTTGGGAAACCATGGAAAACCCAAATCTGGATGCCCGGACTGGGATTCGGATCGGTATCCTCCGGAATTCGATGCCAGAGCGATAACCGTTCACCCACCACGCTCGGTGCATTTTGATAAAGGTGTGCTGGCTGCTAAATCGGCATTTACTTAAGAACGAAATCTGATACTTCTTCTAAAATCACCGAAAAAACTTCCTCTAAGAAGGTTCTGTTTGTCTTCATTACGATTATACTTTCATAACTTAATTTAATTTAATTTAATTGCAATGGAGCACAGGCTCCGGTGGCAATTTCCCTACAAACCCATCCTTCCCCTATCCTGCACCTACCTACATTTGCCCTCTACAAATTTTATCTTTAAATTCTTTCAAAGTTTTCGGTAAATTATTCATCATTTCTCTTGGTAACTCATTCCAATCCCTGACACCCTTACCTAAAAAAGAGAATCTTCCCACACCCTTGTGCCTGAAATCGAGTGCCAGCTTGTGGTCAAGGTCATCTTTTCCCTTCCATGCACTACTTTTCATACTTATTGCAATATCTTTCCATGCCTCATCGCCAGTATATGCCCTGTACACTCCCATGATCCTCCTCATCCGCCTCCTGTCTTGCACTGAATCCCATTTACAGGATGAAACGCACTAAAAATACATCTGTTCGCAAACAAAGAATTTTTATACCTTGGCACCAATATGGTAAAGATATTAGGTAAGTTCACTCAATTTCTTGCAGTGGATAGGTGCTAAACGTAAATGGAAAATTACTCTAAGCGAATGGTTCCTTGAAAAGACCATGACAGTATTCCTTCATGTTGTTTGGGTCTTTAAGCTCATTGAAGGTATCAGGTTACTAAAAGATCATTATAACTTGATAGCTGGGGATGAGATGGAGAAGTTCACATTAAAACAGATTTGAAAACATTCCTGGATGCTGACAATAAAATTTAAATAAAAAAAACTACTTTATTTTTGACCGGGGATTACTAACAAATTCCCCAAGATGAATACGTGAACTTGGAATCAAGATTTTTATATATCCAACGGATCTACGAAATAAACATTGAACAACAATAGATAGTAATATTACAACATATATACATTTTTTTTCCACAGCCTCAACGGTATTATACAGCCATTTTATATGTGTAATAATGATTGGAATTCTTATACGTTCGATAAATGAGCCCCTTAAAGCCCAAGTGGTGTAACTCACATGAATCAAGTTTCGAGAAAATTAATGTTTTACTGCAGTTTTAATAAAAAAATTCGTTTTATATATTTTGAAGTTTTTTTCTCAACAATGTATCATTAAAGAGTTATTCTAACTTATGCTGGCAGTTTTAAAAAAAATTAAAATGTTTTCTTTTTGGGGGGGGGGGCTTTGTTTGGAGTTACACCACTTGTGATACAAACAGGGAACAGATTCTCTTTAAAGAAGGGGGAAAGAATACAGTATTTTACTGCAACATCTATTTTTTATTCTACTGTTTATACATTTCTTACTCTGCATCTAGTGGCCCAATGTCTGCAGCATCATCTTGAGTCGATAGACTATAAAAGTAAGGATGACAGATGGGTGGAATGAATGGGTAACATGTCTTGCATATTCTTTTTCTTCTCTTTTGTTACAGATCTTTGATTTCTGTATAGTTATTCTTGAGATACATTAGTAAGATTAACAGGTCTACCTCTTTTAGGTCCAGGTTTGAAGTTTAGTTCTGAAAAGGGCATTTCTTTGGAAATAG
This sequence comes from Vandiemenella viatica, assembly GCA_031002005.1. Taxonomy (NCBI): domain Eukaryota; kingdom Metazoa; phylum Arthropoda; class Insecta; order Orthoptera; family Morabidae; genus Vandiemenella; species Vandiemenella viatica. The sequence goes on from CM061914.1 coordinate 134,405,508, forward strand.
TTTCTATGAAAAAAATTGAAAATGTTTCTTCCTTTCGATACTGGATCCACTGCATTTGTAGCAATGATAAAGGATGTTTTTCCGTGTCAACCTTTCTTTTGGTGATATGTTGTAAAAGATTTCCGACAGACAAAAAGTCACCATGAGTCATCACTGTTATGTAAAAAGGATTTTTCTTCCTAGATTTTGCAATGACAGTATACCTATACCAATCATTGTGATGATATATCTGCTAAATACTGCTGTAGTTTGCTATTGAGGCAAAATCACAGTCGTTGGGCAAATAAGAATAACCACTTCTCATAAACTTCTGGTCAATAGCTTCAATGTTATTATCTTCACTCAGAACCAGTTTCATCGCCATGGCAACATTCCAGTTTCTATTTTGCTTGGCACAGGTGTCACTATACATTAAAACATTTTTCGCAGCTGAAGCCCTGTTTTCAATGTGCTTTAACAAACATGCACTAATTTCTTGGGAACTTTGTGATCCATTTATCTGATTACAACAATACATAAATCCTAATTTTGAGGAAAGCTCATGGCATCCCAAATTATAAACATTATTGCATTTGTAATAGGGCACTTGACATGATAGTTTATGAAAAGGAAGAGCCTTTCCAAATCATAGGAAAATGTATAGTAAGAGCTATTATTAATGGACTGTTGAGTGCCCTCGTTCATGGCATTATGAGCTTTTTCTGCTTGGCGAAGATGAATGTATTGCTCCAATATCTGCCAAAATGCTTGGCTCACTAACACTGCTCTCATCACTGCTCATAATGACACATCAAAACTTAAATCTTTTACATCTAGGTTATTAAAATGTTTTTTAGTTTACCTGGTTACAACATTTCTAGATGAGCAAAAAGTGGTTGAACTGCAGACAGTTACAGGCACAGTGGTGTATCTCCAATATACACCACTTTAGCTTTTACCCAACAGATAGCTGCATTGACTGCATAAACTAGTGCTGCTAACTATAAGGTTGTTAAGGGAACTAGAATTTACACCACTTGTGCTTTAAACAGAATGCAACTTGCTGAACACTTCTGAAATATTAACTTCAAAAAAACAAAAATTGGACTTACACCACTTGGGCTTTAAGGGGCTCAAATAAACCTACATTAATTATTTATATAATAAATTGACACAATTCGCATGCGAGAAAACGTTTCTTTAACCGCGATTCTGTTTATCCGTCTGTTTTAATGAACGGTATTCACGGAAAAACCACCGCTGGGATGTGGAATGTTGACGCGGTTACGATAGTCTCGTACGTAAAATAGGCCATGTTACATTTGATCTGAGATTGGAAAACTGAGAAATTTAAGATAAAAATGTCCACAAAGTGGTATCCATTTCTTATTGAACACAATTAATGCACAAACTACTGATCGAATTTTGGTGGGTTTTCGAATAATAATCCCGAGGGTAAAATAGATTTTTTTTTTCATTTTGACGTGAAGTCGAAAAGGTGAGAAATTTAATATAAAAATTTTCTCAATTTATTATCCATTTTTCTTTGAACGCTTTCACGTAAGAACCACAGATCGTATACAGTTATACTAGCAGACGAGACATTAATTGTGATTTCAGGGTACGAGAGATGCCATATTAGTTTTTCTTTTATTGTTGGGGATGTTTTAGCTGTGACTAAATCGGTTTAAGGGACAGATCCATACTTTAACACTCCCACGGGTATGAAGTTACGGGTAACAGCTAGTCATAAATAAGTACGCGGATTCGTAGGATACGATGAGGATTTTTTCGAAAAAATAAAACTTAAATGTATTATGAGGCCAATATAACAAAGCAAGTTTTCTGCGTAGCCTCACACAGTTTGTTCTAACGTACTAGCAGTTTTTTAAATTCTTTCTTCGTAAAAATGTATTATACTTTCAAGTTTCCGCCACTCGAAAATTTCTTTTGACCTAAGTCGTTTTCCAGGGCTTATGTTAAAAAATCTCGACCATAGAGGATATGATCTTAAACTATCCAATTCCACATCACTACCTGGAGGATTTGATTCTTGACTCTTTTGGAACGAGAAGCCTCTCTAACCGTGGCCAAGAGTTCACAGCAGTTTGCAGCGATCACAGCTTACTTACCATTGAAGCAAACAATTTACCTTTGGCATCCAAACTGGGGATTGGAATTCCAAATGATATTCGCAAGATTGGCGTCAAAACCGCGGAATCAGGCATAAGTTTTTAAAGTGTTATCATATTAAATAATAAACGTCTATTTAATAAAGTAATAAAAGTAATTATTCTAGATAATAAAAATCAGTAGTTAACAGTATTTTAGTTAGCGAAATTAATTTAATTACTTTTAAATCTAATAATTCTAGTAGCGGTTGTGTAAACAATCAAATATGACAAGTGTTCAGCCTTTTATTCACATTACATGCTTTATAGTCAGTAAAACAAGTTTGGAAAGTAATCTATCTACTAAACAGTCAAACATACATTACTTGGTATTTATATGTGAGATACCTAAACAAAAAAAGTAATTCACAGATTATTCAAAATCAATTAATTACTTCTGCTTTTGGAAGAAAGATCTTAAGAAGCAAATAACATTGATTGTTTCATCTTTCAATTTTTTTCTTAACGAGCTGCAAACATAAATAGCCACGCATAGTGCAACGCTTTTGGAAGAAAGATCTTAAGAAGCAAATAACATTGATTGTTTCATCTTTCAATTTTTTTCTTAACGAGCTGCAAACATAAATAGCCACGCATAGTGCAACATACAATAAATATGTAAGACTGGAGATTTTCTCGGCGTTGTAAATGAATAAAACTTTCTCGGGTAGCTAGCCGAGTTAGTACATCGTTTGACCACGACGTTTCGGCGGTCACAATCTCTGCCGTCATTGTCAAGTGACTGCTGCCGGCAGCAGTCACTTGGATCATTCGGAGGGCAATGACTGACATTGACAGGTGTTCGGAACAAGTCACATGTACAGTAGTGTGAGAAGCGACTATAAAAATGGGGCAGCAGATTGCCGCGACCTCACAGTGTGGAAACCAGTCGACGTCGCCACTATGCTCGTTTAAGTAGGGACACCAACACTTTGGAAAGCCAGCCGGGTCCGTCCGGGCCCATTATCGAACTGTAAGTGAACTTATTCAGTCTTAAGGAACTTTAAGTGCACCTGGATAGTTGCTCGAAGGGACGTCAAGGATGTTAACCTCTCTGCCACGCATGAAATAAACAGGCAAAAGACATTAGACGAATTATACTTATACGAGGCGTATTTTTTAAGTAAGTACCGTTTTGTCACACCGTGGCTGCAGCACTACAGTCGGCGTCCCGCGCATGCGCACTGGGTACCTGCATCTCTTGCCTACGCACTGACGCCATTACAGTCTAATTATTCCTTGTTTACGTTGTTCACTGAGTGTTTAAGATGCCTCCGATAATCGTGAGTCCCGCCGACTGTGAAGTACGGGCTGTTATAAGATTTCTTTGTGCTAAAGGCCTAAAACCGATCGATATTCATCGTGAGATCTGTGCAGTTTACGGACAAAACATTATGAGTGATGGAATGGCGAGAAAGTGGGTGAGAGCATTTAAAGATGGCCACACAAATGTGCATGATGAACAACGGAGTGGGCGTCCTTCGGACGTTAATGAAAGTTTGGTGCAGAAAGTGGACAATAAGGTGAGAGAAAACAGACGCTTTACGATTTCCTCCTTGTGTGATGACTTTCCTAATGTTTCTCGTAGTGTTTTGTATGGCATTGTGACCGAGCACTTGAATTACCGAAAATTGTGCTCACGTTGCGTACCGAAAATGTTAACGGATGTGCACAAAACCAAACGTTTAGGCAGTGCATTGACTTTCCTTGAGCGGTACCACAACGATGGTGATAATTTCTTAAGCCAAATTGTTACGGGCGATGACACATGGGTGGCCTACGTCACACCTGAATCAAAGCAACAATCCATGGAATGGCGGCATTCAGATTCACCCAAAAAAGTGAAATTCAAGCAAACGATTTCTGCCCGGAAAATAATGTGCACAGTTTTGTGGTACAGAAAAGGAGTATTGCTTGTGGAATTTCTGCCTCGTAATGAGACAATCAATGCAGCAGCTTATTGTGAGACATTGAACAATCTGCGCCGTTCAATCCAGAACAAAAGACGTGGCAAGTTGAGCAAGGGCATCGTTTTGCTGCATGACAATGCCCGTCCACATGTGGCTAATCAGACCAAAGATCTCATCACATCTTTTCGATGGGAAACTCTAGATCATCCTCCGTACAGCCCTGATCTGGCGCCCAGTGACTACCATCTGTTCCTGCACTTGAAGAAACACCTGGGCGGTCAGCGTCTTGAAGACGATAACGAAGTCAAAACAGTTGTGATGCAGTGGTTAACAAGTCAGGCGGCAGACTTCTATGAGGAGGGTTTTCAAAAACTGGTACTATGTTATGACAAGTGCCTCAATATTGAAGGGAAATATGTAGAAAAGTAGAGTAAGGTACAGGCTTTCATGCAAAAATAAGATTATTGAGATATATTTGCACGTCTTTTTTTAATTTCAAAACGGTGCTTAATTAAAAAAACATGCCTCGTATAACAACCTGGTAAGGCATTTACAGTCATTGAAGTTGGAGCCAACTGTCACCATACGTTGAAGGACTGACTGGAACGGGGGCCGAAGCAGAGATACTTTGCCAAGTTAGTGCTATTACAAATAGAGTTACACACCACTCGAACGTTCCTGACTACTACCCGGCTAGACCCACAAAACAGTCGGCTACACTATTAACATTTTAGTTTCATCTGTATATACCTCAAACTTTCGGAATTTTCTACTGTTGAAGCGTCACGCCAATCTCCCCAGGTATTAAATAACATTTTTAGTTGCTTCACCTTAGTTTGTAACTCCTTTATATTAGAAACGTTTTCTTTGGTTGTGATTCATTGTACAGGGAGGATGTTTCGTGCCTTGTCATTCTCATTACGCGTGTAATGGTTATGTGTTAAAAGTAAATGGACATTGAGGAAAGACGAGGGTGTTTACCTTCAGAAAACACCTGCAGTGATTTCCGGTGTGAGCGAGCGCCTAGCACAAACAGAAAGCGTTTTGTTTACCTACTGTCGCCTCGCGGAGATTCCCACACGAGTCGGAATGTCACGTCACCAGCACTCAAACAGCGTCCTCTCCTCCTGAAATAATACCACACACACACAGCCGTAAAGCTTTCTCCTCCCAGGAGAGCAGGTTTCTCAACGAGAAGACGAGACAGGGCTTTCTCCGGTTAAAGAGTGTTTCTCATACTGCACCAGACATTTCCGTGACCTAAGATTCGACCTTTCGTTCTCCGAATTCCCTGTACTGTGACAGCGCCTTGAATATCAGTATTTGACAGAGTCTGTTCTGTATCCTCTCTCCTTTTGTAACAAGTCATGGGCATTTAAAATTAAAAATCTTAAATAGATTTAGGCATTTGAGATGTTGGTCTACGAAAGATGGTTAACTTCTGTAGCTACCAATAAAGACGTTCTGCGAATATCAAGAACAAACGCCAGCTGTTTGTCAGCATCAAACGTCTAAACTGGATCACGCTGAACAGGATAAAAACACTATTTTCTTGAAATCATTACAGAGGAAAAATGAATAGTTGACGAGTGTTAGGAGGAAGCAAATTTCATTACTCCAAAATATCGCCAATTGTGGGCTCCGAGCTAGTGGAGACCTATTTCCACTGATAGAAGCTACAAATGGTCAATGTCAGATGAAAGGTGTCAAAAAATGAATAATCAATTGGCAATAACCGGGTGTTTCAAAAATGACCGGTATATTTGAAAAATCAATAAAAACTAAACGGGCAGCGATAGAAATACACTGTTTGTTGCAATATGCTTGGGACAACAGTAAATTTTCAGGCAGACAAACTTTCGAAATTAGTTTCAATTTTCAACAACAGTTGGTGCTGCAGGCGATTTGAAAGATATAGAAGTAAACGCAATCTGTGAATTAGCCTTTCTGTAAGTCGTCTTTCTGCTGTAAGCGTGTGCTGTTCACAGATTGCAAGTTTGCTGTGAAAAAATGGTGGATTCCTTAGAATATCGTACTTTAGATTTTTCCAGACTGCAGCGCCATCTGTTGTTGAAAATTGAAACTAATTTCGAAAGTTTGTCTGCCTGAAAATATACTGTTGTCCTAAGCATATTGCAACAAACGGTGTATTTCAATCGCTGCCAGTTTAGTTTTTATTGATTTTTCAAATATACCGGTCATTTTTTGAAACACCCTGTACCTGAGGAATCAACAGGAAGGTGGAGAGAGTAAAGACGGCAGCCTACGAAAATAGTGAATGGTTCCTTTCGCTTAAAGTCTCATCGGCAAGAAATATAACTTAAGACTAGTAAACTAAAACTTAAGTAAGTTCTGAGCCTATATGATCTCCAATCCGTCTGCATTCACTATACAGCATGTTACCCGCTCCCGAGAAATTGTAACTAGAGTGGTTTCCAGATACTTGCCTCAGCATTTAAGTGTCGATGTATGTATGGATGACTTCCGGTATTGGTGCTCAGTGTGCCGTTCTTGCTGTGGATGACAGAATGAAGAAAGGCGAGGGTGAAAACAGTTGATCGGCCATTGACAACGGCGCCAAGGGATTGCAAATATTAACGGCACCCGTTGACGATTACCACTAAACAGTGTCTTATGAACTTACTCTATATGCATTACGGAGAGCTTCAGAATTTAATAGCCCCGCATTCGGGAGGACGCGGGTTCAAATCCCCGTCCGGGAATCCAGATTTGAGTTTTTCATGGCTTCCCCAAATCACTCTAGGCGAATGCGGGATGCTTCCTTCAAAAAGGCAATGGCCGAATTCCTTCCCGTTCCTTGTCCCCAGTCCCATCCCGCCTGTAATGATCTTAGCCGTCGACGAGGAGTCAGAATTTAAACCACGATTTTAGTGCGCAATGTGGTGGTTAGAAACCGTGTAGAACTACTTGTCCCACCCTGCTTGCCAAGTTCCAAACCGTAAAAATTCCTTCTACAATTGGGACTCGAAGAAACTTACCCTGTATCAAGAATAATATAACGTCGTGATATCTCGGCGGCCAAAGACGTTGGTAAACTACAGCTGGAGAATAATACTTTTCTAGGACTGATTTAATTATAATTTCAATTAACATTCTGTTCTTAAATTTGATTCTTTTGTGCACGGTGCTGTAAATTAAAGCTGCCTTCGCGTTGAAAGAAAAATGACGTTGCTTGGTGAGTGCGGTACTAAAGTCGACATTGCAGGTGACCACTCATACCTGTCAGCTCTATAGATGACGTCAGGTGTGGCTGTGAAGATTTGCTTCATTCCTACATCCGGATGGATTCCCAAGCAGCGAATTTTTTTCTTTCCCTAAGACGTTGGAGCCATTTTCTATCTATTCGACACACACAGAGCATCATGCAGGAAGTATTAAACTGATTCTGGAGATAATAGCAGGAATTTATAATGATGTTCGCAGAAGATTAAGAAAAATTTGTGACTGAGCGCTGAGGCATTTGTGAGAAGGCGTGTTAGATCCTCGGTTCCACAGCACAGATTTCGATTTTAACGCTTTACGGCAGGTATGGGCAACCTTTGCTTAGCTGAGGGCGTAATTTCGGGACTTAATCAGGCCGCGGGCCCTATGTCAGAAATAAGTAGGTAGTAGTAAATAAAAAGGCTATAAAAATTCACACATTTTTTTTATTTATTAGAATTACAATAGCATAATCAAACATACAAAAAGGAAATTAACAAAAACAGATAGAAAAATCAAATGAAAATGAATGAGAAACTTGAGTTTGAAGCGTTATTTGAAATTTCTGAATCTCTCGCGGGCCGGATCGAAGCTGGTGGAGGGCCGGATCCGGCCCGGGGGCCGGGGGTTGCCCATATATGCTTTACGGAAATCGCCCAGGTGATTGAGAGGATATTCTATTTAAAGTCAGAGAACATACAGATTTTTCGTTTTTTGATAGCAAAACTAAGCTGCGGATGTCGATAAGATTGTTTTTCCGTAGGCCACTATTGCGTGGTAATAAATGTTTTATATTAATAGTAATATCCAAGCTTCTTTATTTGAAGATCATATAATTTAAAGGGGGACGTACGCGAAACTGCAGTACTTCGAAAAGTATTTTATATAATCTAAATTTTTTAAGGTAATCAAACCAAACTTGGTACAGTTACTAAGAAATGTTATATGCATACTTAAGTAAATTTTCATGTTTATTGACCTTTTACATTTTTACTTATTAACAATTGATTTTTTAAAATGTTCCTTTTCTCAAAAAACTATCAGAACAATATTGAGGCAGTTTTGTACAGAATTTCATACAGCATTATTAAAGATAGCTGAGGAACAGAATTTTGATATCTTCTTTTGTTCAATTTTTACGGGTCTCCAAATTACCCCGAAAAATAGTATATCGAATTTAAGGACATCATTCGATCATAAATGCCTTATTACTTTATTAAATGAAAATTCCTTCCACAAAATTTTTCACTGTAGTACTGACTAGACACCTGCCAAATTTCATTACTCTACCTTCTGTTGTTTGTGAGAAAAAGGTACATAAAGTTACAAAAATGTAAGTTACGGGAAAACTGAATCAAAGATTCAACAGTGTTTTTATTAGGTCTTATCTATGGAATTTCCTTCCTCCATGGTCTTACCTTCTCTGTGTGAACTTAGCATGGAGGAAGGAATTATATGGAGGAGAAGTGACGTTAAATCGGTGAAGCAAGCACTAAACTCTCCCGCATGGTGGCAGCACCGGCAGCGACCATATGGCGCTTCCCAACAATTAAGGTGTTCACATTGTGGTAGATGCAGTGATTATTTCATTTAGTATTGTGTATAAGTGTTTAAAAATGCCAGCTTGTGTTGCGTACGGTTGCACAAATAGGCCAGACAGGAAATAACCTGGAATATCATTTCATAAGTAAGTTGAATTGTAATTATCGTTGTTGAAGTGAGCGGTAGATCCCGCAAACTTTGCAGCACGTCTATAAATATTTAGTCATAGCTCTCAATGGGATGACTTTGTTCTCAAATTTTTCTTGGTGTAGTGTAGAAAATCAGCAAACTTGCTATTTTGCACATAATAGACTAGCATTATTTTTTAACGAGTGTTTAAAATGAGATTTAAAGGGGCGTGTTTTACTTCGCGATTCAGTGAATTTAATATTACGATTTCTTTCGTCACGTTGCTGATTATACTGACAATGGATGATGAAATTAACTGTTATGTGAGAAGCTGTGAGTTTTATTAATTTTTTAAATAGCTATTTCAGGCCATTGACTTAGGTTATTTTTAAAGCTTCATATAAGAATTGTTTCTGTTTGTAAATACGTCTATACCTATTTTTACCGATTTTGAAATCTTTCTCATCTATTTATGTCGAAACAGGTTCATGCAGAAATAAAAATGGGCTTCATAAATAAAGAAGTTATTGGCCTTTGAACAAAATCAATTTGGGGAATGTGTTTCTAATTTAGGTTTTTTTTTTTTTTTTTTTTTTTTTTTTTTTTTTTTTTTTTTTTTTGTACTACATTTCCCCCCCCCCCCCCCGTATCTAAATCTAACTGAGAGATAATTTTTTTACAATTGTCCTAATAAGTAGGGCTGTGAAATTAGACAACACATCTTGATCAAGAGAATGTTCATTAAGGTGACTGAATAAACATTTTATTTCTGGTACCAGCCTACAAAATGTCTGGGTTGCTCATCCCTAGAGTGGGTCCTGTTACTTTTTTTCTGGTCTAGGACACATTTCAGACTAATCACAAGTGGTAGTAATAAAACTGAAATATCCATTCTGCATGTCAACCATGTAATCATTGTGGCTTTGACAGAATTAATTTTTGGTCCAGCCTGCATCCAAACCTAAACCCCTCAATTTGGATGTTGTATATCCCCCAAACTAAGCAAGATATCGAAAACATTTATTCCTTATTATCGAGTTTTTTCGTCGTGTTACATAAGAATCCATCATTAAATTTGACTTTTGCGAAATTTTTCTTCTGCATTTCAACTCAAGACACCTCACTTTTGAGACAGTATATCTCGAGAACTAGGTGAAATATCGAAAAAGTTTACTCTTTATTTTTTATTTGTCTCGTCTTTTTAAATAAAAATTCATCATAAAATTTGACTTTGAATAATTTTTTCTTCTGAATTTCAACCAAAACCATTTCACATTTGAGACAGAATATCTCGAAAACTAAGCAGGATATCAAAAAATTTTATTCTTCATTTTTTATTTGTCTCATCGAGTTACATAATAATCCATCACCAGATTGCGGCGTCACGTTTATCCTAGAGTCCCCTTGAGGTGTTTGTACATATTCCCCGTGTTTGTTGGGAAGCGGTCAAGCCCCCACCACTCCGGCCATGCCCCCCCACTCCTCCGCCGGCCTGCTTCACTCCCATGCGTGGTAAAGGTCTCTTGCGTCGTCTCCATATTATTCCTTCCTCCATGGAACTTAGAACGCTATAAACCAAAGAATACAAAATCAGCGGCAGAGATGTTATTCCACAGCCTTTGGGATGTAGTATACGGACATTCCCTACTTGTGACTGCAAAAAAACTGAAAAAAGCCACATAAATAGATAATAGATAATAAGAGATGATAAGAGTGAATGAACAACAAGAAGGGGGCATGGCCCTGTGCAAGCTATTAAACATTATCATTTTTCTCGTACTTAGAAGCGGAATTGGAACGTAATATTTGGTAATTGAAATTTCAATACCATGTAGTAATTGAAGAACTAATAAGTTTTTTTTCACTATTTTCGTCATTTTTGTATACGTCTCTTTCATTAAAATAGATAATTCTTTTTCATATCACATTCAGTAACAAAAACGATCAACTGAACTCATTCTCAACATAATTTTATTACGAAGACATTTATATATGTTAAACATCAGCGACACTAGTACAGTCTACTGCATTTACAACCTCTGTGGCATAAGCCCCGATTGTTATTAAAAATACATAAAATTAATTAAATTTTTGTGTTTTTGGCAATATTTGGCGTCATACCACAAAGACCGTATTCAACTCCAATTTTACGTTTCCCCCGATTCGCCTGTTCGCCGATGCGTGCAGTCCATACGCATCCTCTGTTTCCGCCTTGCGCAAGTGAAGAGGTTCTCAAACACAACCCAGAGAAAGCATGCGAAGCAGACGAGTCGATGATGAGAACTACGCTTTCTAAGAGAACATCGAACTGTACTGAGACTAGGGAGGAGTATACGCAAATCACAGGCAGCAGTATCATAGCAGACTGAAACTCTCACTCCTTCTTCAGTAATCGATGGAAAGTTTGATTCGCCTTCCTTTTCTGGTTTCTAATGGAACCTTCATCAAGTATTAGCCAATCTTATTGCAGATGATATGATATTATATGAGAATATTAAAATGAGACAGTGTGGTGAATAGCTTCAGAGACATCTGGACATTTTATTATTATTATTTAATTAATTAAAATTGCAATGGAGTGCACGCTTTGGCGGTAATTTCCCTACACACCCATCCTCCCCCTTTCCTGCACCCACCTACATTTGCCCTCTACAAATTTCACCTTCAAATTCTTTCAACGTGTTTGGTAAATTATTAATCATTTCTCTTGGTAACTTATTCCAATCACCGACACCATTACCTAAAAAAGAGAAACTTCCCACACCCTTATGCCTGAAATCGAGTGCCAGTCTGTGGTCATGGCCATCTTTTCCCTTCCATCCATTACTTTTAATTCTTACACCAATATCTTTCCATGTCTCATCACCAATATACGGATTATACACTCCCATGATTTTCTTCACCCTCCTCCTGTCTTCTAATGAATCCCATACCAGGTCCTTTATCGTATCTGTTAGTCATTGCTTTCTGCGGAAATTTCCGGAAACATATCTAGCAGCCATTTTTGCACCATTTCCAACTCCTCGATTTAATACGCAAAATGTGGGTCCCATACTACACTACCACATTCAAGCAATGTTCCGACGAAAGTTTTTTAACCCAGTTCCTTTAGTTCTCTCGTGCATCCCCTCATCACTCTCTGCAAGAAGTTCGAAATTTTTAAACCCATTCCTACTATCTGTCCAATGTGTCTTGCTTTCCCAGTTAAGCTTGTTATCAAATGTTACGCCAAGATATTTACATTTCAAGTATTCAACAAGCAATTCTTTCCATATCTTATAATCATAAGCAACCTTTAGTTTTTAATCTGTCTATCTGATAAGCTGACTCTTCTTTGCACTTATCGTCACCCAGCAAGGTATCCTATCCAGATCACCCTGCAGCTGTTTACAGTCCTCTACCGTTTTGAGCCTTTTATATAGCATTATTTCATCTGAAAACAATATAATTTCTGATAGTATACAATCAACACAATTATTCATTAGAATAATGAATAGCAATGGCCCCAATACGCTGCCCTGTGGCATTCCTATCTGGTTAGGTAGGTATATCGGCATAATTGTCATCTTATTGGGTACAAACATCGATTTTGCTTGGTGTTTTTTTTTTTTTTTTTTTTTTTTTTTTTTTTTTTTTTTTTTTTTTTTTTAACTGCTTTACGTCTCTTTATAACATTGAGGTCTTTAGAGACGGGAAAGGATGGGGGGCAAGGATGTGGGCAAGGAATGGGAAGGAATTCGGCCATGGCCTTTTTGAAGGAAGCATCCCGCATTTGCCTGGAGTGATTTGGGGAAACCATGGAAAACCCAAATCTGGATGCCCGGACGGGGATTCGAACCGCCGTCCTCCCAAATGCGAGGCGAGAACGCTAACCGGATTTTTTTAAATTATTTTTGCTTGTGTATAAGTTGAATGAGAAATGAATGGTTGAAGGCATAAACTGTAAATATCTTCGCATATTAAATAAAGTACTCTCGGGATTCCAGTTATGGGACGTTTCGAGGGAGTTCATTTCTGCTCTAGGCCGCAACCAAATGGAAACGCAGTTTATTATGTAGGTCCCGCGGCAACGGTAGAACACAGAAGCCGATCATGGGCGATGGCGTCATCCTCTCTACTGCCACTATAAGTTGGTAAACTTCAGCATTCGGTTTATCGTAAGCTGTCATACCGACTTGTATTTGAATGCTAACAGCTGTCACCATCTTGCGCAACGGAACGCTGTTCTAAACACCCTGCTGGCGTAGAGCAGAGATGGTTTCTGACAAAGATAGCCTTGCGGGTGTCTCCGGAGAACTTTCTCGAATAACGATTGCAACAAGGGGAAGATTAGTAGCACGCTAAAGAAGAAGGAAAATCAAAGAAATCGTCATGTTGATACCAAGGTTCTTGCTTTCCTTCCATGGTTTCCCAAATCATTCCAGGCAAATGCCGGGATGCTTCCTTCAAAAGGCCATGGCCGAATTCCTTCCCATTCCTTGCCCCCCATCCTTTCCCGTCTCTAAAGACCTCGCTGTTAGAGAGACGTAAAGCAGTTAAAAAAAAAATAATAAAAAAATGCTTTCCTTCAGTTCGTGGGTGGGCTAAGTTCCAAAATAGGTAGATTGTTCACGCAATTGTGAACACAATTTTCAGACCTCTCCAAAAATTAAAAATTTGGTTGCCAACGTTAAGAAAAACCTTGTTTTACTAAACCATGTTGTTTACTATATACCATGTGAATGTGCTTCGGCGGAGGACAAACGCAGCAGTGTATTGTCGAACATGCAATAAATGTTGGCCTGGGTCAAGAAGAAAAATCAGAAGGCATACGTTTAAATTCTATGAAACAAGCATTTTAACCCGTGCTAGAAATTTTTGGACATCATTATCTCGGAAGCTGTTGAAATCAGAACAGCTAAAAAAATAAGTGCCCAATGATATATATATATATATATACTAGCCTCGTACCCGCGACTTCGTACGAACGAGCGTCATGGTGTAACGGCTAACGTTCTGGCCTCGCATTCGGGAGGACGGCGGTTCGAATCCCCGTCCGGTCATCCAGATCTGGGTTTTCCATGGTTTCCCCAAATCACTCCAGGTGAATGCCGGGATGCTTCCTTCAAAATGCCATGGCCGAATTCCTTCCCATTCCTTGTCCCCCATCCTTTCACGTCTCTTTAGAGACCTCGTAGTTATAGGAGACGTAAAGCAGTTAAAATAAAAAAAGACTTCGTACGCGTGGATTAAGAATTTTTTTGCCAGAATTAAATATAAAAAGTTGTTGGTAACGAAGGATTGGTCCCAAACAATATCGAGTCGGCATAATATGACAGGAAAGATATCACTATATCATTCTACCGTCGAACCTGCCTCTTAAAGAGAATCAATTTCCAACATATTTCTGTCACTATTCGATAAGATTTCAAACTTTCGTGACTACAACTGTTAATCATACTGGAAAAAATATCCTGTGCCCTTCATACAGCTTTCCTTATAAAATTCCATCACAACGATATAGCCATATAGTCGTCAAAAACGTAACAAAAAGACAGAGACTTACTTTCGTATTTATATTAGTATTACTGTGGTTCACACTCACACACTGACTGCGAACAACACCTGAGGGATCATTATAACGTAAAAAAGTGTACACCTACAAAATTGCAAGACTACCTACGATTTGCCTCGCATTGCACCCGTAACTTTATAATATCTACAGTTTAACATTCAATCCAAATAACCTACGGCCCAGGCCTGACTCTTACGATGAAAAATAATTTTAAAAATCTTGGCCTCCGCGGTGACTTGAACCGGAGACCACGACGTTCGTAATCAAGCTCTTTAGCCACTGAGCTGCCAGTTCACTACACAGAAACAAGGTCTGGAGACGTCCACATCCAACGTGTCTGTCTATCGCCGTATTTCGAAGTTATGACACAACATGTGTTATTTATACAGATAATTTTTCAACCAAATGTAGACAGTATTTTTCTCCTTGTTTCAAAGGATAAGTGTGCAAAGTTTCATCGAGATCGTATGAAAACTGTGGATTTGTATGAAGAACAAACAAACCAACAAACAAACATACATTCATCTTTATACATAAAGATATAATTTTGGTATGTGGACCATACTGAAGGTGCCACAGTGAATTTTCTTACCCTTTCTTATCTATATTTATGTTTTTGCTTTGGTCTGTACACTTCATCGACGGCGGTGTCATTAGAGGATGAAAAAGGAGTGCAGTTAAGGAAAGAAAACATCTCGGTATTGCGTTGGAAGGATTTCGGGAAATCAGGATGGCCAGTTTGAGATTCGACCCCTCGTCCTCACCGACCAGGCTCGATATATGCCTGCGTGTGTGACACAGTATGGTACATTATTTTTCTTAACTTTGTCCTTAAAACAGTTACTCGGTTAGAGCTAGCTCTGGAAATTTAACGGAGAAAATATCCAATTTCTGTCAGGTACTGAGATTGTTTTGTCAGAAACAATGATAATCCGGACGAAGAAAAAGTTTTTAATAAATCGAACAGCAAAGAAACGGAAATTTTCACTCCACTAAACACTTCGCCACTTTTTTTATTGGATTTTTTCGGTAGTGCCCATTGTTGGAAAAATATTTAGCTTTTCCTCTTTATCATTTATCACGCCTTCACGCCTTATTTTTGTTTTGATTTCTTTGCGTCTCTCAACTACTCCAGTCCTATTCTTCATATTGTTCACTATTTATACTTCTTTTTTTTCTTCCATGTTTTATTATTTCGCTCCATGTCATTTCACTCAATCTGTTTTCCTTTATTTTCCTCATTTTTTGCTACTCCATTCTCATACACCTCATCTTCGTATCTTGAAGTTCAAGAGTCTTTCTCTTATCCTTGGTTTCAAATTCCAAACCTCCAACCTTTACGCCATTGTCACTCTTTTCTTATAATTCTATAGTAGAGAATTTTCAATAAGTCGTACACATACGTAGCAAATAGCAGACAGTAAAATACTTTTAGTGCTGCATAAACGATAAAATGATAATTGATTTAATTGGTCTCCCATTTGTGCTTTAGTTCATATTTATTATTGCTTCATTTCTATAATTACCATAGATGTACTTCCGTTTTTCAAACTACACGCAAACAGAAACAACAGATGTGAAATTGTTTTCTCCGCACATTGCCTTTGGCGACTGATTCACCAGATTTTCTATATGAGGCATTTTATATTAATTCATTTTCTTCCGTCTAGTGTGTTAACTGCTACGGATTCAGGTGACTTCTGTATGAAATAACATCTCTTGAAGATCTCACTTCTGTATTCTCAACACGACTCCTTCAAATTTCGCAAGAACGTCCAACCGGAAACCGAATTGATTGATGAGCAGTGCGCGCAGCTTGAATGTAAAAACCCAGCACTCATCCATTGTCCTGTTACCGACATCTTTTCCGGTGGATATTGTATTAAGGCAACAGCCGTGTAGTAATACCGGAAGCACGCTGGAAGCCACGTCTTTTCTTACTGATTGTTAAATCTGTGCTTAGGGATGAAATTCAAAACGATTAACTTGGCATATCAGGACTTCATTTACTGATAAACAATTTCTTAACCTTTTATATTTTTGCATCTTTGGATTTGGCCCTTTTGTTTATTGAAGAAAGTTAAGTGGGTAATATTAGATTAGAGATGTTTACTTTCGTCCCATTAGAAAACAGACACGGGGATGTGGAATGACATATATCATTTTTAACAAACCAATGAGATTATCAACTATAGCTCCAGCATAATGAAAATTAGTACCTGGGTGACCGATCTTCACTCGGCATCTTTCGATTTCTGTTCAATATGCAAGTTTGATTAAAGTTAAAGGTTTTTTTCAGGCTTCATAGGCATTTTTAAGTGCACAGTTCCCTCCAAAAGAAGTTTAAATTAACATCAGTAGCCTTATTGGTACCTGAATCCTACGAGATTAGGTTAGAGCAGTTTCTGAGATACTAAATCCAAGAATTGATTTTTTTTTTTTTTTGTTGCAAATCGTATTACAAACTTGAAAAGAAAATCGTTATCTATGAATGAAATTTCATCCAAATCGCTAGAGTAATTTTCGAGATCGTCTGGTTTACCACCTCACAAATTGCTTTTAAAGAAAAATGCTATTATTATGTTAAATAGGAATATTAAGGCTATCAGGGATTAATTAATGGTGCAAGATTAGTGGTTAATCTCTCAGACGCGTACATCATCAGTGCTAAATTAATTCACTCCCATAAACTATGCCACCTCGCATTAACCTCACACCACTAACCCTGCCTTTCTAAATGATAAGAAAACAATCTGAACATTAGAAAAAGAACAAGGTCAGACGCTTCAAAAAAGCAGGATTCTATTTACCAGAACCTATTTTTTTCTTATAGATACACGTATGTGGCTTTCACGGGTTTGTAGATTCATTAATATTTATTTTTGTGTTCAATAAACATACGATCATAAAATCAACAATGATCACATTACAACTGTTAATTTGTTTTCTACGTAAAGTAAAGAAGATTGAAAAAATGACTTCTGAAAAAGCCAATATTTTTAAATATTTACTTTTGAAATGTTTAACAATTAATATGCAGTATTTACTGGTAACGGCATTTTACAGTTATGTAGTATTTAATGTTAACGACTTCTTACAGTGAAACCGATATTTATTACTACTCTTCAAAATAAAATACCTTTCATTAATAAATATTTTTATTTACTCATTTCCTCATTATTATACTACCATTCGGTGATTGATCATGAGATTGTGCGAAATATTGGCATGGGTCAGTAAGTATAAATGAATTGTTCGTTTATATATATGAGTTCCTTGAAACCAAAGATAAAATATTAATAGCCTTCCTGGTACCTGAACCGTCTGCGAAATGGCGTTATAGCTGTTTTCAAAATACCAAGAGCAAAAATTGTTTGAATTTTGTAAAACTGGGGTTTTTCAGGGAAGACAGCTATTTAGGTAATCTTAGGTAAGGGTGTCAGGGATTGGAAAGAGTTACCAAGAGAAATGATGAATAATTTAACGAAAACTTTGAAAGAATTTAAAGATAAAATTTGTAAAGTGCAAAAGTAGGTAGTGCAGGATAGGGGGAAGATGGGTGTGTAGGGAAATTGCCACCAGAGCCTATGCTCCATTGTAATTAAATTAAATTAAATTAAATTAAAACGTTATCTAAATATGAAATTTCATCTAAATCGTCAGAGCCGTTTCTGAAATTGCAAATGTATATTTATATACAAGAATTGCGCTTTTAAAGATATAAGATATACAGCTATCCCTTTTGACTTCGAATAGGTAAGATTCCATATTAGTAACTATATTTTAATACAATTTTCGAAGAGCCTTGTTAATACCATGATTCGGCCGACATAGTTCGGCCTTGTTCTAGGGCAGAACTATGCAACACGTCAGAGCGCAGTTCTTTCACTACAACAAGACTCAAGCATGGAAACTACCTATCATAACTCTTGTTACTTTGGCAATTGTTTCACCACTGATCTAGCACTCACAACCACTGTGCTTCTACAGTACAGCGGTTTACAGAACAAAATTGGAACATGAAGAGCCCAGGAAAATTGAACAGCGGAACGATATTGACCATTAAATAGACGAAGAGGGTACAAAATAAACGTACACAGTATAGGAAATAACAGCTCAAAAAGAAGAATAAGGATGATAGACAACATTTTAATTCAAAGGGGTCAGGTTAGTGGATAGATCGGTTGAACAGAAGTAATTTAGAGAAAGAGGAGCGTTGCATTGAGTGCAGAAGGTAATTCATGACCTGAGTCGTAATAGGTGGATACCAAATTCAAGTGCTAGGCTTACTATCTGACAACACGTGGGTCATATCACTTAGAAAAAATTGATAGATTTTTCCTGTATTCAGTTCAAACTTGGATCGTCGTTAAATACAGACCAGAGTAATAGTTTCTGAGTGGTAAATACGCTGAAACCGATTTTAGTTTTTGAATCCATTATTAATTTACTTAGCGTTTAATGCATACATGATGTCACATAAATCTTTAAATATAGATGAATGTATGTTTGTTTGTTAGTTTGTTTGTTCTTCATACAAATCCAAAGTTTTCATCCGATCTCAATGAAACTTTGCATATTTATCCTTTGAAACAAGGTGAAAAATACTGTCTACATTTGGGTGAAAAATTATCTGTATAAATAACACATGTTGCCTCATAACTTCGAAATACGGCGATAGACAGACACGTTGGATATGTACACTCTTTGGCAAAAAGA
>CM061914.1:134425733-134495319 GCA_031002005.1 Vandiemenella viatica
CGTGTATGGCTGTTCTGACCTTTTCGTAAGCAGCTAATAGCTGTCTACGTAACAAGTCGCTAACCGGTCCGAAGATACTTTTAATCGGATTATGAAGTAACTACACGCCACGCCGAGCTGGGAGTAGACAGGGTTCCAGGGAAAGGTCACTCGGGAGAACGGTTCGTCTGCAAAATATCGTAACAAGATTAATGCCGGCCGCTTTCTGATCCCATCAGGATTAAATAAGTCCAAAACACTTTGTGTTATGTAAAATAGAGTCACTGTTACCCGGGATACTTTAAAAAGGATTTTACACCTTTCAACGCAAATAGCTGTATATATGGATAGACCACACAAGCGAAATACGGACAGTGTCATTAAGCCCCGGAAATCAGTTATTTCCAAATTAAGTACAGTAACTACGGAGTTATTTATTATGAGTCCAGCAGGATTCCCCCCCCCCCCCACACACACACACACAAACACACCAAAAAAAGATAACAGTTCAAACTGGTGTGACATTCTCACAACCGTCCAATCATTTTTGTTATTAATTTTTTGATTTAATATTTTAATATTATTAATAATATTATTGTTTTAATATTATTATTGAATTAATTTACTTTGATTAATTCTAAGTGCTACTGGACGCTTCTGAAGGTAATTTCGTTCGCGCTCAGCCTAGCTTCGTACTTTTTTTTTTTTAAATCGAAATAAATTACATTTTATTTAAAAACTGCAAGTAGATGCACGACAGAACATCTTCCATTATAATTACTAAATTAGTCTAATGACATTACAACTATATCACTTTTTATGTTTCCTAGATATCGTAAGAAAATTTACATGTGCACCTAAATCCTTAATTCAGGTTCCCCTTCTTTGGTTTCCTAATCTTACCCCTCTAAAAATCCAATGTAGTTTAATGAAAAACCTGATATTGTGTGATGTTTGCTCTCGGCAAAGTTGGTCTTACTTAAAAGACCCATTCACACTAGTGGCCAGCTCAGCTCAGCTCAGATCAAGAAACGCTATACACGTAATCCAATGGGAGCATTCACACTACGCTGTCCTCTCAGGTCAGGGCAAGGCAGGTCAAACTGAAGATCAACAACGGTCAAGACCTGAGCTGAGCTGACCGCTAGTGTGAACGAGCAACGGTCAGGTCAGGTGAGATCAAATGGGCGGCGAACGTCTGAAAACTACGCTGGTAAGCAATAAGAAAGAATAATAAATTATAAATAAATATTTTAACTGTATGTCAGTTCTGTTTATTATAAAGTCGGCAAAATTTAATATAAATTCAAATATTATTACCCATCTTAGTACTGCCAAGGTACAGATCCCGTTTTCAATATTTTTTTATTTTTTTTAATGAATTTGAATCAAAGCACCCAAACAAAGAATATTTCTCTCATTTGCTGCAACAATGACATAACTAAAAAAAACGAGCTGTCTTGAGTTATAATCTAATGATGGACCATTCTCGTAAATAGTACAACAGATACTACACATTTTCCTTCTTTTATATTGTATTATTTCAATAAAACTTACAAATAAGTTATTTTCTAATGAATGCACGAGACATCTCAATAATTGGTCCTTCTATAAAATTGACGTTTTTGAATTGTATCACTGTTGCAGCAAATGAACGATTTGTAAAACAGCGTTACTCTCGTTCATCCTGAAATTCAGTTTCTACATGGCATGAAATTTTATCCTTCCGTAAATAATTGTACAAAATAAATGTTGGTTAAATTATGTTATCAATTAATCCTGGAGCAGAATTGATTTTTCTGAAATAAATTCGAAATCTTTTAGTCCTAAAATATCAAAATCATTTCCCACCACTCGTTTCGCACGGCATAGCCGGTAGTTAGCATTCTTTTTTCTCTTGATCTATTTACGCTTGAAAAACTGGATGCACTCAGAACCGTCCTCTTTTTGACCTTGACGTATTTTTTAGGCTCTTGATCCAAAATCATTGCGATTTAATCGATGTTGGGGTAGAAAACGACATTGTTCACTATGAGCAACTGAAATGGTATGGCCTCGTCTACGATTTGATCTGACCTGACTTGAGCTGAGCTGACCGCCACTGTGAATGCTATCCTGGATCGTGAGCTGAGCTGAGCTGAGCTGACCTGACCGCTAGTGTGAATGGGCCTAAAGAAATAAGAAAATGTCGCCATTCCTACTTAGCAGGTTCGGAGTACAGTGATGCTGTATTCATAACGGAAGCGTTGGTCCTCAATGTATTTAATTTAATCAAATTGCGATGGAGCACATAGTCCGGTGGAAATTCCCCTAGAGATCTAATTATTTTATTATTTAATTATCTTATATAATTTGAGTGTTAAATTCTTCCCGAATCTTCAGCGTTTTTAGTAAATTATTCATTACTTCACTTGGTAATTTGTTCAAATCCATGACACAAAAGAAAATTGTTCCAAATCCCTTATGTATAAAATCGGATGGAAGCTTGTGGTCATGTCATCTTTTCCCTTTAAGCACTATTCATAATTCTTTGACCAGTATCCTTCGAAATCCCATCACCAACATATGCCTTGTACACACTTTGACAATAAATTTGGCCGCCGCTGAAAAATTCTATCACTCATATTTTGCAAAATCTGACATCAATTTCATCCCAGGAAACAGTAATGTAATACTGGCAAGCCTGTATTGCGTTACTGTTTCTTAGGATGACATTGATGTCAGATTGTGCAAAATAAGAGTGATAGAATTTTTCAGCGGCGGCCAAATTTATTGTCAAAGTGTGTACATTCCCAGCACTCTCTTCACCCTCCTCTTGTCTTCCAATGACTCCCAATCCAACTCCTTTATCATATCAGATACTGACTCGGTCCTACAATAATTTTCACAAACAAATCTACTCCTTTCCAACTCCTTTCTTTCATACCCAACATGAAGGTCCTAAACTACTCCACCATACTCAACCAATGATCTAACTAAAATTTTGTAACCCAATTCATTAAATTCTCTAGTAAGGGTGTACTACATCACTCCCTCCAGTAACCTGCACTGCACGGATGGGTTCATTGTCAAAAGTTATGGCAAGATATTTATGGTGCAGCAGGTCATCCGTACGTAACACTATATCGTGATAAACAGTTACACGCTGTTGCTGTGTAATTTATTCTGTTTATAGATGTTGTGTGTCCACGTTTATGCTACTGTAACGTGCTTACTCCAGCCTCTAGACTCCATACAGAAAATATTGCTACTATACATCTGTATTTACTGTGAAAATAATGGGTATTAGACTTGAGGTGATCACGTCTAATATGCGTTCAGAAGCAGGACATGGGTAGGGTGCAGAACAGAAATACTGGCTTCCTCAGTAAGCTGTTACGGTGCTTAAACAACAGTTTGCTTGACGAATATTATCAATAAATTACCCACAGGTGCGTCTGACAGCGTGCGTGGATTCCGCAATACCTGTCTGGCGAGCTTCTCTCCGTGTTGCCGCAATTTGTCGGCTTCCTACTGTGAGGCAGATCACAGGGAGCGAAGCCGCTCATCCGTCTGACCGAGAAGTGACCCCTGTGACCCAGGAGAAAGCGCCGCGTCTTCATCTGGTGCACAGTAGTTTCCGCACAACACATCCCTCGACTGGCAAGCGATGTTCGGAGCAGGAAGAATAACACAGTGCGATCTTTTTTTTTTTTTTTTTTTTTTTTTTTTGATGCAATCCTCCAGTTGTTCCTATATTGCGCTGACCTCTTCATCTCAACACACCCCTTACAATCCTCAATTATCTGCTTCATATATTCTTATCTAGATCTTCCTCTACAGCTCTTACCTTTGACAAATTAACCAGCCCTGCATGTCTCAAAATATGACCTGCCTACTTGTCTCTTCTTCCCATAAGGCTCTTCCACAAACTTCTTTCCTCACCCATCATTTCCAAAGCTTGTTCATTTCATACTTGATCTGACCACTTAATTTTCAGCATCCTTCCATAGCGCCACATTTCAAATGCTTCAATTTTCCTTCTTTCTGGTATTCCTAAAGTCCATTCTTTGCTACCATTAAGCGCTGTGCTCCACTCATAGTTTTAGAAAGTTCTTTTAAGTCCTAGATCAATATTTGAAACTAAAAGATTCTTCTTTTTCATGAAGGCTATTTTTTGGTGCTATTCTGCTTTTAACATCATTCTTACTTTACTTCCCATGAACCAGAACTCACTTACTTCTTCTAACGCATCCGATTCTATTTTTATATTTAATGTTATATTATTGGTATCTTTTCTGGTACATTTCATAAATTTCACATGATTTGATTTGTATTAAGTCCAAAGCCTTCCTTCAGAATTTTGTTCATGCAATTACTCAGCCTGTTCTGCTAACAAGACAATGTCATCAGCAAATTGTAGTATACTGACTTATTCTCCTAGAACCCTTATGACACATTCAAAATTTTCTTTCATTTCCTTTATTCTTCCACTATGGTAACTATAAATGAGGACAGACAAAGCAACCATCGCTTACCATCGATAAAGGAAGAACCGAACTGTGAAACACAGGTAACGAATAAACGGTAGAGACAGGAGACATTGCATCGTACGTGCATTTGGCACGTTGGAAAGATATATTTTTGTTTTTGTTTCAACCCTTTTCTGTGTATGGTTCCGTGTACTGAAAAAGAAACTGTGCCTTTTGTAGCCTCTTTGTTGTCGCTCTGTCTGTCAATGGCCGCTTACCGTAAGTTAAGAACTTCAAATTTCCGCATCATATATATCCTTCGTTGGTCCAAAATAAAAAAACCTATTTAATTTTTTTGTAAAATTATATAAACGGGATCCTCTGAAACTGAAGGATAAAGAAAAAAAAATCCTCTACCTTATCCTACCTAGAGTTCGTCACACAGAAGACTAAGATTTTTTCCGATTTTTATTCGCTGGAGGATATGAATGGTCTTCAAAATTGTTAATTTTAGACGATTTTTGATACGTCAACTAGAAACCATAAATTTGTCTGAAATATCGATCAGGACCAGTGGCGTAGCTAGGTCAACAAGGGCCCCGGTGCAAAAAATTTATTTTGGGCTCTCAGGCCAGATGGGCGACCTTTTTTTGCTTTGTTTTGCTGGCAAGGGGCCCCTGAGCTGAGGATGGGGCTCCTTGAGTTGTGCTTGGGCAGTGGTTGGGAGTCGCCTGAGCAGTGAGAGGGTCCTTAGTGAGGGACTTCCTGTGTCGTCATAGGGGCCCCCTCAGACGACTGTAAAGCAAAAAATGGTCGCCAGTTTGCCATGAAGGCTCGTGGGCCTCTGTACTGTGCGCTTGGGGGCCCCCAGAGGAGCAGATATGCTTGAGGGCCCCGGTGCACTGCACCGCCTAGCCCCATAATAGCTACGCCCCTGATCAGGACTTTTATTTAAACAAAAATGTAATTGTATGGCTGCGAACAAAACCAGCTAAGGTATTTAGTTTGATATATGATCGAAACTTTACACGGCGTTGTACAGGGGCGGATCCAGAACCTTCTCGGGCCTCGAATCCGTAGAGCTAAAAAAAAAAATTACAATGTCGGAGGTGGACCTAGATACTTTTGGGGGGGGCTTGAGCCCCCTAGTCCCCTAGTCCCCCCCCCCCCTGGATCCGCCCCTGGCGTTGTAAATAAATAAACTTGTGGGTCTTCCAGCCGCGTATAAATGTCAGACTAATGGGACGTTTCGAACGAATCTCTCTCTGCCCACAGTTTCAACCAGAGGTACTACTGAATAACTCTTTGCTTACGTGGTGCTACGGAAACGGTAGAAGACAAAAGTTGACCCAGCGCGAAGACGTCATCTTTTTCCAAGTCAGTTACAGATGTTTTGAAATAAAGCTGTTTTGATTTGGATCGCTTGCGTCTCACCCCACCACTCGTTGATAAAATAATTCTGATTTTGTTAGGCGAGTTGAATTTCGGTGCAATTTTAGTTCTAGTGCTCGCTGAAGTGTTATTTCAAATTCGAAATGTTGTACGAAGTAGCAGTGTACAATAAGCTTTACTAGGCTTATCTAAAATGCTTTTCAAATGAGTTTTCACTATCCAATGAATTTCAGATATCTTTTAAGCAGAACAAAGTATTATTCCTTGGTGATTTAGAAAGAAAGGTGACAGAACTGCATCAAAAAAAAAAAACGAAATATGCAACTCTTCATAGCTTTCTTTTCGTGGCAGGTATAGTTTGTTCTATTTCATCAATTAATGAACAATGATGAGCGAGATAAGGAGAATGTTTTATAATACAGAGAAGAAAAGGATCTCTGGTTGAATCTTAGAAAGAGGTTTTTTCCCAGTAATTGATCATTTGCAGGAATGGCTAGCGTCAACATTTGGCTCAGTTTATTTATAATTATAAAAAAAATTGATGAAGCAAGTATCAGCTGTGTTCATTATAAACGCAAAGATTGTAACGATAGTCTGATAAGAGAAAACAGTACAAAATGTCTTCAGGAATTAATAGGGTAAATAGCCTCGTACCACAGAAGAGGGGGGGGGGGGCGTTGGGGCAAAAGCCACGTCAGGTTACGTGGTGGAGAGAGGGGGTTCAAGGGAGGTCAAAATGAACCTACGTAGTTTATGGACGCTCCATTATTGACAGCTCTCTCGGTCCAGAATGTATCTAAGTATTCTAATGGATTGCGCAAGTATCTGATTAGAATTGAACCACAGCATTAGCGAAGCGAGCCCCAACTCTGCGCTGCTTTGGAAGGATATGAAGTGGATTTCACTACATAATACGTAAACATATCACCATTAATTTTTGCAACCTATTCAGTATCTGTGAAAGCCATTAAAGTACGGAACGCTAAACGTACGAGCCTAGACTAGTATTTCACGGGTTTTAATAATCCAATTTAGTCGGGTACAGCAGAATAATACAGAATAATATCCCAAGTTGCAGATTAATCTGTGTATTAGAGCAGTTTTCGATATAGCGATTTAAAACAATTTGTCACTTATTGATGGCTCCTGAATTATGTTCACAATTTTCTCAGTAATCTCTGTGTGTGTGTATGTGCATTTGTCATTATTGTTGCATGTTGGTCTACTTTTAGCTTTTTTTTTTTTTTTTTGCTCCCAATCAGACGACGTTTCGCCATTCCTAACTTTGTAAGAAAAACGTTGTAGTCGAACTGAATATATTATGGTAATTCTAGGTGCATTATAATCCATCATTTTTTAAGATTCTATTTCTTTAATAACTCTTGTGAAATGTTATCAATTTACATGAAATTTGACAATTACAGGAGCTTAATAGTCAAGAATAGCTCCCATAACAATAGGATAATCACAGATTACAGTTAATGACACATGGCACATTTTTAGGAGGTTATACTACCAATATCTCATAAATTTTAATATTCTTCGGCATAACCTGGTGTCTTACATTTGAATAATTACCCTTTCTTTATAAACATATTTAAAGACAGATTTATTGCTGGTATTTTTACTGGCTTCAGCGATTTCTCTGAGTTCTGTCAATTTTTTAGTTGTAAATATAACTATTTTGCAGCTAGGAACCAATATATATCATGGCTACCACATTGAAAACAGTCGGGCATCCAGATTTGAGATTTATCAGATGTGCATATAAACAGGTCCTGTCATGGTTCGCCGTTACGGCGGATTCGTCAGTGCTGTAAAAGAAAGTCGGTGCCGCTTAACCGTCGCAGAACGCATTTCCGGTCAGCTATTGTCAGCCGTCTTCTTCCGGCCGTCACGCGTTGTGTAGTTCTTACGTAAGTACGTGCTTGTAGTAGCCTTCAGGAGAAAGCGTGTGCACCACAGTGGGTACGTCACCAGTAACCAGACAGCACGGCGACTCTAAACTGTTTAAAGAGCCTTCGTTCCGTGGCAGCCAGGCTTCCCTTTCAGTGAGTTCGATTCATTGCTCAATGTACAACCTTAGCGTCTAGTCTGCAATGTACTATACGTTCGTGGTCGAGTGCGTTAAGACATCAGCGTGTTAGAACAATGGGTCCAGGTTCAAACTTAGTACCTAATTGAACAGCTGTCATAAATCAGTTCTATTTTCCTTATCTTTTTCGCTAATGATAGGTTAACTCAAAAACTATCATATATATTATTTCCAAAAGGTGTTCTTTTTTTGTCACGAGCCATTTAAGTCCAATCATTCCTAAACTAAATCGATAAATAAGGTATCATAAAGATTAAGGTCCCCGCTTTGATGAGATAATATTTTAAGAAAGAAATTTCATGTTTTTGACCCTTAAAGGGTTAAAGTTTCATTATTTTTCAAAATGTGATTTCTGTCAGTGTCACGAGCCATTTATGGTCCTTCATACCTAGCGGAATCGATAAATGAGGTAACATTTTAAAGATTGATGTCACCGCTTTGGTAAGATAATATTTTAAGAAATGAATTAGTCCCTTAAAAGGTAAAAGTATCATTATTTCTAAAACGTGTTATTTACCTCCCTTGACATCTAACCGAAATCGATAAATGAGGTATCGTTATAAAGATTAAGGTCTCCTCTTTCGTTACATCATATTTTAAAACAGAAATTTTTCTGAATTAGATCCTTCAAGGGTAAAAGTATCATTATTTCTAAAACTCATTTATACATTTTTTATTTTCATATTTTTTAGTTTATTTATTTGTAGCGAACCATTTATTTTCCTTGATCACTAATCGAAATCGATAAATGAGGTGTTATTTTGAAAAATTGGTAAATTAAGAAAGGAATTTTCGGGATTTCGACCCTTGAAGAGCAAAATTATTCACTATTAAGGTCACGCGTTTGAGAGAGTTCAGAGCCATGCCGCTAGGTTAACTGATCGCTAGATAGTAGAAGCATATATGGCAGAGACACGGGTAAGCTGTGTGTGTTTGCTAAAGTGAGGAGCTATTCGGAAATTTCTTTCTGTTAAGGAAACATTTGTTTGTTGCTATACAATTCCTAAGTAACATTTT
The DNA here is from genome assembly GCA_031002005.1 of Vandiemenella viatica. NCBI lineage: Eukaryota > Metazoa > Arthropoda > Insecta > Orthoptera > Morabidae > Vandiemenella > Vandiemenella viatica. Next base: position 134,434,668 of record CM061914.1, read on the forward strand.
ATTTGCGAAATTTTTGCAGGTGCTAGGATCGCATTAACTCCAGATAGCAAAACCAAATATCACAGAGATATGGATAGTCTGTGTATGTTTTGTTCAGCTTAGTTGTATTCCAGTTCGATATTCATCGTATTTTATTTGCGAAATTTTTGCATGGGCCATCTAGATCAGTTTGAAAACAATCTAACGCGTAACATATAGAAGAAAGTTTAACTGTTTCCAGCCCCATCCCTTCCTCCCTAACTAAAGTTTTCAAACCCTCCATTGAAGCTTCATATCCTTTAAGTCAAGAATATAAGAGCTTATGCCCGCCCCGTTGACCGAGGTGGTTATGGCGCAGTAATGATGTCCGACTTCTGACGCACACCTGCCTTACAACCTTAACAGTCATACTAGCTGAATGAACAACTGGTAATCGACCGAGCGTGGTGGGTGAGCGGTCTAGCAGTCGGGAGGACGTTGATTCAAACCTCCCATCCGATCATACAGATTTCGATAATCAATGGTTTCCCGAAATCAATCTAAGTGAATGCTAGGACTGTTTCTTCGCAAGACCAAGGCAGAATTCCTTCTCTTTACTTGGCCCCAGTTCTTCCCCATTCCCTCCATTCTAATGAGTCAACGTCGACGAAGCGTATAGGCATAACACAAAGACAATAATAATTCTTCCATTTGGATTGCATGCTACAGCGAAATTATTGCCTCTTTACGTTGCCTGGTATATCTTAGGTGGACTTAGCTCAGCAGCAATCATTATTAAAGATATTACAGCCCATAATCTTTGACCATTATTTACTATTTCCATTCCAAAAAGGTCACATTCCATTTAATTGTGTACTATAGTCCACAAGCTTGATATTAATTAATTAATTTTATTTGTTTATTTTCAACTTGTAATGTTATGACCTGGGCACGAGAAATAAATAAATCTTCTTCTTCTTCCAATCCAGTTTCAGGCCTGGTGGCCTGTTACGGTCTCAATCCATCTTCTTGGTGGTCTTCCCACATCTCTCCTGCCTCTGGGATGCATTTGAGAATTTTTCGTGGGATAATAATAAATAAATAAATTCCAAAAAGCAGGTCATTTGCTGCGTGTATTCTGCCTTTGTGTGTCGTAATAGTGTTTCCATGAAAGTATTTAATTATGGTCAAATAAACAACTTACGCTTAAATAATTAAACAGTTGCAGGGTGATCTGGACAGGATATCTAGTTGGGTTGGTAAACATGGGATGAAGATAAATGCAAAGAAGAGTCAGCTTATTAGGTACACAAATAAAAAACAAAAGGTTAATTATGAATAAAAGGTGGGGAAAGAATTGCTTGCTGAAGACTTGAAATGTAAATATCTTGGCATTACTTTTGATAACAAGCTTAACTGGGCTGGACCCATTGGACAGGTGGTAGGATAAGGTTTCAAAGTTCTGCACTTGTTGGAGAGAGTGATGAGGGGATGTACGGGAGAAGTAAAGGAATTGGGTTACAAAACTTTGGTGAGACCATTGCTCGAATATGGTAGTTTTGTATGGGGCCCTCATTTTACGTATCAAATACAGGAGTTGGAGGGGGTGCAAAGAATGGCTGTTAGATTTGTTTCTGGAAATTATCGCAGAATGCAATCAGTGACGGATATGATAAAGGAGCTGAAATGCGATTCATTGCAAGACTGGAGGAGGATGAGGAGGGTCATCGGAGTGTATAGGGAATATACTGGCGATGAGGCATGGAAAAATATTGCAATAGGTATGAAAAGTAGTGCATGGAAGGGAAAAGATGACCATGACCACAAGCTGGCAATCGATTTCAGGCACAAGGGTGTAGGAAGATTCTCTTTTTTAGGTAAGGGTGTCAGGGATTGGAATGAGTTACCAAGAGAAATGATGAATAATTTACCGAAAACTTTGAAAGAATTTGAAGATAAAATTTGTAGAGGGCAAATGTAGGTGGGTGCAGGATAGGGGGAAGATGGGTGTGTAGGGAAATTGCCACCTGAGATTGTACTCCATTGCAATTAAATTAAATTAAATTAAATCTCTAAAATTTTTATATGGTTCGAGTCGAAAATAAGAGGTTGCGTATGCACTAGATTACTCAGTACATACTGAATAACAAACCGGTTGCCTAAAGCTTAAAAAACTTGAATTTAATGTCACTTAGTAAACAGCCACCGACCTTATTTCATTATCCTCCAAAGATTTAAAGAAAATCCAGAAAAACGACAGTAAATAATACTGTGCGCTTTTTTTCGCCACTGCAACTTATAACGTCAGATATGCTTAAATAACCCTCACTCCGCTGTCTACTATATTTCCGGCACTCAGTACTAAACAATTTTTTCAGTTCCACACACGAAATTTTCTTCTTCCTAATAAACCTGCCCTCAGCTTCCAAGACTTGCTCTTCTTCAACATAGAAAACGTCTTATTCCGTATATCTTCTCTTTTTCCCAAACTTTCTTTTCAATTTCCTGTAAATCGACGTTACTACACCACTTTTTCGAAAATACTGACCCTTGCGACTAATACTCAAACATCCAGGCAAGAATTGCTCCAACACTGGCTGCTAACATAAAAACTGCTGCCCTTCTCCATTTTGCTTGCCTATGTATATCTTCAGATGAAATCTTCATCAACTTTTGCCAAAGGGGTGAAATTATTTTCAAACTATTGACGCGGACAATATCTATGAACGATGAAGGTACGATATATTTTACTACACCTGCGCCTTTATTGCCTAACGTCATTGAACTTTCAGCAGTATACGCCATATTCTATGAAATGCTTACAACTCACATTTATAAAGCACTTGTGAAGTTGCCAGCTCCAACTGGTACAGACTTCAAGGATATGATCTCTTCAGAGTGTTTCGCAATATATATAGATTTTTTTTAAAAAAATTATGGCTTTACGCCTCGTCGACATCGAGGCGGGATGCTATGGGGACAAGGATCGGGAAGGAATTCGGCCATGGCCTTTTGAAGGAAGTATCCCGGCATTCACCTGGAGTGATTTGGAGAAACCATGGAAAACCCAAATCTGGATGCCCGGACTGGGATTCGGATCGGTATCCTCCGGAATTCGATGCCAGAGCGATAACCGTTCACCCACCACGCTCGGTGCATTTTGATAAAGGTGTGCTGGATGCTAAATCGGCATTTACTTAAGAACGAAATCTGGTACTTCTTCTAAAATCCTCGAAAGAACTTCCTCTAAAAAGGTTCTGTTTGTCCTCATTACGATTATACTTTCATAATTTACAGGATGAAACGCACCAAAAATACATCTGTTCGCAAACATCAGAAGCTACAAAGAATTTTTATACCTTGGCACCAATATGGTAAAGATATTAGGTAAGTTAATTCAATTTCTTGCAGTGGATAGGTGCTAAACGTAAATCGAAAATTACTCTAAGCGAATGGTTCCTTCAAAAGACCATGACAGTATTCCTTCATGTTGTTTGGGTCTTTAAGCTCATTGAAGGTATCAGGTTACTAAAAGATCATTATAACTTGATAGCTGGGGATGAGATGGAGAAGTTCACATTAAAACAGATTTGAAAACATTCCTGGATGCTGACAATAAAATTTAAATAAAAAAAACTACTTTATTTTTGACCGGGGATTACTAACAAATTCCCCAAGATGACTACGTGAACTTGGAATCAAGATTTTTATATATCCAACGGATCTACGAAATAAACATTGAACAACAATAGATAGTAATATTACAACATATATACATTTTTTTTTCCACAGCCTCAACGGCATTATACAGCCACTTTATATTGTAATAATGATTGGAATTCTTATTCGTTCGATAAATATTTTTTTTTTTTTTTTTTTACATTTCATTCCTCCCAGCAGAAGGCTGGGAGGCGGGCTGCTGGAGAGTCAAGGGGACTCTTTTCAGCCTATAGTCTACGGGGAGGGAAGGGGGATGGAAGGTCGGCCGTGGCCTTCTAGGGAACCATCCCAGCATTCGCCTAATTGTCTGAGGGAAACCACGGAAAACCTCAGACAGGATGGTCGAACCGAGTTTAACCCCGGTCCTCCCGAATGATAGGTAGGAGGCCAATATTGGCCTCCTCCCATCTCGGTGTTCGATAAATAAACCTACATTAATTATTTATATAATAAATTGACACAATTCGCATGCGAGAAAACGTTTCTTTAACCACGATTCTGTTTATCCGTCTGTTTTAATGAACGGTATTCACGGAAAAACCACCGCTGGGATGCGGGATGTTGACGCGGTTACGATAGTCTCGTACGTAAAATAGGCCATGTTACATTTTGATCTGAGATTGTAAAACAGAAATTTAAGATAAAAATGTCCACAAAGTGGTATCCATTTCTCATTGAACACAATTAATGCACAAACTACTGATCGAATTTTGGTGGGTTTTCGAATAATAATCCCAAGGGTAAAATAGATTTTTTTTCATTTTGACGTGAAGTCGAAAAGGTGAGAAATTGAAGATAAAAATTTTCTCAATTTATTATCCATTTTTCTTTGAACGCTTTCACGTAAGAATCACAGATCGTATACAGTTATACTAGCAGACGAGACATTAATCGCGATTTCAGCGTACGAGAGATGCCATATTAGTTTTTCTTTTATTGTTGGGGATGTTTTAGCTGTGACTAAATCGGTTTAAGGGACAGATCCGCACTTTAACACTCCACGGGTATGAAGTTACGGGCAACAGCTAGTCATAAATAAGTACGCGGATTCGTAGGATACGATGAGGATTTTTTCGAAAAAATAAAACTTCAATGTATTATGAGGCCAATATAAACAAAGCAAGTTTTCTGCGTAGCCTCACACAGTTTGTTCTAACGTACTAGCAGTTTTTTAATTCTTTCTTCGTAAAAATGTATTATACTTTCAAGTTTCCGCCACTCGAAAATTTCTTTTGACCTAAGTCGTTTTCCAGGGCTTATGTTAAAAAATCTCGACCATAGAGGATATGATCTTAAACTATGAAATTTCACATCACTATTTGGAGGATTTGCTTCTTGACTCTTTTGGAACGAGAAGCCTCTCTAACCGTGGCCAAGAGTTCACAGCAGTTTGCAGCGATCACAGCTTACTAACCATTGAAGCAAACAATTTACCTTTGGCATCCAAACTGGGGATTGGAATTCCAAATGATATTCGCAAGATTGGCGTCAAAACCGCGGAATCAGGCATAAGTTTTTAAAGTGTTATCATATTAAATAATAAACGTCTATTTAATAAAGTAATAAAAGTAATTATTCTAGATAATAAAAATTAGTAGTTAACAGTATTTTAGCTAGCGAAATTACTTTAATTACTTTTAAATCTAATAATTCTAGTAGCGGTTGTGTAAACAATCAAATATGACAAGTGTTCAGCCTTTTAGTCACATTACATGCTTTATAGTCAGTAAAACAAGTTTGGAAAGTAATCTATCTACTAAACAGTCAAACATACATTACTTGGTATTTATATGTAAGATACCTAAAAAAAAAAAGTAATTCACAGATTCAAAATCAATTAATTACTTCTGCTTTTGGAAGAAAGATCTAAAGAAGCAAATAACATTGATTGTTTCATCTTTCAATTTTTTTCTTAACGAGCTGCAAACATAAATAGCCACGCATAGTGCAACGCTTTTGGAAGAAAGATCTTAAGAAGCAAATAACATTGATTGTTTCATCTTTCAAGTTTTTTCTTAACGAGCTGCAAACATAAATAGCCACGCATAGTGCAACATACAATAAATAATTAAAAATGCAATTGGTTTACTATTCACATATAATCAAACATCATTTTACATCTGCAAACTTTTATTTCGTGACAGAGTCCTTTAGTTTGCTCACTTCATGTGTGTTTTGCCTGTGTTGCTTCTTTATTTTCTTACCTAAATGGATCAATTCATGACGAAATCATAATGACATTAAAAATGGAGTGCATGAGATCCCTGATTTCAGTTTTAAAACATGTGCTATGTAGCTAACCCTCTAGCAAACATTTTTAATACAACTGTACAAACTAGTACTTTTTCGGAAGTAGGTACTAAAAACTGCTAAAGTGATTCCACTGTTTAAAAAAAGGTCCTCCTGATCAGTTCGCAAATTATAGCCTTGTTTCTCAGTTAAGTTTTTTTTTAGAAATTACTTTTAAAACTCTCCCTTTATAGACTGCTTAATTCTGCGTGTGCACCTAATAACTACAAAGTTTCATAATAATCGGATGAATGGTACAGGAACATAGAGAAAACGAACATATAAACAAACAAACATTCATTCATATGTATAAGATTATCACCTGAAAAAAAAGTAGTAAAAAATGATATGGTACACAATTACGTCACTAGAGAACATTCAATTCAGACATCCATAAAACGTTTTTGCAGAACTTCAATTTATCAAAAAAGTATTTTAAATTCAGGGATAGTCTTTTACAATAAAATACCAGTAGAAGTAAAAAACTCATCATGTAGCTCATCTAAAAGAAAACTAAGAGCATTTCCAGTGAGACACAGTTTTTACTCTATTAATGATTATATGAACTCACAAAAAATGTGCTTTATGATATCTGAATTTCTGTTATTATCCATTATTGTATTGTAATTAAATTTTCTTAATGTATAATTATTTTGTTATTGTATTAATACACTCCTGGAAATTGAAATAAGAACATATTGACGCCGGTGTGTAAGACCCACCATACTTGCTCCGGACACTACGAGAGGGCTGTACAAGCAATGATCAAACGCATGGCACAGCGGACACACTAGGAACAGCAGTGTTGGCCGTCGAAGGGCGCTAGCTGCGCAGCGGTTGGGCACCGCCGCAGTCAGTATCAGCCAATCTTTAACACTGGTAACATGCCGCGACAGCGTGTACGTGAACCGTATGTGCAGTTGACGGACTTTGAGCGAGGGCGTATAGTGGGCATGCGGGAGGCCGGGTGGACGTACCGCCGAATTGCTCAACATATGGGGCGCGAGGTCTCCACAGTACATCGATGTTGTCACCAGTGGTCGGCGAAAGGTGCACGTGCCCGTCGACCTGGGTCCGGACAGCAGCGACGCACGGACGCACGCCAAGACCGTCGCATCCTACGCAGTGCCGTAGGGGACCGCACCGCCACTTCCCGGCAAATTAGGGACACTGTTGCTCCTGGGGTATCAGAGAGGACCATTCGCAACCGTCTCCATGAAGCTGGGCTACGGTCCCGCGCACCGTTAGGTCGTCTTCCGCTCACGCCCCAACATCGTGCAGCCCGCCTCCAGTGGTGTCGCGACAGGCGTGTATGGAGGGACGAATGGAGACGTATCGTCTTCAGTGATGAGAGTCGCTTCTGCCTTGGTGCCAATGATGGTCGTATGCGTGTTTGGCGCCGTGCAGGTGAGCGCCACAATCAGGACTGCATACGACCGAGGCACACAGGGCCAACACCCGGTATCATGGTGTGGGGAGCGATCTCCTACACTGGCCGTACACCTCTGGTGATCGTCGAGGGGACACTGAACAGTGCACGGTACATTCAAACCGTCATCGAACCCATCGTTCTACCATTCCTAGACCGGCAAGGGAACATGCTGTTCCAAAAGGACAATGCACGTCCACATGTATCCCGTGCCACCCAACGTGCTCTAGAAGGTGTAAGTCAACTACCCTGGCCAGCGAGATCTCCAGATCTGTCCCCCATTGAGCATGTTTGGGACTGGATGAAACGTCGTCTCACGCGGTCTGCACGTCCAGCACGAACGCTGGTCCAGCTGAGGCGCCAGGTGGAAATGGCTTGGCATGCCGTTCCACAGGACTACATCCAGCACCTCTACGATCGTATCCATGGGAGAATTGAAGCCTGCATTGCTGCGAAAGGAGGATATACACGGTACTAGTGCCGACATTGTGCATGCTCTGTTGCCTGTGTCTATGTGCCTATGGTTCTGTCTGTGTGATCATGTGTTGTATCTGACCCCAGGAATGTGTATATAAAGTTTCCCATTCCTGGAACAATGAATTCACGGTGTTCTTATTTCAATTTCCAGGAGTGTATGTCATTGTATTATATTGTCATCTGTCACATTTCATATTCATATGCAGTGTAACATGAAATCATTAAAATGACATATCCAATGTTAAATATGCACCTGTACCATAAATTGACCAACTGGATTAATAAAAATCTTATCTATTCTGATTTTAATTTTCAGCCTGCATTTCAGAAATGTCAGATTGTTGACAGTCATTATCAGCTTCTAGGTATGCTTATCAGTGCAAAGCTTAATCTGAATCTCTAATTATCCACCATATAATGTTGCTGATATTTACCTGTCTCCTCTGGTCGTCTACATGAATGTATAACGTATATTCCGCTTTTATAATTGTTAAATAGTGTGTTTGCTAAAACTGGTTTATATTTAACCAAAAACTTTAACACATTTGAAGTTATCACTTATGCTATAAATAAAAGGTTTTTTTGTGATCAACCATCATTATCCCTTCATACCTAACCAAAATTTATAAATGAGGTAGCATTTTAAATATTAAGTTCTCCGCTTTGGTAACAACATTAATAAAGAGAGGGAGTTTAGAAATTACACCCACAAATGGAAAAAATACGAACAAGCAAGTTGACGGGAATGCGATGGCTCGCACTCAAGCAGCTTGGCTTCGAAAGGAGTTATCACAATACTACTAGATACCAGCACCATATACAACACTGTGTGTGTTTTCTAGAGTAAGCAGATTTTCGGATATTTTTGTTTATGTTCGGAAACATTTCATCAAAAGTTAAATGATGATCATATTTTCGCTTCAAATCTCGTGTACAAAAAGATATTGTACTGTAAGTATTTTGTAATTTATATTTTTAATGTAACTATTTTGTAATAACATTTACATGTAAATTGCAATGTACATTATATTTTGTTTTGTGTTGTAAATTACCACGAGTTTTAGTCGGATGTATGGTTAACTTGTCCATAAGTGTTGTCTAATTGTTTCATTGTATGTGTCAGATAAACAATTGCTACAAATTGAGCCGGTTGCCATTTCATACTACTACAAACCTCCACACCGAGCGTGGTGGTGTAACGGTTAGCGTTCTGGCCTCGCATTCGGAAAGACGGTGGTTCGAATCCCCGTCTGGGCATCCAGATTTGGGTTGTCCATGGTTTCCCAAATCACTGCAGGTAAATGCCGGGATGCTTCATTCAAAAGGCCATGGCCGAATTCCTTTCCATTCCTTACCCTCCCCACCCCCCACCCACCCCATCCTTTCCCGTCTCTAAAGACCACGTTGTTAAGAGATGTTAAGCAGTTAAAAAAAAAAAAAAACCCTCAATATTCATAGTGTATCATTCGCGAAATTTTGCACGGGCCAGTTAGTTTCATCAATTCTATTGTAATAAACAATTTTAAGAAATAAATAATTAATTTTAAGGAATAAATAAATATTTTAAAGGTATGGAAGTAGAAGGCAGCTGTTAAAGGTACAGCGAGCCCGTAGCAGCGTAAATAGAACGCTCACTGCCACCTGCGCCTCGTCGACGGCTAAGGTCATTAGAGGCGGGATGGGTCTGGGGATAAGGAACGGGAAGGAATTCGGCCATGGCCTTTTTGGAGGAAGCATCCCGGCGTTCGCCTGGAGTGATTTGGGGAAACTATGGAAAACCCAAATCTGGATGCCCGGACGGGGATTCGAACCCGCGACCTCTCGAATGCGAGGCCAGAACGTTAACCGTTCACCCACCACGCTCGGTGGGAGTGATCGAGCTTAAACGTGACCAGGTGGAAAAGTAGTCTCAGGTCACGTGGCGGCTTTCGAGAAAACTGATGGATCATTCGGAGGGCAATGATTGACATTGACAGGTGTTCGGAGCAAGTCACATGTGAGAAGCGACTATAAAAATGGGGCAGCAGAGTGTCTCGACCTCACAGTGTGGAAACCTGTCGATACCGCAACTATGCTCGTTTAAGTAGGGACATCAACACATTGGAAAACCCGCAGGGTCCATCCGAGCCCATTATCGAACTGTAAGTGAACTTATTCAGTCTTAAAGAACTTTAAGTGCACCTGGAAAGTTGCTCGAAGGGACGTCAAGGATGGTGACCTCTCTGGCACGGATGAAATAAACAGGCAAAAGACATTAGACGAATTATACTTATATGAAGCGTATTTTTTAAGTAAGTACCGTTTTGTCACACCGTGGCTGCAGCGCTACGGTCGGCGTCCCGCGCATGCGCACTGGGTACCTGCATCTCTTGCCTACGCACTGACGCCATTACAGTCTAATTCTTCCTTGTTTACGTTGTTCACTGAGTGTTGAAGATGCCTCCGATAATCGTGAGTCCCGCCGACTGTGAAGTACGGGCTGTTATAAGATTTCTTTGTGCTAAAGGCTTAAAACCGATCGATATTCATCGTGAGATCTGTGCAGGTTACGGACAAAATATTATGAGTGATGGAATGGTGAGAAAGTGGGTGAGAGCATTTAAAGATGGCCGCACAAATGTGCATGATGAACAACGGTGTGGGCGTCCTTCGGTCGTTAATGAAAGTTTGGTGCAGAAAGTGGACAATAAGGTGAGAGAAAACAGACGCTTTTCGATTTCCTCCTTGTGTGATGACTTTCCTAATGTTTCTCGTAGTGTTTTGTATGGCATTGTGACCGAGCACTTGAATTACCGAAAATAGTGCTCACGTTGGGTACCGAAAATGTTAACGGATGTGCACAAAACCAAACGTTTAGGCAGTGCATTGACTTTCCTTGAGCGGTACCACAACGATGGTGATGATTTCTTAAGCCAAATTGTTACGGGCGATGAGACATGGCTGGCCTACGTCACACCTGAATCAAAGCAACAGTCCATGGAATGGCGGCATTCAGATTCACCCAAAAAAGTGAAGTTCGATTTCTGCCCGGAAAATCATGTGCACAGTTTTTCGGGACAGAAAAGGAGTATTGCTTGTGGAATTTCTGCCTCGTAATGAGACAATCAATGCAGCAGCTTATTGTGAGACATTGAACAATCTGCGCCATTCAATCCAGAACAAAAGACGTGGCAAGTTGAGCAAGGGCATCGTTTTGCTGCATGACAATGCCCGTCCACATGTGGCTAATCAGACCAAAGATCTCATCACATCTTTTCGATGGGAAACTCTAGATCATCCTCCGTACAGCCCTGATCTGGCACCCAGTGACTACCATCTGTTCCTGCACTTGAAGAAACACCTGGGCGGTCAGCGTCTTGAAGACGATAACGAAGTCAAAACAGTTGTGATGCAGTGGTTAACAAGTCAGGCGGCAGACTTCTATGAGGAGGGTTTTCAAAAACTGGTACTACGTTATGACAGGTGCCTCAATATTGAAGGGAATTATGTAGAAAAGCAGAGTAAGGTACAGGCAGGCTTTCATGCAAAAATAAAATTATTGAGATATATTTGCACGTCTTTTTTTAATTTCAAAACGGTGATCACTTAAAAAACATGCCTCGTATAACAACCTGGTAAGGCATTTACAGTCACTGAAGTTGGAGCCAACTGTCACCATACGTTGAAGGACTGACTGGAACGGGGGCCTAAGCAGAGACACTTTGCCAAGTAAGTGCTATTACAGAGAGAGTTGCACACCACTCGAATCTTCCTGACTACTACCCGGCTAGGCCCAGAAAACAGTCGGCTACACTATTAACAGTATTAGTTTCATCTGTATATACCTCAAACATTAGGAATTTCCTACGGTTGAAGCGCCACGCCTATCTCCCCAGGCATTAAATAATATTTTTAGTTGCTTCAGCTTAGTTTGTAACTCCTTTATATTAGAAACGTTTCCTTTGGTTGTGATTCATTGTACAGGGAGGATGTTTCGTGCCTTGTCATTCTCATTAGGCGTGTAATGGTTATGTGTTAAAAGTTAATATACATCGAGGAAAGACGAGGGTGTTTACCTTCAGAAAACACCTGCAGTGATTTCCGGTGTGAGCGAGCGCCTAGCACAAACAGAAAGCGTTTTGTTTACCTACTGTCGCCTCGCGGAGATTCCCACACGAGTCGGAATGTCACGTCACCAGCACTCAAACAGCGTCCTCTCCTCTTGAAATAATACCACACACACACACAGCCGTAAAGCTTTCTCCTCCCAGGAGAGCAGGTTTCTCAACGAGAAGACGAGACAAGGCTTTCTCCGGTTAAAGAGTGTTTCTCATACTGCACCAGACATTTCCGTGACCTAAGATTCGACCTTTCGTTCTCCGAATTCCTTGTACTGTGACAGCGTCTTGGATATCAGCCTTTGACAGAGACTGTTCTGTATCCTCTCTCCTTTTGTAACAAGTCCTGGACCTTTAAAATTAAAAGTCTTAAATAGATTTAGGCATTTGAGATGTTGGTCTACGAAAGATGTTTAACTTCTGTAGCTACCAATAAAGACGTTCTGCGAAGATCGAGAACAAACGCCAGCTGTTTATCAGCATCAAACGTCTAAACTATGGGTCACGTTGAACAGGATAAAAACACTATTTTCTTACCGAGCGTGGTGGTGTAACGGATAGCGTTCTGGCCTCGCATTCGGGAGGACGGCGGTTCGAATCCCCGTCCGGGCATCCAGATTTGGGTTTTCCATGGTTTCCCCAAATCACTCCAGGTGAATCCCGGGATGCTTCCTTCAAAAGGCCATGGCCGAATTCCTTCCCATTCCTTGCCCCCATCCTTTCCCGTCTCTAAAGACCACGTTGTTATAAAGGGACGTTAAACTGTTAAAAAAAAAAAAAAAAAAAAAAAAAAAAACTATTTTCTTGAAATCATTACAGAGGAAAAATGAATATTTGACGAAGTGTAAAGAGGAAGCAAATTTCATGACTCCAAAATATTGCCAACTGTGGGCTCCGAGCTAGTAGAGACCTATTTCCACTTATAGAAGCTACGAATCGTCAATGTCAGATGAAAGGTGTCCCAAAATGAAAAATCGTAACAGTATTGGCAATTAACGGGTGTTTCAAAAATGACCGGTATATTTGAAAAAAAAATAAAAATAAAAAAAAAATAAACTAAACGGGCAGCGATAGAAATACGCCGTTTGTTGCAATATGCTTGGGACAACAGTAAATTTTCAGGCAGACAAACTTTCGAAATTAGCTACAATTTTCAACAATAGATGACGCTGCAGGCGATTTGAAAGATATAGAAGTAAACGCAGTCTGTGAGTTCACCAGTCTGTAAATCGTCTTTTTGCTGTAAGCGTGTGCTGTTCACAGATTGCAAGTTTGCTGTGAAAAAGTGGTCTATTCCTTAGAATAATCGTACTTCAGTTTTTTCCAGACTGCAGCGCCATCTGTTGTTGAAAATTGAAACTAATTTCGAAAGTTTGTCTGCCTGAAAATTTACTGTTGTCCCAAGCATATTGCAACAAACGGTGTATTTCTATCGCTGCCCGTTTAGTTTTTATTTATTTTTCAAATATACCGGTCATTTTTGAAACACCCTGTACCTGAGGAATCAACAGGAAGGTGGAGAGAGTAAAGACGGCAGCCTACGAAAATAGTTAATGATTCCTTTCGCCTAAAGTCTCATCGGCAAGAAATATAACTTAAGACCAGTAGACTAAAACTTAAGTAAGTTCTGAGCCGTAAATGATCTCCAATCCGTCTGCATTCACTATACAGCGTGTTACCCGCTCCCGAGAAATTGTAACTAGAGTGGTTTCCAGTTACTTGCCTCAGCATTTAAGTGTTAGTGTCGCTGTATGTATGGATGAATTCCGGTATTTGTGCTCAGTGTGCCGTTCTTGTTGTGGATGACAGAATGAAGAAAGGAGAGGATAAAAACAGTTGATCGGCCATTGACAACGGCGCCAAGGGATTGCAAATATTACGTTGACGAATACCACTAAACAGTTTCGTGTGCACTCACTCTATACGCATTGCGGAGAGTTTCAGAATTTAATGGCCTCGCATTCGGGAGGACGTGGGTTCAAATCCCCGTACGGGCATCCAGATTTGAGTTTTTCATGGTTTCCCCAAATGACTCTAGGCGAATGCGGGAAGCTTCCTTCAAAAAGGCAATGGCCGAATTCCTTCCCGTTCCTTGTCCCCAGTCCCATCCCGCCTGTAATGATCTTAGCCGTGTCCCACCCTGCTTGCCAAGTTCCAAATCGTAAAAATTCCTTCTACAATTGGGACTCGAAGAAACTTACCCTGTATCAAGAATAATACAACGTCGTGATATCTCGGCGGCCAAAGACGTTGGTAAACTACAGCTGGAGAATAATACTTTTATAGGAATGATTTAATTATAATTTCAATTAACATTCTGTTCTTAATTTGATTCTTTTGTGCACGGTGCTGTAAATTAAAGCTGCCTTCGCGTTACTTGATGAGTGCGGTACTAAAGTCGACATTGCAGGTGACCACTCACACCTGTCAGCTCTATAGATGACGTCAGGTGTGGCTGTGAAGATTTGCTTCATTCCTACATCCGGATGAATTCCCAAGCAGCGAATTTTTTTCTTTCCCTTAGACGTTGGAGCCGTTTTCTATCTATTTGACACACACAGAGCATCATGCAGGAAGTATTAAACTGATTCTGGAGTTAATAGCAGGAATTTATAATGATGTTCGCAGAAGATTAAAGAAAAATTTGTGACTGAGCGCTGAGGCATTTGTGAGAAGGCGTGATAGATCCTCGGTTCCACAGCACAGATTTCGATTTTAATGCTTTACGGAAATCGCCCAGGCGATTGAGAGGATATTCTATTTAAAGTCAGAGAACATACAGATTTTTCGTTATTTGAGAGAAAAACTAAGCTGCGGATGTCGATAAGATTGTTTTTCCGTAGGCCACTATTGCGTGGTAATAAATGTTTTATATTAATAGTAATATCCAAGCTTCTTTATTTGAAGATCATATAATTTAAGGGGGCACGTACGCGAAACTGCAGTGCTTCAAAACGAATTTTATATAATCTAAATTTTTTAAGGTAATCAAACCAAATTTGGTGCAGTTATTAAGAAATGTTATATGCATACTTACGTAAATTTTCATGTTTATTGACCTTTTACATCTTTACTTATTAACAATTGATTTTTTTAAATAATATAATTACAAATGTTCCTTTTCTCAAAAAACTATCAGAACAAAATTGACGCAGTTTTGTACAGAATTTCATACAGCATTATTAAAGATATCTGAGGAATAGAATTTTGATATCTTCTTTTGTTCAATTTTTACGGGTCTCCAAATTACCCTGAAAAATAATATATCGAATTTAAGGACATCATTCGACCATAAATGCCTTATTACTTTATTAAATGAAAATTCCTTCCACAGAATTTTTCACCGTAGTACTGACTAGACAATTGCCAAATTTCATTACTCTACCTTCTGTTGTTTGTCAGAAAAAGGTACATAAAGTTACAAAAATGTAAGTTACGGGAAAACTGAATCAAAGATTCAACAGTGTTTTTATTAGGTCTTGCCTTCTCTGTGTGAAATTAAAACGCTATAAACCAAAGAATACCAAATCAGCGGCAGAGATGTTATTCCACAGCCTTCGTGATGTAGTATACGGACATTCCCTACTTGTGACTGCAAAAAACTGAAAAAAGCCACAAAAATAGATAATAGATAATAAGAGATTTTAATTTAATTTAATTTAATTGCAATGGAGCACATGCTCCGGTGGCAATTTCCCTACACACCCATCTTCCCCCTATCCTGCACCTACCTACATTTGCCCTCTACAAATTTTATCTTTAAATTCTTTCAAAGTTTTCGGTAAATTATTCACCATTTCTCTTGGTAACTCATTCCAATCCCTGACACCCTTACCTAAAAAAGAGAATCTTCCCAAACCCTTGTGCCTGAAATTATAAATTATTTTTCTCGCACTTAGAAGCGGAATTGGAACGTAATATTTGGTAATTGAAATTTCAATACCATGTAGTAAATGAAGAACTAATAAATTTTTTTTCACTATTTTCGTCATTTTTGTATACGTCCCCCCTTAAACATTTCTCTTTTCATTAAAATAGATAATTATTTTTCATATCACATCCAGAAACAAAAACGATCAACTGAACTCATATTCTCAACATAATTTTATTACGAGACATTATATGTTAAACATCAGCGACACTAGTACAGTCTACTGCATTTACAACCTCTGTGGCATAAGCCCCGATTGTTATTAAAAATAAATAAAATTAATTACATTTTTGTGTTTTTAGCAATATTTGGCGTCATACCACAAAGACCGTATTCAACTTCAAATTTACGTTTCCTCCGATTCGCCTGTTCGCCGATGCGTGCAATCCATACGCATCCTCTGTTTCCGCCTTGCGCAAGTGAAGAGGTTCTCAAACACAGCCCAGAGAAAGCCTGCGAGGCAGACGAGTCGATGATGAGAACTACGCTTTCTAAGAGAACATCGAACTGTACTGAGACTAGGGAGGAGTATACGCAAACAGTCAACGGGAATAAATCATAGGCAGCAGTATCATAGCAGACTGAAACTCTCACTCCTTCTTCAGTAATCGATGGAAAGTTTGATTCGTCTTCCTTTTCTGGTTTCTAATGGAACCTTCATCAAGTATTAGCCAATCTTATTGCAGATGATATGATATTATATGAGAATATTAAAATGAGACAGTGTGGTGAATAGCTTCAGAGACATCTGGACATTTTATTACTATTATTTAATTAATTAAAATTGTAATGGAGAGCACACTCTGGTGGTAATTTCCCTACACACCCATCCTCCCCCTATCCTGCACCCACCTACATTTGCCCTCTACAAATTTCAACTTCAAATTCTTTCGACGTGTTTGGTAAATTATTAATCATTTCTCTTGGTAACTCATTCCAATCCCTGACACCTTTACCTAAAAAAGAGAATCTTCCCACACCCTTGTGCTTGAAATCGAGTGCCAGCCTGTGGTCATGGCCACCTTTTCCCTTCCATCCATTACTTTTAATTCTTACACCAATATCTTTCCATGTCTCATCACCAATATACGGATTATACACTCCCATGATTTTCTTCACCCTCCTCATGTCTTCTAATGAATCCCATACCAGGTCTTTTATCGTATCTGTTACTAATTGCGTTCTACGGAAATTTCCGGAAACATATCTAGCAGCCTTTTTTTGTACCCATTCCAATTCCTCTATTTAATACGCAAAATGTGGGTCCCATACTACACCACCATATTCAAGCAATGGTCTGACGAAAGTTTTGTAACCCAGTTCCTTTACTTCTCTCGTGCGTCTTTATTATATAATATATTTATATAATAAATATATTATTTCTGTTTATACTATACATATCATGGTACAATTAACCTTTAGTGTTTTATATCTATAAATCCTAGTTTATCACATTATAATTTTAAGGAAATAATATTCAATCTAATTTTACCTTTGGTACTATGTAAACTTCTTTGTATATAATCATCTTTGCTATATATTGTTTCTTTGCTTTGTATATCCTGTGTATTTGTATATCGTGTGTAAAATAGTAGCAAACACAGCGTGCTCCTATCCATCTCCATCAGTGCTGATACAGCGCATGTTTGTAAATATGTAAGTTTATAGTGCTTTATCAAGTCTTCCCACCAATGAGATGACTTTGGTTTTGTTTTCGGATATATTCAGATGCAAAATGTAAGTAATAACAGATTGTAATCTTCTTAATCATACCTTATTAATTTATGCTCAATAAACAAATACTTCTTTTGTTACTGTAGGACAACCATACATTCCTGTATATTGCATTTGTTGATGTAAACATTTACATACCATCTGAAGATGAGCAGGTATAGCTCGAAACAGGTAATGGTTTAATAAACAACAACATCATATTGTGACTGGTTGCTGTATTTTTTACAACCTATATTTGACATCATAGTCGCGGAAGTTCCACCAATCCATCATGGATACAATATTATTCAGCATTCGGTTTATCGTAAGCTGTCATACCGACTTGTATTTGAATGCTAACAGCTGTCACCATCCTGCGCAACAGAACGCTGTTCTAAACACCCTGGTGGCATAGAGCAGAGATGGTTTGTGACAAAGATAGCCTTGCGGGTGTCTCCGGAGAACTTTCTCGAATAATGAATGCAACAAGAGACAGATTAGTCGTACGTTACAGAAGAAGTGAAATCAAAGAAACGTCGTGTTGATACCAAGGTTCTTGCTTTCCTTCCGTTCGTGGGTGGGCTAAGTTCCAAAATAGGTAGATTGTTGACGCAACACGGAGTGAACACAATTTTCAGACCTCTCCAAAAATTAAAAATTTCGTTGGCAGCGTTAAGAAAAACCTTGTTTTACTAAACCATGTTGTTTACTATATACCATGTGAATGTGAACGTGCTTCGGCGGACAAACGCAGCAGTTTATTGTCGAACATGCAATAAATGTTGGCCTGGGTCAAGAAGAAAAATCAGAAGGCATACGTTTAAATTCTATGAAACAAGCATTTTAACCCGTGCTAGAAATTTTTGGGCAGCATAATCTCGGGAGTTGTTGAAATCAGAACAGCTAAAAAAATAAGTGCCCAATGTTTTTTTAAATATATATATATAATTTTGGTATGTGGACCATACTGAAGGTGCCACAGTGAATTTTCTTACCCTTTCTTATCTATATTTATGTTTTTGCTTTGGTCTTTACACTTCATCGACGGCGGTGTCATTAGAGGATGAAAAGGAGTGCAGATAAGGGAAAAAATACATCCCGGTATTGCGTTGGAAGGATTTCGGGAAATCAGGATGACCAGTTTGAGATTCGACCCCTCGTCCTCACCCACCAGGCTCCATATATGCCTGCGTGTGTGGCACAGTATGGTACATTATTTTTCTTAACTTTGTCCTTAAAACAGTTACTCGGTTAGAGTTAGCTGTGGAAATTTAACAGTGAAAATATCCAATTTCTGTCAGGTACTGAGCTTATTTTGTCAGAAACATTGAAAATCCGGGCGAAGAAAAAGTTTTTAAAAAATCGAACAGCAAAGAAACGGAAATATTCACTCCACTAAAAATTCGCCACTTTTTTTATTGGACTTTTTCGGTAGTGCCCTTCGATAAATCATCTGTTGACAAAAATTTAGCTTTTCCTCTTTATCATTTATCACGCCTTCGCACCTTATTTTTGTTTTGATTTCTTTGCGTCTCTCAACTACTCCAGTCCTATTCTTCATATTGTTCACTAGTTATACTTCTTTTTTTTTTTTCTTCCATGTTTTATTATTTCGCTCCATGTCATTTCACTCAATCTGTTTTCCTTTATTTTCCTCATTTTTTGCTACTCCATTCTCATACACCTCATCTTCGTATCTTGAAGTTCAAGAGTCTTTCTCTTATCCTTGGTTTCAAATTCCAAACCTCCAATATTTTCTCTTTACGCCATTGTCACTCTTTTCTTATAATTCTATAGTAGAGAATTTTCAATAAGTCGTACACATACGTAGCAAATAGCAGACAGTAAAATACTTTTAGTGCTGCATAAACGATAAAATGATAATTGATTTAATTGGTCTCCCATTTGTGCTTTAGTTCATATTTATTATTGCTTCATTTCTATAATTACCATAGATGTACATCCGTTTTTCAAACTACACGCAAACAGAAACAACAGATGTGAAATTAAACAAATTGTTTTCTCCGCACATTGCCTTTGGCGACTGATTCACCAGATTTTCTGTATGAGGCATTTTATACAGTATTAATTCATTTTCTTCCGTCTAGTGTGTTAACTGCTACGGATTCAGGTGACTTCTGTATGAAATAACATCTCTTGAAGATCTCACTTCAGTATTCTCAATACGGCTACTTCAAATTTCGCAAGAACGTCCAACCGGAAACCGAATTGATTGATGAGCAGTGCGCGCAGCTTGAATGTAAAAACCCAGCACTCATCCATTGTCCTGTTACCGACATCTTTTCCGGTGGTTATTGTATTAAGGCAACAGCCGTGTAGTAATACCGGAAGCACGCTGGAAGCCACGTCTTTTCTTACTGATTGTTAATCTGTGCTTAGGGATGAAATTTAAAACGATTAACTTGGCATATCAGGACTTCATTTACTGATAAACAATTTCTTAACCTTTTATATTTTTGCATCTTTGGATTTGGCTCTTTTGTTTATTGAAGAAAGTTAAGTAGGTAATATTAGATTAGAGATGTTTACTTTCGTCCCACTAGAAAACAGACACGGGGATGTGGAATGACATATATCATTTTTAACAAACCAATGAGATTATCAACTATAGCTCCAGCATAATGAAAATTAGTACCTGGGTGACCGATCTTCACTCGGCATCTTTCGATTTCTGTTCAATATGCAAGTTTGATTAAAGTTAAAGGTTTTTTTCAGGCTTCATAGGCATTTTTAAGTGCACAGTTCCCTCCAAAGAGAAGTTTAATTAACATCAGTAGACTTACTGGTACCTGAATTCTACGAGATGAGGTTAGAGCAGTTTCTGAGATACCAAATCCCAGAATTGATTTTTTTTTTTTTTTTTTTTTTTTTTTTTTTTTTGCAAATTCGTATTAAAAACTTGAAAATAAAATCGTTACCAACATATGAAATTTCATCCAAATCGCTAGAGTAATTTTCGAGATCGTCTGGTTTACCACCTCACAAATTGATTTGAAAGAAAAATGCTATTATTATGTTAAATAGGAATATTAAGGCTATCAGGGATTAATTAATGGTGCAAGATTAGTGGTTAATCTCTTAGACGCGTACATCATCAGTGCTAAATTAATTCACTCCCATAAAACTATGCCACCTCGCATTAACCTCACACCACTAACCCTGCCTTTCTAAATGATAAGAAAACAATCTGAACATTAAAAAAGAACAAGGTCAGACGCTTCAAAAAGCAGGATTCTATTTACCAGAACCTATTTTTTTCTTATAGATACACGTATGTGGCTTTTCACGGGTTTGTAGATTCATTAATTTTTATTTTTGTGTTCAATATACATACGATCATAAAATCAACAATGATCACATTACAACTGTTAATTTGTTTTCTGAGAAGTTACGTAAAGTAAAGAAGATTGAAAAAATGACTTCTGAAAAAGCCAATATTTTTTAAATATTTACTTTTGAAATGTTTAAGAATTAAATATGCAGTATTTAATGGTAACGGCATTTTACAGTTATGTAGTATTTAATGTTAACGACTTCTTACAGTGAAACTGATATTTATTACTAAAATATTTTTCATTAATAAATATTTTTATATACTCATTTCCTCATTATTATATTACCATTCGGTGATTGATCATGAAATTGTGCGAAATATTGGCGTGGGTCAGTAAGTATACATGAATTGTTCGTTTATATATGAGTTCTTTGAAACCAAAGAGAAAATGTTAGTAGCCTTCCTGGTACCGTCTGCGAGATGGCGTTATAGCTGTTTTCAAAATACCAAGAGCAAAAATTGTTTGTATTTTGTAAAATTGGGGTTTTGCAGGGAAGAAAGCTATTTAGGTAATCTTAAAAAACAAAATGTTATTTAAATATGAAATTTCATCGAAATCGTTAGAGCCGTTTCTGAGATTGCAAATATATATTTATACACAAAAATTGTGCTTTTAAAGATATAAGATATACAGCTATCACTTTTGACTTCGGAAATAGAAGGAGAATATTGATCGCAGTATTATCGTGTGCTATTCTGCTACATAGGGAAGTTATACTGGTGACGACGAAGCAAGGATATATTGGACATCGTTTGGACTACTCTTTAGGACCAGTGTATTGTGACTTGTTGACGATCCGGCTTACTGTGGAACCCGGGAATACCTAACGGTGACAACAAGGGTTTCACTGGTAAGCCTCGCGGACTGACTTTAACGGCAACGAACAGGCTAAGGACTAACGATGCAGAGAGAAGAACTACGCGACAGCACAGACACCCCACCCGGGACGGAATCTGAAGAAAGTGAAGAAGACTGGGAAATGTACTCAGAAGACACAAACGAACCAGAGAAAAACTACAACGAAAACAGTGGAAACTACAACAGTTTATGAAAAGGAAGGAACCAACAATGCACAACAAAAACGAGGAAGCGCCCTTCGAGTTTCCAAGAAAAAGAAGCAAGTGCGCCCGTCAAGCAGTACACCAAAAGTACAGAGCAAACCACACACAGGTGGCAGTAAGTAATCGACACAGCGCGCTAGCAGAAGAGGCCACAAAGGATACCGAAGACATGGAAACAAACACTGAGATACCAGAAGGGAAAGAAAAACCGGCTAACGAGGATAGATTTCCTCCCGTCGTAATATACGAAACAAGAAATTTCATAAAGATGAACCAGACCATCAAAGAATACCTAACAGGGAATCTGAAAGTTGTGTATCGAGGCAACAGCCTCAAATATTTCGTCGAAAACAAGGAAGACTATCTAGCCCTGATAGCATTTTTCAACAAAACCAACATCAGCTATTATAGCCACCAACTACCACAGGAGAGGCTCCTTAAGGTGGTCATAAAAGGCCTACCACCTACAATACTAACAAACGAAATAGCAGACGACCTCACGGACAAAGGATATCTAGTAAATGCAGTTCACCAGTTCAAAAGAAGGAACCCGGAGACGAGAGACTTAATTCCACTGGCAACCTACTCAGTCACGCTGGAAAACGATCCAAGTCGGTACACCCGGGCGGAACCCATTCAGGTCCAACACAAAACCGAACATACTCACAAGCCTTGTCAGGGCATAAAAATCCAAACAGGCAAGAGCAGAGAAAACGGCAAGTGGAGCAGACAACTGAAAGCGAAGGCGCACAGGAAGAACTAACAGAAATAGCTACTACCTTCGGGTCTGAATTAAAAAAGATCTTCAGCACACTAAAAAAAACAATGAAAAAGGTGAAAACAGCGAGAGGGAGATGGAACAAAATCCTTGCCCTCGTCGAAGGAGTAATATCATTAATAAACTAATGGCGCAAGCAGAAGTACAAGACCTGAAAATCGCAACATGGAATGCCAACGGAATAAAAGACAAAAGGCTTGAACTACTCGAATTCATAAACAGGGAAAAGGTGGACATAGTCCTCCTCAGTGAAACATTCCTAAAGCAAGCAGACAAATTCAGACTCCCAGGGTTTCAGACCTATCGCACCGACAGGCAAGGGCAGAGAGGCGGCGGCACCGCAATCGCTGTACGAAACAACATAACCCACGAAATAGTGAGTGTACCACAGACGCTGGACATGGAGGCTACAGCCATTCGAATCCACTGCAAGGAGGGGCACATTGTCATAATCGGAGCATATCTCTCACCGAGTAGAACACTATACGAATTCGATATCGACCAACTACTCGCAACTGGAAACAAAGTAATCATCGGAGGCGATCTGAACTCAAAACATAACAGCTGGAACTCAAGAACAAACAACACGAGGGGTGAGCAACTCTTCGATCTCTTGGAACAGAGAAACATCGAAGTCTTGGGACCAACAGAGCCCACGCACATCCCGCACAACGCTAGACATCGACCAGACGTTATAGACATCTTTCTGGCAAAAAATATAAACGGAACAAAGGAAGCAAAAACTAAAAACGAGCTATCCTCCGACCATTTACCAGTAATTCTGAAGATAGAGAAGTGGATCCCTCCCCACATGAAGCCAAAAATACAGAAACAAACAGACTGGAACAGATTTACTAGAGCAGTGCACAGTAAAATCAAACCAAATTATAACGTCTCAACTGCAAACAAAGTAGATAACGCTACAGAGCACCTCAACAAAGCGATACATGAAGCAGACAAAAGAGCCATCATTACGACAGTATACCCAAACTATCGACAAACAGAGCTCCCCGCCTTACTGGAGGACCTACGTTACTTGCGTAACCGCTACCGGGAACTATGGCAGCAGTATCGCGACCCAAACGATAGACGGCAGTACCGAAACTACGCCAAACAACTACGCGAGAGAATACAAGAGAGAAGGTCGGAGAAATGGGAGGACAAAATGTCCAACCTAATGTTTCAAAACAGAGAACCGTGGCAGCTTATAAGAGCACTCAAAGAACCGCGTCAAGCAAAATCAGCAATAGCAGGACCCGCGAGAACATGTTATCAACCATTAGCCAAAGCCGAAATCCTAGCTGAAACCTTTGCAGCACAGTATACGGTAGCTGACTACCAACTCACACCTGAAGAGCAAAAGGAAAGTGAAGAGACGGAACGTCAAGCTCAAATCATTATGCAGGAACCGGCGGACGTCCCACCAGAGCTAACAACACCACGCGAAGTACGCCAAATAATCAAAGAGATCGCAAAAAAACAAATCTCCAGGCCATGACAAAATCACAAATGAACATTTGAAAAAGCTACCAACCAAAGCCATAGTACTCCTAACAAGAATCTACAACGCTTGTCTCCTCCAGAGCTATTTTCCTGCAGCCTGGAAGACAGCAAAGATAATAGCAATACCTAAGAGAGGCAAGGACCCAAGACAAGCCAACAACTATCGCCCCATAAGCCTACTATCTTCAACATCAAAAATATTGGAAAGAATACTACTGAAAAGAATAAAGTCCAGCCTCGAGGCGGATAACACGATCAGGCCAGAACAATTCGGCTTCCAGAGCCGCGTCGCAGCAACAACCCAACTATTACGAATAACAGAAGAAATCACCGCAAATTTCAATCGCAAAAAGTCAACAGCAGCAGTATTTCTAGACATCGAAAAGGCTTATGATAAAATCTGGCATGCCAACCTGATAACGAAGCTAAAAAACGAAACAACAATTAAAAATTGTTACATAAAACTTATTGGAAACTACCTGAAAGATAGAAAATTCTACGTATCAATTGAAGGACAGAGATCGTCAACACATGTGATAGATGCCGGAATACCACAGGGAGCTCCGATCTCTTCACCACTATTCAGTATATATGTTAATAAAATCCCGACACCACCCCATGTAAAGCTGGCACAATTTGCAGACGATACGGGCATGTATGTGATCGGGAACAGGCACGACTTAAACCTAACAAGGCTGCAAAAAGGTCTGGATGCATTCACCACATGGAGCAGAAAAAACAAGGTGAAAGTAAATGCAATGAAATGTGCCAGCATATATTTTACCAACAAAAGGCCACAACTAAACAGAACACTGACAATAATGGGCCAGGAAATCCAATGGGTTAATGAGCACAAGTATCTAGGGATAATACTAGATAAAAAACTACTTTTTCGACAGCATATTCTCGATCGCCGAAAAAAAGGTCTAGCGGTAATAATGAACCTCTCTCCAGTATTACGCAGCAAGGAGCTCCGAACAAACACAAAACTCCGCCTATACAAATGCATAATCCGGCCCTTCCTCCTATATGGCTGCCAAATATGGGGTCTGGCTAGCAGATCGAATCTACAACACATCCAAAGATTACAAAACAGATGCCTCCGCATGATATACAACGCACCGAGGTACACACCTACAGCAACACTCCACAGGGAAGCAGAAATCTCCACAGTACAAGCAGAAATCATTAAGCAAACTGAAAAATTTATAGAAAGACTAAATCAGACAAGAGACAATCCAAGAACAGAGACAATTGGAACAATAATGCCAAAGACGTGGCACAAGTACAGAGTGCCCCTCAGTATAATCCACAAACCAGTTTGAACTGTGAAGAACAGTACACGAACACAGCAGGGGTTTTTTTACCAATAAGGTCATTTCGAATGACCACAGCCCAGGTTTTTCCCCTGACAGAAAAAAAAAATCCATAAAAAGCGTCCCCAACGAATCAGACCCATAGAAGTAAAACTGTAAAGCAGTGGGGCTTCACAAACACAGCCGTTGAGGCAAGCGAAAAAAAAAAATAATAATAATAATAAAAAAAAATAAAAAAAAAAACTTTTGACTTCGAATTGGTAAGAATCCATATAAGTAACTATATTTTAATACAATTTTCGGAGAGCCTTGTTAATGCCACGGTTCGGCCGACATAGTTCGGCCGACATAATTCGGCCTTGTTCTAGGGCAGAACTGTGCAACACATCAGAGCGTAGTTCTTTCACTACAACAAGACTCAAGCATGGAAACTACCTATCATAACTCTTGTTACTTTGGCAATAGTTTCACCACTGATCTAGCACTCACAACCACTGTGCTTCTACGGTACAGCGGTTTACAGAACAAAATTGGAACATGAAGAGCCCAGGAAAATTGAACAGCAGAACGATATTGACCATTTAATAGACGAAGAAGGTACAAAATAAACGTACACAATATAGAAAATAACAGCTCTAAAAGAATAATAAGGATGATAGACAACATTTTAATTCAAAGGGGTCAGGTTAATTCGTTAGTGGATAGATCGGTTGAACAGAAGTAATTTAGAGAAAGAGGAGCGTTGCATTGAGTGCAGAAGGTAATTCAGGACCTGAGTCGTAATAGGTGGATACCAAATTCAAGTGCTAGGATTACTATCTGACAACACGTGGGTCATATCACTTAGAAAAAAGGGATACATTTCTCCTGTACTCAGTTCAAACTTGGATCGTCGTTAAATACAGACCGGAGTAATAGTTTCTGAGTGGTAAAAACACTGAAACCGATTTTAGTTTTTGAATCTATTATTAATTTATTTAGCGTTTAATACATACATGATGTCACATAAATCTTTATATATAGATGAATGTTTGTTTGTTGGTTTGTTTGTTAGTTAGTTTGTTTGTTCTTCATACAAATCCACAGTTTTCATCTGATCTCGATGAAACTTTTCACACTTATCCTTTGAAACAAGGTGAAAAATACTGTCTACATTTGGTTGAAAAATTATCTGTATAAATAACACATGTTGCCTCATAACTTCGAAATACGGCGATAGACAGACACGTTGGATATGGACGTCTCCGTACCGTATTTCCGTGAAGTGGGCTGGCAGCTCAGTGGCTAAAGCGCTTGCTTACGGACGTCGTGGTCTCCGGTTCAAATCTCCGTGGAGACTAAGATTTTTAAAAATTGTTTTTTATCGTAATAGTCAGGACTGGGCCGTAGGCTATTCGAATTGAATGTTAAACTGTAGATATTAGAAAGTTACGGGTGCAATGCGAGGCAAATCGTAGGTAGTCTTGCAATGTTGTAGGTGTACACTTTTTTACGTTATAAAGATCCCTCAGGTGTTGTTCGCAGTCAGTGTGTGAGTGTGAACCACAATAATATTATTTATAAATACGGAAGTAAGTCTCTGTCTTTTTGTTACGTTTTGACGACTATATGGCTATATCGTTGTGATGGAATTTTATAAGGAAATCAGTATGAAGGGCACAGGATATTTTTTCCAGTATGATTAACAGTTGCAGTCACGAAATTTTGAGACCTTATCGGATGGTGACAGAAATATGTTGGAAATTGATTCTCTTCAAGAGGCAGGTTCGACGGTAGAATGATATAGTGATAGCTTTCCTGTCATATTATTCCGATTCGATATTGTTTGGGACCAATCCTTCGTTACCAACAACTTTCTATATTTAATTCTGGCAAAAAAAATTAATCCACCCGTACGAAGTCGCGGGTACGAGCTAGTTAACCAATAAAATGACACTCTAATAGCATAGTGTAATTATATCTATTTTACTCTATGAATCACTAGCCCGTGTCGGGACATAGGAGGTTTCAATCGGGGATGTTTACCCCTCCGTGGTAACGTCTGGGAAGATGAACGGGGGTGGTTCCCAGTTGCCTCCCCCAATGTGACAGTGTTGTAAGGGTGGATGACTGTGGCAGAGCATGTGTTCAATACAGTGTACTGCTTGTGTTTAGTGGCGTAGCTATCGGAGGGCTAGGCGGTTCCGTGCACCGGGGCCCCCACGATCAGGGTGCCCAGGCTGTCCATCTGGCCATTGTTTTTGCACCGGCGCCCTTGGTAACCTAGCTACGCTACAGCTTGTATTATGGCTGAGAGATGAAACAATGGAGAGGGTGTAATTCGGTGCCGGCCCATTCAGGCCTACTCTTCCGAAAGAAACAAACGGGCCGTTAGGTTTAATGTCCCCATCTGACGGGTGAATTACCATCAACATTACTCGATACACTCTGCGGTGAGGACTGAGTTTTAACCAATGGCTTTGGGACACTATCTGGCAATTATTTATTTATTTATTTATTTGGCCTTTGGTCTGAGACCATTTAGCCAGCATTATACATTAATGTTTGTTTGTTATTTTCTTCTTACAGTGTATTGGAGGCTTCAAATCTTCAGTTCTGTGTCTTGAAGGAAGCGAACTATTGCCTTGTAGATCTGCACATTTCTTGATTGAAGAATGGTGGTAACGCTCGCTGGGAATTTGACTGAAAGCTGTTCGAGCCGCCTGTAGAAACGTTTGCGTTGTGATTGAAACCGTGAACAGGAGAGTATGATGTGATTGGGGTCGGAAATTTCTTGGTCTAAGGTGCATATAGGCCTTTCTATTATATGAAGGCGGCATAAGTGGTGAGGATAACAACCGTGTCCTAGCCTCATTCTAATAATGGTTGTTGCGTGTCTTCTTGCAATATTGTGCTCTGCAAACCAGGGTGTCTTCGGTATTGTAGGTTGTACTGCTGAGTAGTGTTTTCCTCTTAGTAGCTGCGTCCGGGACCAGTCTTCATTCCAACTGAGGTATGCCTTCCAAAAGACTAGTAGGATGAAATCCCTCCAAGGTAGCTGAATGCCTGCAAAGTGCCCTTCGTTGATGCTCTGTTTCGCTAGCTGGTCGACGATTTCATTGTGCATTATTCCTATATGACCTTTAATCCAGAGAAAATGTACTTGTATGCCAACTGAAGAAGCTTCTAGGAACGGGAAGTAATTCTGCCATGGTCTTTTTGAAGGAAGCATCCCGGCATTCACCTGGAGTGATTTGGGGAAACCATGGAAAACCCAAATCTGGATGCCCGGACGGGGATTCGAACCCGCATCCTCTCGAATAGTAAAACAAAGAATAGTTTGCATGAAGCAAATAGCTGAGCACATATTTTGTATCGGTGTGTAGATATAGAGGTTAAAAAGAGATACTGGATTATATAAAACTACCCGAAAAAATGATGGTTAGCAAAATAAATGTGTAGTGATCTATTGGTTTAAGATCCTTGCTGAGGATAATGCAAACTCATTAAATTCAATGAAAACAAAACAAGGCGAGTAGTGACCAGCAAAATACGCTTGGAGTAACGGAGGAACTGAGCGTTCGGAACCAATCGCAGACGCTGATTTCTTGCCTCCTCATTGACGTGGCCTCATGCTGCTCCATGTCTCGGCTGGTTTTTCAGTCCACAGCTCAATCCGGCGCAAATTCCTTAATCAACTGATCGTCATGGCCATCGCTCAATCTCACCTATCGAAGACGAAAAAAGAAATTTGTCTCCCGAGACATAACTAATTAACTATCGCATTTACGTAAATGGCACCATCGGAGTGGTCTGGTAGCTCAGTGGTTAAGACGTTGACTGGAAATCAAAAGGTTCCCGGCTCAATTCCCGGTCTCAGCTGTCCCTTAACCCCACCTGCACCTCTGACACAGCTTACTGTTTAATATGAAGTATGCCTGAACACTTCCGTGGTTCGAATTCCACCTTAAGCTGCGAGTTCCTTGTTCCTACCGGGTGTTTCAAAAATGGCTGTTATATTTGAAAAATCAATAAAAACTAAACGGGCAACAATAGAAATACACCGTTTGTTGCAATATGCTTGGGACAACAGTAAATTTTCAGGCAGACAAACTTTCGAAATTAGTTTCAATTTTCAACAACAGATGGCGCTGCAGTCTGGAAAAATCTAAAGTACGATTATTCTAAGGAATAAACCATTTTTTCACAGCAAACTTGTAATCTGTGAACAGCACACGCTTACAGCAGAAAGACGACTTACAGAATGGTGAACTCACAGACTGCGTTTACTTCTATATCATTCAAATCGCCTGCAGCGCCATCTGTTGTTGAAAATTGTCACTAATTTCGAAAGTTTGTCGGCCTGAAAATTTACTGTTGTCCCAAGCATATTGCAACAAACAGTGTATTTCTATCGCTGCCCGTTTAGTTTTTATTGATTTTTCAATTATACCGGTCATTTTTGAAACACCCGGTAGTAGGATTAGGTTAGATAGCCAGGACATAAGACGAATTGCGCGGCGAATCAAAAACTCTGTAATTTGACAGCCAAAAAGTGCTTCGAGAACTGGTGAACAACGCCATACGATGGATTTCATTTGATTGACACGAAAAATGTACAGTCTAATTAGGATGGGTTTTAGTTTAAAAAAACTCAGTGAACCAAAGAAGTTCAAGGAAAATTCGGATCACAATTTATAATGCTAATATTCTACCTCTCCTCATGTGATTAAACTATGATTTTGTGTTTAGTGAAGTCTGTGTTTTGTTGTTGCTGTTTTTTTCGCAGCAAAATATAAGCATAGTGAGTTCTTCCAACATTCCCTGGAGTTTTAAACTATAGCTTCAATAAACTTTAATAGCTGCTCGCCTGAAATTCTTTATATTACGTGCAATTGTTTTATATTAACTATTGTAGTCGTGTTTCTGGTATTTATTAGAAAGCATGAGAAAAAGATCGTTGGAAGTAATGAATACATTCCAATAAACACGACTGATGGTGTTAGAGGTTTTGGTCAAAAATCGGACGGTTTTTGTTGTCTAATTTGCGTATTTACCTGACTTGACTCCCAGTTGTCATATTTTTCTTTGCAAAATTATAATGCGTTCTGCTAGATCATCCGTTTGAAACCAATAACTCAAAAATAGGAGAAGTTCGCCAAAGGACATTTGAAAAGAAGAGCTATGCTTCCGCCACACATACCGTGAATTTGATGGAGTGTTTGTCAGTACTTGACATTAAGGTAAACGGATTTTGAATGAATTGAAAAAAAATTAGTTATTTAAAAATTTCGCAAGCTTTCAAGCTGGAAAGTAAATGATGTTTTAAAGCATATGCCATGCATAAACATCTGTACCACAAATGAAGTGCCGGAGTTTTCATATTCATCGGATTACTATAATCTGGAGGACGGGTCTGGTGGCTCAGTGGTAAGGATGAAAGGATCAGGCTACCCCACCTCCTATACCAGGCTACAGCCTTCAGGAGGATCCAACCAACCTTCGAGTTAAATACGAAGTTTAACTTTCGTGTAGGTTATGGCACGTAATATTAAGTGTTGTATATGAACTCTTTACTTCACTAGAAGGAATTTCCGGTAGCAAATCTTTGATTTTTACTTTAAGTCCATGTTTACTATTTTTGAACAGCGTAATCAACACCTTATGTGTTAATGATATTTGATTTCTGTGCACGCTTTTGATGGTTCTTTTATTAGTTTTTTTAATTTGATTATTTGAGTTCAACTAATAAGTGAAAATGTCCTATGATAACTTTTCCGATTCTTAAAATGTAGACTTACACACTCCTTCACATTCTTCTAACTGGATACTATTACGTTAGTGGGTATGTGTAACGTAATTAAATTAATTTAATCTAATTTATTTGATTCCAATATGATCTATTTATTCCATGGTGGCAGTTTTCCTAAAAAAATCTACTTTCATGTTGTTGTTTTTTTTTAATCTTAAGTTATTTGAGGTGTCTGCAGCAAGTAAATATAAGATCGAAGCTGCAGCAGCGAAATTATCCTATGCGGAAATTGAACGGAAAAAGCCTAAAGCTGGCGAAATGCCCATTGTTTATAACACACGTTAAAAGATGTTTTCCTTTTCTTTTCCTTGATTTCTTGCTATTTAAGAATGCGGTTTAAAATAATATTTGGTTATGTTGATATAATTCGACCATGCGTTTCTTTTCCTTAAGCAGTGTCCTCTATTTTTGGCTCTAAAAGATATGGCAGAATGCTACTTCAACTCTCCACTAATCGTGAACATCCTAAGTAGTCTCCAGTGACGTAGAAACTACAGTCACATAATGAGAAATGATGGTGACATGAGAGGTAATTACACATAATTTTCAACTGCTTTATATGTATGGTCGTCGATAGTGATTTAGCTGCTATTGAGAATCAAATTATAATACATTAATTAATTTACTGTTATGAGTACACAGAAATGACTGTTCTATATATTACCCGGATGCCTTCTCTCTCTTCTTCAAACGAATTTCACTACCTCCTCCTATCCTCATTCTTCTTCTATCCTGGGCTTAACAACTTTCAACAGCGTGGTCATCAGAACCGGACCTATCCTAGTAGGTGAGTGGTTAACGGTATGGCCTGGAATTCTGGGGGGGGCGCGGGTTTGATACCCATTGCGGCAATTCTAATTTAGGATTCCTATAATTTTCAGAAACCAAACCAGGAAAACTTTAAGAAGCCGTAACCTATTTTTTTTTTTTTTTTTTTTTTGCTGTTCCTTGTGCTCCATACTGCCGGCATTAATTACCCCTTGAGTAAAAACAATAAAGCCGGTATTTTAGTACTGTTAGGGACCAAAGTAATTTAACAAAGCAACTTTCATTACTCTTTTGAGATAAGAAAGCTCTGGCCAGGCCATAACTCGAATAAATGTCTTCTGAATACCAGCACCGAACTTCGACATTCAACCCCAGACATTGTGAAAAACATTGTCTTCCAAGTAATTAATTTTTAATTCTTATTCAGAACAATTTCTGGGTATTTATATAATATTCTCTTTTGTCTGGAAGTTGCTGCTTAATGAGGCACGATTACACCAAATGTGTTTCACTCTATTTGCAACAATTTTTTTTTTTCCTTCACAAATTTACTTTCGACATTTTTTTTTCAGTTCAGCTGTTTCTTTAGAACAGAGTTTCTGAACATGAGCTTGATAGAATTTCTCTCTTTTCACATTAATATCCTCCAGTCATTTCAGCTTCTTCTTCTTCCTCTTCAGTAATGTTACCAATAGCTCAATTTTTAACCTCTCTGTAGTTGTTTAATTTAGTTCCTTTTGTGACATTCTCTAGACCTGAAGCCTCATTTCTTCTGCCTCGAATATATTTATATCTCTCTTTGCCTAGTTTCAGTCAGTAAGGGATGGTAGTACATTTTATGAATCAATCATTTTATATCTTGCCTACGTCCCATCGCTATATTAGGTCCTCTGCCAGTCGATAGAATCGAGCTATCATACCCTTTTACTTACTTCCATCACTAATTTTTTTGTTGGATACCTTCCTTCCAAGCTAGAAGTTTCTCTCCCTGGAAAGTCACATCATTTCATGTTAACTATTTTGATCTTTTCCATGCTCATTTCTAAGCCGTGTTTTTCTATTGGTTTCCCAGATTCTGCAATTCTCTCCCCAGATAATCTTCTGTTTCCTCTCATATCATGATTTCGTCTACAAATGCCATCACTTTTAACTCTACTGTTAGATGATGGATAATCTATTTTGGGAAAGCCACGTATAAATAGTGACTTCCCGCAGGGAACGTAATCGTGGTTAATTGGTGAGCGATTTCTATCCTCACTACCGCCGACCACAGGCACCCGAAATTCGGCAGCAGTGATTCGGCCAGTAATAGCGCAAAAAAACAGAGATCCACTCACCTTATGATTGTAGCGTCGATTTGCATGTTCAGGCTATAACGTGACACCAGCTATTATTTCCAGCAAGATGCAACCAGGATGCACCGAAATCTGAGCTGTAAAACACTCTTTCCTCTGAAACTTGGCATAACTCGCCGACAGTCCAATAAGTAGCTTAATTCGCTACGATGATTTGCACGCAAACTTAACCGTCGCGGACGTGAGCGTAACAACAATAGTAACTCATAAAGAAAAGAAAAGTCACACATATATAATTTCCTTGTGGAACAAGGCACGCAAATATTGCATAGGCCAGTGGATATCTGAATTACGCCAGCTGACCTTTAATCCGCCGCGAACATAAGATGCCCGCGGCCGACGGAAAGAAAAATAAGAAATCTCTCAACCAACTGTGTTGCTGCAACTATAATTTTTTTAAGATATTAATCATGTAAAATATCGAACATAACTTGTGGCATCCACATAAAACAATTCTGCAAGTTTTCTGGAGAAATTCCAGCGCCTGACTTGGAAGACAGAAGTGCCAGTTTCTGTTCCTAGACTTTTCTCATCACGGCTGCAGGGAGGCACAGGCAGAGCCGTACGTTGCGTGCTGCTGCAGGAACCAGTTTAACGATTAGCACAGCTGGATTGTAAGCGCAAAAACTATGGCTCTCATACTAGCAGGCTTGCTAGTCTGTCGAGACATCCAGCTCAGCTTCCAAGGGATAACTATTGACTGAGGCGTCGTCTGGAAATGCAGTCATTTTCCATACCTACATTCAGATATCGTGAAGAGAACCTATCTCGTGCGTTGCTGCATATTATAATCTGCTTTTCATTTGTCAACCCCACAACGGAGACTAGATTGTTAAGGAGAATACTGTATTACTTTTTGCTGATACGTGAATGGTAACCTATTGCTATTGGTCCCTTCTGTGATAACCATAGTAGTTTTTTTATGTATTAATATTAACCCGCGTAGGGAGTTTAGGGATATAAGCCGTTCAGTTAAGAGAGACGGATCAAGGTCAGTCTGCTCTATCCCCACTCCGCTGCCCTTACCCCTAGACACGAAGGGGAAATTTGCCACTTCCGTACCTGGACACAGCGGTCAGCTTGGTGAGGTACGAAGCGAGGGGGGGGGTGAGCTGAGGAGCGGAGTCAGATGACATGACCTTGAGCCGCCAGGTCAGAGTGAATAGGGTATATTTATAGAGTTACCCAATGTATTAACAGCACCTCAAACTATTGTTCTCTAACGACAGAATAACTGTAATCTAGCATAATGCTGTTGTTTACGCTCGTCAAGTGTAACATGTAAGCAAATAATTTTATTGCAACACAATTAATTTTATGATGTTTTATTTACGCTGTGCGTGACGCATTTCGAGAACTGATTCTCATTTTCAAACGCAATATTAGTATATTTTTAATTTACGAAGTGCTTGTGTTTGTTTCTGATGGACATTAGTAAACGTTAACTTTCAAACAGTGTACATCACATAAAACCTTTATTTAATGTAATGAGACTGTGTAAGTTTGAGTTTCTGTGACGGCGTGTTTTAAGAAACCTTCAAAACGTTTGATTAGTAATTATTCCACATCTCCTTAGTTGCAAATTCTTGATCTAGTACAACACTCCACATTTGTACTTCCCAGAAAACTCCAAAAGTTTTACTAATGTCCAACAGAAACAAACACAAGCACTTAAGTGTATTAATATTGCGTTTGAAAATGAGAATCGGTTCTCGAAACGCACACCGTAAATAAAACATCATAAAAGTAACTGTGTTGCAGTAAAATTATTTGCTTACATGCAATTGAAAACAGAAACAGACTTTCATAAGACCATTTATTGTGGATAAAGTAAACATGAAGTTTAAGTTTACCTTCTAGATTAATAATCAAAATATAACAATTTTATACGGTGGTTTGACATCTTGTAGATAAATAACATTAATATTATTCTGGCCAGACTCTGTAGCGTAGGGGCTAGAGCACTGAAACCGTGTGCCGAATGTCGCCGGTTCGAGTCCGGCAGAGGGCATGGATGTTTGAGTGTTGTGCCTGTGTTAATTTCGTGTCCGTCCTGTGGTGTCCGTATTTAGAAGTTAAAATACACTGGAGAAACTGAATCACATTGAGCTTGCTGTATGGTCTTACTTTAGTTGTCGAATGCCATAAAAATAATTAAAAATTATCATTCTGATTGAATACCATTATTAATAAGTTTGTTCCTCAAATCACTAGCCACTAGTAAATAGCTAGCTAGCTAGCAGGATCTTTTAACTGACGAGAGTAACATTCGAATAGCGCAAGCCACTAATTGCTAGATTAGACATTAGAAATCTGCCTAATCTTGCCAACTGTTTTCATCGTCTACTGAGACTGTGTATTATTTCAGTGCGTTGCCGCATAAATCCTCTTTCATACTACCGTTGCTGTGTACTGTATTGTCTCTACATTACAGCGGCTTCATTTTTACTGTCCACGCACTCAATTATAAAACTCCCCATACTCATTAAAAGATTGCGAAACTAGCACTGATTTGAATCCATATCGCTGATGAGATTTTGAAATGCCCTAATTTCACCTCTGGCAAAGCTTGCTTTGTCTATATGAGGTGCACCAGAACGCTTGCGTGGATCGTATTCTGCATTGTACTGTAATCTTCATATACCCAGTAGACTACGGCAAAAGTGGTTAGCGCAGCAGGTAAGAAACTCTGTGGGCAGGTCATTAAGACCACGTAAACTAATAACTGTGCTCGCAATGTTTGTTTACTTTTCATTTATTTCAAAAGAAAATCATTTTATATTGAAATATTGTCGCACATCAAGAGGATTAGGCCATCAAGAGGGAAAGCCTGTTGTAGTTTAGTGGTTACGCTAAGAGGCTGTCGGACTGAAGGTCTTGGGTTCGAATCCAACAAGTCCTGTAAAATTTTAATTTCTTAACTTTGGGTAAACTGTTCTTGAATGTTCTTGTTGTTAATGTTCTAGACCAGTGTTTGCCAACCTTTTTTGGGTCATGTCCCAATTTCAACATTTTTTTGCCCCCATACATAATTTTTAATAAATAAATTATTTGTTATTAAAGAAACTGAAATAGGATGGTTTTTGAAAGAAAACACTTTAATATTATCATAAAACACAGTAAGTAAAATTAAAAAACATATAATGAAATACTAAAATTCAAATTCAAAAGATTTATAATAAACATTTAGTGTGATCCTTTTAAGAATTTGCTTTTTTGCTATATTTTGTAACCATATCTGGCATTGCGTTTAAATAACCCAAAGAGAAAACAGTAAAGTCGCATCAAGTCAATTTCTAAATTGCCCCCCTAAAAAAACCAAATTGCCCCCCTGTGGGGCGTGGGCCCCACATTGGGAAACACTGTTCTAGACTGTTCTTCATTACTATATTAGCGATACACCCTTCTAGCCGGAGTCAGTTCGCTCCGTGGTTTACTACGTGACAATTATAAAGTAAACCCAATGATCACAATTTATGATCAAATAATTACAGTGAAAACGAGAAACGGCAGACAAAAATCTAGCATAAAAGTAACAGAAAAAATAATTACATGAGAGATAATTATAAGATACTCAGAGATGAATAGTAAAACTGAATGTACTTGTACAGCTACAGAAAAAATAAAAGCAGATAGTTGCAGGAAAAAAAAAAAACAGATGCAAATAATAGGGGGAGAATCAAGTAAATGTAGAAGTAATATATACTAAGAGTCTCATTGCTGATTCCAGACGTGTATGAGATTTCGATTGAATATTGTGACACAGTCTCAATTTGAGCGGAATGCATTTACCTAGTCTGTATATTACCGCATTTCAACTTCATTTATATGAGATTACTATTTTTTCTTTAATTTTGGACGTCGGAGTGGTATAGTCACAGCTGCAGATAATATTGAAATCCTGAGATGGGCAAGACTGATGGCTCAACCTTCTTAACAGCTACAGGAATTATTTAGTAGACATAGTTTCGCAAACTTGCTTACTGTCGAAGGTCACACATATACCGAATACTTTTTTTTTTTCTTCTTAAATCCAAAACATCGTCATTTCGCAGATTCATTCTAGAAAAATGAAGAGATTATATCGCCTATGAGTTAAGATTTAAATGACACATTGTTTTGGGGATAACTTCTAAATTTCGGGAATAAAAAGAAAAATTGTTTTATTAGGCAATAAGAACGAATGCCATTAAATAATTGACTCATCCGAGATCATTAAACAACCAGTACAAAATTTTAAGAGGGTATAAAAAAATGAAGTATTTGAATGAATGAGAGTAGGTTCACAAAACGAATTTTCAACTACATATCTAAATTAAAGGTGACAGCAAAATTGGTTGAGTAGACGATAAAAGATTGGGAAAAAATTGGGATCCAAAAATTTAAGATAGAGAATCGAATCGTATTTCTAGCTAAAATTGATAAATTTTTTGCAGGAACAACGTACAAAGAACAAGACCTTTTGATATGAAGAAAGGAGTAGTAATATCAGTAAAAGAATGAAAAAATTCTGGAAGGAGAAGAAAAGCCAAACCAATAAACTAATTACTCTCTGTAGTCGAAATTTCATCAAAATCGAAATAAGGCACTCGATTCCATGTGTAACGGAATGGGAAAATTTTGTTTTGTCGATAAGAGTGTCAGGGACTGAATAAATTACCAAAGGAAGGGATGAATAATTTACCAAAAACGCATAAGAAATTTAAAATTAATATTCGTAGACGGCAAAAATAGTTGGATGGAGACATTAAACACTTAAAGATAATAATAGAAAAATAATAGGAAATGAGGTAATTAGATGACTAGAGAAATTACAACCGGAGCATGTGCTCCACCGCAATTAAAAAATTCGACAAAAAATCAAGTATAAGATGAACTAGCAAACCATCTCGGAAGAAAGTATAATAATAACTTACTGTACCTAGTGTAATCACCGAGTTGGCAAAATATCAACTTAGTCGTTGTTAAGAGCAATCTTCCAAGGCTCATATCATCATCTGTTACTTTGGACAGCCACGCAGTAATAGCAGCTGGAGATAGTGGTTTTTTACGGTGTTTAACGGCGACTCCGAGACGCAGGCAACACTTATTACGCAATGTAATTCCTGGAATAGTCCGTCTCTAGCCGCGCGGTACGAGGTAGAGGTCGAAGGAAGACGTGTATCAACAAACCACAGCGGTCACACTGTCTCATTAACACGACACGCAGCAGTACACATTGCACGCCGGCAGCCGATTCCAGGAAATAATGTTGACGATTTGTTGTTTTCGCTCAGAGGGAAGAGCTCGACAGATATGCCTCTTCCTCTCTTCTGGGTGCTGTCAGCAGAAACTTACCAAATTGTTTACAGACTTTATCTGCGCGTAACGTGCTTGCGATCGCTACCACGGTGTTCGAAATACATTTTCTTAAAGTTCTCGTATCACAAACATCAAAATACACAGTTAAATACATTGTGCAAATCAACAACCTTAAACACACTTAGCCCAGTACTTCGCAACCTCAATTGCATTGTGTGTTGCTTGAAACAAGTCTTCGTTGTTGCAGGATGATGGGCACATAGGGCACTCGAGCATATGATTCATAGTTTTGTCTTCACCACATTCGCACTTAATATTTGTAGCATCAGTATAATCCCATCCGACTAGGTTTCCCTTGGACCTGCCCACTCCTGTTCGCAATCGATTTAAGGACCGCCAGACGTTCCAGTCCTCTGAATGACCAGGTGGCAAGCGCTCTGCAACTGTCGGTGGTCCTGAGATGTTAGGAACCTTCATTTTCCATAACTGTACTCTTGCATTTTTAGGTGACCCAATTAGTTCCCGTGATGTTCTCAGAAAGCTTTTCCTGGATTTGAGTCTCTGAGCTGGTGGTGTATCATGTATGGCCATGCAGTGAATGAGCGCTTTCCCTTTCTACTTTGGTCCTCTCCTTGTTTGCAGCCACTTCTCTGTGGACACTAGGTGGTGCATTGCCCGAAAGCTGGTAAAGCCTACCAACTGGGGTAGGCTTTAAGCAACCTGTCACTATCCTACAGGTATTATTGAGGGCTACATCCACCTGTTTGGTATGAGATGACGAGTACCAAACTGGGCATGCATATTCTGCAACAGAGTAACAAAGGGCCATTGCCGATGTACGTAAAGTTCGTGGTTGACTGCCCCACTGTGATCCAACTAGTTTGCGCAGTAAGTTGTTTCTTGTAGAGATCTTCATTTTGCAATTCTTGCAGTGCTTCTTATATGTGAGGGTTCTGTCCAGCGTCACTCCCAGATATTTTGGGGTGTTTCATGTCTGCAGTTCGATACCTGACCATATTACTTTTAACTTACGCTGAGCTTTACTATTTTTTAGATGAAAGGCACACACTTCAGTTTTTGAAGGGTTAGGTCTTAAGTGGTTTTCCCTATAATATCTTGATAGGCCTTCAAGAGCAGCAGACAAATTTCTTTCTACAACTTCAAACATTGTGCTCTGTGAGGCTAGAGCTAGGTCATCAGCGTACATGAAGCTCCTGGTAGTGGTTGCTGATCATCATTTATTCTGGGTCTCACTTCAGATCTAGCTGCCCAGTTCATGGTTTTCAAGATGATCCATTTGGCGAAAAGACAGTAGAAACTGATAATCAACTTATCTCATCTCTAAGTGCAGCAAAAAGAGACCGCTGGATCAAAACATTAGAAGAGCTGGACATGAAAAGAGATAGTCACAAGGCATGGAGACTTCTAAAACGCCTCAACAATGATGCATCGAAGATCACTGCACATTTATTTATTTATTTATTTTCAAATAGCCTACGGCTAATATATATACGAACAATTACAATTCATACATCATATTAAACATAAAACAGAAAAAAAAAACAAATATAAACAGACTGTTATTTTCAATGAACTCCTTCATGAGAAAATATCACAATCTCTTTCCTCTAACCATTTACCCAGCTTTTCTCTAAAACTTGCAACAGTTTTGGTCCTTTTTATTTCATCAGGTAATTTGTTAAATATTTTTAAACCTTTGTGCAACACTGTTTTCTGTGCTTTACTACTTTTATTATAAGTCGAATGGAAATGATTAGCCTGCCTTGTCTTATAATTATGTACATCATTATTCTTTTGTACTAATCTAGTCACATATCTTGGTAATAAACTACTTTCCAATCTATATACAAAAGTCATTACATCTCTAATAATTTCCTTTTCAATATGTAAATATCCTAGGTCCTTAAGCATATTACTGACATTTTCAGTTCGTCTTTTATTTAGAACAGCCCTCATTCCCTTATTAAAAGTATTTTGCAGTTTCATAATTTCTCTTTTGCTTGCCATGATTAATACTGTGGAGCAGTATCTTATGTGAGGCAGCACAATTGCTTTAAACAATAGCTGTTTACCTGGTTTAGATAACACTTTTCTTAATTTGTATATTAAATTTACCTTTTTTGCTACTTTTTTATTTATATAATCTACATGATCTATAAACTTAAGCTTATTATCAATGACTACACCAAGGTATTTATAATTTTGAACCCACTTAATTTTAGTTCCATTAATCACAACAGAATGCTGTGCTTCTGCCTGTTCCCTAAACAACTTTTTCCCCATCACCATACATGTTGTTTTTGCCACATTCAGACTTAACAAATTTTTATTCAGCCATTCATTAACTAATTTTAACTCTTTATTAATTACCTGTATCATTTTTTCTAGATTATTTCCATAATAATAAATTAGTGTGTCATCTGCAAACATGTGAATTTTACAATACTTCAGTATTTCTGCCAGATCATTTATATACAGTATAAATAATAGGGGACCAAGTTTACTACCCTGGGGGTCTCCATGTTTCACTTCTCTTTCTTCTGATAGAACCTTATTGAATCTAACCCTCTGATACCTCTTTGTTAAATAATTTTCTAACCATGCATAAACCTCCCCAGTGATATTATACATATTTTTTAATTTTTTTAACAGCAGTTCCCTGTTTACAGTTTCAAATGCTCGCCTAAAGTCCAAAAATACTGCTATTACTCCCTCTCCCTTATCAATTGCATCTAACCAGTTTTCTACAACCAACTGAATTGCAGTCTCTGTGCTATGCTGTTCCCTAAATCCTGATTGGTATTCAGTTATGAGATCATTTTCCTTTGTAAAACTTAGT
This sequence comes from Vandiemenella viatica, assembly GCA_031002005.1. Taxonomy (NCBI): domain Eukaryota; kingdom Metazoa; phylum Arthropoda; class Insecta; order Orthoptera; family Morabidae; genus Vandiemenella; species Vandiemenella viatica. The sequence goes on from CM061914.1 coordinate 134,476,371, forward strand.
AAAGTCTCATAAGCTATTGTTTCAATAAGTTTTTCTATCAATGGCAAATTATTTATTGGCCTAAGATCTACACACTTAGAACTACCCTTTACTTTAGGAACTGGTGCAATAATAGATGTTTTTAATTGCTTTGGCAACACTCTTTGTTTCAGTGATTCATTAATTATACTAGTTACTGTACTCCCTACCAAAGGCCATACCCTTCTTAATACCTCACTGCTTATTCCATCAGAACCCACGATATTTCTTAATTTTTGAACTATAACACCAATTTTTTCCTCCGTCACTTCGTGAAATTCTTCAATCTTGGGTGTCATTACATATTCATCTATTTTGGGGATATTTTCTATTAACTCCTCAATACTTTCAATATAGAAGTCATTTAATTTATTTGCTATTTCATTCGAATTATATACATATTCTTTCCCAAATATTACATATTTTAATGCCCTGTCCTTGGTTTTATACAAAGTTTTTAAGCGTTTCCATAATTTAGTTGGTTCATTTTTATATCTTGTAAATTCTTCCTCATAAAACTGTTGTTTACTTTCCCTCCATAACTTTACAAAATTATTCCTATATTGTTTATACTCATTCCAAGCCTCATCCCTATCTACAGTTGCTTCTTCAATTTCTTTTAATAAGAGAAACTTTTTATAAGCTATATCCCTTCTTTGATTTTATTTGAAAACCAAGGACATGGTAAATTCCTCACCAATAAATCTGAATTTCTAGCTTCTTGTATACTCTGGATTATGTTCTCTCTTATTTCAACATATTTTTCCCCTACATGTGTATTATCACAAATTTTACTGTTACCTATTTTATCACTAATTATTTTTATTAGTTTCTTATAATCAATCCTACCCTTTACTAGTACATTGCCTCTCCCTTTAATATTATTTTTAAACGTCCCTGTGATAATGATTAGATTATGATCTGATATTCTAGGTGTGTCCACTACCGTACATTTCAGATTTAAATTATCAGTAATTACAAGATCAATTAATGTTTCACTGTTGGGAGTGACCCTAGTCATTTTATTAACAATTTGTTTCATTCCAAGACCTGCTACTTGTGATGCTAGTTTTCTAGTATAAAATTCATCTTTTTTTGACCAATCTATGTTAAAATCCCCCCTATATTACAATCGTTTTGACTGATTTCAAGTATTTCCTCCATTACCATTGAGAACCAATCTATAAATATCCCTTTGCTACTACTAGGTGATCTATAAACACCCACAATTGTCCCCCATAAATGTGAATCCATGTACAACTTGATAGCTATCATCCACCATTCACCTTGTTTTACATCAGTCCTTACCACCTCATACGAAAGGTTTTCAGTAACATTTATTTATTTATTTATTTATCAATCTTGTTCCATGGATCCCTGCTGAGGAAATACCTCTGGGATGTGAAACATGTCATTGTTGATACATATACACATAATATGAGTCATATCATAGTAAATATATATATATATACATATTTTACAAATACAAGAAATAATAAACATACATTTTTGCAACTGAGTTTTGCAAACATCATAATGAGTACAATTAATTATTTTCTTCAAATTCTTGAATGGAGTAGAAGGAGTTGCCAATAAGATAATCTCTAAGTTTTTGTTTGAATACATCTTTATTATCTGAAAGCTGTTTTATACGATTAGGTAGTTTATTAAACAGATGTATCCCAGAATAATTAACTCCTCTTTGTACTAATGACAGAGATGTTTGTGTTTTATGCAAGTTATTTCTGTTTCTTGTATTGAAACTGTGTACCTGTGAATTAGGTGTAAACAGGTTAAAATTTTCTATGACAAAGCTCATGAGAGAATATATATACTGAGAATACATTGTAAGAATATTGAGTTTCTTAAAGAGTTGTCTGCAAGAAGTTCTTGGTTTTACCCTACACAGAAACCTAATAGCTCTTTTCTGTGCTATGAAAACTTTTTTACTTTGTGAAGAGTTTCCCCAAAAAATTATGCCATATGACATTACTGAATGAAAATATGAGTAGTACACCTGTTTCATTAATTCTAGATCTGCTGTTAGAGAAAGTGTTCGTATTGCAAAGGTGGCACTACTTAACTTTGCCAGTAGTGTAGTGATATGATCATGCCAACAGAGTTTCTGATCTATTTTAATACCAAGAAATTTTATACTCTCTGTTTCTAAGATTGTGTTGTTTTTATAGTTTATACATATATCTGGCTGTGCATAGTTTTTTGTTTTAAACCTAATATAATGTGTTTTTTCAAAATTTAATTTTAATGAATTTGCCTTAAACCAATTTGCTACTACTCTAAGTACTTCATTTACATTAAATTCTATAGTACTGTTTGGTGTTTTACGCACAGTCAGGTTAGTGTCATCTGCAAATAAAACACTCTTAACTTTGTCGGATAAATTTCCAGGAAGGTCATTGATGTATAACAGAAAGAGGAGGGGACCTAAGACAGAGCCTTGTGGAATTCCATGTTTTATTTTCTCCCAGTCTGATGAAGCATCTTTACTTATTTTAGAATCAAAAATTGAAACTTTTTGCATTCGGCTTTCTATGTATGATTTAAACCATTTACCTGCGGTCCCAAAAATACCATAGTATTCCATTTTTTTCAAAAGTAATTCATGATTTACACAGTCAAATGCTTTTGCAAGATCACAAAATATTCCTACAGGATTCATTTTATTATTCAGTTCCTCAAATGTGTTATTTAAAAATGAATATATAGCCATTTCTATGGATGATCCTTTTTTGAACCCAAATTGTGAATTAGTTAGGATATTATAGTGTGTAACATGTTTTATTACTCTTCTATACATGACTTTTTCAAAAACCTTTGAGAATGTTGAAAGTAATGAAATGGGACGATAGTTGTCTACACATGTTACTTCTCCTTTTTTAAATAATGGTTTTACAACAGCATATTTTAGTCTATCAGGAAAAACACCTTGTATTAAGGATTCATTACAAATGTGAGCAAGTACATGACTGATACAGTCTGAACATCTTTTCAGTAATTTACTTGAAATATTGTCATAGCTGGAAGAATTTTTAGGTTTTAATTGTTTAATGAGTTTATTTATTACTGAGACTGTTACTGGTGGCAATTTCATCTCCACAAAGCTATTTGGGAAAGCAGTCTCAAGAAGCCTTAGAGCACTATGTGGGGATTGCTTTTCTATGCCTAATTTATCTACTACTGACGTAAAATGTTTGTTAAATATTTCACAAACTTCCCCTACTTTGCTATACACATATCCATTTTGTTCTATTTTTATGTCTTTAGAGTGATTTACAGTTTTTCCTGTTTCAGTCTTTATTATATTCCATATTGTTCTCATTTTATTGTCTGAATTTTCTATTTTCGCCGATATGTACCTGTTCTTGGCCTTCCTTATTACATTTCTTAGTATTTTAGAATAAAGTTTATAGTGAACTTTCAGCGCATAGCTATCCGATTCTCTCATTTTTAAATAAAGGTCCCTCTTTGTTTTACTAGAGATTCTAATACCCTTTGTTATCCATCCCATGCCCAGTTCATTGTTTGGAGTGTTGAGAATTTTCCTTTTTTGAAACTACCTTCAAAAAGTGTTAGAAATATATTCAGAAAGGAATCAAATTTCGCATTAACACCCTGTGCATTATATACTTCTAACCAGTTTTCATTGTTTAAGGTATCTATGAAGTGTTTTATATTATTTTCACTAATATTTCTTCTATAAACCCAGCTTTTCTTTATCTGTTTAACAGTGTTCCTGGACTCGATACATAATAGCTGGGCATCATGATCTGAGATACCATTTATTACTGGATGTATGCTGTAATTACTGCACTGAGAAATATCCATAAAAAAATTATCAATTGCAGTCCTGCTATTATTTTGTATTCTCGTAGGAAAATTTACAAGTGCTGTTAAGTTAAAAGACAACATCAAGGCTTCCATATCTAATCTATCATTGCTGTGATTCAGAAAGTCAACATTGAAATCTCCACATAATACTATTTGTTTGCTATTTGTAAAACTTAGTAGCAAAGACTCTAAATGAGATAAAAACAGTCTGAAATTACCTGAGGGGGCCCTGTAAATTGCTATTACTATCAGCTCTTCCTTATCATATTCTAGTTTAGTAACACAACATTCAATGTGTTGTTCTATACAATACTTACTTACAACTACACTACTGCATTCAATATTATTTTTAACAAAAATGGCAACTCCCCCTTTCTCCATTTTACATCTGCAGAAATGAGAGCTTAATTTATAATTTGGGATGGACAGCTGAGATATTCCTGTATCAGACAAATGATGCTCAGATATACAAAAAACGTCTACATTAAAATTTCTGGAATTTTGAATCTCTTCTAGGCTTAAGGTAATGTCATCAGTTTTACTAAATATTCCTCTTATATTTTGGTGGAAAATACTGGTCTGAACACTTTGACGCAATGACTTTGAATTGTTTATTTTATTATTACATACTGGTATATCAGTTGGAATTTTTAATTTCAACAAATTATGATCATCAGAGACATTAATTTCCTTTAGACATCTTAATAAATCTATTTTATTTACCCTAAAAAAGGCCGCGACTTAACACCATTTATCACAGGAATACCTCTTTCACACACCTGGCATCCTCTGACCTCATCAGCAATAAGAAGCAAAAGCTTCCTCTTTCCTCTGACATTCAGATGGAGTCCATGGCGAGTATAACTGTCCCTACCAATACAGGCCACATCAATCAAACATATATGACTATTCCACCAGTGTGTTTGCTTTCAGAGTCACATCTTATATGATAATACCCTCTGATTTCAATTAATTTATCTACATCTAATTCAGAAACATGTGATTCAACTACAATCATCACGCTTGGTGTGTTCTCATGAGCATATGTGGCAATCATGTCTCTTTTCGCAATAAGTCCACTTATATTTATTACTACCATCTCCGCATTTTGGAGACTTTCCACATTTATTGATTGCTATAAACATTCATATGTGATTGACCTCTTTTTTAAATTTATTCTCCTTTGGTAAACTGGTAAACTCCCAGCTTAGCACACTATGCGTCACACTTAAATTTAACTTTAGCTTGTTATTTGCCTCGATACAGTTACAACATTTTATTTCATTGTTTTTACAATCTTTTGCTAAATGGCCCTCTGCACATTTCAGACATTTGATACCATTACTACAATTTTCATTTTTGTGGTCATAAGAATAGCATTTAAAACATCTAAATATTCCTAAATATTCTACAACTTGACACCTCTGCCACTTTAGCTTTAATCTTTTCTGAGTCATTACTCTACTAAATGTTTGTGCATCCAAAGCCACTATAACCATGTAATTATTTTTTACCTTTTTTATTCACCTTGACCTCAATTCTTGATTCTTCAAAAATTGATTCCGGGTTTTGATTCCTTATGCACCTTAACAGTTCTTCCTCCTCCATCATTTCTTCAACTCCCAAAATTCTAATCCTAGGATCTCTGCGTTCTGGAATCTTAACAACGTAGTCACTTCCTAATTTATTCTTCGCCTCTGCATCCATCTTCCTAATTTCTTCTTTGCTACTGCATGTTATAACAATGCCACCATTTCTGATTTTTCTCACATTTTCAATTCCGATTTTCAGATCAGTTGGATTTAACTTCTCCTTACAGATGTTTTTTGTAGCCTCACTGTCCTGATTTGGTTTCTTTGGCTGCACTATAATCACCTTCTCTGTTGTCTGCTTCAGTTGGTCTGCATATGTACCATTTTTTGTTGTTTCATTTGTCCCATTATTCTTTATTATCTCACCAATCTTATCCATAATAAGTTTTTCCATTGCAGTCTTCTTAACAATATTAACAATATTATCGATCATCTGGGCGTATTGTGAGTTACAAGATACACACATCCACTTCATTTGATTATTTTTTTTTATCAGTGACACTTCTGCAGTTGATAACCCTTCGCATTTAGGATGGAACCAACCTTGGCAGACTCCAACACACCCAATACAGCCATCACCATCCGCTATTTTCTTCTTACACTTTCCACATTTAACGTCTCCCATCTTGTCACTTTAAGGTTAATCGCACTTATTAAATGATTTCAGATTACTGTCTATTTGAATAAAAGGAAAGTTTACTCATGCTTCAGTATCAGTAATAATCTATTTTTATTACGAATGTAAAAATGAGTGTGACTAAAGAACACGATTGTTTACTTTTGAATATTAACCTAAGTACTCCTAAGTACATTCCAATATAAATGCAAACCAAATTGCACATCAGCTACTCATGAATGGGAAGGAAACTCATAAAAGTGGACCATCTAAAAAAACAAAGAAAAATGCACAGAAACAGTCAGGAAGAGATGAACAACCTCACTGAGCCCTTTAGTATGTCAGAGTTGGAAAAGGTTATTTTCTTAAAGTGAAAACTACTTTAGGCGCATTGGGCGATTTTTGGATGGGTAAAATCTTATGGGCTCGTGTCACCGACATGCTAATTTTAACGGTATATCTGTAGCTATAAGTATGAGCTGTTGTGCGTATGATATAGCACTAAATTCCATCCTTGATTCATAAACATTATTTAGTTTCGCATTTTTCGTTTAATGGTATTACAGAACAAATAGGGAAATCGATACAAATCACAATAGAATCGTTCATGTACTGCCTATTATTTGACCAAGTAAGAGCCATACTTTTGTACAATGATCTACAAGCTCTTTTTTTTATCATCAATACTATCTTTGTCATTTAAATGTGTATCAACTGTTCGATATTTTTTTATGAATTTCTTGAGTAATAATATTTATTTGGAGTTTAAAGTTCAAGATAAATAATTTCTTGTGAATTTGTTAACTTCAATTTGTTTATAACTCATATAGAAGTAAGATCGTCCCTCCTATCCTTTGTATTTCATTAAGTTAATTGTGCCATATGTCAAACTGAATTATTTTTAATGTGGATTATTTTCCGTGGCACCCAGTAACTACAAGTAAATGATATCAACAAGGTTGGCAAAAATGTAATTAATACCAACGCTCACAAGGATTTTTTTTTTTTTTTTTTTTTTTTTTTTTTTGTATCATTGTAAACTGATCTGGTTGTACAACACAAAAGATAAATGTCACTAGACTATTTCTTATCATCATTTTAAATCCTTATATTGAGTAGTAATAATTTCCTGAGACCTCATAAGCTCAGTTCATCTACATCTATCCAAAGATACAATGTTTAAAAGACCATGGCCACTTTTTTGCAGTTCCTTTTTATAATATTCTCCCCATCCATTATGGCCGTTTTTTAAAAGCTATAGAGTCCAAATTTGTTTTCACATTTAAGAGAAAGCTTACTGCATTTGAGAGACAGGGTGAGAAAGAAAAGTTTGATCGTTTAGTTTCAAAGAAAAAAAAACTCAGCTCTAATGGGGTTTGAACAGAGATGATTTAATAGAGGTCATTCACACTAATAACGGAACTTAAATGGAACCTAAAAATATTGAAATGAAGGACAACCAAAGATTTCACTGATGGGACAAACTGAGAATAAATGAAGAACTTCAAATTCATTTCCTGTTTTTAATTTATTTATTTAGCTCCATGCGGAATTGCCTAATCACTGTGAAAACAAATAGTTTTATTCAACATTTCATTATGGATTTGAGTAATTATCCTAATCATTATTATTTGCAGACCTGTTGTTTTAAACTTTTTGATAGGGCATATGAGAGAAACCTCCTCACTGGTAGTATATCTCATTAAAATTAACACACCCAGCAATTCCTAGAGCAATAGACTAGGATATTTCATAAAAGTTTGATTCTCACACTCCAGAATCAAGAATAGTGAATACATTCACTTTGTTTTTGATTCAGCAGTAACACTAGTCTGTAAATATTACTCAGTACCACAATTATCAATATTTTGAACAATCAGTTGTGGAAACATTATGAAAACATTAGTAGTACAGTGATAAGTTAGTAGAACTCTCAAAAAAACAGTGCAGAGTTTTCTGCTTGTAATATCACAAGCGTTAATGGCTAAACAAGAACGTCTCTGCCACAAATAATTTGACATCTAATAAAGATATCCATGTTGTATGTCAGTCAAAACTTATTGTGGTAAACCCTGTGTCTTTTCTTTGTAATTTAGAATCTTATATACTTTTGGAGCTAACTACTTCATCTGAATCAAATAATATTATTTCCTATCATAATTCTCTTGATTTGTTTGCTGCAATCATCATTCTCATTTTATTCTGAGCTAATCTTTTCATCAGCACATGAGCATTACAAGTGGTTTCATAAATTATCTTTATCTTATACTCCAATCTTTGTTTCTCTTTAAACTACTTTGCTGTTCTGTCCGGTTACAAATTAACCGGCCACCCTCATATAATAACTTCATCCATCACCCTGTCTCTTTTTCAGTGATACTATTTCACCAATTCCTTTCTTAAAAAATTCCACACTTTATCTTCCCATGGAAATTAGGATGCAAAGTCAATGTGTCTGACATCCTACTACATCTCTAATTTTTGTTTATTTATTGTCAATGTACCTATGAAACATCTATATTCTTAACATGGAGACAAATTTGGGGCAACTGAACTAACGGATCAATACACTAAGTATTGGGAAGGACACTTGAACTCCAAACTAATAAAATCAACTTACATAGGCACACAGAATCAATTCAGCTATTTGTTACATATCTGCTGTCTGTCATGGCAATTGTGCCTATGAAAAATATCTCAAGTGGGTTACCATAGGTGAAACATACCCATAAGTCTGTAAAAGAGCTGATTTCAAATTATGATGAGTTTACAATAGTGCCTTTCTCAAGTTAGAGCCTAGTAATGAGGAGATAATATCAGATGACCAAAGAGATATCGATTACAGATGCACAGAAGGAGAACCAAATACCAGAGAATTAGATATTTATATATATAAAAAAATAACAGAACGAGGTGTGGAATATGAAGACCAGTGACGTGAATGTACCAAAGCCAGAAAGTCTATTAGTCAACTGTTAGAACACAATGAACAAGATTGTACAAATTCGTAAGTTATTTGGGATGTGCAAATCGTAGTCTCCATGGTACGTAAAGTGTATCAACGGGTCAGATAAAGAGTTTTTTTTTCTTACTTATTGCTTTAGAGGCGGGATGGGACTGGGGACAAGGAACGGGTAGGAATTCGGCCATGGCCTTTTGATGGAAGCATCCTGGAATTAACCTGGAGTGATTTGGAGAAACCATGGAAAACCCAAATCTGGATGCCCGGGCTGGGATTCAAACCGTCATCCTCCTGAATGCGAGGCCAGAGCATTAACCGTTCACCCACCACGCTCGGTGGGGAAATGGTATTCATGGTGCGCAGCAATGACTGCTACAATTTGCAAGCATTCATATATGATAGACTATAATGGTCTTGGCCGCCTACTGTAGTTTGAGGATGATTGAGCACTATACGGAAAATACTGACATTGCAATTTAGGTTCAAAGTAGAGAACAGGGTAGCCTTAAAATATACCAGAAGTTGGCTGAAAAGAAAACAGGATAAATAATACATGGGAACAGAAGTTTAAAAATCTGATTTAGTAATAGTGGTTTAAACAAGATGTTGAGCAAATAACAATGGTGCAAAACCTTCTTCCTAATAAAGTACAATTATAACAATGTTTTATATTTCAGATCACAGAGTAAAAAGTAATTATGAAAAAGTTGTGCTCCATATGAAAAGGTTCAGTAATGTGTGGCTGAAGATAAATCATATATTTTGTAATTATTAAAAAGGGATGTATTATGTAAGTGAAGAAATATTTGAGGGAATATTTGTAAAGTGGATACCAGTTCAGTGGAGAGGAAGTGGAAATAATTCAAAGAGATAATAACAGTGGGGAAAGAAAAGTTCATTGCATGAACCCTACACATTACAGCATGGAAGCCTAAAATCAGCAAAGATGGAAGCTAAAGATGAATGTTCTATAACATTACAGAAATGAATGAATGAATGTTGTAACAAGCTTCATAGACCTCTGGACAGGATATCTACCTAGGTAGGTCAACATTGAATAAAGATAAATGCCAAAAAAGTTGTCTCATCACTTTACAGAAAGATAAATAAAGGCAGAGTATGCTCCTATACAACAAAGAAATTGCTCATAGAAATTCCAAATTTTCATGGAAATTATTTGCTGAGCATGATCAGTTAGAAAAGTAGAGAAAAGTTTCAAAGCCCTGCATCAATTATAGAGAATAATGAGAGGAGTAAAGGAAATGAGATTTGATTAGTAGTTAACCGATGCCTGAACAAAGAAACTTAGATTATGGTTGTAAGAGGTGCAAAGAAGGGCAATTACTTTAGAATATATGGAGTAATTGCTATGATAAATGAGATGGTTTTGCAGTCTTTGGAAGATGTGGTGGAGGTAAATAGACTGGTGAGTAAGTATAAGCCAGCTCTTGATTATAAGCTTGGATTAGAATTGGGCAATGAATCAGGAGTGATATGTGGAAGGAAGTAGATGATCATTTCCACAAATTATTCCTTTATTTCAAACACAAAAGGATCTGCAAGTTATCAGTTATAAATTATGAATATTGTATGTTATGATAAAGTAGTAGAAATAATTATACTAAACAGTAGGTAGACTACAAATTTATGTTTAAAGTTTGAAGATATTGCACTGTATTATGCGTTGGCTCATTAGTAGGTAAATGAGTTAGTGAACCAAACTAAATTATATTATTTCAAACAGTGAAAGAACTTTAAATTAAAATATGAAAATAGCTATTATATGGACATTGTTAGGGGTAAAAGGTCACAATTAATAACAATGATCATAAACTAATGAAATTTTTTAAAATTCTACTAATACTTCTCTCAATTTTTATTAATATTAACTACAGTTGTTAAAAATCTCCAATTCTATAAGTAATCTTTTCCGTTTTTGTCACATTCAATATCACAATCACTGTAAATGTTTCTTATGTTGTAAGAATGGAGTCTACTCCAGCATATGACTGGAATGAAATCTTCATGGGTGTCTACTAGATCATGGTGAAAAAACATGATATTCCAGTAGCTGCTTTTATCTGCTGCCTTTATAGTGCAAAATTGTCTGTACTGACCCAATGTTTCTCATTATTTTCTTAATTCATCTACATCTCTTTCCCAGTTTCATGTTCATTTGTTTTCTTTTTATCTACATCTTAAGTCTGGTTCTACCCATAGCATGGAGCTTAGACTCTGGATAATTAATTCTTATTATTATTTTATTGGTATGAATATATCTGCTATTTTCATTTATCCATTTCTAATGTTCCCATTTTTCTTCACAATATTACTACCTTTCTTCCATTAACTGAAGCCCTTGTAATCAGATATTTGCAATTGATTCATTATTTATTTCCATCATTTTTTTCCATCATGTTTTGTAAACCAGCACATATATGACAACTAGTTCACTAGTCAAAAAATTTGTTACTTGAGATGAAAAGATATATATTAAAGATATTTTAACCCTTATTCTAGAGTGGTCTGAAAAAATTATGGTGACAGCAAAAATATCCTGGTCATTGCATTGTAATGATAAATAAAATATCCTCCAGGTTAGACATGTGTTGAAATACTAGCATGATAGGTTTTTGGACAGTATTCTATTATCTCCTGGGTAATGGTACCACGGTTCCTACCAAAAACTTGGGAGTTGCTCTTCTTTTGATTTTGGCCCACTTTGAACCATGGCAAGCAACTAGTTCACTGGTTAGCCGTTTCTCCTCCTCCCAGAATTTTTTTCTTATTTCTTCAGACCAGGTGATCTTGGCATTTGTACATTGTTCCTGGAACCTCTTGACTTTATCAATTTTAATTAAATATTCCACTTACTTTTTTCGGGGATCGCACTGCTTTAATTGATGGTTCAGTACCGACGTTTCGGTGCCCAACCTGGTGCCTTCATCAGGGTTTCCAGAATAGAAATGGTGTGGTTTTCACAAAACTCAGCGACGGAGTTGTATGAAAACCACACCATTTCGATTCTGGAAACCCCGATGAAGGTACCAGGTTTGGCGCCAAAACGTCGGTACTGAACCATCAATTAAAGCAGTGCAGTCCCTGAAAAAAGTAAATGGAATATTTAATTAAAATTGATAAAGTCAAGAGGTTCCAGGAACAATGTACAAATGCCAAGATCACCTGGTCTGAAGAAATAAGAAAAAAATTCTGGGAGGAGAGAAACGGCTAACCAGTGAACTAGTTGCTTGCCATGGTTCAAAGTGGGCCAAAATCAAAAGAAGAGCAACTCCCAAGTTTTTGGTAGGAACCGTGGTACCATTACCCAGGAGATAATAGAATACTGTCCAAAAACCTATCATGCTAGTATTTCAACACATGTCTAACCTGGAGGATATTTTTTTATCATTACAATGCAATGACCAGGATATTTTTGCTGTCACCATAATTTTTTCAGACCACTCTAGAATAAGGGTTAAAATATCTTTAATATATATCTTTTCATCTCAAGTAACAAATTTTTTGACTAGTGAATGAATAAGTGAACTAGTTGTCATATATGTGCTGGTTTACAAAACATGATGGAAAAAATGATGGAAATAAATAATGAATCAATTGCAAATATCTGATTACAAGGGCTTCAGTTAATGGAAGAAAGGTAGTAATATTGTGAAGAAAAATGGGAACATTAGAAATGGATAAATGAAATAGCAGATATATTCATACCAATAAAATAATAATAAGAATTAATTATCCAGAGTCTAAGCTCCATGCTATGGGTAGAACCAGACTTAAGATGTAGATAAAAAGAAAACAAATGAACATGAAACTGGGAAAGAGATGTAGATGAATTAAGAAAATAATGAGAAACATTGGGTCAGTACAGACAATTTTGCACTATAAAGGCAGCAGATAAAAGCAGCTACTGGAATATCATGTTTTTTCACCATGATCTAGTAGACACCCATGAAGATTTCATTCCAGTCATATGCTGGAGTAGACTCCATTCTTACAACTAAGAACATTTACAGTGATGTGATATTGAATGTGACAAAAACGGAAAAGATTACTTATAGAATTGGAGATTTTTAACAACTGTAGTTAATATTAATAAAAATTGAGAGAAGTATTAGTAGAATTTTAAAAATTTCATTAGTTTATGATCATTGTTATTAATTGTGACCTTTTACCCCTAACAATGTCCATATAATAGCTATTTTCATATTTTAATTTAAAATTCTTTCACCGTTTGAAATATATAATTTAGTTTGGTTCACTAACTCATTTACCTACTAATGAGCCAACGCATAATACAGTGCAATATCTTCAAACTTTAAACATAAATTTGTAGTCTACCTACTGTTTAGTATAATTATTTCTACTACTTTATCATAACATACAATATTCATAATTTATAACTGATAACTTGCAGATCCTTTTGGTTTGAAATAAAGGAATAATTTGTGGAAATGATCATCTACTTCCTTCCACATATCACTCCTGATTCATTGCCCAATTCAATCCAAGCTTATAATCAAGAGCTGGCTTATACTTACTCACCAGTCTATTTACCTCCACCACATCTTCCAAAGACTGCAAAACCATCTCATTTATCATAGCAATTACTCCATATATTCTAAAGTAATTGCCCTTCTTTGCACCTCTTACAACCATAATCTAAGTTTCTTTGTTCAGGCATCGGTTAACTACTAATCAAATCTCATTTCCTTTACTCCTCTCATTATTCTCTATAATTGATGCAGGGCTTTGAAACTTTTCTCTACTTTTCTAACTGATCATGCTCAGCAAATAATTTCCATGAAAATTTGGAATTTCTATGAGCAATTTCTTTGTTGTATAGGAGCATACTCTGCCTTTATTTATCTTTCTGTAAAGTGATGAGACAACTTTTTTGGCATTTATCTTTATTCAATGTTGACCTACCTAGGTAGATATCCTGTCCAGAGGTCTATGAAGCTTGTTACAACATTCATTCATTCATTTCTGTAATGTTATAGAACATTCATCTTTAGCTTCCATCTTTGCTGATTTTAGGCTTCCATGCTGTAATGTGTAGGGTTCATGCAATGAACTTTTCTTTCCCCACTGTTATTATCTCTTTCAATTATTTCCACTTCCTCTCCACTGAACTGGTATCCACTTTACAAATATTCCCTCAAATATTTCTTCACTTACATAATACATCCCTTTTTAATAATTACAAAATATATGATTTATCTTCAGCCACACATTACTGAACCTTTTCATATGGAGCACAACTTTTTCATAATTACTTTTACTCTGTGATCTGAAATATAAAACATTGTTATAATTGTACTTTATTAGGAAGAAGGTTTTGCACCATTGTTATTTGCTCAACATCTTGTTTAAACCACTATTACTAAATCAGATTTTTAAACTTCTGTTCCCATGTATTATTTATCCTGTTTTCTTTTCAGCCAACTCTGGTATATTTTAAGGCTACCCTGTTCTCTACTTTGAACCTAAATTGCAATGTCAGTATTTTCCGTATAGTGCTCAATCATCCTCAAACTACAGTAGGCGGCCAAGACCATTATAGTCTATCATATATGAATGCTTGCAAATTGTAGCAGTCATTGCTGCGCACCATGAATACCATTTCCCCACCGAGCGTGGTGGGTGAACGGTTAATGCTCTGGCCTCGCATTCAGGAGGATGACGGTTTGAATCCCAGCCCGGGCATCCAGATTTGGGTTTTCCATGGTTTCTCCAAATCACTCCAGGTTAATTCCAGGATGCTTCCATCAAAAGGCCATGGCCGAATTCCTACCCGTTCCTTGTCCCAGTCCCATCCCGCCTCTAAAGCAATAAGTAAGAAAAAAAAAACTCTTTATCTGACCCGTTGATACACTTTACGTACCATGGAGACTACGATTTGCACATCCCAAATAACTTACGAATTTGTACAATCTTGTTCATTGTGTTCTAACAGTTGACTAATAGACTTTCTGGCTTTGGTACATTCACGTCACTGGTCTTCATATTCCACACCTCGTTCTGTTATTTTTTTATATATATAAATCTAATTCTCTGGTATTTGGTTCTCCTTCTGTGCATCTGTAATCGATATCTCTTTGGTCATCTGATATTATCTCCTCATTACTAGGCTCTAACTTGAGAAAGGCACTATTGTAAACTCATCATAATTTGAAATCAGCTCTTTTACAGACTTATGGGTATGTTTCACCTATGGTAACCCACTTGAGATATTTTTCATAGCACAATTGCCATGACAGACAGCAATATGTAACAAATAGCTGAATTGATTCTGTGTGCCTATGTAAGTTGATTTTATTAGTTTGGAGTTCAAGTGTCCTTCCCAATACTTAGTGTATTGATCCGTTAGTTCAGTTGCCCAAATTTGTCTCCATGTTAAGAATATAGATGTTTCATAGCTACATTGACAATAAATAAACAAAAATCAGAGATGTAAGGATGTCAGACACATTGACTTTGCATCCTAATTTCCATGGGAAGATAAAGTGTGGAATTTTTTAAGAAAGGAATTGGTGAAATAGTATCACTGAAAAAGAGACAGGGTGATGGATGAAGTTATTATATGAGGTGGCCGGTTAATTTGTAACTGGACAGAACAGCAAAGTAGTTTAAAGAGAAACAAAGATTGGAGTATAAGATAAAGATAATTTATGAAACCACTTGTAATGCTCATGTGCTGATGAAAAGATTAGCTCAGAATAAAATGAGAATGATGATTGCAGCAAACAAAGCAAGAGAATTATGATAGAAATAATATTATTTGATTCAGATGAAGTAGTTAGCTCCAAAAGTATATAAGATTCTAAATTACAAAGAAAAGACACAGGTTTACCAATAAGTTTTGACTGACATACAACATGGATATCTTTATTAGATGTCACATTATTTGTGGCAGAGACGTTCTTGTTTAGCCATTAACGCTTGTGATATTACAAGCAGAAAAGTCTGCACTGTTTTTTTGAGAGTTCTACTAACTTATCACTGTACTTCTAATGTTTTCATAATGTTCCACAACTGATTGTTCAAAATATTGATAATTGTGGTACTGAGTAATATTTACAGGCTAGTGTTACTGCTGAATCAAAAACAAAGTGAATGTATTCACTATTCTTGATTCTGGAGTATGAGAATCAAACTTTTATGAAATATCCTAGTCTATTGCTCTAGGAATGGCTGGGTGTGTTAATTTTAATGAGATATACTACCAGTGAGGAGGCTTCTCTCATATGCCCTATCAAAAGTTTAAAACAAAGGTCTGCAAATAATAATGATTAGGATAATTACTCAAATCCATAATGAAATGTCGAATAAAACTATTTGTTTTCGCAGTGATTAGGCAATTCCGCATGGCTAATAAATCAATTAAAAACAGGAAATGAATTTGAAGTTCTTCATTTATTCAGTTTGTCCCATCAGTGAAATCTTTGGTTGTCCTTCATTTCAATATTTTTAGGTTCCATTTAAGTTCTGTTATTAGTGTGAATGACCTCTATTAAATCATCTCTGTTCAAACCCCATTAGAGCTGAGTTTTTTTTTTTTTTGAAACTAAACGATCAAACTTTTCTTTCTCACCCTGTCTCTCAAATGCAGTAAGCTTTCTCTTAAATGTGAAAACAAATGGACTCTATAGCTTTTAAAAAACGGCCATACTGGATGGGAGAATATTATAAAAAGAAATGCAAAAAAGTGGCCATGGCTTTTAAACATTGTATCTTTGGATAGATGTAGATGAACTGAGCTTATGAGGTCTCAGGAAATTATTACTACTCAATATAAGGATTTAAAATGATGATAACAAATAGTATAGTGACATATCTTTTGTGTTGTACAACCAGATCAGTTTGCAATGATACAAAAAAAAAAAAAAAAAAAAAAAAATCCTTGTGAGCGTTGGTATTAATTACATTTTTGCCAACCTTGTTGATATCATTTACTTGTAGTTGCTGGGTGCCATGGAAATCATTCATATTAAAAATAATTCAGTTTGACATATGGCACAATTAACTTAATGAAATACAAAGGATAGGAGGGATGATCTTACTTCTATATGAGTTATAAACAAAATGAAGTTACCAAAATTCACAAGAAATTATTTATCTTGAACTTTAAACTCCAAATAAATATTATTACTCAAGAAATTCATAAAAAAAATTATCGAACAGTTGATACACATTTAAATGACAAAGATAGTATTGATGATAAAAAACAGAGCTTGTAGATCATTGTACAAAAGTATGGCTCTTACTTGGTCAAATAATAAGCAGTACATGAACGATTCTATTGTGATTTGCATCGATTTCCCTATTTGTTCTGTAATCCATCGAAAAATGCGAAACTAAATAATGTTTATGATCAAGGATGGAATTTAGTGCTATATCATACGCAACAGCTCATACTTATAGCTACAGATATACTGTTAAAATTAGCATGTCGGTGATGCAAGCCCATAAGATTTTACCCATCCAAAATCGCCCAATGCACCTAAAGTAATTTTCACTTTAAGAAATAACCTTTTCCAACTCTGACTTACTAAAGGGCTCAGTGAGGTTTGTTCATCTCTTCCTGACTGTTTCTGTGCATTTTTCTTTGTTTTTTAGATGGTCCACTTTTATGAGTTTCCTTCCCATTCATGAGTAGCTGATGTGCAATTTGGTTTGCATTTATATTGGAATGTACTTAGGAGTACTTAGGTTAATATTCAAAAGTAAACAATCGTGTTCTTTAGTCACACTCATTTTTACATTCGTAATAAAAATAGATTATTACTGATACTGAAGCATGAGTAAATTTTCCTTTTATTCAAATAGACAGTAATCTGAAATCATTTAATAAGTGCGATTAACCTTAAAGTGACAAGATGGGAGACGTTAAATGTGGAAAGTGTAAGAAGAAAATAGCGGATGGTGATGGCTGTATTGGGTGTGTTGGAGTCTGCCAAGGTTGGTTCCATCCTAAATGCGAAGGGTTATCAACTGCAGAAGTGTCACTGATAAAAAAAAAAATAATCAAATGAAGTGGATGTGTGTAACTTGTAACTCACAATACGCCCAGATGATCGATAATATTGTTAATAAATGGATACAATGAAGACTGCAATGGAAAAACTTATTATGGATAAGATTGGTGAGATAATAAATAAAGAATAATGGGACAAATGAAACAACAAAAAATGGTACATATGCAGACCGACTGAAGCAGACAACAGAGAAGGTGATTATAGTGCAGCCAAAGAAACCAAATCAGGACAGTGAGGCTACAAAAAACATCTGTAAGGAGAAGTTAAATCCAACTGATCTGAAAATAGGAATTGAAAATGTGAGAAAAATCAGAAATGGTGGCATTGTTATAACATGCAAAGAAGAAATTAGGAAGATGGATGCAGAGGCGAAGAATAAATTAGGAAGTGACTACGTTGTTAAGATTCCAGAACGCAGAGATCCTAGGATTAGAATTTTGGGAGTTGAAGAAATGATGGAGGAGGAAGAACTGTTAAGGTGCATAAGGAATCAAAACCCGGAATCAATTTTTGAAGAATCAAGAATTGAGGTCAAGGTGAATAAAAAGGTAAAAAATAATTACATGGTTATAGTGGCTTTGGATGCACAAACATTTAGTAGAGTAATGACTCAGAAAAGATTAAAGCTAAAGTGGCAGAGGTGTCAAGTTGTAGAATATTTAGGACTATTTAGATGTTTTAAATGCTATTCTTATGACCACAAAAATGAAAATTGTAGTAATGGTATCAAATGTCTGAAATGTGCAGAGGGCCATTTAGCAAAAGATTGTAAAAACAATGAAATAAAATGTTGTAACTGTATCGAGGCAAAAACAAGCTAAAGTTAAATTTAAGTGTGACGCATAGTGTGCTAAGC
>CM061914.1:134496319-134589271 GCA_031002005.1 Vandiemenella viatica
GAAAAAAATGCGCAACCTGTTTTGAGAATTGGGAGTTCTATCTTCGCTGCAATCGTTAGCACTATTCTTCAGTTCGCGACGAATCATTCAGTTGCAGCAACAGAGTCCTTGACCCTGGCCAGATCATGGAGCAATTTGAGTTTCATAGTTACAATGTGACTTGGTATACTTCATTGTTTTCAAGTAGATATTCTAAGCAAGGCTACGCAAGCCTAAAAGGTGGATTTATGAAATGCTTCACAATTGGTGAAAACAGCTCGGAATTAAAGAAAGAGTGCCAGGGTTATTCGTCTGCTCTGAAAACAGCTAGAGAAATTGCTTCTCAGAGTGGGACATATACTATTACTAAGCCAGTCAGATACCGAAGAATGCAGAGATTTTTTTTTAGTATAAGTCGTAGATGAGATAGCAACAGATCCAGAATGAACGTGTTTTGGCACATGATGATACACTGAAGATGCGTTGGTCACTCAATTTACACAACTAAGCAAATTTAATGATACAGTGTCGTTCTTACAACATATGAAAACAATCCTGCAAAGTCAAAATCATAGGGGAATAATTCTGTGCAGATTAAGAAATAAGTTTAACTGTTGGAGAAAAATGTGACGTATCTGATTGTGAATTGATTGAGGACTTTCTAACTAAAACTATTGTTGATGGGGTTTGAAACAGCAGCACCAATTAAATTTCAATTTATGAAACAAATGATTGGCAGGATATATTTCCGAATGCCTTGATAGCATTTCGAATTTTGCCAACGGTACCTGTAACTGTCGCTAAAGGAGACCGAAGTTTCAATAAATTAAAACTTATTCGCGGTAGACCGTCAGATCTTTGCAATTTATCTATAGAAAATAATATTGCTCAAGGACAAAAGCGAGGAAGATGGCAATCTATACTTTTTAATTATGATTTTTATTTCCTCATTTGTTTGTTTAAAAAATTATTAAAAACTATGTGAATTTAACGGATAGCTGAAGTGAGCTTTGTGTACTGTATAATAGCTTAAATAAACCTTTTCAATCCACACGGGAACTACTTCTTCGATCGGGATAAAAGTAGATAGCCAATACATTAATCGAAATTTTATCTTGTGCCGTTTCGACGTCAAATAGTAAAAACATCCAAGCATACAATCATTTACATGTATAATATTAGTAGGATATAACAAACGTATGTTATCTTCAGGAACATCTTAATCATGAATAAGCGACTGCACATTTGGGGCGCCACGATGAGATCTCGCACCACCTGAAAAACTTGCTAGGGCCGCCCCTGGTTTCACAACTGCTTACATAAAAGCAACACTCACAGCCTTCAAAATGATGTTATGTTGTAGATATTTCTTGGCTTACTATAGCAGCATCGCTCAGGCCTCCAATTCACATCCCCGCCGGCCATCCAGATTTCGGTTTCATATGGTTTCCCGAAATCACTACAGGCCAATGGCAGGATGGTTTATCGATAAAGGTCCTTCCCGTTGCTCTCCTCTAATAATATCGACCGTAAAACCATTTTTTTTAAAAAAACTATAATAGCGATATCTGTGGAGAGAGAATGAAAAGATCTCTGGCCGTTGTAAACTCGGTCGCGTGACACACACGATGACCAAGGTAGCTTTCTATTTTATTAATTATTATTTTTCCATCATGTTATAAAAATATAACTATAACGGAGTAAGTATTCGTTTCGGATTTCAAATCGTTCTTGAATTATTCGACTCGTCTCAACAAATTCCGCATTAATAATGTTGTTGTTGGTCGTATTCCGCAGTTGTAGCACAATTTTTTTTGAATTAAACACCGTCTTTTTAAAACTATTTTTTTCTAATGTTCTTGCAGCAGACAAGTTTCGCCCTTTTCGAGAGGGGCGTCATCAGTGTCTACGAAAAGATATATTATAACACTATTTCTATTTATAGCCACTGATCATGTCTTACTCCAAAAGGGCGAAACGGGTCTGCTGAAGAACATTAATATAAAACAGTTGTAAAAAGACGGTGCTTATTTTTTTTTAAAATTATGTATTGTTGTATGTTTTTTGGGTTTGGTTAGAAAGACAAAAATGGATGCACCCACTCCTCAGGGTGCCAGGAGTAGATTTTCTTGAGGACTGTAATCGTTGGAAGATCAAACAGATGAGCGTGGTGCCACCCACTGGCCACCTCCCCTCCACTCGTCTGGATCTCCTTATCGGGCCGCTATCAGGGCTACTGTGCGGCATACGTAAGGAGGAGGTCCTCTAATGAGCCACCCATCACCCAGTGCTCGGCTTTTAATTAGCGCGATAAGAGAGGAAGCACCAGAATAAAACTTAAGACCAGGACCGGTCGGTTGGGAATCGACGGCAGCTTGAACACTTGAAGCCGTACAGTTCACCGCCATTAAAGGACGCATTTTCGCTGAGAAAAAAAGCTGGACACAATGATTTCATGTTTTACTTGATTTTCTACGTAATTTCACTTTGTTTAGTTAGCTCAGTTGGCTGCGGAACAGTAGTGGTGTCCGGTGCAGACACGGGGTTAGCTGGGTCGAGTCCTGATGGTGGAGGAAAGTTCAGGTTTTATTTTTAAATCCTGATATATAATAGCCCAGCACCTAGTATCTACTCTGGGCCCATATTTACCATATATTATAAGAAGTACATAACATAAAATTCTAGTTTGACAATAACAGCTGATATTGTTCAGGACGTTAGACTAATTTATGATACATAAACTTATCAAGTTTCATGAAAGTTAGTTACTTAATTAAATTAAGTGTGAAAGAATGTATATGATGGAAGTTGGTTTATATATATATATATATATCTTTATATATAAAGATGAATGTATGTTTGTTGGTTTGTTTGTTTGTTGGTTTGTTTGTTCTTCATACAAATCCACAGTTTTCATCCGATCTCGATGAAACTTTGCACACTTATCCTTTGAAACAAGGAGAAAAATACTGTCTACATTTGGTTGAAAAATTATCTGTATAAATAACACATGATAACTTCGAAATACGGCGATAGACAGACACGTTGGATGTGGACGTCTCCAGACCGTGTTTCCGTGTAGTGAAATGGCAGCTCAGTGGCAGTCGCTCGCGACCTGCCGTAGCGAGCGGTCGCATCACACTTTTCCTGCTGTGTCGTGTGACAAGTGCCTGCAGAGTAAATAAAAGCAAAGTATAGTGAAAACCAACAAATATGGAAGTGAATCAATTCATACGAAAATCAACGCTAAAGTTCTCCTTTGCGTATGGATATATGCGTCCGAAAGCAGTTGAAATCGATGAGTGGTTATATAGTGAAATAGGATTACGAGAAGAAAGTGTACACGGTATCCAGGTGGATTTCCTGGCCAATGTGATATACGTCAAGCTACGAAATGAAGAAGAGTGTCTGCGAATACTGAAGGAAACCAACGGAGAAAGAAAATTTGTACACACCAATGGCGAGGTAAGCACCGTTTCCATATCACATGCAGGCCTGGGAATAAGACATGTAAAAATCCATAATGTGCCCTTTGAAATTAATACAGACATAATACGAAAAGCTTTGGATAAATTTGGTACAATTTTGAGTGTAACCTCCGATAAAAGATACGGTAGCAAAAGATTTGTCGTAGATAGTGGTATTAGAACTGTGAAAATAGATCTGAAGTGCCACGTACCATCGTATGTAGATATTGCCGGATTTAAAGCACTCGTTATTTACGACGGACAACCACGTACGTGTGTCATATGCAACTCAAACGAACACCTCAAGGCTGAATGCACCAGGAAGAAACCCCTGCAGCTACCATCTGAGCGCTTGGCCCCTGATACAGCTTTCAGAGGCGAACTTTTAAAAGCATCATACGCTAGCGTGGCAAACAGTAATCAATCAACCAGTGTACATAGAAATGATGAACCTACTCTCAGCATGGAAACAGATGACCCCACCAACATCATGATGGAAATAGAGAATCCTTATAATGACGCAGTACCTGATGAACCCCCGAAGGAAAAAGAAGCAAACTATCCAACTGGACAAGATAATAACCAAACTTCTAATCTACATTTACTGGAAATATCACCAACTGAGAAAAAAGAAATTATAAAAAATGCTAAACAACATCCTGTGACAGTGCCATCATCTGAGAAAAAAGAAATTATGCCCATGGAAGAACGCAAGCACGAAAATACACCCAATACCAAAAGACTGAGACTTGATAAGAGGGGAGTAGATTTGATAGCGAAAGAATTAGCTGAAAAATCCAGGAAAGTAACCACCTTACAAATGGAGACAATTGATGAAGAAATGCCCCAAAGCGCCAACTCCAATAAGGAAGACAACAACTATGAAAACAAGACCAGCGAGATAGTTGAAATGGGAAATGACCGCGGGAACAATAAAAGTCTTTGGTCGGACGACTTAAATGACACTGAGGAAGAAGATAAGTCAAGCAAATAAGAGGCAAAAGCAAGATTATAAATGTTATTAAATAAACGTGAAGAAAAAAAAAAAAACTGTCTCGTTTTCAACCTTGTGTGACAACATTTGATCTAAATGGCAGACCGTAGTGGAACAACGCCCGCTCAGACATACTGTGTGTCTACCCTAAATCTAAACGGAATAAAGAACCAAACTAAAATACAATGCCTCAAAGAATATCTATGGGCGGCATCTGTTGATATAGCGCTCTTACAGGAAGTTGCCTGGGAAGGTGCACTGAATGTCACCGGGTACAATGAACTGAAGAATCCTGGTTACGACCATGGTCTAGGGACTGCAATTCTAACGAAAGAGGGTATTCAAATCAAAGATGTTGAGATTTTAGAAAATGGAAGAGGATTAGCCTGCACAATAGCAGGAACACGTGTAATAAACATCTATGCTCCCTCCGGAAATCAGAATAGAGAAAGTAGGAAACAGTTTTATAAAACAGAGATAACCAGCTTCTGACAAACACCTGTGAAAGTCTCATACTTGCAGGAGATTTTAATTGCGTTTTATCTCAAAAAGATCAGTACCCTAATTTTAACAAATGCCAGGAACTCGAGTACCTAATAAATAAACTAAGTTTGTTAGACAGTTGGGAAATAAAAAACGGGCAAATTCCCGGGTTTACATTTATAACTGAGAGCACAGCAAGTAGATTAGATAGAATTTATATTTCACCGGACATATCGAGTGAAGTAACATCAGTCGAGATCTGGCCAGTAGCTTTTCGGACCACAGTGCATATCATTGCAAAATAAAATTGCGGCGCCAAGAAATCTTTAGAAACAGAGGATACTGGAAATTAAACACCTCCATCCTAAATGAGAAAGAATTGGAACAGATAGTCAATAATACTTGGAATCAATGCAAGAAACAAAAAAACAAGTACAATACAACTGTCCAATGGTGGTTACAGTGTGCAAAGCCACGCCTCAGAAATACATTGATAAACTTCAGCAGATTGAAGAAATGGGAAAACAAAACAAAAGAATTCCTTTTCATGGTCCTAAGAGAACTGTGCACCAACGACGTAGATAGCATCCAAAATATGAGAAAAATAAAAACAACAAACAAAAAACAATAAAAACCAACCAAGGCCAGAATAACAAATATAACTAGAAAAAAACTAATAGGTTACCAGATACGAGCTAAAACTGGATCCTTTCAACAAGAAGAAATAACTTCAACATTTCATCTCATAAAAGAAAGACATCAAGCAAACAGGAAACTCGTGACGGAGTTAAAATCAGAAGAGGGATGTATCATTACCACCAAAAAGGAATAGAGATAGAAATAAAAAAGTATCTCTCTGAATTATACACTGAAGAGGCAATTGACAATGAAGAAGTCAGCAGTCTGTTACGTCACATAAACCCAGTAATAACAGAACAAGAGAACGGAATGCTGAATGAAGAAATCTCGGAAGAAGAAATAAAAAACGCAATTCAACGGAGTCCGAGAATGAAATCACCTGGTCTTGATGGCCTCCCAATAGAATTTTACGTATCATATTGGGATATTCTAAAATACGAATTTATAAAAATGTATAATGAGATTCTAGCTATGCAGTCAGCTCCAACCGAAATGCTAGAAGGATTAGTTGTATTAATCCCGAAAAAAACAGATAAGAAAAATGTTGAAAATTTCAGACCTCTAACTCTTCTCAATTCAGATTATAAAATATTCGGTAGAATTATCGCGACTAGACTTGGGGCTGTAGCTAAAAAGATGATTGGAGAATACCAGACCTGCATTGGTGGAGGCAGAAATATAATGCAAACCCTAACAAATATTCGTGATGTAACTGCAGTCTCGAAGGCAGCAAACGTGAAAATGGCTATTTTATCACAAGATTTCCATAAAGCATTTGATCGTATTAATCATACTTATTTAAAACTTACTATGGAAAGAATGGGTATCAGCCAGCAAATATGCAATTTGCTTTACATGCTATTACATCAAGCCACATCGCGAATATCTATAAACGGATCTATAACCAATTCAATAAAAATAACCAGATCCATTAGACAAGGATGCCCTTTATCCATGTTCCTTTATGCGTTTGCAGCTGAACCATATTTAGCGGCAGTGCATAATATACTTCCTGGCTTAAAGTACCAAGGAACAAAAACAGTGGTGTGTGCGTACGCAGATGATATCAATATCATCATAACCAACTTGGAAGACCTAGAAAACACACGACAGTTGGTAAATTCGTATTCAAAAGCTTCAAACGCAAAATTGAATTTAGATAAATCTGCAATACTAAACATAGGCGCTGGTATAGAACTAAACAACACAACATGGATAAAGCCATGTGACAAAATAAAGATTCTTGGTGTAGAATTTAATAAAGTTCTGCAAAAAGCTTCCGCAGTAAACTGGAGACGTCTATTGGCAGTTATTCGAAGCAAACTGCATGATTTCACCCATAGAGAACTAAACCCAATACAGAAAATATGGTTGATAAATACCACAGCGCTCTCCAAAATATGGTACATAGCTCACATATTTCAGATACCTGTGGAAATAGCTAAAAAAATGGAAACGGCAATCAGCTGGTATGTACAGAGGGGACAGATACTGAAGATTCAACATAAAGTTTTTGCAGATGCCGTATGAGAAAGGAGGACTAAATCTGGTTGATATACGTACGAAATGCAACTGCAATCTTCATGAGGAATATGTACAGTCAATGTAGAACAACACAAACAAACCTTACAAGACACATAATAAATGCAATGGAACCGAACAGCAACAAAGCGCCTGTTGACGTCAGTCACATAAACGCTACCTTAAGCCACTTCCGCTCCTTCTACATTGAAAACAGCTACATAAGAATAAAACAACACAGACCAGGTGCCATCAACAAGGAAACTATACTGCTTGATGAAAAGAGAGATTAAAAATAAACTAGAACTCACCTATAAAAGAAATGACTGAAACCAAATATGGGAGAATATTCACAGTCAATATATCAGCAGTAATGCCCGTTCCACGTGGCACAGAGTAGTACATAGAAAGATACATACCAACGAAAAACTTTTCGCACTACGCCTCTGTCCTACTCCAATGTGTTTACGCTGCAACTTGCAAGACACAATACAACACCGACTGTTAGGATGCGAAGCTCCTGATATATGGAGGATGGACAAAAAGCAAACTGGCAATAATAAATAGAACCACCCCACACCAATTTCACGCCAGAGGATATACTAATCCCTGACACTACAATATATCCTACTACTAAGAGAAATGCCCACTTCTGGTTGCTGGCCAACTACACCCATTATGTTGTACATAAAAGAGAAGAGATGACCATCGTAGACTACTGGAGCTATTTAACAAATGAACATAGCAAAATAATCAAATCGAGAAAATATAAGGAAAACTTTGCACGCTTCCTGCTTGTCATAATGCCCTACTAAGTACCAGCTGTAATATCAAGACAACGATTGACAGAAGAGCAAGATCGACACTTCCACATCCTGAAAATCAGAAAAAATTATTTTATTTTTATTTTATTATTATTTTCGCCTATGTCACTATTCGAAGAAGATGAATAGAAGAAATGTTTTTTTTTTTTAATCCAGTCCTTAGTACATTGGTGCCCACAGCACTATTATATAAAAAAAAAGGAGAACATCTTATTTATTTTACAACAAAGAATAATACACCTAATTTCTTAACGTAATTTTAATTTGCTTGTCGATTTGAGAAGAAATTAAAGCCGAAGAAGGCAAAGAAGGTGAGAGAAATGGACGGCTATAAGGGGAGGAGGAGGCCGAAAAAAAAAAAAAAAAAAAAAAAAAAAAAAAAAAAAAGTGTCTAAAGCGCTTGCTTACGAACGTCGTGGTCTCCGGTTCAAATCTCCGTGGAGACCAAGATTTTTAAAATTTGTTTTTCATCGTAAGAGTCAGGACTGGGCCTTAGGTTATTCGGATTGAATGTTAAACTGTAGATATTAGAAAGTTGCGGGTGCAATGCGAGGCAAATCGTAGGTAGTCTTGTAATGTTGTAGGTGTACACTTTTTTACGTTATAATGATCCCTCAGGTGTTGTTCGCAATCAGTGTGTGAGTGTGAACCACAGTAATATTATTTATAAATACGGAAGTAAGTCTCTGTCCTTTTGTTACGTTTTTGACGACTAAATGGCTATATCGGTGTGATGGAATTTTATAAGGAAATCGGTATGAAGGGCACAGGATATTTTTTCCAGTATGATTAAGAGTTGTAGTCACGAAATTTTGAGACCTTATCGAATGGTGACAGAAATATGTTGGAAATTGATTCTCTTCAAGAGACAGGTTCGACGGTAGAATGATATAGTGTTAGCTTTCCTGTCATATTATTCCGACTCGATATTGTTTGGGACCAATCCTTCGTTACCAACAACTTTCTATATTTAATTCTGGCAAAAAAATTCTTAATCCACGCGTACGTAGTCGTGGGTACGAGCTAGTTAACCAATAAAATGACACTCTAATAGCATAGTGTAATTATATCTATTTTACTCTATGAATCACTAGCCCGTGTCGGGACATAGGAGGTTTCAATTGGGGATGTTTACCCCTCCGTGGTAACGTCTGGGAAGATGAACGGGGGTGGTTCCCTGTTGCCTCCCCCAATGTGACAGTGTTGTAAGGGTGGTTGACTGTGACAGAGCATGTGTTCAATACAGTGTACTGCTTGTGTTTAGTGGCGTAGCTATCGCAGGGCTAGGCGGTGCCGTGCACCGGGGCCCCCACGATCAGGGTGCCCAGGCTGTCCATCTGGCCATTGTTTTTGCACGGGCGCCCTTGGTAACCTAGCTACGCTACAGCTTTTGTTATGGTTGAGAGATGAAACAATGGAGAGGGTGTAATCCAGTGCGGATCTCCAGGAACACCTGAACATAAACTGTTTGAATGTGCTCTAGTTGATGATCAAATCAAACAGTACAGAATGAAGCTCAAGGGGAAAACTATCAAGGAAATTATGAAAGACAACCTCCTCCTGAATGAACTCGACAAGCTGGAAGATGCTGTGTCAGATGCAGCCAGGGAGCGGTATCGGCTTTAGCATAGCCAGCAACCAGCCGGAACACAGCAAACCATTTAAGGAATGAGACAAGATACTCTAAACGGACGAGATACAAACAACTAAGTGGGACGCTGATGCCGCAAGTATGGTTTCTGGAATTGACGGAAGCTTATTTCTTCAATGGATGCCAGCGTTAAACGAACTTTTGAAAACTCAAGATGTTCAGTTATTTAGTATTAGTGGGTAATAGTTTTTACTAACAGGTTGATAAATTACAGTGTGTAGTAATAATAGTTAATTGTTTGTACCATTTTCGTAGTATATAGGATTTGTGTTTATTTTACAAAATTTTGTTTATTATAAAATTTTAATAGAGTATTAAGAAATAACGGTTCGTTGTAGACACTAGAGAGCGAACCATCTGAATGTACAGTTAAATAAATAAATAATCCGGTGTCGGGTCATTCAGGCCTACTCTTCCGAAACAAACAAACGGGCCGTTAGGTTTAATGTCTCCATCTGACGGGCGAATTACCATCAACATTACTCCATACACAATGCGGTGAGGATTGAGTTTTAACCAATGGCTTTGGGACACTATCTGGCAATTAGGAACGGGAAGGAATTCGGTCATGGTCTTTTTGAAGGAAGCATCCCGGCATTCACCTGGAGTGATTTAGGGAAACCATGGAAAACCCAAATCTGGATGCCCGGACGGGGATTCAAATCCGCATCCTCTCGAATAGTAAAACAAAGAATAGTTTGCATGAAGCAAATAGCAGAGCACATATTTTGTATCGGTATGTAGATATAAAGGTTAAAAAGAGATACTGGATTATATAAAACTACCCGAAAAAATGATGGTTAGCAAAATAAATGTATAGTGATCTACTGGTTTAAGATCCTTGCTGAGGATATTGCAAACTCATTAAATTCAATGAAAACAAAACAAGGAGAGCAGAAACCGGCAAAATACGCTTGGAGTAACGGAGGAACTGAGCGTTCGGAACCAATCGCAGACGCTGATTTCTTGCCTCCTCATTGACGTGGCCTCATGCTGCTCCATGTCTCCGCTGGTTTTTCAGTCCACAGCTCAATCCGGCGCAAATTCCTTAATCAACTGATCGTCATGGCCAACGTTCAATCTCACGTATCGAAGAGGAAAAAAGAAATTTGTCTCCCGAGACATAACTAATTAACTATCACATTTACGTAAATGACACCATCGGAGTGGTCTGGTAGCTCAGGGGTTAAGGCAGACTGGAAATCAAAACGTTCCCGGCTCGATTCCCGGTCTCAGCTGTCCCTTAACCCCACCTGACCTCTGACACAGCTTACTGTTTAATGTGAAGTATGCCTGAACACTTCCGTGGTTCGAATTCCACCTTAAGCTGTAAGTTCCTTGATCCTACCGGGTGTTTCAAAAATGGCCGTTATATTTGAAAAATCAATAAAAACTAAACGGGTAACAATAGAAATACACCGTTTGTTGCAATATGCTTGGGACAACAGTAAATTTTCAGGCAGACAAACTTTCGAAATTAGTTTCAATTTTCAACAACAGATGGCGCTGCAGTCTGGAAAAATCTAAAGTACTACGATTATTCTAAGGAATAAACCATTTTTTCACAGCAAACTTGTAATCTGTGAACAGCACACGCTTACAGCAGAAAGACGACTTACAGAATGGTGAACTCACAGACTGCGTTTACTTCTATATCATTCAAATCGCCTGCAGCACCATCTGTTGTTGAAAATTGTCACTAATTTCGAAAGTTTGTCTGCCTGAAAATTTACTGTTGTCCCAAGCATATTGCAACAAACAGTGTATTTCTATCGCTGCCCATTTAGTTTTTATTGATCTTTTCAAATATACCAGTCATTTTTGAAACACCCGGTAGTAGGATTAGGTTAGATAGCGAGGACATAAGACGAATTGCGCGGCGAATCAAAAACTCTGTAATTTGACAGCCAAAAAGTGCTTCGAGAACTGGTGAACAACGCCATACGATGGATTTCATTTGATTGACACGAAAAATGTACAGTCTAATTAGGATGGGTTTTAGTTTAAAAAATCTCAGTGAACCAAAGAAGTTCAAGGAAAAATCGGATCACAATTTATAATGCTAATATTCTACCTCTCCTCATGTGATTAAACGTATGATTTTGTGTTTGGTGAAGTCTGTGTTTTGTTGTTGCTGGGTTTTTTTTCCGCAGCAAAATATAAGCACAGTGAGTTCTTCCAACATTCCCTGGAGTTTTAAACTATAGCTTCAATAAACCTTAATAGCTGCACGCCTGAAATTCTTTGTATTACGTGCAATAATTGTTTTCTATTAACTATTGTAGTCGTGTTTCGGGTGTTTATTAGAATGCATTTAAATTAAAGTCTTTAATTTAAATTAAATTAAAGACTTCACGTGAGTAAAAGATCGTTGGAAGTAACGAATGCATTCTAATAAACACGACTGATGGTATTAGAGGTTTTGGTCAAAAATCGGACGGTTTTTGGTGTCTAATTTGCGTATTTACCTGACTTGACTCCCAGTTGTCATATTTTTCTTAGCAAAATTTTAATGCGTTCTGCTAGATCATCCGTTTGAAACCAATAACTCAAAAATAGGAGAAGTTCGCCAAAGGACATTTGAAAAGTTGAGCTATGCTTCCGCGGTACATACCGTGAATTTGATGGAGTGTTTGTCCCTACTTGACATTAAGGTAAACGGATTTTGAGTGAATTGAAAAAAAAGTAGCTAGTTAAAAATTTCGCAAGCTTTCAAGTTGGAATGTAGATGATGTTTTAAAGCATATGCGATGCATACACATCTGTATCACAAATGAAGTGCCGGAGTTTTCAGATTCATCGAATTACTATAATCTGGAGGACGGGTCTGTTGGCTCAGTGGTAAGGATGAAAGGATCAGGCTACCCTACCTCCAATACCAGGCTACAGCCTTCAGGAGGATCCAACCAACCTTCGAGTTAAATACGAAGTTTAACTTTCCTGTAAGGTTATGGCAGGTAATATTAAGTGTTGTATATGAACTCTTTACTTCACTAGAAGATATTTCCGGTAGCAAATCTTTGAAATTTACTTTAATTTTTGAACAGCGTAATCAAACACCTTATTGTGTTAGTGATTTTTGATTTCTTTGCACGCTTTTGCTGGTTCTTTTATTAGTATTTTCAATTTGATTATTTGAGTTCAACTACTGTAATAAGTGAAAATGTCCTATGATAACTTTTCCGATTCTTAAAATACAGACTTACACACAACTTCACATTCTTCTAACTGAATACTATTACGTTAATGGGTATGTGTAACGTAATTAAATTAATTTAATCTAATTTATTTATTTGATTGCAATATGATCTATTTATTCCATGGTGGCAGTTTTCCTAAAAAGTATCTACTTTCAAGTTTTTTTATTTTTTTTTTAATCTTAAGTTATTTGGGGTGTCTACAGCAAGTAAATATAAGATCGAAGTCGCAGCAGCGAAATTATCCCACACGGAAATTGAACGCAAAAAGCCTAAAGATGGAAAATTGCCGATTGTTTATAACACACATTGAAAGATGTTTTCCTTTTTTTTTCTTGATTTATTGCTTTGTAAGAATGCGATTTAAAATAATATTTGGTTATGTTGATATAATTCGACCATGCGTTTCTTTTCCTTAGCAGTGTCCTCTATTTTTGGCTCTAAAAGATATGGCAGAATGCTACTTCAACTCTCCACTAATCATGAACATCCTAAGTAGTCTCCAGTGACGTAGAAACTACAGTCATATAATGAGAAATGATGGTGACATGAGAGGTAATTACACATAATTTTCAACTGCTTTATATGTATGGTCGTCGATAGTGATTTAGCTGGTATTGAGAGTCAAATTATAATACATTAATTATTTACTGTTATGAGTACACAGAAATGACTGTTCTATATATTACCCGGATGCCTTCTCTCTCTCCTTCAAACGAATTTCACTACCTCCTCCCATCCTCATTCTTCTTCTATCCTGGGCTTAACAACTTTCAAAAGCGTGGTCATCAGAACCGGACCTATCCTAGTAGGGTTAACGGTATGGCCTGGAATTATGGGGGGCGCGGGTTTGATACCCAGTGCGGCAATTCTAATTTAGCATTTCTATAATTTTCAGAAACCAAACCAGGAAAACTGTTATATAGTTTCTTTAAAGAGCCGTAACCTATTTTTTTTTTTTTTTTTTTTTTTTTTTTGCTGTTCCTTGTGCTCCATACTGCCGGCA
The DNA here is from genome assembly GCA_031002005.1 of Vandiemenella viatica. NCBI lineage: Eukaryota > Metazoa > Arthropoda > Insecta > Orthoptera > Morabidae > Vandiemenella > Vandiemenella viatica. The sequence continues at coordinate 134,510,081 of CM061914.1, forward strand.
TTAATTACCCCGACGTCGACTAGTCGTAATCCCTTGAGTAAAAACAATAAAGCCGGTATTTTAGTACTGTTAGGGACCAAAGTAATTTAACAAAGCAACTTTCATTACTCTTTTGAGATAAGAGGTAAGAAAGCTCTGGCCAGGCCATAACTCGAATAAATGTCTTCTGAATACCACAACCGAACTTCGACATTCAACCCCAGACATTGTGAAAAACATTGTCTTCCAAGTAATTAATTTTTAATTCTTATTCAGAACAATTTCTGGGTATTTATATAATATTCTCTTTTGTCTGGATGTTGCTGCTTAATGAGGCACGATTACACCAAATGTGTTTCACTCTATTCGCAACAATTTTTTTTTCCTTCACAAATTTACTTTCGACATTTTTTTTTTTTCAGTTCAGCTGTTTCTTTAGAACAGAGTTTCTGAACTTGAGCTTGATAGGATTTCTCTCTTTTCACATTAATATCCTCCAGTCATTTCAGCTTCTTCTTCAGTAATGCTACCAATAGCTCAATTTTTAACCTCTCTGTAGTTGTTTAATTTCGTTCCTTTTGTGACATTCTCTAGACCTGAAGCCTCATTTCTTCTGCCTCGAATCTATTTATATCTCTCTTTGCCTAGTTTCAGTCAGTAAGGGATGGTAGTACATTTTATGAATCAATCATTTTATATCTTGCCTACGTCCCATCGCCAGATTAGGTCCTCTGCCAGTCGATAGAATCGAGCTATCATACCCTTTTACTTACTTCCATCACTAATTTTTCTATTGTTGGATACCTTCCTTCCAAGCTAGAAGTTTCTCTCCCTGGAAAGTCACATCATTTCATGTTAACTATTTTGATCTTTTCCATGCTCATTTCTAAACAGTGTTTTTCTGTTGGTTTCCCAGATTCTGCAATTCTCTCCCCAGAAAATCTCCTGTTTCCTCTCATATCATGATTTCGTCTACAAATGCCATCACTTTTAACTCTACTGTTAGATGATGGATAATCTATTTTGGGAAAGCCACGTATAAATAGTGACTTCCCGCAGGGAACGTAATCGTGGTTAATTGGTGAGCGATTTCTATCCTCACTCCCGCCGACCACAGGCACCCGAAATTCGGCAGCAGCGATTCGGCCAGTAATAGCGCAAAAAAACAGAGATCCACTCACCTTATGATTGTAGCGTCGATTTGCATGTTCATGCTATAACGTGACACCAGCTATTATTTCCAGCAAGATGCAACCAGGATGCACCGAAATCTGAGCTGTAAAACACTCTTTCCTCTGAAACTTGGCATAACTCGCCGACAGTCCAATAAGTAGCTTAATTCGCTACGATGATTTGCACGCAAACTTAACCGTCGCGGACGTGAGCGTAACAACAATAGTAACTCATAAAGAAAAGAAAAGTCACACATATATAATTTCCTTGTGGAACAAGGCACGCAAATATTGCATAGGCCAGTGGATATCTGAATTACGCCAGCTGACCTTTAATCCGCCGCGATCATAAGATGCCCGCGGCCGACGGAAAGAAAAATAAGAAATCTCTCAACCAACTGTGTTGCTGCAACTATAATTTTTTAAAAAGATTTAATCATGTAAAATATCGAACATAACTTGTGACATCCACATAAAACAATTCTGCTAGTTTTCTGGAGAAATTCCAGCGCCTGACTTGGAAGACAGAAGTGCCAGTTTCTGTTCCTAGACTTTTCTCGTCACGGCTGCAGGGAGGCTCAGGCAGAGCCGTACGTTGCGTGCTGCTGCAGGAACCAGTTTAACGATTAGCACAGCCAGATTGTAAGCGCAAAAACTATGGCTCTCATACTAGCAGGCTTGCTAGTCTGTCGAGACATCCAGCTCAGCTTCCAAGAGATAACTATTGACAGAGGCGTCGTCTGTAAATGCAGTCATTTTCCGTACCTTCACTCAGATATCGAGAAGAGAAACTATCTCGTGCGTTGCTGCATATTATAATCTGCTTTTCATTTGTCAAACCCACAACGGAGACTAGATTGTTAAGGAGAATACTGTATTACTTTCTGCTGATACTTGAATCGTAACCTACTGCTATCTATTGGTCCTGTTTGTGATAATCATAGTAGTTTTTTTATGTATTAACACTAACCCGCGTAGGGAGTTTAGGGATATAAGCCGTTCAGTTAACAGAGGCGGTTCAAGGTCAGTCTGCTCTATCCCCACTCTGCAGCCCTTACCCCTAGACGCGAAGGGGAAATTTGCCACTTCCCTACCTGGACACAGCGGTCAGTTTGGTGAGGTACGAAGCGAGGGGGGGGGGTGCGCTGAGGAGCGGAGTCAGATGACATGACCTTGAGCCGCCAGGTGAGAGTGAACAGGGTATATTTATAGAGTTACCGAATGTATTAACAGCACCTCAAACTATTGCTCTGTAACGACAGAATAACTGTAATCTAGCATAATGCTGTTGTTTACGCTCGTCAAGTGTAACATGTAAGCAAATAATTTTATTGCAACACAATTAATTTTGATGTTTTATTTACGCTGGGCGTAACGCGTTTCGAGAACTGATTCTCATTTTCAAACGCAATATTATTATATTTTTAATGTACGAAGTGCTTGTGTTTGTCTCTGATGGACATTAGTAAACGTTAACTTTCAAACAGTGTACATCACATAAAACCTTTATTTAATGCAATGAGAATGTGTAAGTTTGAGTTTCTGTGACGGCGTGTTTTAAGAAACCTTCTAAACGTAAGTTTGATTAGATAATTATTCCACACCTTAGTTGCAAATTCTTGATCTAGTACAACACTCCACATTTTTACTTCCCAGAAAAATCCAAAAGTTTTACTAATGTCCAACAGAAACAAACACAAGCACTTAAGTGTACTAATATTGCGTTTGAAAATGAGAATCGGTTCTCGAAACGCACAGAGTAAATAAAACATCATAAACAGTAACTGTGTTGCAGTAAAATTATTTGCTTACATGCAATTGAAAACAGTTACAGATTTTCATAAGACCATTTATTGTGGATAAAGTAAACATAAAGTTTAAGTTTACCTTCTAGATTAATAATCAAAATATAACAATTTTATACGGTGGTTTGACATCTTGTAGATAAATAACATTAATGTTATTCCAGCCGGCCTCAGTAGCGTAGGGGCTAGAGCTCTGGTACCGTGTGCCGGAGGTCGCCGGTTCGAGTCCGGCCGAGGGCATGGATGTTTAAGTGTTGTGTCTGTGTTAATGTCGTGTCCGTATTTCGAAGTTAAAATACACTGGAGAAACTGAGTCATCTTGAGCTTGCTGTATGGTCTTACTTTAGTTGCCGAATGCCATAAAAAAATAATTAAAAATTATCATTCTGATTAATCAGTTTGTTCCTCAAATCACTAGCCACTAGTAAATAGCTAGCAGGATCTTTTAACTGACGAGAGTAACATTCGAATAGCGCAAGCCACTAATTGCTAGATTAGACATTAGAAATCTGCCTAATCTTGCCAACTGTTTTCATCGTGTACTGACACTGTGTATTATTTAAGTGCGTTGCCGCATAAACCCTCTTTTCATACTACCGTTGATGTGTACTGTATTGTCTCTACGTTACAGCGGCTTCATTTCTACTGTCCACGCACTCAATTATAAAACTCCCCATACTCATTAAAAGATTGCGAAACTAGCACTGATTTGAATCCATATCGCTGATGAGATTTTGAAATGCCCTAATTTCACCTCAGGCAAAGCTTGCTTTGTCTATATGAGGTGCACCAGAACGCTTGCGTGGATCGTATTCTGCATTGTACTGTAATCTTCATATACCCAGTAGACTACGGCAAAAGTGGTTAGCGCAGCAGGTAAGAAACTCTGTGGGCATGTCATTAAGACCACGTAAACTAATAACTGTGCTCGCAATGTTTGTTTACTTTTCATTTATTTCAAAAGAAAATCATTTTATATTGAAATATTGTCCAACATCAAGAGGATTATGCCATCAAGAAGGGAAGCTTGTTGTAGTGTAGTGGTTACGCTAAGAGGCTGTGGGACTGAAGGTCTTGGGTTCGAATCCAACAAGTACTGTAAAATTTTAATTTCTTAACTTTGCGTAAACTGTTCTGGAATGTTCTTGTTGTAACTAGTGTTAATGTTTTAGACTGTTCTTCATTACTATATTAGTGATACACCCTTCTAGCCGGAGTCAGTTCGCTCCGTGGTTTACTTCGTGACAATTATAAAGTAAACCCAATGATCACAATTTATGATCAAATAATTACAGTAAAAACGAGAAACGGCAGACAAAAATCTAGCATAAAAGTTACAGAAAAAATAATTACATGAGAGATAATTATAAGATACTCAGAGATTGTAACATTACATTGGACTTGCAATCTTTGTATAAATATCGATTATCGATATACCGCGAGGGTCTAACCTCTGTGGCAGAGGAGTAGTCAAGTGTTACGAGTGGCGGGAAGTGCGTGTGTCAACGTGTACGTGTTTTCGGTAGATTCGGAAAGAAATATTCGGGCATATGGATACGTAATACGAGCGTCCGCGACGGGAAATGAATATTGGCTTGACGTCGCTAACGTAAGACAAGCCATATGGTGTGAAAATACAGTGAGACGTTCCTGGAGAACTGTTAATGAGCGGTTGTGAACTGGTAATTGTGGTACAGACATTTAATATGTTGCTGTTTGAAGGAGAGTATCTTGTGATTAAACTTTCCACTCATAAAGAACTTGCAATCTTCGGATAAGTGATAAATAATTCCAGTTGGTGGTCGGAGTACTAATATAAGACACAAATCGTTGGGATAATAAAAAGTTGTTCGACTTAATACTTCCTATGAGTGAGTGTGTCTTGCTTATTACAAATTCCTGTGAACTAGTGAGTTCTTAACATCACAGAGAACTGTAAGTATTATTAGTACGCCCGTCAAACAGCTGGTGGCGACCAAGGTAAAATAATAAAATTACGAAGTACCGATGCTTCCGTGAGGCAGGTCAAAGTGTAGCGTTGTAATAACCTCACTAACTGTTATTAATTAACCCAGTAAAAACAATTTGAAATTTTACAAGATGAATAGTAAAACTGAATGTACTTGTACGGCTACAGAAGAAATGAAGGCAGATAGTTGCAGGAAAAAAAAAAAATCCAGATGCAAATAATAGGGGGGGAATCAACTAAATGTAGAAGTAATTTATACTAAGAGTCTCATTGCTGATTCTAGACGTGTATGAGATTTCGATTGAATATTGTGACACAGTCTCCATTTGAGCGGAATGCATTTACCTAGTCTGTATATTACCGCATTTCAACTTCATTTATGTGAGATTACTATTTTTTCTTTAATTTTGGACGTCGGAGTGGTATAGTCACAGCTGCAGATAATATTGAAAACTAACTTACCGTTACCTTATACTGCCTCACATTCTTTTCTTCTCTAATCCTGAAGATGGGCAAGACTGATGGCTCAACCTTCTTAACAGCTACAGGAATTATTTAGTAGACATAGTTTCGCAAACTATTTCCATTGTTTGTTGTGCTTAAAGGCCGCCACACACGAGCAGTCCATCTGACGCCAGACCATTTTGCACCATTCCATTTAGACTCGGTCCAAACCAGGGGGTCACACACGACAGAGCCGCGCCAAGCCAGGCCAGCGGGTGCCTACAACTTTCGCCAGTCCGGCTCTGGCAGTGTAGAGGCTAGCTTTTTTTTTTTTTTTTTTAATTGGGGGAGCACCCAAAACCCGCTCCTCCAAGCATGGCGGCCTTCCTGTTAACTACTGCTCGCCTCTGCACATGCATTAAGTTAGTAATTCTATAGGTGATCACAGGAACGGGATTGTGATGTATTCCAGGCGTCCGCCCGTTTACATGGGTCCATCGGATAAGATAGACAGAAACTTTTGAAAGAAGAGACAGGGCAGAGGGAAAAAAGTGCCAAGGTTTTACCCTTGGGAAAAAAACCTCTGCGATAGTTAGGTAGGGAATAAGAGCGGCTGGCTAAGATAATACCAGTACCGCGACAGATTCTATGCTACAAGGTTGGATGTATGAAGGGTTTGTTAGTTTTGTTAGGATATGGTATCATGCAATAACTACAGCTGGTCCACACACCGACGCTGAGGTTGTCAGCTGGTGCCGCTCGCCGTCGCTGTCGTTGAGATGGTCCTGGAACATGCCGAATCGTTATATTAATAACAGCTGTGTGCAACAGGTGTTGTAAGTGTTGGTGAGACGTGATTCGCACCGAGAGGGCGCCAGAGCGCAACCGCCGCAACGCGCAGAGCCTTTCCTCATCCCGGGAGTACACGGTAAGGGCCTCACCGACGGCGACAGCCACAGTGCTGCTAGATGACCACCCCCGACTTGCCCGGGCTTTAGGACGATGACGGACACCACCGCCATGACCATCCCCGCCAGCATGCGTCATCGCCACCGGGTAAGACAACCCCACCATGCTCATATCAGGAAATATTGGAGCAGGATGCATCGCGCTAGCCTGCCACGACAACCGTCACCCCCGCGGTGTTTACCACGCCGGATACTGTGCTAATACTGTTTGTGGATTGATTTCTTGTTGTATGTGGCTGCCTTCTGCACCTGCGATCGCACTGTAACCACTTTCCTTAGCCCAGTGATCACTTTGCAGGTTGGTTAGGGAATGGGACCCTAACCCCAGTGGCCCTTGATGCAGTAGACAGATTTCTTACTTGTTTATGCATTAGTTTTTTCCTATCTGTTGAGCAATATTTTCGGCCGTGGGTGTTTAAATCTGTGGTTGTGATCGTAACTGCCTATAGTGCGTATCAAAGGATTTCGCGACATTTGGGATTTACCGTACATGTTTATGGCAAGCTTCTTAATTACTTGCTGTATTGGCTCGAGTCGGAAATCTCGGTGTAAGTCGGTTGTTCGTGTTCCCCAAGGAGCATTTGCTATGATCCTGAGTACTTTGTTTTGGATTAATTGCAGTCTCCTGATGTGAGACTTAGCGGCGTACCGCCAAACCGGAGCTGCATACGTCATGAGTGGCCGAATGAGTGCTAAGTACATTGTTCGGGCATTACCTCGGTGTAGTGTGCTTTGTCTGTTTAGCATAGGGTATAGCTGTTTGAGTCTGATGTTTGCTTTATTAACCAAGTGTTCTATATGGAGCATCCATGTTAGCTTCGCGTCAAATTTGACTCCAAGATATTTAACTTCGTTCCGGAAATGTATTTGTTGATTGTGTAGCGTTAGCGGTCGACAGTGTTCGTGAATGCGTTTTTGCTTAGGTCTTCGTGTAAATAGGAGTGCCTCGCATTTAGCTACGTTGACTTTAATTCGCCATCGTGTGAGCCAAGGTTCGACTACGTTAAGCGCGTGCTGTAATCTACTGTTTACGTGAGATGGTTGCTGTGACTGTGCAAGATAGGCGGTATCGTCAGCATAAATAGCTTGCATCGTTTTGACTGTGGTCGGAGCTTTATTGACGTATTCTGTGAAGAGCGGAGGGCCTATTAAACTTCCTTGAGGCACTCCTGCTTGTATCTCCTGAGGTGTGGAGTTCTTGTTGTCAACGCAGACGTGGAACGTTCGGTTAGTGAGGTAAGAGTGTATTAGGCGCACCAGTCCGTCCGGGAATCCGTCGTCACTGAGTCTACGAATGAGGCCGTTGTGCCAAAGACGATCGAACGCCTTCTCAATGTCCAGGAACACAGCCCGGTAGACGCAGACAAGTTATACCCTCTTGTTACGTGCTCAACAACACGCATTAATTGTTGTGTTGTGGAGTGGTGCTTTCTGAAGCCGAATTGCTCCGGCTTCAGAATGTTATTGTCCTTTATGTGTTGTGTAAGGCGTCTGAGTATGACTTTTTCAACAACTTTGCTAAGGGAGTTCAGTAAGCTAATTGGCCGGTAGTTGTTGGGTGAAGATGGATCTTTCCCGGCTTTCTGAACATTAGCACTTTGGCTTCCTTCCATCGGTCGGGGAAATAGTGGTTGTGTAAGATGGCATTCGCGATGTCTGTAAGGTACTCTATCGCTTTCCCCGTGAGCTGTTTAAGAACACGGTTCTGAATACCATCCGGACCAGGTGCTTTTTTAGCGTCCGAGTGCTGTATAGCCCATGAGATTTCGTCGGAAGTTGCCCTACGCGGATACTCGCGAACCGGTTGGGCTAACAGCTGTGTCACCATCTGGTCCGTTTCCAATGTAAACGCAGGATCGGAAGGATCTACGTTTGGTCGAAAAGATTCTGCTAGTGTTGTGGCCATCAGCTCCGCCTTGCCCTCGGAAGAATAGACAAGTCCGTCCGGCCCCTGTAGGGTGGGTGTATGATGTGCTTCACGAGTGAAGTGACGAGCTAAAGACCACACGGAGCGGTCAGAGGTGTCGGTGTTCAACTCCGAGAGCAGACGCCCCCATTGTTGATTTTTGTACTCCTGGATTCTACGACTAATTATGTCTTTGAGTCTGTTGATATGCACTTTATAAATGGGACGCCTAGTACGTTGCCAGTATCTCCTGAGCCTATTCCTAGTTGTGATTAACCCCGTAATTGCCTCAGGTAGCGCCATTTGTCTCTGGTGTGGGGTTGATTCAGGGATGCTACTCGCCATAGCTTCCTGTATGGCAACAGTTAGAATTTCAACAGACTCGTTAATGCGTTGTTGGCTAATCTCGTGTCTATCCGGTATGCGACTATCTAACACCTCCTTGAACAGAGTCCAGTTGGCGCGTCGATAGTTTAGCATCCGTCGCTTGTCAGTGTTCTGCGGTGTACCTTCAGTGTTAAGTATGAGTGGCATGTGGTCTGACTCCAGATCGTTCACAACCTGTAGGTCGTGTGTGCGGGTTATACCCTTTAGGAGGGCTATATCTAACACGTCTGGATTTTGTCTCCGAACATGGGGGACAAACGTCGGTTCGTTTGGCCCTAGTATTAGATAATTGTGCTCTAGTGAATGTTCGTACAGTTTCCTGCCGTTGGAGTTTTGACGCTGCGAATTCCAACTACGATGTTTGGCATTTAGATCTCCAGCGACTATTACTGTAGGTGCGGTATTTAGCAGCCTACTGATATCACGCGTGCTAATATTATTGGGCCTGTTGTAGACTGCGATAAGATTAGTGTATGCTTCGTTAAACCGGATTTTCACGGCTGTGGCTTCGATCCTCTCTAGCTCGGGAAGCACTACGTTTGATTGCTCTATGTCCGTGTGTATAATCACGGCCGTGCCTCCACCCCGTGCGCCGTTCAGCCTGTCAGTACGGTGCACACGGTATTGGCTCATGTGGAAGTTATCTTTTGCGCCCAGGTGTGTTTCGTTTATAAGAGCAATACGGAGACCGTGCCGCTCCATAAACGCCGCCAATTCTGCTTTTTTGTTTTTCAGCCCGCGAGCGTTCCAGAAGAGGATACGCGTATTCAGAGGATTTGGGTTGTCAGGCATTGTTTGGTTTCTGGACGGACAAGAGGCCAATCTGGATTACAGTCCAACTGCCCCTATCTGGGGGAGTGGTCTTGAACTGTAGTAGGGTAGCTTGGATTTCTGGCTTTAGGGATGTAGGGATTGCAGTCCATCTCCCCCGATCTGGGGGAGTGTACAGGATCTGCAGTGGGGTTAGTGGGAAGGATTGCCCTGCAGTCCATCTCCCCCCATTTGGGGGAGTGTCCAGAAGCTGCTGAGGGGCAGGAAAGAAGGATTGGGCTGCAGTCCATCTCCCCCCATATGGAGGAGTTTCCAGGCGCTGCAGCAAGGTAATGTATAGGATTAGGGTTAGGATTACAGTCCATCTCCCCCCATTCAGGGGAGTGTTCAGGATCTGCAGTGGGGTAAGTGGATAAGGTTGGTCTGCAGGCCATCTCCCCCCATCTGGAGGAGTGTCCAGGTACTGCAGCAAGGTAATGTGTAGAGTAAGGATTACAGTCCATTTCCCCCCATTCAGGGGAATTTCCAGGAGCTGTAGTAGGGGTCTTAGGAGTTTAGACAGCAGCGGATTAGTGGTGTGAGACATTGCTGGTGCCTAGGACGGACATGAGGCAGTTCTGGAATACAGCCCATCTCCCTCCATCTGAGGGAGTGGTTAGGAGCTGCAGTAGGGCGCTTACGAATTGTAGAGGCTAGCACGCTGGCCCGGCATTTTAAGGGTCACCCGTTCTAGTCCGCCCTGGGGCTTGGTTGCTTTTATTTTAGTGTTGTTTTGTCTTCAAAATGATCCCAAAATTACATGAAAGAAGCCTGATACAATATTTAGTACAATATAAACTGGAACTGGCTAAATGATCGCACAGACTGAAGGCCTTTTTTTTCGCTAGGTTATGGAAAGTTTTTTTAAAATCAGCAGTCATTTAAAACTATTTTTTTCGCTTTTAATTTTATTTTACAGGGAAAAAATTAAATGCTTCTTAAATTAATTCTTAAAAACAATTGTCTTAAACGATGAAAATTAGTAAGAAAGTATAAAATACAAAATACGGTGGTGTAAGTCAAATTAACATAATGCAAAAAATACTGTAGTAAATTCTGGAAGATAGATGTTGTATTATATTCATTTTAGTGATGTCACCTTGAATCAAATTTAACACCAAGGTTATAATTGAATAAAGTCTATAAAATGGTTACATTTTACTGCTGAAAAAATGACTGTAACTAGTGTTTATTAAAAAACCTAACGAACACACTAGGGTGTATGACTTACACCGGTCTATTTATAACCAAAACTGATATATAGTGAGATTGCGTAATGTATCTTGAGTTGTAAGAAAGAAGATCTTGAATTGTTTCTTTAGAATCAACTATGTATTTAGAAACCTTATTCGGAAGTGCTCTAAAAGTCAGCATGTAGGATACGTTTACACAATGAGCACGCAGGATGTGTTTACAAACACAATGATTTAAGCCTGACTTATTCCACTTTGCTGATAAACAAAGCACGTATTTCGTTCATCAGTTGAATTTTCAGTTTCTCCTGTTGGAAGCTGAATGAAAATCTGACTTACTTCATATTTTTTACTAACAGATTGAGAGAATGATTTATCTACATATGGTTTCGGTGTCTTTTTTTTTTTTATTGAAAATGTGACTGTCCTACATGATTGTGACTTAAACCCTTCCAAATCGAATCTATCTCCGTGAGATAAAAACTTGGTAATTTTTAATTGAAGACGCGGCCAAAGCTCATATTTTCAATCTTTCAGAATTGTTTTTGGCGTTGCATTAATTCGCTATTAATATTGATTTTAAAAAAATCTCTGTGTACAAGAATGAAAGGACAAGGGTGAAAACGACAAACAGATGAAATTCTGTGAATTTATTAGCCGTTCTGAACTAACTATTGGGTTTAATTTATAGATATAATATAACTATAAACGGGAAAGTCTGCAAATATGAGATATTCTTTCAAAAATTAGTTCGGGTACTATTAACGCGCTATAGGAAAGAAATCAGCTGTATTTTTTTTATTTCTCTGTCTGAAAATTATGAACAGGAATAAAGAAAAAAAATGTCAGATTTTGACCGGGTTTCGCTTAATGTACAGACCGTGGTCCCGCGAGTAAAATAAGGCAAGTTTCATTTTGATGTAAAGTCGGAAAGCTGAGATATTTAAGACAAAAGTGGTACTTTTCGTTGCACGGGTTATCCCACTCCAGTCGTGGTGGGGATAGTCTACCAGACCCCCGGCTACCTGGCTCGGCGCGGTGGATTTTGGACTCGCCAAAAATCCAGTAGGGCCTGCCGAGCCACGCTAGTCCGTCCGCGCTGCCCCACACACGACGAGTTTTGGATCGGCGCGAGGACATTTGGCCTGTTGGCTCGTCCGTGTGTGACGGCCTTAAACTGCTTACTGTCGAACGTCACACATATACCGAATATTTTTTTTTCTTCTTAAATCCAAAACATCGTCCTTTCTCAGATTTATTCTAGAAAACTGAAGAGATTATATCGCCTATGAGTTAAGATTTCAATGAAACGTTGTTTTGGGGATAACTTCTAAATTTCCGGAATAAAAAGAAAAAATTGTTTTATTAGGCAATAAGAACGAACGCCATTAAATAATTGACTCATCCTAGATCATTAAACACTCAGAACAAAATTTTTAGAGGGTATAAAAATGAAGTATTTGAATGAATGAGAGTAGGTTCACAAAACGAATTTTCAACTACATATCTAAATTAAAGGTGACAGCAAAATTGGTTGAGAAGACGATGAAAAATTCGGAAAAAATTGGGATCCATAAATTTAAGATCTTATTTAAGAATCGAATAGTATTTCAAGCTAAAATTGATAAATTTGTTGCAGGAACAACGTACAAAGAACAAGACCATTTTGTATGAAGGAAGGAGAAGGAACATCAGTAAAAGAATGAAAAAATTCTGGAAGGAGAAGAAAAGCCAAACCAATAAACTAACTACTCTCTGTAGTCGAAATTTCATCAAAATCGAAATAAGGCACTCGATTCCATGTGTAACGGAATGAGATTTTTTTTTTTTTTGTAGATAAGAGTGTCAGGGACAATAAATTACCAAAGGAAAGGATGAATAATTTACCAAAAACGCATAAGAAATTTAAAATTAATATTCGTAGACGGCAAAAATAGTTGGATGGAGACATTAAACACTTAAAGATAATAATAGAAAAATAATAAGAAATGAGGTAATTAAATGACTAGAGAAATTACAACCGGAGCATGTGCTCCACTGCAATTAAAAAATTCGACAAAAAATCAAGTATATGATGAACTAGCAAACCATCTCGGAAGAAAGTATAATAATAACATACTGTACCTAGTGTAATCACCGAGTTGGCAAATATCAACTTAGTCGTTGTTAAGAGCAATCTTCCAAGGCTCATATCATCATCTGTTACTTTGGACAGCCACGCAGTAATAGCAGCTGGAGATAGTGGTTTTTTACGGTGTTTAACGGCGACTCCAAGACGCAGGCAACACTTATTACGCAATGTAATTCCTGGAATAGTCCGTCTCTAGCCGCGCGGTACGAGGCAGAGGTCGAAGGAAGACGTGTATCAACAAACCACAGCGTTCACACTGTCTCATTAACACGACACGCAGCAGTACACATTGCACGCCGGCAGCCGATTCCAGGAAATAATGTTGACGATTTGCTGTGTTTTCGCTCAGAGGGAAGAGCTCGACAGATATGCCTCTTCCTCTCTTCTGGGTGCTGTCAGCAGAAACTTACCAAATTGTTTACAGACTTTATCTGCGCGTAACGTGCTTGCGATCGCTACCACGGTGTTCGAAATACATTTTCTTAAAGTTCTCGTATCACAAACATCGAAATACACAGTTAAATACATTGTGCAAATCAACAACCTTAAACACACTTAGCCTAGTACTTCGCAACCTCAATTGCATTGTGTGTTGCTTGAAACAAGTCTTCGTTGTTGCAGGATGATGGGCACATAGGGCACTCGAGCATATGATTCATAGTTTGGTCTTCGCCACATTCGCACATAATATTTGTAGCATCAGTATAATCCCATCTGACTAGGTTTTCCTTGGACCTGCCCACTCCTGTTCGCAATCGATTTAAGGACCGCCAGACGTTCCAGTCCTCTGCATGACCAGGTGGCAAGCGCTCTGCAACTGTCAGTGGTCCCGAGATGTTAGGAACGTTCATTTTCCATAACTGTACTCTTGCATTTTTAGGTGACCCAATTAGTTCCCGTGATGTTCTGAGAAAGCTTTTCCTGGATTTGAGTCTCTGGGCTGGTTGTGTATGGCCATGCAGTGGATGAGCGCTTTCCCTTTCTACTTTGGTCCTCTCCTTGTTTGCAGCCACTTCTCTGTGGATACTGGGTGGTGCAATGCCCGAAAGCTGGTAAAGCCTATCAACTGAGCTAGGCTTTAAACAACCTGTCACTAGCCTACAGGTATTATTGAGGGCTACATCCACCTGTTTGGTATGAGATGACGAGTACCAAACTGGGCATGCATATTCTGCAACAGAATAACAAAAGGGCCATTGCCGATATACGTAAAGTTTGTGGTTGACTGCCCCACTGTGATCCAACTAGTTTGCGCAGTAAGTTGTTTCTTGTAGAGATCTTCATTTTGCAATTCATGCAGTGCTTCTTATATGTGAGGGTTCTGTCCAGCGTCACTCCCAGATATTTTGGGGTGTTGCATTTCTGCAGTTCGATACCTGAGCATATTACTTTTAACTTATGCTGAGCTTTACTATTTCTTAGATGAAAGGCACACACTTCAGTTTTTGAAGGGTTAGGTCTTAAGTGGTTTTCCCTATAATAGCTTGATAGGCCTTCAAGAGCAGCAGACAAATTTCTTTCTACAACTTCAAGCTTTGTGCTCTGTGAGGCTAGAGCTAGGTCATCAGCGTACACGAAGCTCCTGGTAGTGGTTGCCGATCATCATTATTCCGGGTCTCACCTCAGATCTAGCTGCCCAGTTCATGGTTTATAAGTCACTTTTCCAAGATGATCCATTTGGCGAAAAGACAGTAGAAGCTGATAATCAACTTATCTCATCTCTAAGTGCAGCAAAAAGAGACCGCTGGATCAAAACATTAGAAGAGCTGGACCTGAAAAGAGATAGTCACAAGGCATGGAGACTTCTAAAACGCCTCAACAATGATGCATCGAAGATCACTGGACATTCTAATATAAACGTAAACCAAATTGCACATCAGCTACTCATGAACGGGAAGGAAACTCATAAAAGTGGGCCATCTAAAAAACAAAGAAAAATGCACAGAAACAGTCAGGAAGAGATGAACAACCTCACTGAGCCCTTTAGTAAGTCAGAGTTGGAAAAGGTTATTTTCTTAAAGTGAAAATTACTTTAGGTGCATTGGGCGATTTTTGGATGGGTAAAATCTTATGGGCTCGCATCACCGACATGCTAATTTTAACAGTATATCTGTAGCTATAAGTATGAGCTGTTGCGCATATGATATAGCACTAAATTCCATCCTTGATCCATAAACATTATTTAGTTTCGCATTTTTCGATTAGTGGGATTACAGAACAAATAGGGAAATCGATGCAAATCACAATAGAATCGTTCATGTACTGCTTATTATTTGACCAAGTAAGAGCCATACTTTTGTACAATGATCTACATGCTGTTTTTCTATCATCAATACTATCTTTGTCATTTAAATGTGTATCAACTGTTCGATAATTTTTTTTATGAATTTCTTGAGTAATAATATTTATTTGGAGTTTAAAGTTCAAGACAAATAATTTATTGTGAATTTTGGTAACTTCATTTTGTTTATAACTCATATAGAAGTAAGATCATCCCTCCTATCCTTTGTATTTCATTAAGTTAATTGTGCCATATGTCAAACTGAATTATTTTTAATATGAATGATTATCCATGGCACCCAGCAACTACAAGTAAATGATATCAACAAGGTTGGCAAAAATGTAATTAATACCAACGCTCACAAGGATTTTTTTTTTTTTTTTTTTTTTTTTGTATCATTGCAAACTGATCTGGTTGTACAACACAAAAGACATATGTCACTATACTATTTGTTATCATCATTTTAAATCCTTATATTGAGTAGTAATAATTTCCTGAGACCTCATAAGCTCAGTTCATCTACATCTATCCAAAGATACAATGTTTAAAAGGCCATGGCCACTTTTTTTGCATTTCTTTTTTATAATATTCTCCCCATCCAGTATGGCCGTTTTTTAAAAGCTATAGAGTCCATTTGTTTTCACATTTAAGAGAAAGCTTACTGCATTTGAGAGACAGGGTGAGAAAGAAAAGTTTGATCGTTTAGTTTCAAATAAAAAAAAAAACTCAGCTCTAATGGGGTTTGAACAGAGATGATTTAATAGAGGTCATTCACACTAATAACAGAACTTAAATGGAACCTAAAAATATTGAAATGAAGGACAACCAAAGATTTCACTGATGGGACAAACTGTGAATAAATGAAGAACTTCAAATTCATTTCCTGTTTTTAATTGATTTATATAGCTGCATGTGGAATTGCCTAATCACTGCGAAAACAAATAGTTTTATTCGACATTTCATTATGGATTTGAGTAATTATCCTAATCATTATTATTTGCAGACCTTATGTTTTAAACTTTTTGATAGGGCATATGAGAGAAGCCTCCTCACTGGTAGTATATCTCATTAAAATTAACACACCCAGCCATTCCTAGAGCAATAGACTAGGATATTTCATAAAAGTTTGATTCTCATACTCCAGAATCAAGAATAGTGAATACATTCACTTTGTTTTTGATTCAGCAGTAACACTAGCCTGTAAATATTACTCAGTACCACAATTATCAATATTTTGAACAATCAGTTGTGGGAACATTATGAAAACATTAGAAGTACAGTGATAAGTTAGTAGAACTCTCAAAAAAACAGTGCAGACTTTTCTGCTTGTAATATCACAAGCGTTAATGGCTAAACAAGACATCTAATAAAGATATACATGTTGCATGTCAGTCAAAACTTATTATGGCAAACCATGTGTCTTTTCTTTGTAATTTAGAATCTTATATACTTTTGGAGCTAACTACTTCATCTGAATCAAATAATATTATTTTCTATCATAATTCTCTTGCTTTGTTTGCTGCAATCATCATTCTCATTTTATTCTGAGCTAATCTTTTCATCAGAACATGAGCATTACAAGTGGTTTCATAAATTATCTTTATCTTATACTCCAATCTTTGTTTCTCTTTAAACTACTTTGCTGTTCTGTCCAGTTACAAATTAACCAGCCACACTCATATAATAACTTCATCCATCACCCTGTCTCTTTTTCAGTGATACTATTTCACCAATTCCTTTCTTAAAAAATTCCACAATCTTCCCATGGAAATTAGGATGCAAAGTCAATGTGTCTGACATCCTTTTGCATCTCTGATTTTTGTTTATTTATTGTCAATGTAGCTATGAAACATCTATATTCTTAATATGGAGACAAATTTGGGGCAACTGAACTAATGGATCAATACACCAAGTATTGGGAAGGACACTTGAACTCCAAACTAATCAAATCAAATTACAGAGGCACACAGAATCAATTCAGCTATTTGTTACATATTTGCTGTCTGTCATGGCAATTGTGCTTATGAAAAATATCTCAAGTGGGTTATCATAGGTGAAACATACCCATAAGTTTGTAAAAGAGCTGATTTCAAATTATGAGGAGTTTACAATAGTGCCTTTCTCAAGTTAGAGCCTAGTAATGAGGGGATAATATCAGATGACCAAAGAGATATCGATTACAGATGCGCAGAAGGAGAATCAAATACCAGAGAATTAGATATTTATATATATAAAAAAATAACGGAACGAGGTGTGGAATATGAAGACCAGTGACGTGAATGTACCAAAGCCAGTAAGTCTATTAGTCAACTGTTAGAACACAATGACCAATATTGTACAAATTGGTAAGTTATTTGGGATGTGCAAATCATAGTCTCCATGGTACGTAAAGTGTATCCCCGGGTCAGATAAAGAATTTTTTTTTTTTTTTTTTTTTTTTTTACTTATTGCTTTAGAGGCGGGATGGGACTGAGGACAAGGAACGGGTAGGAATTCAGCCATGGCATTTTGAAGGAAGCATCCTGGCATTCACCTGGAGTGATTTGGAGAAACCATGGAAAACCCAAATCTGGATGCCCGGGCGGGGATTCAAACTGTCATCCTCATGAATGCGAGGCCAGAGTGTTAACCATTCACCCACCATGCTCGGTGGGGAACTGGTATTCATGGTGCGCAGCAATGACTGCTATAATTTGCAAGCATTCATATATGACAGACTATAATGGTCTTGACTACCTACTGTAGTTTGAGGATGATTGAGCACTTTACATACCCCATGGAAAAAACTGACATTGCAATTTAGGTTCAAAGTAGAGAACAGGGTAGCCTTAAAATATACCAGACGTTGGCTGAAAAGAAAACAGGATAAATAATACATGGGAACAGAAGTTTAAAAATCTGATTTAGTAATAGTGGTTTAAATAAGATGTTGAGCAACTAACAATGGTGCAAAACCTTCTTCCTAATAAAGTACAATTATAACAATGTTTTATATTTCAGGTCACAGAGTGAAAAGTAATTATGAAAAAGTTGTGCTCCATATGAAAAGGTTCAGTAAATGTGTGGCTGAAGATAAATCATATATTTTGTAATTATTAAAAAGGGATGTATTATGTAAGTGAAGAAATATTTCAGGGAATATTTGTAACGTGGACACCAGTTCAGTGGAGAGGAAGTGGAAATAATTGAAAGAGATAATAACAGTGGGGAAAGAAAAGTTCATTGCATGAACCCTACACATTACAGTATGGAAGCCTAAAACCAGCAAAGATGGAAGCTAAAGATGAATGTTCTATAACATGACAGAAATGAATGAATGAATGAATGTTGTAACAAGCTTCATAGACCTCTGGACGGGATATCTACCTGGGTAGGTCAACAATGAATAAAGATAAATGCCAAAAAGTTGTCTCATCACTTTACAGACAGATAAATAAAGGCAGAGTATGCTCCTATACAACAAAGAAATTGCTGATAGAAATTCCCAATTTTTATGGAAATTATTTGCTAAGAAATTCAACTGAGCATGATCAGTTAGAAAAATAGAGAAAAGTTTCAAAGCCCTGCATCAATTATAGAGAATAATGAGAGGAGTAAAGGAAATGAGATTTGATTATTAGTTAACCGATGCCAGAACAAAGAAACTTAGATTATGGTTGTAAGAGGTGCCAAGAAGGGCAATTACTTTAGAATATATGGAGTAATTGCTATGATAAATGAGATGGTTTTGCAGTCTTTGGAAGACGTGGTGGAGGTAAATAGACTGGTGAGTAAGTATAAGCCAGCTCTTGATTATAAGCTTGGATTAAAATTGGGCAATGAATCAGGAGTGATATGTGGGAGGAAGTAGATGATCATTTCCACAAATTATTCCTTTATTTCAAACACAAAAGGATCTGCAAGTTATCAGTTATAAATTATGAATATTGTATGTTATGATGAAGTAGTAGAAATAATTATACTAAACAGTAGGTAGACTACAAATTTATGTTTAAAGTTTGAAGATATTATGCGTTGGCTCATTAGTAGGTAAATGAGTTAGTGAACCAAACTAAATTATATCATTTCAAACGGTGAAAGAATTTTAAATTAAAATATGAAAATAGCTATTATATGGACATTGTTAGGGGTAAAAGGTCACAATTAATAACAATGATCATAAACTAATGAAAATTTTTAAAATTCTACTAATACTTCTCTCAATTTTTATTAATATTAACTACAGTTGTTAAAAATCTCCAATTCTATAAGTAATCTTTTCCGTTTTTGTCACATTCAATATCACAATTACTGTTATGTTGTAAGAATGGAGTCTACTCCAGCATATGACTGGAATGAAATCTTCATGGGTGTCTACTAGATCGTGGTGAAAAAACATGATATTCCAGTAGCTATAGCTGCTTCTAATTGCTGCCTTTATAGTGCAAAATTGTCTGTACTGACCCAATGTTTCTAATTATTTTCTTAATTCATCTACATCTCTTTCCCAGTTTCATGTTCATTTGTTTTCTTTTTATCTACATCTTAAGTCTGGTTCTACCCATAGCATGGAGCTTAGACTCTGGATAATTAATTCTTATTATTATTTTATTGGTATGAACATATCTGCTATCTTCATTTATCCATTTCTAATGTTCCCATTTTTCTTCACAATATTACTGCCTTCCTTCCATTAACTGAAGTCCTTGTAAGCAGAGATTTGCATTTGATTCATTATTTATTTCCATCATTTTTTGCCATCATGTTTTGTAAACCAGCACATATATAACAACTAATTCACTTATTCATTCACTAGTCAAAATTTTTTGTTACTTGAGATGAAAAGATATATATTAAAGATATTTTAACCCTTATTCTAGAGTGGTCTGAAAAAATTATGGTGACAGCAAAAATATCCTGAACATTACTTGTAATGATAAATAAAATATCCTCCAGGTTAGTCATGTGTTGAAATACTAGCATGATAGGTTTTTGGACAGTATTCTATTGTCTCCTGGGTAATGGTACTATGGTTCCTACCAAAAACTTGGGAGTTGCTCTTCTTTTGATTTTGGCCCACTTTGAACCATGGTAAGCAACTGGTTCACTGGTTTGCCGTTTCTTCTCCTCCCAGAATTTTTTTCTTATTTCTTCAGACCAGGTGATCTTGGCATTTGTACATTGTTCCTGGAACCTCTAGACTTTATCAATTTTAATTAAATATTCCACTTACTTTTTTCGGGGATCGCACTGCTTTAATTGATGGTTCAGTACCGACGTTTTGGCACCCAACCTGTTGCCTTCATCAGGGTTTTCAGACTCAAAGACAGAGTTGTGTGAAAACCACACCATTTCTATTCTGGAAACCCTGATGAAGGCACCAGGTTGGGCACCAAAACGTCAGTACTGAACCATCAATTAAAGCAGTGCGATCCCCGAAACAAGTAAGTGGAATATTTAATTAATATGACACCTGCTAAAAGTGTAAAATGTTGTATTTTATCAATTTTAGTTTGAAACACTGTTTGATTCTTTATCTCATCTAGATGCATTCCAACTTTTTCAAATCTTTTCTCATTTTCGCAACCCATTTTATTGTCACCTTTAATTTAGTAATATTGTTGAAAATTCTTCTTGTCAACCTACTCTCATTCATTCTCATAAGATGTTCATAAAATATTAGCTTTCTCTTTTTCATTTGTCTGCAATTTCCTATGCATAATTATATATCTTATTTTTTCCTCTCCCACCATGTGCCCTGTATTGGTCCTAAGATTTTCTTAAGGATTTTGCTCTCGTTTTTTCTCTAATTCCTCCTCTATTTCCCTATTCAATACTAGGCATTCTGAGCTGAACATTGTCTCTGTCCTAACAACTGTTGTGTGATGTCTAATCTTTGCTTTCAGAAAATCTTTTTTTTGTTGCATCTGTTTTCTACTTGTCTATATGCTAATTCCATCTTTCTATCTCTTGCTATATTCACTACCTTATCGAGCCAATTGGGTTGGATCCATTCACACAGATATTTAAATGTATCAGCTCTCTTAATTTTTCTGAATTTATTTTTCAGATGTAAGATTGAAATTTTTGATGGCGTTGTAAATATATAAACTCTTCTCAAGCTTCTGGCTACATAAAAACACCACACCTGTGAGATGTTTCAAAGGCGTCTATCTCAGCCCTCATTTTCAACCATTGACATTGAATAACTGCATTAAC
This sequence comes from Vandiemenella viatica, assembly GCA_031002005.1. Classification (NCBI taxonomy): domain Eukaryota; kingdom Metazoa; phylum Arthropoda; class Insecta; order Orthoptera; family Morabidae; genus Vandiemenella; species Vandiemenella viatica. The sequence continues at coordinate 134,531,324 of CM061914.1, forward strand.
AAACAATTATTCAGTGACATCTATGGTTGAAAATGAGGGCTGAGATAGACGACTTCAAAATGTCCCACAAGTGTGACTTTTTTACGTGGCTGAAAGCCCAAAAATGTATTTAGTTTTCAGATGTTTTTCATTATTGTGTTTGTGGTCTATTGTTTTTTCATATAAGGTCATGAGTACCTCTTTTTCTGCAATATCATTCAAATTTTCAACTTTTGAGCTTCTTCCATATTTTATGCTAGTATTGCCAGATCATCAGCAAAAGCAAGACGGTACACTTCTATACTTTGCTTGCTTTGGCCTAAACATATCCCTTCTATTAATTCTTTTGTTTTTTTTTCCGTGTTCTCATTATTATTTTTTTCCAAAGCTGTGTTAAATACTATCAAAGAAAGAATATCTCCTTACCTGACACATGTCTGTATCTCAAAAGCATCTTTACCACGAAATTATTCATTACATAAACATCACAACACATTTCCATAAAATCTTTAATTTAATTTAATTGTGATAGAGCACAGTGGCATTTTTCCTACAGACTCATTTTTCCTTTTCTTATTAATTTTTATTAGAAATTCTTCGAGAGTAGGAAGAAGTTTCAAAATCCTTCATTTATTGTAGATGGTAATGAGAAAATGTATCACAGAATTTGAGGAATTGGTTTACAATGCATTGGTCAGTCCATTGCTTGAATATGGTAATGTAGTATGTGATCCACATTTTGGGTACAAGAGTTGGAGGAGGTGCAAAGAAGGGCTGCTAGATTTATCTTTGGAAATTAGTTAAAATACAATTCCTAACTGATGTGATAAAGGGGATAAACTGGGATTAGTTACAAAACAGAAGGAGAATGAAGAGTGCACTTGTAGTGTACATTGGTGATGAGAGTTGGAAATTTTTTTGTGATGCATTAAGAGTAGCAGGGAGAAGATGGCTATGACCACAAGCTGCCACTAGATTTCAGGCACAAAGGAGTACTCCACTGAAATTTAATTAAATATTAAAGATTACTATTATTAGGGAGTGGGATTTGAAAAAATTACAAATGGAAGTGCTTGAATAGTTTACCAAGCACTGAAATAATTTAAAATTAAAATTTGTAATACCAAAAGTAGGTGGGTAGGTAAATTATATTCAAGGGAATTACCAAAGATGCTTGTGGTCCACTGCAATTAAATTAAATTAAAAAACTGATCTAGTGCCACACTTTCAACTGTGCCTTTCTTGCTCATTTCATCTTAAGTAGTATCGAGTGCCAGCTTGTGGTCATGGTCATCTTTTCACTTCCACACATTACTTTTAATTCTTACACCAATATCTTTCCATGTTTCATCACCAATATACACCTTGTCCTCGCCCATGACCCTCTTCACCCTCCTTCTGTCTTCCAATGAATCCCACTCCCACTTTTTTTTTTTTATCATGTCTGTTACTATTTGTGTTCTGCGGTAACTTCCAGAAATAAATCTAGCAGCCTTTTTGCATCCCCTCCAACTCCTTAATTGATACCCAAAATTTGGGTCCCATACTGCACCACCATATTCAAGCAATTACCTGACCAGAGTTTTGTATCCCTCTCTCATACATCCCCTCATCACTCTCTCCAACAAGTGCAGAATTTTGAAACCTTTTAGTACCACTTGTCCAATGTGTCCTGCCCAGTTAAGCTTGTTATCAAATGTAATACCAAGATATTTACATTTCAAGTCATCAACAAGCAATTCTTTCCATACCTTATAATCATAATCAACCGTTAGTTTTTTATCTGTATATCTAATAAGCTGACTTTTCTTTGCATTTATCTGCATCCCATCTTTACTAACCCAACTAGATATCCTGTCCAGATTACCCTGCAGCTGTTTACAGTCTTCTACAATTTTGATCTTTTTATTTAACATTATGTCATCTATTTAACTGCAATGGAGCACTTGCTCTAGTGGAAATTTCCTTAGACACCCACTTTTCCCCTTTCTTTTTCCCACCGACTTTTTTCCTGTGCTAATTTCAACTTTAAATTTGTTCAGTAATTTGCTAAATTATTCATCATTTCACTTAATAATTTATTCTATTCCCTAACCCCGTAACCTATGAAAGAAAATCTTCCCTTCCATGCCTATTTTCACATTCCTCCTGTCTTCCAATGAACCCCATTCAAACTCCTTTACCACATCACTGATTGTGTTCTGTGGTAATTTCCAGAAACAAATCTAGCAGCCCTTATTTGTACCCCCTCCAAATCCTGTATTTGATACCCAAAATGTTGGTCAAATACTATACCACTGTATTCGAGTAATGGGCTGACCCATGTTTTGTAACCCAATTCCCTACTTCTCTGGTACATTCCCTAATCACTCTCTCCAACAAGTGAAACATTTTCAAACCTTTTCCTACTACCTGTCCAATGTGTTCTGCTGAGATGAGTTTGTTAACAAATGTTATCCCAAGGTATTTTCATTTCAGATCCTAACAAGCATTTCTTTCCCCACATTGCAACCATAATCAATCTTTAGTTTTCTTATCTGTGTGCCTAATAAACCAACTCTTCTTTGTATTTATCTTCATCCCATATTGACCTACCCTGGTAGATATCCCATGCAGATCACCCTACTGCTGTTCATAGTATTTTACTGTTCTTATCCTCTAATATAATAATATGTCATTTGAAAACAACATAATAATCTGCATAGTAATCCACCAACTCTATCATTCATTAGAATGATAAATAGCAATGGTTCCAACTTGTTATCTGGAGGTAGTCCCATTTTCACTTCCACTTCCTTTGATATTACATTTTCTACCATAACTGTTTGCTTTCAACCTTTTAAGAATTCTTCTACCCAGTAATTAAACTTTTCATCCACTCTAATAGTATTCACATTATTTAGCACCATTTTATGGTTGACTCTGTTATTTATTTATTTATTTATCAATCTTGTTCCATGGATCCCTGCTGAGGAAATACCTCTGGGATGTGAAACATGTCATTGTTGATACATATACACATAATATGAGTCATATCATAGTAAATATATACATATTTTACAAATACAAGAAATAATAATAAACATACATTTTTGCAACTGAGTTTTGCAAACGTCATAATGAGTACAATTAATTATTTTCTTCAAATTCTTGAATGGAGTAGAAGGAGTTGCCAATAAGATAATCTCTAAGTTTTTGTTTGAATACATCTTTATTATCTGAAAGCTGTTTTATACGATTAGGTAGTTTATTAAACAGATGTATCCCAGAATAATTAACTCCTCTTTGTACTAATGACAGAGATGTTTGTGTTTTATGCAAGTTATTTCTGTTTCTTGTATTGAAACTGTGTACCTGTGAATTAAGTGTAAACAGGTTAAAATTTTCTATGACAAAGCTCATGAGAGAATATATATACTGAGAATACATTGTAAGAATATTCAGTTTCTTAAAGAGTTGTCTGCAAGAAGTTCTTGGTTTTACCCTACACAGAAACCTAATAGCTCTTTTCTGTGTTATGAAAACTTTTTTACTTTGTGAAGAGTTTCCCCAAAAAATTATGCCATATGACATTACTGAATGAAAATATGAGTAGTACACCTGTTTCATTAATTCTAGATCTGCTGTTAGAGAAAGTGTTCGTATTGCAAAGGTGGCACTACTTAACTTTGCCAGTAGTGTAGTGATATGATCATGCCAACAGAGTTTCTGATCTATTTTAATACCAAGAAATTTTATACTCTCTGTTTCTAAGATTGTGTTGTTTTTATAGTTTATACATATATCTGGCTGTGCATAGTTTTTTGTTTTAAACCTAATATAATGTGTTTTTTCAAAATTTAATTTTAATGAATTTGCCTTAAACCAATTTGCTACTACTCTAAGTACTTCATTTACACTAAATTCTATAGTACTGTTTGGTGTTTTACGCACAGTAAGGTTAGTGTCATCTGCAAATAAAACACTCTTAACTTCGTCGGATAAATTTCCAGGAAGGTCATTGATGTATAACAGAAAGAGGAGGGGACCTAAGACAGAGCCTTGTGGAATTCCATGTTTTATTTTCTCCCAGTCTGATGAAGCATCTTTACTTATTTTAGAATCAAAAATTGAAACTTTTTGCATTCGGCTTTCAATGTATGATTTAAACCATTTACCTGCGGTCCCAAAAATACCATAGTATTCCATTTTTTTCAAAAGTAATTCATGATTTACACAGTCAAATGCTTTTGCAAGATCACAAAATATTCCTACAGGATTCATTTTATTATTCAGTTCCTCAAATGTGTTATTTAAAAATGAATATATAGCCATTTCTATGGATGATCCTTTTTTGAACCCAAATTGTGAATTAGTTAGGATATTATAGTGTGTAACATGTTTTATTACTCTTCTATACATGACTTTTTCAAAAACCTTTGAGAATGTTGAAAGTAATGAAATGGGACGATAGTTGTCTACACATGTTACTTCTCCTTTTTTAAATAATGGTTTTACAACAGCATATTTTAGTCTATCGGGAAAAACACCTTGTATTAAGGATTCATTACAAATGTGAGCAAGTACATGACTGATACAGTCTGAACATCTTTTCAGTAATTTACTTGAAATATTGTCATAGCTGGAAGAATTTTTAGGTTTTAATTGTTTAATGAGTTTATTTATTTCTGAGACTGTTACTGGTGGCAATTTCATCTCCACAAAGCTATTTGGGAAAGCAGTCTCAAGAAGCCTTAGAGCACTATGTGGGGATTGCTTTTCTATGCCTAATTTATCTACTACTGACGTAAAATGTTTGTTAAATATTTCACAAACTTCCCCTACTTCGCTATACACATATCCATTTTGTTCTATTTTTATGTCCTTAGAGTGATTTACAGTTTTTCCTGTTTCAGTCTTTATTATATTCCATATTGTTCTCATTTTATTGTCTGAATTTTCTATTTTCGCCGATATGTACCTGTTCTTGGCCTTCCTTATTACATTTCTTAGTATTTTAGAATAAAGTTTATAGTGAACTTTCAGCGCATAGTTATCCGATTCTCTCATTTTTAAATAAAGGTCCCTCTTTGTTTTACTAGAGATTCTAATACCCTTTGTTATCCATCCCATGCCCAGTTCATTGTTTGGAGTGTTGAGAATTTTCCTTTTTTTGAAACTACCTTCAAAAAGTGTTAGAAATATATTCAGAAAGGAATCAAATTTCGCATTAACACCCTGCGCATTATATACTTCTAACCAGTTTTCATTGTTTAAGGTATCTATGAAGTGTTTTATATTATTTTCACTAATATTTCTTCTATAAACCCAGCTTTTCTTTATCTGTTTAACAGTGTTCCTGGACTCGATACATAATAGCTGGGCATCATGATCTGAGATACCATTTATTACTGGATGTATGCTGTAATTACTGCACTGAGAAATATCCATAAAAAAATTATCAATTGCAGTCCTGCTATTATTTTGTATTCTCGTAGGAAAATTTACAAGTGCTGTTAAGTTAAAAGACAACATCAAGGCTTCCATATCTAATCTATCATTGCTGTGATTCAGAAAGTCAACATTGAAATCTCCACATAATACTATTTGTTTGCTATTTGTAAAACTTAGTAGCAAAGACTCTAAATGAGATAAAAATAGTCTGAAATTACCTGAGGGGGCCCTGTAAATTGCTATCACTATCAGCTCTTCCTTATCATATTCTAGTTTAGTAACACAACATTCAAAGTGTTGTTCTATACAATACTTACTTACAACTACACTACTGCATTCAATATTATTTTTAACAAAAATGGCAACTCCCCCTTTCTCCATTTTACATCTGCAGAAATGAGAGCTTAATTTATAATTTGGGATGGACAGCTGAGATATTCCTGTATCAGACAAATGATGCTCAGATATACACAAAACGTCTACATTAAAATTTCTGGAATTTTGAATCTCTTCTAGGCTTAAGGTAATGTCATCAGTTTTACTAAATATTCCTCTTATATTTTGGTGGAAAATACTGGTCTGAACACTTTGCTGAATGACTTTGAATTGTTTATTTTATTATTACATACTGGTATATCAGTTGGAATTTTTAATTTCAACAAATTATGATCATCAGAGACATTAATTTCCTTTAGACATCTTAATAAATCTATTTTATTTACCCTAAAAAAGGCCGCGACTTAACACCATTTATCACAGGAATACCTCTTTACACTCACCTGGCATCCTCTGACCTCATCAGCAATAAGAAGCGAAAGCTTCCTCTTACCTCTGACATTCAGATGGAGTCCATGGCGAGTATAACTGTCCCTACCAATGCAGGCCACATCAATCAAACCAATGTGTGAATTAGCCGGCTGCCAGAGAACCCTTTCCAAGGATGCATTTGTACGCCTGATGTTATGCCACATCCAGGGTTTATCATAACGCTCAAGCAAACCAACAAATCTCACACTTGTCTGACGTGTGTTCCTGGAAATGTGGGCAATGTCTCCCTCAATTGAATAATTGAGGTCTTTATCAAGGCTATTTCCTGGTCCCCCAACAATTACAACACAATCCTCATCTGAAAAATCTTTAACTAGGTCTTTCACATTTGCTACCACACTTCCAAGATCTGCATTTGGTTTGAAAATACTGCAGACTTCATAATCTGGCCCCAAGTCAGACTGAACCATCTCACTGATTCCCCTCCCGTGACTGCTCCCAAGTAACAATACCTTCCTGCGTTTACTTTTAGATACACCCTGAAAACTTTTCCCTTTTACTTTGCAAGAACCCAGATCGTTCAGTCCAACCTGACGGTCCTCAGAGTCACCATCTAGATCCTCCAATGGCCGAAACACATTGGATGTCTCCAGCTGGAAACCATCAGACAGACAGCGTCTCCTACCTCTCCTGCCAGAGCTGACTACCTTCCATTCACTGTTCCACCTATGCCTAAGAACAGAGTTTTCTGCCTTCAGGGCCTTTAAATCCCTCTCTGCAGATGCCAAATCTGACTGGAGTTTCAGAATCCGCTGCTCCTGATCACTAATTCTGCAGGAGTGACAGTTCCAGGAAATACTGACACAAGACTCACTGTTAGATACATCGCTGCACCCCCAGTGAAACCAGCGCCCGCAGTCCCGGCATGTCACTCCTTCTTTTACTATCCTTCGGCAGTTTCCACACTTTGTATCCATTGTGATACTTTCAAAACAACTTAAGAATTTACAAGCAAAGGAACTTTAAAAACTTTTACTTTTTAATAATCTACTTGTGTGTCAAATGCCAAAGAAATGCAAAAGTAGCCTTCTACAAAATATGTTAAAAACCTATGTATATCACTCGAAACTTTTCCTAAAAGTGAATTACAACACCTGTCAACTACAAGATTTACAATAAAACTACACAAATGCAAACAAAAGAATTTTTAAACAATTACTATGAAATTTGATACCCTAGAACTCTGAATCACAACTGTAAAAAACATTTGTAATATCTAGTGTTACACTATCATTTTGGCCCCCTTTGTCTATGTCATCCAAAATATCCTGCATATAGCCTACTATCTGTAAAAAACTTTTGCAGTCCTCTGGTGAACAACAGGTATCAGGATTCAGTTTATATAACTTTTCAAGGTAAGGTACAATATTACATCTTTCTAACTTTAAGACAGCCATAGTAATATTATCTAAACCTGCCCCTTTATACTTTTTTTACGCTTTCTTAGTTTATTCATGATATCCTCAGGATGAATATCAAATTTCTTAGTCATTTCTAATTGTGGGGGTAAGCTTGTTATCCAATTTACACCCTCCCATTGTTGGTGAGTGACATTTGTTTCATTACCACATCTTTTTTTATATATTTTAATTTGTGCCAAAATATTTATAGTTTTATGGAACTTCTCATATAAATACTGAATTTGTATTACTACAGGAATACTGTAATGCAGAATATTTTTAAAAAGGAATCATTTTCTAACAGATGAGATTACTTTTGTCACTGGGATAGCATGAATCAACAATTCATTTGCTGGGAAGATTTTATGTTTAGGAAGTGTAGCTATCAATTAATATTAAGTTAAAAGATAAAACATAACTTGCTGCCAATTATTATGTCACAGATGTAATTATGACCTGATAAATATGTCAACAACAAAAAATTAGCCCTAACACACAATCAGATATCATTCATTATTTTATTCACTCATTCACCTCCAAAATTTTGTTGTTAATAATGTAAGTGCCTACTTTTCAGTAGTAATAGTCAAGGGCATATCCAGGATCAGAACTGAGGGGGTTTCGAGGAAGTGGGGTGGGGCACTGAAACATAACAATTTCTTACAAAATAAAACTCAAACCTATTGCGGAAACTATTTTTATTATTGTTTAATATAGTAATCCAACCACTTAATCTAAGAAGCTACTATGTAGTTAATTAAGATTGTAACTCAGTTATAGTTTTTTATGTAAACATTAATTGTCTTGGATTCTCAGAACATTTTTCAATAACTTTGTTTGTCAATCTCTCACATTCTTTTACAAAATTTCTTGCAGACTCATCAGGCATAATCCAGCCAATCTTTCGTCTCACAACGTGCTCCTGAGCCAGTTCTTCACTCGTCGAAGCATACTGAAGGCAAGTTAATGTTTCTTCTAAGGGGAGCAGCAGCCCCCACCCCTTGCCCCTCGCTGGATACGCCCATGGTAACAGTGACATCTCAGAGGAATTCACCAAGTATGTGATGTTAGGATGGAGGTTTTCAACTCTAAGAGGTGGCGAAGGATACGTAGTACTTCTGACAGTGTAGAGCTAGAGTATCATCCACAAAGGCAACAAAGCAACCTTGCGCCCCCTGCCCTTCCACTGAAATGTCTTTGTACCCCTTACGTTGGGAACTTCTAGTTTAGGCAAAAGGAAATATTCAGTATCCTCCTTCACCAACTGTCCTCTCTTCCCCCTCACCTCCACTCCAAATTTTCAGTTGATGGTTTTATGAGTGGTAACACTCCAGTAGTAAATTCAGACTTTTCGCAATCCCAGATATATTATCCTCGAAGTATCTTTTATATATTCATAATTCTGTGCAAGTACAAAGTGGAAAACAGAGTACTGCAATCTTACAACTGATTCTTCAGTTTCATTGGTAACTCAATTCAGCAATTTGTTCATGTTGTCTACTAGTCAGTGCTAGTATAATACCTCCCTTAATTGCCATGTGCTGATACTGTAACCATTAGGCTATTATTACATATATTATTACATTGTTTTATATTACATAAGTTTACTCCAGTAGCAAAAAATATACATTAAAACTCCTATCCGAATTATCAAAAATTCACATAATTGGATCTTTTCCAAAAAAAGGTTCTATTTTAATTAACTACTGCTTGTATGTTTAAAATGGGAGAAAAAACTAGTTTCAAAGAAAAATATCTTTTAGTTAATTAAATGAGAAGGCAACACTTCTACATGTTAAGCGTACTTACTAGCAGGGGCAGATCCAGGATTTTGTTTTGGGGGGGGGCTTGAGCGGACTTTGGTTTGGGGGGGGGGGCTTGAGTTGGGAAAAAGGTAGCATTTATAGACTCCGCGGGCTTCAAATCCGTAGAGCTAAAAAAAAAAAAGGTCTCAAAACTACAATGTCAGGGTTGGACCTAGATACGTTTGGGGGGGCTTCAGCCCCCTAGCCCCCCCCTCCCCTGGATCCGCCCCTGCTTACTAGTGCTGTAAATAAAACTCATTGCTTTGCTGAACATCTTGGTCAAAATCCATTTTCGGATAGCCAAGTCGCGCATCCGCTTGACAGTGAGAAGTTGCTTGTGGCCACACTCGGGCTGACGCTCCATCCACTTCAACACAGTTTCAAGGCTGGCAAATGCTTGACTGGCTGATGGTCCCGTGTCTGCTTCAACTTCGACACTTTGAGTAAGTTCATCATCATTTAGAATTTCATACCCAGGGTCTGATTAATGACATGCCTCCCACTCTCCTATATCTTCAACACTAACTTTTGAACATCCATGAATCTTCAAAAGAATGTTTCTGACTTCCTCAAGCCCCGGCTTGGAAAAATCTAGATCCGCCACTGGGAAGGACAATTGGGCGTAGGCAGAATCATTATTTTGTAAATTGCAGTACATTTCTATCTTAGTTAAAAAAGTGATTCGGATAATCAGCGATTCGGATAGTCGGAGTTCGGATAATTGGAGTTCTACAGTACAGGGTAAATGTTGGTGATGGGTCTTGGAGAGATATTGGTCAGGATTAGGAATAATGCATGGAAGTGGGAAGATGGCCATGAGCATAAGATGGCACTTGTTTTCATGCATTAAGGGAGTGGGAATATTTTCTTTTGTTGGTTAGGGTGTCAGGGAATGGACAAATTGCCAATTGAAGAGATGAAAAATTTACCAAAAATGCTTAAGGAATTTAAATCAGAAAAGTGAATGGGGGAGGAATTTTACACTAAAATAATAAAAGAAAATTTAAAAAGTAAAATAAAAAGGGAATATTAATAATAATATTCAAATTGTTATTTTTATTTCAAACAGTGTTACACATAGATAATGGCAGAGGAGATTGTGGGTGAATGCAGGAAAATTGTTATAAGAATGACATTTCCTTGGAGGTAATTTTTTAGTGAGTTTTTCAATTGAAACTCTAATTTATATTTTTATTGAAAAAAAAATCTAAATTTAAGTTAAATTTGAATACTAAATCTCATACCATATTCAACTGGTACAAGTCTCTTGTGAGTTTCTACTTTTAGTATGGCCATTAAGAGATTATAAATTAATCTTCTATCTCAAAATTTCATTCCTTGCTTTTATCAATTTTTGAATATTTTATCTCATCTGAAGCTATCAAAAGCTAATCCCAAGCAAACAAATTCCTTATAAGTATCCTGGTTTTTCTTGATTCACCCTTGCAGAATTAACCTTAAAGCCAGAATTGGTTTTTCCTATCCTACTATCTTTTCTATTTTTCTGCATAAAATCCTAGTCGATAAGTTTGAAATGTGAAGTTTGACCTATAGCAGTATAATTTTCACATTTCTAAGCTTTTGCTTAATTTAGGTGTGTTTAGATGATACTTTTAATAAATTATCTTGGAATCTTACCTGTTTTACAACTTTTTGATATCAGTTTGAACATTCTTTGGATTCCTTCTTCTCCTAGAGATTTTAGAAGCCTTATGTGAAGCTCATCAATTCCATATGTCCCATTTGAGTTCAAATCTTTCAATGATATATTCAATCCTGTTCTTACAACAGGACCTCCTGAATCATCAATGTCAACACCAGCTTCTCTTTCTATGCACACTGTCATTTCTAATCATTCCCAATATACAGTTCCTATGTGTATGGTTAGCTTTATCTACTGCACTTAAAACAGCATCAGCACCTTTAACGTTAGGTGACATCAGAACATAGAAAAGAATCAAATTGCTCCGTTGATCATATCTGATTGATTTACAGAATGAACCTGTACTTTATCATACAGTTCACTCTAGAAGATTTAAAGATTATCATGCATAAATACAGACACTGTCCTTATTATATGAAAGGAATCCCACGTTTGGTCCTCTTGTTCTCTGCTTTATCACTTGTGTGAAGCTTCCTTTCTTTACTAAGATATTTTCAAAATTCTGCCCCGTTGTATTATTAGTCTTATTTCCTTTCCAATTGACACCTGGTAAATTTTAATTCACATCAATAATAACCATTCTATGCTCACTTCTGAACTCTGGAAATGTATTTATTTTCTCCACAATAGCATCATCTTCATTACTCATTCTTCTAATGATTTATGCAACCAACACCCTAATTTCTTCCTTTTCACCACCCTAGAAATGTAGCCCTGATAACTGATGGCTATGATCTATAAAAATTAGTGAACCTTGGTAGTCTTTGATAACCCCTCCACCAATTGCTTCTATATCTCTATGGTCTCTACAATTGTTGGGGAAAATCTTATTGTCTAGCACTCCTTCTTTTTATGAAGACTCTTTCCCTGTAACAGGAACCTGTGTTCAAGGTAAAGCAGTGCTTCAAATGAAGCAAAGTTGTCTTTTATGTGGATCTGATACAGTCAGATCTCTCTACATATATACTCAGGGCCGCATTTAAGCATAGGCTACATAGGCTGTAGCCTAGGGGCCCGCACCACAAAGGGGGCCCGCACCACAAAGAGGGGGCCCGCACCACAACCACAAAAAAAAGGTCGCCCATAAATTTTTTGGTCCGAATTTCGAATTTAAGCATCGATAAGAGGGGGCCCGCACCACAACCGCAAAAAAAAGGTCGCCCATAAATTTTTTGGTCCGAATTTCGAATTTAAGCATCGATAGCCGGAGGCAGTCGGAGGGGCCACTGCCGACAGGGGGGCCCGCACCACATGTATAGCCTAGGGGCCCACAAAGCCTAAATGCGGCCCTGTATATACTTCACTTCCTAGTCCATTGTGTCTAATGATAGAGTTAATCACTAATCAGACCATTGCCTTGAAAGCTAGTTATTTAATTGTAAATACTTTGAAAGAAGATGGATCAAAGTAATACTGATTAATTAAGAGTACTGTGTTCAAAGGAAAAGTGTCATATCAGTGAATCTCTAATAAAATTGCACTTTTAATGCAATGTTAGCTTTAAATTTTCCTGTGTGACTACATCCATGCTGAACTCTAGCAAATTCTGTCAAACTACAACTGGCTGCAATGGGCGCATCATCCATACTATTGATCCTCTCACACCTTTCGGTTAGCCTTGGAGATGTTGATCTTCTGTCATAATTTGTGGGAAAATGTTTCTTCTTATTGGATAAACAATTGTTGTAAGAGTTTCTATTGTTGGTTCAGTGTACATATCTCACAAAATTTTTCCCACTTTGGAACAAGTAGATAATCTCTAAAAGCTTCGGAACACTGCCTGGCAGAAACTACATCAATCTGGTTAGGTGACTCAGGTGTTACTGATTGTAAATATTTTCTCTACTTAGTGAATGATTTACAACATTCTATCCCTTTCCAGAGAATGGCTAAAAAGAATATTCAATTGAGAGCTTCGATTTTTTTCTGGTCTTTATGCCTGGTCGACATCAATGTCAGTAAAGACAAGAGAGGAGTGGGGGCAAGGAATTTAGCTATGGCCTTTGTAAGGAACCATTCCGGCATTCACCCGGAGTGATTTTGGGAAATCAAGGAAAACTGAAATCTGGATGTCCAAACAGGGATTCAAACATGCGTCCTCCCAAATGAGAGCTTTGGTCCAATTCCTGATAAAGCACTCTTGAGTTACTATTTTGCTGAACGTGAAAGAATTCGTGGAACAAGATATTTGTTAGCATTTAGAGTTTGCTATACAATTTGTCAGCTTTGTATGATGGATGACCCTAGTTTAAATAATCGTTACCTGCTGGGAGATCAATCTTTGCTAAAGTATTCCTGATTTTGTATTAAATAAAACTGTAATATTTTTATTTCCATCTTGGAAATAATATCACAAGAAGTGATATAATGGTGACTTCAAAAAAAAAAATAAAATTAAGTCACAACATGTGTTATATTATGCATTATGTATAAACAAATAAAATTTCCTATTATTTCCTTGTTTACATCAAAAATTAATTTATTTCTACAGTTTTCCTGGTAACTATCAAAGTGGTAAGATTTGTTAATATGGGCTGTAGCAGAGCTTCTTGCCAGTTCCTGGAGAACAATCCCCAAGCAACAATTTGGCGTTGAGACACAGTGAAGTAGATATTCATTACAAGAGGAACAGGTATGTTGTAACATTTTTTATAAATAGGTCAAGCCAAGGAAATCACCTCTCTCCCTAAGAATAATTTGCATCAGCCACTACACCAAAATATCACCGCTTTAGCCTAACTGCCACTGGGTTTGAAATTGTGCAGCTTCAAATGCAGTAAAGCGCTTTGCAAGTTGTATTAGTGAATAGCTCTTAACTTGTAATTCCTTTTATATACCCTTATGAAACCTTTCCAAAAAAAAAAAAAAATTACGCTGCTTTGTGTTCGTTTTTAATTTCCTTCTGTAGTTCACACATAGTCGTGTTCTATGCTGTTCTAGTCTTGTTATCCTGTCAATGACGCTTAATTTTTGGCTTTAATAACACCACCATATAGGAAAAGCAAGGTTGTAGTCCTATAAACTACGTGTTACTTGTTCGTGAAAACTATTTTCGTTTTAAATATTGTCTTCCAATCCTCTTAGAGGTCCTCTGCTGTCCCTATCCCCACCTTCTTCCACAAACACAGACGTATCATCCACAGGGAACAGATTGACATTCACGGACTACTCTCCGCGTACAGGTCGCATCCGAAACAACTCCGTTGTAGGCGTGGATTGGTTGGGTGTTGCGAGCCCTGCTTCGTGTAAGTCCTCTTCCTCCTCGCCGGAGTGTGTCCAGTTCATCCTGGCTCCAGTGGTGGCTAGTTGGTAGTAGTAGTCGCTGAGGAGGCGCGCCATGGCCGCTGATGCCGCCGCCGCGTCTTGTGAAGCCAGGAGGTCTTGCGTCTCTTGCAGGTCTCTACGGCTGCGCAGGAGTATAGACCACGCCTCAGGCAGCAGCAGTTGACTCGACGAGTTACCACGACCGGGATTCTCCGATGACGACAGTGACTGCAACGAAGTGTGTATCGTTCTGACAATCTAACCACATACCATTCATTAACTATGTCATCAATAGAAATGTCAATCGAGCAGGAAAGTTGTAAAATTTATAGTAGTAAGGACATCTGCATTCGGCGAATTCTCATACTGTGTATCCCTCCTTCGGCCGTTCTACACTACAGTTATAGGTTTTGGTAGTTTTGGAACGCATTTTGTTCACATATGTTGAGGGAAAACTTTGTCCTCTGTGATAGAGGACTTAATTTAATCTCAACATTTGAGGTTTTAGGGATATTTGGGATTACTGGATGTCGCGATTCCGCTTTGAGTTGGCATCATAATACTGCAGTGGTCAAATGCAAGACTCCGCCAGAAATTCATTACGAAATACATTTAACGGTTTCATGCTGGTCCAGGCTGTATTACAACCTATTTTCTGGTTGAAAATAATTGTCCGGGCTGTATTACAACAGAATTACAACTTGAAAATAATATGTCTTGCGACTGACTACAGGCATATTAAAACGATATTTTGTAATGTTGTTGTAGCGGAATCGCGATCTCCAATAGACCCGGATATTTTTCAATTCTTTTATATATACCTACAAGGGCTGCTAGATTTGTTTCTGGAAATTATCGCAGAATGCAATCAATGACAGATATGTTAAAGGAGCTGGAATGGGATTGATTGCAAGACAGGAAGAGGATGAGGAGGGTAATGGGAGTGTACAGGGCGAATACTGGCGATGAGGCATGGAAAGATATTGCAGTAGGTATGAAAAGTAGTTCATGGAAGGGAAAAGATGACCATGACCACAAGCTGGCACTCGATTTCAGGCACAAGAGTGTGGGAAGATTTTCATTTTTAGGTAAGGGTGTCAGGAATTGGAATGAGTTACCAAAGGGAATGATGAATAACCTACCGAAAATGTTAAAAGAATTTAAAGTTAAAATTTGTAGAGAGCAAATGTAGGTGAGTGTAGGATAGGGGGAAGTTGGGTGTGTAGGGAAATTGCCACCGGAGCGTGTGCTCCATTGCAATTAAATTAAATTAAATCATTTTTCTTTTATTGGTTTTTGGGTAACACGTTAATACTTCTGAACCTACAGAAATTGTTCTATCAGTCTGAAATTTGGTTCACAAGCTCCTTAGGCGAAAATATTTGACTGAAAGTGTAGAAAATAAGC
This sequence comes from Vandiemenella viatica, assembly GCA_031002005.1. NCBI lineage: Eukaryota > Metazoa > Arthropoda > Insecta > Orthoptera > Morabidae > Vandiemenella > Vandiemenella viatica. The sequence continues at coordinate 134,547,103 of CM061914.1, forward strand.
TTCGCATATGTGTAAATTAAGTAAAATCACACGAAATGTAGGTAGTTGTATACTTATTATTGCACAAGAAATGCACGTTATTACCTGTTGATATATATTCTGGGTGTTTCTTACTCTTAATTCTAGGTCCAGGCTGAATTTCAACCAAAACACAACAAAAATTTAAATAACTTGAAGTGTCACGCTGATTGCGGCACCAGGAAAAGATATTTAATTTTATTTATTGGAACTTTATTATTTAATGAGAAAATTATGAATTAATCAAGGCATCAATTTAAATTAATATTTACTGGATCACGTATATGGATGTATTAATTAGTTAGACATGATTCAGAGATGTGATTTCTTATTATAAACTGTCCGGCATATATTGTTGTTCATCAGGGTCGTTACTGGGCTAGTGGACGCGGTAGGTGGCCGCACGCAATACACACAATACCGTATGGTTTCTCCTGCGACGGCAGCTGCGGTCAGGTCTGTGGTGGCGCTTCTTGCGACGCGACTCCGGGAAGTGGTCTCATCAGCTCATGGGTGGCGACGTTCGACGCAGCACAGACGTAGAGTGACCCCTCAAGCAGCTAGGACGCAGTCTGGCGTCGAACCTGCTCCCTGGAGATACGGCTCTTCCAGCAGAAGCGCGCACTCACACTTTCACTCGCGTCTTATATTCCAACGTTCGCCCGCGTACCGATACGAGGTGCACACCTGTGTTGCCTCCAAGCGAGTCTGCCACCCCTTCCCTAGTGGTCCAGGGGATTCGGGAAATACGAGGGGTTGCCACATTCCTGTGGGCGACAGCTACCTGCCTGCATCTAGCTGCACCCTCGCAAATCCGTTGGCAAACATAGGTTGCTACAACTTCACACGTATGTACTGTGTCAGTACAAACTTAAATGATCTGTATCAATCATCGGTTACGGTAGAAACCATCTTTCATCCTGGAAAGTAGGCGACCACGCGATATATATTTGCACGAAATTCGATATGTCAGTTACGCACAGAGAAATTGTCGGTGTTACTGATTTTCCACGTTTTAATCTAATGCCATTTGCATGTGGAAAGAAGTTTTTATTGCAAAATGAAGACTTAAAACACGTGGAATAAATATCAGCAGCTATTAACGAGTATTTATTGCGAAATAACATGTGTATATCTACCCATATTTCGAGTGATTATTCTTCATTTGTACATGTTCGAAGCTTAATTTCTAAACTTTTAGACAAATATTATCGCCTACGAAACGTGTATATCAAGTTTCAGACCGATAGGACAATTTTTATAGGTTCCGGCGTATTAACGTGGAGCCGGATTTTGTATTATTGCTTTGAATTTCTGCATTCGTGGTATTAACTAGTTTTATATTTAAGCTGTCTGCAACACTGTCCGCGAAATTAAATTAAAACTTGTTGCCAAGACGCACGTTTTATGTAAACACCACAACAAAATAAATAAAAAAAAAATAAAAAAAAAAATAAAATGAGATGCTGGTGTGTTTGGGGTATGAGTTATGGCATTAAATATAAAAGTATATTTTAGACTACTATGTCGTGGTAAACGTTTAACCTCAGAAAATGTTTGTTGTGTGTTATGATCTCATTTCGTTTTTAGAAATAAGTTTACCAGCTTAAAAATAAACCATCGAACCAAGTTTTTATCTGTTTGTCCGGGCATCACTCTTCAACTGCAGGAAGTTTGTTAGAACTTTTATGGATTTGTGGTGCATAAGTTTGCTCTTAAAATGAAAGATTTTTGTTGAAGTAAGTAACACTGATTCACATTACGTAGCCAAATGCCTCGTCATCCACATTGCTGATAGTAAGGCTGAGAACTTTGCTCTCTATTAAACATGCTTTCAAATTTGAGTACCTCCCACTATCAACTAGTTACCTAGGATTACCGGGTTAGATAAGGCAGGTTACGACAGAGCTGCCTGCACTCGAACAGCATAAGCTGTTGGAATTTCAATATTTTTTAAAATTAAATTTTCTTTCACTGGTGCCACACTACTGTCCTCTTAATTCTAATTCATGTACACAGTGGCGTAGCTAGGTCAACAAGGGCCCCGGTACAAAAAATTTATTTTGGGCCCCTCAGGCCAGATTAGTGACCTTTTTTCTGCTTTTTGTTGCTGGTAAGGGCCCCCTGAGAAGAGGGCCCTTAGTGAGGGGCTTCCTGTGTCTCAGCCCCCCTTTTTATACGACAGTAGAGCTAAAAAAAAAAAAAAGTCGCCAGTTTGCCATGAAGGCTCGTGGGCCTCTGAACTGCGCTTTGGGGGCCCCCAGAGGTATGCTTGGGGCCCCCTGAGCGTAGGGGCCCCGGTGCACTGCACCGCCTAGCACCATAGTAGCTACGCCCCTGCATGTACATAGTTCTGTATAAAGTACTATATGTACCAGTTTGTTGAATACTTAAAAATAAACTCAAAATATATCACTTCTAATATAATTGTGGTGCCGCAATTTTATGATGGGTTCTTATAAAACTCGAAAGCAAAGAATAAAATTTTTAGTTATCTCGCTTGGTTACTGAGATATTGGAACTCAAAAAAAGATGAACAAAAATTTGAAGCAGCGCTATCCATTTTTCGGCTCGTATATTGTAGTACTGCCCAAATGCGTTTAGCAATGTTTATCTTACTCATCAGGCTGCATTTCAACTTAACGACAACTGACCCATGTCCAGCGTGTAGTTCCTTGTGCTTTTGGAACAATTCTTCTTTTGATTCAGGACGTAGCCTATATCGACCTAAACACCTCAATTTTGAGATACGATGTCTCGAGAACTAAGTGAGATATACATAAATGTTTCATCAAGTTACATAAGAATCCATTATCAAATTTCGGTGCCACGGATTTTCGGGAACTGCACCACTTTCGGAACCGACGCGAAATTGGTACTAACCTGTTGAAATTTGGTTTATTTGCTAACTTTTCCGGAAAGCAAAAGCGCAAAACGTGAAGATGACATGTTGACAAAGCAAATATACCAAATTTCAACAGATTAGTGTCAATTTCGCGTCGGTTCTGAAAGTGGTGCAATCCCCGTTTTATCTTCTGACTCAGGCCGCATTTCAAGCTAACTGGAATGAGACTCATTGGAAGACAGAAGGAGAGAAAAGGGTGATGGGAGTGTACAAGGCGTTTATTGGTGACGAGGCATGGAAAGATATTGGTGTAAGAATTGAAAGTAATGTATGGAAGGGAAAAGATGACCATGACCACAAGCTGGCACTCGATTTCAGGCACAAGGGTGTAGGAAGATTTTCTTTTTTAGGTAAGGGTGTCAGGGATTGGAATAAGTTACCGAGAGAAATGATGTTTAATTTGCCAAAAACGTTGAAAGAATTTAAAATTAAAGTTCATTTGTAAAAAGGTAAATGTAGGTGGATAGGTGGATGCAGAAATGGGGAAGATGCAGTACCGGATTAACCACGTAGCAGGAGGTAGCAAATGCTACGGGCCTCGCCCCTACTGGGGGGCCTCGCGCCTCCTAGGGGAGCCCCGCGCTTAAGCTAGATGGGGAAAAGGTCTACAAATCTAGGGCCTCTTCTTCACATTTGCTACGGGCCCCGCGCTGTCTTAATCCGGCCCTGGGAAGATGGGTGTTTAGGGAAATTGCCACCGGAACAAGCGCTCCATTGCGATTTCATTTAATTTAACTTCCTTAATTCTTAGATAAATATCTCGAGAATTAAGCGAGATATCGAAAACAAATTCGTCACTTTTGATTTGTCTCGTTGAGTTACATACAAATTGCAGCACCAGGGTTGTTGTAGAATACTCCAAATCATAAATTACTCCACGATTTTTTAAATGAAATTTATTTTGAATATTTTCTTGAAACTGGATCAGAAATAATATGAACTTGCGCGTCTACTAGATATCAGAAACCAGGTACTATGAATCCAAGTCAAAGAACATAGCTAGAGCGTTTATTTCGTAGCTGAAGTGCGTTCGAGTCATGCTTACTTTTAATTTGACAGCAGTGTGTTGAAAGTATCAGTTCTGTTATTTGTGTAAAAAATACCCAACCTTCAAACAGATCCACCATTCTGTGAAGTACATTAGCTAACGTCGTTACCTGTGAAACACAGCAGACAAACAGCAATGCCAGCAGAAGCCTTATATCCATAGCTGACGATCCGCCGCTAGTTATGATTGCGAGATCACTGAAATATCTGCTGTTTCCTCAATGCAGAGATGACCTTTGATAGGTCGACAGGCTATCTAAGAGGTCATACAGTGTAGCAGCAATTTCTCTCTGTTTCTTTTACTGTAGCCAGTTATAAAAAAACCGGTTGAGACTAATTATATTTCACCCACACCATATCACTGATAGTTGATTTCACCATATTGTCAGTATCGTTTGGTTGCAGATTTTGCTGGACTAGTCAGAACGATTCTTTTGTCAGATTCGATGATAGAAGCTTCGTTGCTACAACAACTAATTAGGGAATGACCTGCGTTTATTTTTTATTAATGTTCTTACGTAGTTAACGAGAGCACTAAACAGAAATTTTACTAACTTTTTGAATGGAAAGTGAGGTGTTCTTGAAACCGAAAAGTAGATTTCAAACTTTGTCGTAAATGTTTTAAACGGTTTAATGAATTAGTATGGATTTAATATTTTGTAGAATATTTTTTATGATAACTAAAACTTTTTCTGTTTCCATTTTTTTTATATTTCAAATGCGAAAAAAACGTTAACACTAACTGAATTTGAAAATTAACCCTAATGATTCTAAATTCCTCGATGTCTATAGTGAACGCTGCGAGTGCACTGACCTTCGTCGTATAATATCTTTGACTGCTCGGTGACGTCGCTTCATTCACGCCTTTTTATTTCTTATAAATAATTCCAGCTTTCCTCTTATATTCGGAGGCTAATATTCTTTAATTTGAGTGTAAGATCTTCCTAGGAGAAATGGATAGAACTAACAGGAGTAATAACAATTATAGAAACTGAATTTACGCTGTAGTGTTGATACTTCATGCCAAATAACTTCTCTTTAACAGTTGAATCCATTATTCTGTGTAACCCTCCAGCAACCAATTTCAGCTGACGGTTCAAGTCATGTTCCGCTTGCCCTCTACTCTCTTCACCTCCCCCCCCCCCCCCTTGTTCCCGGTTATCTATCCCTTTGAGCAGACCACAGTATCCATGTTGCAATCGAAAAAAGTTTTGATTCGTATTCCTAATAAAGTGGTGTGGTCGAAGAATGGTGGGGATAATACATCCATTGAAGGCTCTCGCCAGCAATATTATTAACGTTTGGATGTTTTCTTTATCCGTTGATCCTACCAGGAGGAAGTGTCTTCGCGGGCAGAGCTGTGATTCGCCGAGTGAGATACGCCGCATCGCAATGCGAGGAGAATAGAGTAATCTTCGGAGAAGAACGGATGGAAGGCCACTCTTTTCTAGATCTAGAGAGCGGGCAACACCTGCGGCGCCATTCTGGTTTGTAAGGGTTGTGTGACCTCACTATCAGCTCATAAGAGTAAAAACTTCTTTCACGATGAAGACTTACGCTATCAGTTACCCTGTAAACCAGTAGTACTCAGCCAGCTCGCCGCATTTGGACCGCCAAACCTTTCCATATAGCCCGAAGCGTAGCAATTATTATTTATCGGAAATTATGAAAATTTGTAACAATTGCAACAGTTCCATTAACGTTAAAATAAATGATTTCTCTCAAATGTGTAGTTTTACTGTACTGTAGGTTATTGCGGACCATCTTGATATAGCAGCAGCGCTTATGCGGCACGGGCATAAAAAAAAAAAGATTGAGCACCGTTGCTTTAAACGAACCCTAAGAAATCTGACTGTTTCAAAAATTGTGCAAGGTGTAATTGTTCTTTTGTTAATAAAATACAATTGATATTTCGGTAAATTTCTACATACTTAGGTTTTAATAAATTCAATTAAAGTGTTCAACCATTTTTCATTGATCCTACGAAATCCAATAATATGTCACGTGACTTACTATTACTCATAACATTTAAGCATGATAATTTTATTTATGATCACAACAGAATGATCAAGAAGTTGTTTCCTCAAACAGGAAACGCTTCATGGTTTACTATCAGAAGTTATGTTGTTTTCAGATGACATAATGCAGTATAATAGGATCAAAACAGTAGAAGACTGTCAACAGCTGGAGGGTGATGTGGACAGGATATCTAACTGGTTAGGTCAACATGGGATGAAGGTAATGAAAAGAAGAGTCAGCTTATTAGGTACACAGAGAAAAAACTAAAAGTTGATTATGATTATAAGGTGGGGAAAGAATTGGTTGTTGAAGACTTGAAATGTGAATACCTGGGCATAAAATTTGATAATAAGCTTAACAGGGCAGGATACATTGGACAGGTAATAGGAAAAGGTTTCAAAAACCTTCACTTTTTGTTGAGAGTGATGAAGGGATGTAACAGAGAAATAAGGGAACTGGTTTACAAAACTATGTTTAGATCATCGATTGAATATGGTAGTGTAGTATGGGACTCACATTTTGGGTGTCAAATACAGGAGCTTGAGGGGGTGCAGAAAGAGCTGCTAGATTTGTCTCTGGAAATTACTGCAAAACACAGTCAGGAACCGATATGATAAAAGAACTGGAATGGGATTATTGGAAGATACGAGGAGGGCGAAGAGAGTCATGGGAGCGTATATTGGTGATGAGGCGTGGAAAGATATTGCTGTAAGAAGAGTTGTGCTTGGAAGGGAAAAGACGGCCATGACCACAAGCTGGCACTCGATTTCAGGCAGAAGGGTGTGGGAAGATTTTCTTCCGTAGGTAAGAAATAATTTTCGAAGAGAAATGGCAAATAATTTACCAAAAACGCTAAACGAATTTAATGTTTAAAATAGCAGTGGAGGAAAAATGAGTGTATAGGGAAATTGCCACCGGAGTGCGCGCTCCGTCGCAGTTAAATTAAATTAATATTTTTGTGCTTTCCCTATCTTTTTTCTATCTGAATTACAATTCTTCCGGAGTTGTGGACATAATATTAAATAGGTGGATTTAACGACCAGAGTTATAATTCATTGCTCGTGGGATGCTATAATTATTGTCCTAAGATATAAAACTCAAAAAAATATGTATTCCAATCCTGTTATTATTTTCTATTCTTGTGCGAAAGTTTAGAATGGATCACAGGAATTATATAATGTGGTTTTAAGCAACAATAGCATAAAACACTCTTATAATTTTTACATTGTAAATTTTTTGTTATTAAAAACTGATAGAATAAGTAAATAAAGTTTATAGCACTGTTCATCTACCGAAGGAACTATGTTGCCTATAAAATACTTCAACCTCTGCTTTATCGGTTAAAGTGCTGACCAGAGACAACATGGTATTGACTAGCTAAGTAGTAATCATGGAGGAAAGACCTTTCCTCCATGGTATAAAACAGTTGCAGTGACACGTAACGCTTCCTGTTGGGACAAGGAAGAAACTCTACCGACAGCTCACAGATGGCGGGAAACAGTACCTTAGCCCCTCTCGCAGCTGAGTTCAGTTTATTGAAATTATGGTCTTATATTTCAGGCGAGAATACAGCTTTTATCCATAATTTATTTAACTGAAAACTATTTTTCCTGCCGGACAAAAAATTAGCTCTAATGTATGATCGCACTATGTATTTTGTATCTTAATACTAACCCGCGCAAGCAAAACAGCTGATAATACATTTATTTAAAATTTAGATGTGGTTGCCGTCTTGTACAGTAACAAAATAGTTTTGGTCAATAATTATGTTTGTTTGCATACTCCTTTTTTTTTTACTTGATTTCTTGTTGGCACAATAACCTGAAACAAAACCCATTATTGTTAGTCGTAAGGGAGCGTCCATAAACCACGTAGCTAAATTTTGGCTTCCTGTTAACCTCCCCCCCCACATAGCCCGATGTGGCTTTTGCCTCTACCCATTCTGATCTGGGTTTTCCATGTTTTCCCTATATCGCTCCAGGCGAATGCTGGGATGGTTCCTCACAATAGCCCAGGGTGCCACCTGCCATATCTGGTATATCCTTTCCAAACCATTACCTTTCCTGATAGGTGCAATGCACCCTCCGCCAAACACTTTTAGTGAATCGCGGAGTAATAGTAATAGTACCCCCCTCCCTAGCATGGCACGTATCTTTTTTCCCTATTGATTCCAGAAGACATTTTGCACTGTTTTTCTCTTTTCAGACTATAATAAATTACTTACTGGGATAATTAAATGATGGAAATAAATATTTACATGCTGTTGCGTATTCTGTACCTTATTTTAACTGTCACAAATAATATGAATGAAAAGCTACGTGGTTTGGATTAGAACCCCTCCCCCCCACGTAGCTTTCCAGCCGACTCCCCCTTTTCCCCATCCGAGCCACGTAGTTTATGGACGCTCCCTAATGTGGCAGGATACATTATGTAGCGATTGTCAGGAAGTTTTTCTTTATTACTGTGATGAAAAGATAAGAAATAATAGAATTTGTGTTTTTTTTTTTTTTTGCACGAAGATAAATTACATTGAGCTGATGTTCAGGATTGTAAACTGGTAGTCTAATGGGCCTGGTTGCCCGCGATGCCGTTGAGCAGGTTGTTGATGGTCTCGTTGAGCTGTGACACCATGTGCGTCAGGTTGGCAGACGTGAACTGGTTGTTAATGGCGGATCCATTGTGGACTGATTGGAACCACTGAGTCGCAGATTCCTGCGCCTGTCGCGCCAGCTCTCCTAGCTGGTCCAACAGGTTCTCCGATGAAGGCTTTGAGTCGGTATCAGCCAGGCACGCCTGAAACGACAGCCAGAGAGTCTAATTTAGCAGAGGAAATGTCAGCGATTGTAGCGCGCGGGTGGCGGGTACAGGAACTAGAATATAATGTTAACTTGAGTCTGGGATAGTAAGACAAAACAATAATAATAAATATCTCATGCTTGGCCTTCGCAAACAATCTGGCTATTCTGTCAGAAAGTGAACAAAAAGCCATCAAACAAATAGAATCCCTGGCAGAATTAGCAGAAAAAATTTGACTAAAAATCTCCTTTAAGAAAACTTTTTTTTTTTTTTTTTTTGGCACACAAACTAAACATAAAACACTGGGAAAATCAACAGAGTCACTAAGTTTAAATACTTAGGCAGAATTATCAGTCCAACAGGACTCGAAAAGAAGGCACAATAAATCAAACTCAATTAAATGAAAAAGGTTTTCGGACAGATCTGCAACATCTACAACAAAAAGAACATAGGAATCCAATAAAAAATTAGGCACTACAATACAGTTATCAAACCCAACGCACTCTACGTCACAGAAACACTCACACTAAACTCTAAGAGGGATATCGAGAACATCCAAAAAGAAGAGCGAAGAGTCATCAGTAAAATTATTGGACCAACCAAAATGGAAGAAAGCTACAGACTAAAGTCAAACAAAACAGTAGAGTCCGACACAAATGTTGCCAACGACATCAGAAAACGCAGACTAAAATTCTACGGTCATATCTACAGGATGCCAGATCACAGATTAACTAAGCAGATATTCGATCTCATGCAACCATTAAAAATGCCTAACAGCTGGTTCGATCAAGTAAGAGAACACCTTGAAAAAGCAAATATCAAGAGATCAGAAATCCTAGATCGAAAAATCTTCAGACAAAAATTACACAAGTGGGTACTCCTGCCAGAAACCAAAGCCAAGAAGACCGGCGCAACTTGGACAGAAAAGAGAAAACTTGCCTTCAGCAAACGAATGCGAGAATACTGGAATGGCAAAAGAAACTCAGACAGAAAATTACTAAGTTTTGCGTGATCTATATGGTTCTATTTGCATAAAAAATAGTAATAAGGAATAAGATTATTATTAATTTAATTGCGATGGAGCACACGCTCTGGTGTCAATTACTTAGTCATCTAACTACCATACCGACAAAAAAAAAAAAAAAAAAAAAAAAAAAAAAAAAAAAAAAAAAAAAAAAAAAAAACACGTGCTGCGGAAACTTGGAAACTTATTTCGATTGTCGATGGCCACATTCATGATTCCAGGCAGAGTCTAAGACAACTCTTGTTTCTTAGCAATAAATTGAATGCACAATAAGTAACGTGTATTATTTTCTTTTCGATAATTGAGATCTACTAAACTTTATAATCGATAAACGTTGTAAATCACCGTAACAGTTTTTTTTTAAATAAATTATAAATTTTTGAAAATAAATGTAAAAGTTATATCCGGCGTGATAAAGAAATTTTTCTTCCTTTTGTTTCAAAGCAAAACGTTCAGTTTTCAAATCTGCCGCAATAAAATCTTTACTGTTGTAAAACTGCGGTGTACACTTAATATTTTTGAGTGTTAGTCTGTATATTGCTTCACCAATCAAAATAAGATTTCAATTTTGTTCTCGTATTTTGAATTTTTAGGGTCCTACAAAGACATATGTCATCACGCACGCTATGTAACACAATGGTCGAGCATGAAAATCTGTTTTGACCATTAAATTTTTTTAACTATTTCCTTGGAACCACTCAAAAACTACTGAAAGTACGTTGAATTGTTTCCACAGGTCCAAAGCTTAGATTCTAACATAAAATCTGGGGACCACGTCATAAACTATCCAATCATGGAACAAACTTAATATCTATTAAAAATATCAAAAAGAAGAAACATGTAAGATTATAACTTTCAAAATTCCCTGAAACTGATAGGAGTCTTGAGTATACATTCAAGTAAATGTAAAAAGATGTTAACGTTTATAGCAAATACAAACATGTTGTAGTTATGTTATTTTTTTATTTTTATTTTTTAGCCTTGTCGAGTTTATTAGAGACGGGAAATGAATGGGGGGTTAGAAGGAGTTCGGCTATGGCCTTTTGAAGGAAGCAACCCGCCATTCACCTGAAGTGATCGGAGGAAGCCATGGAAAACCCAAATCTGGATGCCAGGACGGAGCAATCATTCCACTACAAAGAGGAACACTGTTTTCTGTAAACAACCTACTGTCAGGAAGTGTGAAAATTCGAAATAAGGAAATCTGAAGTTATAGTTGGAATAACCTTTATCAGGTACTTGGCCTTGCATGTTAAATCATCACCCTGCTCGACTCCGGAAATCACAATGGGCCTTGTTTCTTGTTTTCTGATAACGGTGTTTAATTGGATTTCCACTATCAGCGTGAAAACCTGATATCCATATTTTGGATATCTATGTAATGAATCACTTAAGGAAAGCATTAGTTTCATCATGCCTACTCTTTATTTGTACAGCTTACGGTTTACATTACATTTATGCTCTTTTCAGTAACAAGAACAAAATTGGGTTAGTTTTAGAATTATATGCAGAGTTACGAGTAAATAATAGCAAAATACAGAGGATCTAATACCAGAACAGTAAATATAACACACCGTGGTAATGCTCAAAGCTAACGTTCGGAAGGATGTGGGTTCAAACTCCCGTTCGGTGTAACCTCCCCTCCTTCCTGTTACGATGTGATGCCGTCCATGTACATACTTGCTTGGACTTTTCATCATCTTCTTCTTTACCTCCCGTTTAATCCTTGGTGTCTTTGTTAGTGTTATTAGACTTCTTACAAAGGCTTCTTCCTCTAGAGCCTTATACACTCAAGAGATCTTAATGGGGTGATCTGGGGAGAACTACAATAAAATTTAATTATTAGAATCAAGTTCCACATTTATTAAATCTTTAAAACGTAGCATATCCCATTGCTACTGAAAACCTCACGAGCTTACTATTCATTTCTTCTCAATAGGATTTACTATCTGATTAGTTCATTAACATCCATGTTACAACAACACACACATTAAAGTGATCACTGCACATATGTAAGAGTGTTTGAATACAAGGAGAGACAGAGTATTACTTGTCTTATTGGCCGAATGGCGGGTTGGTCGTCAAGGCGCGGCTTCGCCACTGAATAACCGAGATAACACATTGAGATGAGAGTGCACTGAGAGAGTGATTACACCTGCGTTATAATGTCTATTGGGGTTCTTAAGGTGTGCCAATAACAGGGTTTCAGTTTAGTCCGAGTTTAGACAGAGCTACCACCCTCGATAAACAAACCTAATGGGGCTTAACGTAACATCTCTGTCTTATGGACCCTGCTACACCAAAATCAGAGAGGTAAACCTCTACCAAGGACCAGTTTTCATTTCCTAATGTTGGTTGGCCGCAACTGCGACAAGGCGCCTACATGTCAGGTGTTTGACGTCATGGGGGAAAGAAATATATGGAAACGACGCAAGGGATCTTCACCATTGCAGTGACGCCGGGCGGAGAGGAGTGGGGAGGCGTGGCCGCCATATTACCTATCCATACAGAGACGGGGAATACGTACAAAACCTCAAGCGGACTCTAGGACAAACCTGAGATGTTTTTGGTTGAAATTCAGAAGAAAAAATTAGTCAAAGTCAAATTTGATGATGGATTCTAATTAAAAAAAACGAGACAAATAAAAAATAAAGAATAAAAATTTTCGATATCTTGCCTAGTTCTCGAGATATACTGTCTCAAAAGTTAGTCGAAATGCAGAAGAAAAATTTCGCAAAAAGTCAAATTTTATGATGGATTCTTATGTAACACGACGAAAAAAAATCGAAAATAAAGACCAAAATATTTTTTTAACTGTTTTACGTCTCTCAACAGCGAGGTCTTTTAGAGACGGGAAAGGATGGGGGCAAGGAATGGGAAGGAATTCGGGGATGGCCTTTTGAAGGAAGCAACCCGGCATTTGCCTGGAGTGATTTGGGAAACCATGGAAAACCCAAATCTGGATGCCCGGACGGGGATTCGAACCGCCGTCCTCCCGAATGCGAGGCGAGAACACTAACCGTTACACCGCCACGCTCGGTCAAAATTTTTCAATATCTTGTTTAGTTTTCGGGATATACTGTCTCCAAATAGCAATTGTATGGATAGGTAATATGGCTGCCGCCGCCACCGCGCATGCGCAGTATCAGCCGAGAGTTTAGAGGCGGCGTCACAGAATAAGCGGTATTTCTACTCCATATACTGTATTTCTTTCCTCCATAATTGACGTAACAGCGAACCGCCCTCCAAAACCCATAATGGCTGCCGAATAAGCTTCTATTCAAAAAATGTCTTTAACTGACTCACCACATTGTCATGTTACCTTACTCCTCTCACTCCTTATACCAAAGTATTGCTCTTAATTAGTTCTTAATATTAAAGCTTAATGTTCTCTGGCAACGTCTATCCTTCTCTTTTAAAGTTCTTATTGATTATTATTCATTTTAGTCACACCGATCAACATTTCCTCATTAGCATTCCCGTGACGTTTCGCCGGCCATGCAGAATTCAGTTTCCCGAAATCACTCCAGCCAAGTGCCGAGGCGATTCCTATAAAAGGCCGTGGCCGAATTCCGGGTCTCATGACTTCTACTTCGACAAGGCGTAACGCCCAAAAATAATAATAAACATAAATCTGCGTATCCACTGAGTGCGGCAAATCTGCTACAATGGGGTTGCGCGGCAACCGCGCACAGTGCATACGGTGTTGGGGTGGGTACGTTGGCGCGGTCGAACACGCAACGTTGCGAGCCAATCGCGGTCTGTATTTAGGCGTCAAACGCGGCTCGGTACATGCCTCGCGCGCTGTTGAATCGGGTATATCGTTGTTAGCGCGGCAAAATGGCAGTTTACATATTACCTTAAATCCCGTTTCATCCGAACCACAACTTGCGAAACGCTGGTCTAGGCAATTAGAAGCCAAGAAGTATTAATTCTGAAAGACTTCTGTTAAAATTTTACTAAGAAACGAAATAAGGCATACGGAAAGTGGCATATATCTGACTCACCATGATGGTTTGATTTTTAACTACTGAAGATAGGTCATGGAACAGAATTTGCATATCAATAGGCCTACTACTCTCCTGATGAACATTACCGTGTATAAGTGATGTACACCCACCATTGTACGTAATTTCAAACACCATCATCCGATCAATAGTTTACATGAAACTATTATTTAATTAGTGTAGACACATATGATCAACGGTACTGTTTAAACTAATCTAATGAATGATGTACATTGATAATTTGAAACGGCACACTTATTAAACAATCAGTAAGACATATTTTTTAAATACATATATTCTTTGGTCTGAACTGGGAAACCTTCCTCGCCACACTTTCTCATGACTATTTGGTAGGACTGTAATGACGTAAATTTATCGCAGAATGGAACGTGATAGAGATTATTGGCTTGACATATCCTCTTATGCAAAACCTTAGCAAAATTTTTGCATCACTAATTCTCTTTAATATGGGCTGCATGATAAAATATTACATAATTAAATCAACCATTTGCTTAATTCTTACTATATAGTCAGTGGCGTAGCTAGGTCAACAAGGGCTCCGGTGCAAAAAATTATTTTGGGCCCTCAGGCCAGACGGGCGACCTTTTTTTTGCTTTGTGTGCTGGTAGGGGCCCCCTGAGCTGTGGATTGGGGCCCTTGAGTTGTGCTTAGGGGCCCTCTGAGCAGTGGTTGGGGGGCCCCCCGGAGCAGCGAGGGGCCTTAGTGAGGGGCTTCGTGTGTCTCAGCGGCCCCCTTAGACGACGGTAGAGTTAAAAAAAAGGTCGCCAGTTTTCCGTGAAGGCTCGTGTGCCCTCTAAACTGCGCTTGGGGGCCCCAGATGTGAGCTTTGTGGGGCCCCTTGAGGTATGCTTGTGGCCCCCTGAGCGTAGTGACCCCCTGAACGTAGGGGCCCCGGTGCACTGCACCGCCTAGCCCCATAGTAGCTACGCCCCTGTATATAGTGCAGACGTGAAATCGATAAAATTTCCAACAACAGAACATCAAGGATAGCAGATGGTTTAAAGTAATTAATATGCACGTTAACTCCTAGAGATTGGAATGAATTGTACCAGTGAAAGGCACAGTAAAAAAGATAAAATAAATTTTCCGTTGCTAAACGATAAAGAAATTAACACAGACGAAAAAAAGCTGTTCTTTCACAGATTAATGTATTAGGAATAGTAAAACTGTTTACATGTTATAAATTTCAGATTACTTCCAATTAAGTACTCAACAATTAATTGCACCTGCTGGAAAATAATTTAATTTTTGTAAATACTTAGCTAGATGATAAGAGTGAAAATAATTCAACAAAACTATCCATGGCACTGCACTAAAATACCTTTTCCATATGTCGTTGTTTTTTTCTCTAAAGGCGATAAGAATAATAGACCTGAGACAAATCTGTTTACGAAATAATATTCAAAGACGATATCATTGTTCCGTTCCAGGCTACATTATTCGCGCTCACTTCTAACAAAGTAACTATGCCCAGGAGGCGACTGATATCTATTGGCGTTACACCACATGCTAATCCAGTTAATTAGTACAGAATACAAGTATGAAAGAAACTAATACAGAATGGCGAATTACATTTTAAATATTTTCATTTGTCAGTGAAGGGAGCTATTCAAAGTACTCGTAAGAAAAATAGAGAGAGCCAAAGATTAGAATTTTTGGACCAGATAACTGAGAAAGTAAGTTATAACGGGTACACTGAGATAAAGATGTCAGCTCAGGATGGAAAGAATTGTGTAATTACGAAAGGATTATTTAGAACAGAAAGAACCAATAATAATCGCTAATAAATTGCCACTGGGAATATAAAGAATAAAAAGCTTAGGAATTCGTAAATGTGGAATTGTTTTGCGTTTCTCTTGAATCTCTATATCATTGTTTGATCTATAATATGTGAAAGTAACACACTGGCAGATTAATACACTGGCGGACATAATGCTCTCAGTATCGTAGATGGATTGAAAGTCCTGTGAAATCTTTAAATCGGAAATTCCCATCAAAATCGACATATATTTCTGTATTATCAAATACATATAAAATAATTTGGTATGATGTTATTGAAAGGTAGAAGGTAATTCGTCGTGTAGGAGACAGGTTCCAAATCGGCTGCAAAATCCACCTCTTCGTTGCCGCATAAACTAGTCTCCTGTTCCTATTGGGTGTCAAATGGAAGCCAAACTACGGAAGGTTCGTAACACACTTCTCGTTCACAACCAAAACTTTTCCACAGTTAGACAATGGCGTAAGAGCCAATAAAAATCCTCACGATGCCATGTTTCGAACCGGGTACTTCATTGTCTTTAGTTAGCTGTGACTGCTCATACAATGCATCAAGAAATAGAAGCAATATGCCGAATGCAGTGGTTTAACAGTCATTGTTCGAACAACTGCGATGTGAAGTGACTAAATTGAACAGAGAAACATTTCGTCATTACCAACGGCCACAAGTTCAAGGACTAATGTTATCTGTTATCCAAAGTTAAGCTCTATGTACATATGTGAGGATAATTACCAACAATAATAAAGAGGATTATTCACATGTAGATTCCATGAAACGAATTCAATACTGTTCTGTAAAAACAATTAACTTTGCATTCCGTATAAACGAGTGTAATAATTCGAAGCGACATGTCAACGCATACGGAAAAGAAACACAAATTGGAATAAACAAGGGTTGTTGGCATGTCTGAGCGATAAAGGCAGTAGCACTAACGAAATTTTCGTCCGAACTTTGAGTGCAGCAAACAAGAAGCACAAATGTGCTCATTATATACGAAATAATATATGAAATTAAACTGAATTGGTCAATTCTAATGTATTTTAGTGATCGGAACTAAGAAGGTTTGAATGAATCAATTCGCTCATTGAAATATCTCTACAAATCTACTTCTTCATAAACGTCTTCATTCCTATTTACAAGCGTCTTCAATATCAATAGTCCTTCGGGAGACACATTTTAAACGAAATAGTATTTAAGCACACAATTGTCACAACCAAACAGCTATATTTGTATATTGAACATTGACCGATAAATTTTCAAAAATCTGGCCACAACATCTTTTCATTTATTTCTCTCACAACATCGTTGTGCGTTTTGTCTAAGACTATCGTCTTCTCTCCTATCTGGGCCTATAGAGTCCAGAAGAGCAGATACCTTCTTAAAGGGGAAAAAAATGTGAAATTCATCTTAACAGTGCCAACTATCATCAATTTGGAAATTATTTGCTGGCGATAATTAAGAGACCACACAATAGGATTTCACAGTAGAACAGGCAATATTGCACAAAACCCCTCATGCCCTTGTAAAAATTGTCAAAGATCATATGTAGATGGTCACCTTGCTTCAAATTCCACAAGAATAAAAACTAAGTTACACACGTTTATGGTTTTATGTCAGCACTATCTCCACGAATCAGTAAAGTACAGAAACTAAATTCTGAACAGTAATTTAAAAATAAATCAATGCATATTTAAGTTAATTGACTTGGATATTCTGAATCGAAATACTGCGTAGTTCAAAACGTGGGAATTTCATATTCCAGAAAAAAAAGAAAAAAGTTATGCTCCGTAGCGAAGGTTATATGTGATTGCCTTAGGAGGTAAGTATAATACATTAGAAATTAAGTGTTAACGCCTTCACATCATTATCACAGCATCCAATGCAAACTTACTGGCGTAGTGATAAACACAAAAATAACTGATTTTATGTTCGTTGAAAATAAATGATTTCACAATTCACAAAAAAAAACCGCTTATTACTGTATTTACAACAGTGCTCTTCGGACAGTAAGAGGATTCAGAATATCTTACTGGTTATCTGGAGTGAGATGTAAGCACCAGATTTTTTGTCTTACCTGGATGAGGCAGCCAGCAACAAGGACGGCAAGGGCCAATCTTCGAACCATAGTCACTGTTATGAAAACTTGGAGACTACTGGAGATGAACTGTGGTCATCGTTCCTTATCGCACTGCTTATATAGCGGAGGGTTTGGCTGACAGGGACTTCGGACCCACTTCCTAGATATGGCGCGTCTTCTCAAACATACTCTCTGCCACAAATCAAAGCAGAGCTGTGAGTACAAGGAAATGGACCTTGGTGCTCGCGTGACTGTAGTCCGTTAACAGACATCAGTTGCAGCTGGGGTCGATGATCTTTCAGCATCAGTCAATACACTATGGCAGCTCAGTCACACCGCAATTTGATGATGGATTCTTGCGTAACGCAAAGAGACACATGTATATTGCTTGGTTCCGTTGGTATGGACGATCTAATATTAGTCATAGACTTAGTTCCTTTGGCCACATTTTTCTTGTTTCAGGCCTCATTTCAACCTAACCATAACCGTTAGGAAGATAATAATACACCCATTCTGCATGTCCAGCGAATAGTTCCCTGTGGTTTTAGCGAAAAAATTTCTGTTCCAAGCCGCATTTCAACCTACCACCTCGATTTTTAGATCGTGTAGCTAAGTGAGATCTCAAAAAAAAAAAAAATTATTCTTCACTCTAGATTTTTCTCGTCGAGATACATACGAATCCATCGTCAAATTTGGCTTTCGTGAAATTTTTCTTTAGGTCCACCTCACTTTAGAAGTACGATATTTAGAGAACTAAGCGAGATATCAAAAAAAATTATTCCTCACTTTAGATTTGTCTCATCTAGTTACACAAGAATTCATCATCAAATTTGGCTTTGGCGTTATTTTCTTACAGGTCCAGGCCGCATTTTGTCCTAACCGTGTTTTGAGATTTGATGTATTGAGAATTAAGCGAGATTTCAAAACATTTCTTTCGTCACTTTCGATTTGGTGCGTTGAGTTACGTAAGAATTCATCCTCAATTTGCGACGCCACGTGTATCGTACAGTCACCATAAACTATACACACACTGTAAGGCTATGAGATCAGATTAAGTATTCCCTATATTTTTTTTTCACATTTGGAAAAAAGAATTGGAGCCAGTGATCCCATGGAAACTTACATGTCGAAAGTAAAAAAAATAAAAGTCATAATGTTTAAAGCTCGCTATATTGGAGTCTAGTGTAAGAACTACACAAGGTATACAGACAATATTACAGACTATCGTGGTAGCCTAAAACTACCGATAAGAACGTAACATTTTTATGGTAATAGCAATAATTTCGAGTACGTTAGCTATATGAAAATCCATTAATTATAGATTTCTAAATGTTATCAAGCTAAAACCATGAAAACGTCAGTCAACATTTTTAAAATCTTTCCTACATGGAAACCGACAGATGCTGATTTTCGGGTTATTTTGTTGTTGAAAATAATATAGCGAATGTGCTAACATTATAGTCATAATATATGGAGGTATTGTGCAAGGATTTAATGAATTGATAGAGATATTCATTATTGTGAAAATATGCACAAATTCTTTGGTACAACACTCTCCTTGAGAATGCAGAAGGAACATCTCCGTAAGATTTATTTAATTAAGTCTGAAACATTGGTTCTCCAAACTAAGAATTCCAAAAATGATTGACAACTACACTGATAGTTCAAAAATAATTCTACTAATGCTGGTTTTACAATGTTTTCAATATTATAGGAAGAAATATCATTACTGTTTTTGTTAAAACTGATATAATGCTGATGCATTCGCATGTGTAAGGATATTTTTTTTTTAGGTTACCGATTTTATGTTAATGAGACCGTATACTGTTTTCCCTTTTTATGAACTAATGCAGAGATATTTTAATTCGAGTTACGATAAGATTATTTATAACAATTTTTGGATGGTTGTGGGAGTAATCACGATGTTAGAAAATGTGTTTCTAAAAAAGTAGTAACTAAACAAAAAGCAGAAAGAGTGTGTCAAACAACTGTGAAAATTATATATATCGTTTATAACATGTTTGACTTGATAGTTTTTTTTTGTTCGATATTTCACTATGAAAATTGTTATTTACCTAAGGAAAGGTGTAATCGGACTTCGTTTTAATGTACTTTGGTCGCCACCATTGGATGGTTCGGGAATATTACGTGCACTTCGTAGAAAATAAAATAAACACTCCGTTTTCACAAATACATGAACACATTTATTCTGCTAGTTCCTTAAGTGTACTAATTTCCGACCACCAATGGAAAATAAAATGTTAACACTATTATACACTTCACAATAACATTTATCCGAAGATTGCAATTCGTTAGAGTGGCAAGTGACTTGCAAGCACTTAATCGTCATACACCGTCTTTCTTAATGCTCGTAACGGCTAAATAAACAGTCTTTACTACGTGGAAAGTCACTCCTTGAGTTCACTAATCTCCTTGAGTAACGAATATTGACAAATTGATTTCACATTAGCAGCCACGGGCAATTATAAACATGGAATAATCACGCCGAAATCCGTCGTACACATATGCAGTACCGCGTACACTTACTCACAAACCAAAACTCATATGTTTTGTCTCCGACAACTAACCCAGGCGAAAAATATGCATTACGTAGTTAAATCGGGTTAAACACTCAACACTGATTTTATGTATATACCCGTTAAACCACTAAGAGCACAACTTAAAACACATTTTTTTGTTACGCCATGTGTCTACTTCAACACTCGCTGAAAAAACCAAAACAAACTATCTCTGACCTACTACAGCTAGTTGTTCAGAGATAACTATATCATCGACTACATTAAAACACTTTCAATTAATTTTTAAAATTTAAAGGAGGGCGGTTTTGTACACTGTATTGTGACAAGTGGGAAATGAAATGATGACAGAAAAGGAACTTCACTTCTAGAAACATTAGTTTAACTGCGAAGATAAGCTTCTTTAAAGTAACCATTGCAACATGTATCTATAAACCATACAACAGGAAACGTATGAATAAAGAGAATGTTTTTAAACTATTCATTAAAAGGTAACTAAGACTTCCGGAATCTTTATGCCACTCCAGCTTTCTGAGTATGGTTGAATGAAACGAAGTTGAGGTGCAGGATTCCATTCTCTACGAAATTACCGTCTTTCCCATTCACCCTTCCTTCTTCTTCCGCCATACCTCCAACTCCTCTTCAATTTGCGTCCATCTCAAAATATGGACATATCATTGTATTGCAGCGATACTAAAAAATCAATAAAACTGTTTAGAGATGACTAGAACGAAAAACAGCGTGCTATATGCTAGAGATCATACTATAAATTTTTCCTTCGATGGTGTAACGGCAACAACAATTCCCGGATTATTATTATTTTTTTTCCGCTGCCTCAACGGCGTTTTGTAGTCCCGCTACTGTTTGTAGCTTTATCTACTGCTTCAAATGAATTGTGTTGGCTTCGCAATGGTTCGCGTTAGGGAAAAACCCTGCTTTGACTGTTATATAACAGCCTTTTTGGGAAACCCTTGAATGATCTTATTATGAATCGCTTGTGGTAGTTGATCCTTTAAAGAGGTGTCATAATCGTGCTAAATGGCACTTCGGATTTGTGCCATTCCATTGGGAGTACTGTACCTACTGACTCCAATCTGTCAACTTCCGGTATGGTATCAAGCTTGGCGAAAAATTTACCTGCTTATCGAAAGATTTCTGTGTGGATGGTAGGCATATTCGTGATCTCGTGAAGAAGGTCTATTGGCGTTTAGATACTCGCGTGCGAAATCATTCTTAAGCATCTGTTCTGTACTCTTTGTAAGTGTAGCAGGGTCGATTTACATGCAGTTCCCCAGACCTGGCAGCCGTACACAATGAAGTGTAGGACAACTGATTTGTATATTTTTATTTTTGTTTCGTGTTTCAAGTCGTTGCTCAAAAAGATTGGTGTCAGATTCATAACAACGGCTATAGGGCAAGAATCTCGGTTTAATGATTGTTAATAATACAGGAAACGGCCCGGAAGTTAGAAGAATCCAACTTGATAGCTTCGAGCCAATCAGAAGGCAGTTTCCATTCTTAATGCTAATATTGCTCGTTCGCAGAATGGAAATATCAGCGCTGACCCATGAACTGTGTAATATCGCTTCTGTTATCAACACGCGGCGAATTTAGCAACAGCTCTAATTCATAAATAACAATTTTGAAGCCTCAGCATTCTGCGATGTCAGCAATAATGCCTGCTCTTTTTCCATTTAGTTTTTCTCTCTACGGAAAAAGTGAGAAAATCCGTCCAACATTTTTAACACTAGTTAGTGTGGGAGTATATAAGTAACGAAGCGATTATTAAGAAAGAAAGCTAACACATCTTATTTATATTTATAAAATATATGTACAGGGTGATTCACGAAGATAGGCAAATGTTTTAGTATGTTATTCTACAAGTAAAACTAAAGAAAAACGTTCATATAAACATAGGTTCGCCTGAAATTTAGTAACCTCGCTAATATGAAGCCATCGCAAAACTGTACGAGGTAACAGTAAAGCACGATTTCCATTTATTTTGTTGTTATTGATCTGGTGAATGTAATAAAACAAGTCTCAGACGTGTATCTGCAGTAGTTTTCCAGAAATTCCATAGAAGCAAATAAATAATTTGGGAAAATTTGTAATTTATTAACTAATTGGCCCATTTTTTGTTTTTTTTTAATTCGAGACAATTGCACAAAGTTTTCAAGAGAATTTAATTTTGGAAAACAATGGTAATAAAGTTAGATAAACGGTATGACTGTGTCGGATAATCTGCTTTTATTAATAACTTACTTGTATAATCTCTGGAAAGCTACTGGAGATACACGTCTACATTCACCAGATTATTACATTAACCAGATCAATAACAACAAAATGAATGGAAATCGTGCTTTACCCTAACCTCGTACAGTTTTGCGATGGATTCATATTAGCGAGGTTGCTAAAGTTCAGTCCAAATCTTTTATTAGCCGTAACTCTGTAACTAAACATTTGCGGACCTATGTTAATATGAACGTTTTTCTTTAGGTTTACTTGCAGAATAATTTATTAAAATATTTGCATATCTTCGTGAATCACTCTGTATACAGGGTGTTACAAAAAGGTACGGCCAAACTTTCAGGAAACATTCCTCACACACAAACAAAGATAATATGTTATGTGGACATGTGTCTGGAAACGCTTACTTTCCATGTTAGAGCTCATTTTATTACTTCTCTTCAAATCACATTAAACATGGAATGGAAACACACAGCAACAGAACTTACCAGCGTGACTTCAAACACTTTGTTACAGGAAATGTTCAAAATGTCCTCCGTTAGCGAGGATACATGCATCCACCCTCCGTCGCATGGAATCCCTGATGCGCTGATGCAGCCCTGGAGAATGGCGTATTGTATCACAGCCGTCCACAATACGAGCACGAAGAGTCTCTACATTTGGTACCGGAGTTGCGTAGGCAAGGGCTTCCAAATGCCCCCATAAATGGAAGTCAAGAGGGCGGTGAATCGAGGAAATACAGTACATACTAACGAAACTAAAATGAGCTCTAACATGGAAAGTAAGCATTTCCGGACACATGTCCACATAACATATTTTCTTTGTTTGTGTGTGAGGAATGTTTCCTGAAAGTTTGGCCGTACCTTTTTGTAACACCCTGTATATATATATTTGACTGTATAAAATTGATTAATTTTGCAGAATGCACTTGATTGGTAGAAAATTCCTAATACTTTCTGCCTGTAGGATATACTATGGTTTCTTGATTTGTTGCTTAACTGTATTTCTTTCTGACAACTAAGCTTTGTGGCTGAGTGGTCGACGATCCAGAATCGATCACCAACACAGGTTTGATCATCGCTACAGTCATCAAAATTTCGGTTTTCCACGGTTTCCAAAACATTTTCATACGAATACCGGCAAGTTCTATGGTTTTTTGAGGAAAAGGCCAAGACCGCTTTCTTTCCCGACCGTCTATCATTCGTAATGGCCTAAAAAGTCATTTATTTCTCATCATTTAGGGTATTACCATTTATTGCTACAAAGGTTTCTCAGAAAACCCGCACATAAATTCGATCGTAGCTATAACTAATTTTAGACTGCGATTCATATTTCGAAATTTGGAAAATTGTAATGCACAAACAAGGGAGAAAGCGTACAAAGCTTTTGTACGTCATTTGGTTACTGTTGCGCCGTTTGGGATCCATCTCGCAAGGGATTGATTAACAGTATAGAGAAAGTACAGAAAAGAGCAGCTTGATTGGTGATATAGTCCTTACCAAAGCATCACAGAATTGATTCATAGATTGGGCTGGGACAGACGATGCATGTTTCGTTTGAACTTATTGGTAAACGTCCGTACACCCACTTTCATTTACGAGTACTTGGGTCACAATAATAAAATAGATAAGATTAGAGAAGATGCTGATTTGAACTGTTTCTTACCTCGTGTCTTTCAGGATTGTAATGCATAGAGTAGTGACTCGTTTCGTGTAAAAAACCCAACGCTATCCATAATTTTGTGAATTGCAGAGTATACACATAGCTGAAGATTAATTTTTAATATCAATTTCATATTATCATTTTAATGTCAAATTTAATATTTTTAAAAATCATTTCGCTTATTATCTGGGAATAGATTAGAATTGTTATATTTTTACTCCTCTCCATGCTATATTCAGTGTTATAGAAAATACGAGCATTTCTAGCTTCTTCGTATACAATTTTATTAGTCTTTAAATGACTATGTGACCTTCAAGTTAATACCTGTACTTGGCGTCATTTAGTGGGGCACGTATTTGATACCATCCGGGAACATAACATACCTTATAACTCAGGCGTTTTTTAAAATTGGATTTGCTAACTGAGGTCACATAGCCTGATAAAACATACTGTTGATGCTACATACTTGCGATGATTGTGAGATATTTTACTGTAGTCTAGAGACGTACAGATACCGGGAAGGTCAAAGGATTTAGCTAAAGACGATTATTCAATATGTCGAACTCGAACCACCGACATTTGCAACAAGAGGCCAGCATGCCATTTCCCACACTTATTTTGAAATGAACGCCTTGCTATGAATTATGGGTGGTGTCCCGTCCTTTCCAGTACCAGCCTATAAAAAAATCAAGCGTCTGCCTGATGGCCAAAGTTATTCAATGGCGGGCAGTAACTAGATCGCGTTGATGCCCCTGATTTGCAAGCCTTATCAAGTCAAGGAAGTCGTATACTGTTCTGGCCCCCGAATTTCATTGCGCTGTGGAATAGAGTCAACAATGGTAACGGAAAGTAAGTTGACGCTCAGAAGGAACCAAGTGCCTATCTACTACCGGTGAGGGATCGCTTGAGGAAAGGTTATAGTCTGTTCCGAGAGAAGTTACACCGCTTGGATTACTCTGATTATGTTATCCAGCAGACATTTGATTTTTATTTATTTATTTTTTCTCGTCGACGTAGAGGTGATTAGAGACGTGAAACGACTGAGGACAAGGAACGGGAAGGAACTCGACCATGGCCATTTGAAAGCCCCATCCCGCCATACACCTGAAGTGATTTCAGGAACCCATGGAAAATCAAATTCTGGATGACAGGATGAGGATTCGAACCCGCGTCCCCCCGGATGGCAGGGCCGAGCAGACTTGAACACGTGGGGAATTACCCCTACAGATGTTTACTACAGTACATTGCGTTCTCTCCAAGCTGATGCAGATACCGCAATCAATTGCAGATTCCATTGATCTTATTTCGTGTTCCTGTCGTTATCATTCTCGTAATATTTACTGTATAATGTTTGTTAAAGAAAAACAGATTCGTCTGTAGGCTACTGAGCCACTTCAACTTGTATTGCTGGAGTCATACTCGTATACTAACACAACGTTGTTGTAGAGTTTAACGTATTGGCTTTGTTGAGAAAGATCTATTTTAAATCAACGTGAATAGTTATCAGTACGAAAATGTCTTGAACTAATTTGTTTCGTGCTCCTCTGATTGAACTAGTGAATTTTTAGTATAGTAGCTCAGAGGATAAGGGAGCCATTTTATGTCCATCTGCGCATAGCTTTCTTAAAGTGAAGTAGACTGGGAAGTTCCACGTTACACTGCAAGTCCAATCACGAGGAGAGCGGAAAGCGTAGTACCTCGTTCACCACCTCGCAGGACTATAGGACTTCTATTTTTTAAGAGAAATTTATGTCAATGCCCCGTAACGTTCAGCGCATGTATTCTTAACGATATTTTGAAGCAAGTAGCTGAGATAGTTGCCATAGTCACTTACGCTCATGTTAAACAGAGGATACCATTAAATGTGAAATTCAGGCTGTGAATAAGACAGGTCAGAATCAGTTGCCGCTGGCTACAACTCAGTAAATAAGTGAATATCTTAATTTAAACCAGCCGCCGAGGTTTGGGGTACTATCTCCGCCTTCATAGTAGACTGAGGTGCAGATTATGCTGCTGTAATAATAATAATAAAAAAATAGAATTTAAGATGCTAAATTTCGCCTGCAAAGAACGATAAACAAGTTTTCGTGAAATTTTGTGTTTTTTAATTTGTAGGCAGAAATTTCATTTATGATAGAGAAAGAAGTTTCTGAGATCTCCTGATAACTGAAACATATGTGCATATTTTCTAATAATTTGTGATAAATTCAGCTTTGTAGAAGATATACGGAAAATAAACACCAACTAACGAAGTGTTATCGAAGAAACTACGAGACTCTTGTACAGTTTGGACACTAGGATAAAGTGCGTGTTGACTTTAAAATGTAAATATTGTCGATTAAACTCCCCTCTTACCAACATAATTCAACAGTTAAATATAATTATGTTTTCATTAATTTTAATTCAGAAAAATTAAACAAAAGTATGAAAATCTTATGAATGTAAGATTTTTTTGTCATTTTCTCTTGCACTAGTTATGTCCAATTAATTTGTGTGATCGGGAAGAAAATTAACAGCACTAGATATTAATTGCAGCACACGCACACATGAAAATATTTCGGGAATCGTAAAACAGCTCAAGTCGATCAACATTTCAACTGAGTGGCTGCATCGAGCAGTATCTTTTCACAGAAAGGATAGCTACAATATTTTGGTTATAGAAACGATCATACTAAAAACCTCTATAAAAATTGGATGTAATTTAGGAAAACTAGGCCATTCTTGTCGATTTATACTACATTTCTTAAATTAACGGCCGTAAGGGAAAATTTTTTTTGTTGTTCTTTTTTTTTTTTTTTTTTTTTTTTTTTTTTTTAAGTAGCTTTTATATTGCTTGTAGTTAGTAAATAATTTGGGAATATTGAGCTACACGATGCCGCATGAACTACTTCCTTCCGTACCATTTACTTGACGCATAACACCTCGTGCCATCTAACATTGTAGATGAAAACACACTAAAAAACTATCCTCTCAAATTATTATAAAGAATGTCTTAGTTGCAGGGATCATTTTCTGTTAAACTACGCTGTGTAAATTTTCGTGTGAAACAACCTTTTAATCAATTCGGGGACCTAACGTAAAACAGACAAAATGTCTTATAAATATATAGTCTATCCCTAACAAAATAGTCCTGCCGACGTCATGAAGCTCAAAAAAAGTCAAATAAATTTAAAAATATTCAAGGTATTGCTAGTACTTCGCTTGTGTTCAAGATGCAAATTTTTTTTGTGTGATTTCGCTTCTGTTATTTCCATTTCATCTGTCACAGAAAACCGTTTTAGCACTAAAGATTTTAATTTTGTCATGTTGATTTATTCACGCTAGAGTTCTAAGCTTGATTTGATACAGCTGCAAGATTTATGCTATTTTTTGTATAGTCATAGCGCTTTCTCTGAATAGAACCTTCAGTTTTTATCGTGGCCGTCTAAAGAATTTTACTAGTCATGTTGTGAGTAAAAACAAAAGAACTCACGTTTCCACTCTCATTTTATCTGTGCGTATGTGCTATACTAATTATATTTGTTGAGCTACCTGAATATTGCACAGTTTTGAGAATCTGATGTTTCTTGAGTGTTCCCAGTGTTTCCTTGCCCTGCATGAGGAAGTAAAAACTGTTAAGAAGAAACTAATTGATGGTAATTTTATTCTAACAACTTTAACATCAAAGGAAGCAGTACTACACTTGTTACCACAACACTCGTGGTCTTGCTCATACCTCAGATGTCAAGATATATAATAAATATTCTAGCTAGGAGATAGGTTAGTTTTTGTGAGTTCTGTGGAACGGCGTGAGTTTAGTTGGTTATCCAGAACAGGGAGAACAAAATGCTATGACTATCAGGCGAAAAAAAATATTCATTTAACATGGGTTCTGCTTTGAACAGTATCATGAAGTAGACAGAATATAGTCCTTCTTTAGGCATACTTTTGTGTCCATTATGTTATAAAGTAGTTCTATATCGGTAGCAGTACAATGTTCAGTACTACACTAGTGTATACTGTATTCTAGTAGCCGATATACTACGGTAATTTGCTTGCAACTGTTGCACCTCTTTCCACTTAACTGCTTTGTAAACAAGCAAATAAACTCGGGTAGCAGTTGTTATGTAAACGTGCAGGAAGGAATGAACACAAATATCTTGTGTACAAGGAAACAAATTAGTATTTGACCTAAATGACAGACTGCAAATATCACGTTAAGGTCATTTTGATGACGTGTCATACAAAGCTTTACTATATGTTTAATTTTATATTTTTCTACAGCCTTCGAATTAAAAGATAAACATCGTTAAATTTGAAAAAGATTGGTATACTATCAATTTTTTAAAAAACCACCTGATACAGCTACTGTACAGCAGGGTAATAATGGTCCACATTTTGGCAACATATACAGTAGTTGGGGAAAAGGGTAGGGGTGGGTTGGTTACAAAGATAGGCTGTAAGATTTGTCTCTGAAAATTACTTCAGAACACAATCACTTACTGATATGATAAAGGAGCTGGAATGGGATTCGTTGGAAGGCAGGAGAAGGGAGAGAAGCGTGTTGGTAGGTACAGTACGTATATTGGTGATGAGGTTTGGAAAGATGTTGGTGGAAGAATTAAGAGAGAGGGAAAAGATGACAATGACCACAAGCTGGCACTTTGTTTCAGGCATAAGTGTGTGGGTAAATTTTCTTTCGTAGGTTTGGATTGTCAGGGATTGGAATAAATTAGCAAGGAAAGCAATTAATAATTTAAAATTAGTAGAGAGAAACTGTAGGCGGGTACAAGAAAGGATGGAAGAAGGGTCTGTAAGGAAATTGACATCTGAACGTTAGCTCCATCGCAATTAAAATAAATTACATTAAATCTCATATTTTTATTAGTAAATGGATATCATTTATATCAACTTGGTTTATAGCTAAGGAAAATTCTGAATAGTGGCACTGAAATACTGGCTCGCAAATAACGACGAATCTACACGTTACAGGAAGCGCTATGAATTTGCATAGTTACTTCCAAAAACAAAAATACGTTTAAATTAATAAACAAATGAGTTAAGGAACGGCATGGTAGCTTAGTGGTTAAGGGAGCTGACTGCAGATCGAACACTCGCCGGTTCGAATCCCTGTCTGGGCGGTGATTTTCATAAGCCCTTAACCCGATCTTCACCACTGGCACAACTAACTGTGTAATATGAAGTACGCTAGAACGCTTCCATGGTTAGGATTCCACATTAAACTGTAGGTCCCCTCCAGAGCTAACTACCCTAGTTGTGCCACTGATGTTTACACGTCCACAGCAAATTCAAGCAAAACAAAGCCTTAACGTGGTCCTAGTTGGTCCAAAAAAACCTACATACAAATATGTTAAAACAAATTTTAGCCCATAGACAAAGCGCAGCTCATAAGTTTACTGTACTGTGAGGTCTTCTGGTAGGACATAGAAAAAATAATCACATTGAAATAAAATCATTACTTACTCGCAGTCGGTATATATTTCTTTTTACATATAAAAAATGGATTATTTTATTGAGAATAATATTAATAACTTGTATACTAGTTCTTTCCTTGAGAATGGCTCTTCTTTATCCATATTCTAGGATAAATTTGCAGAAAATAATATTAAGGGTGCTCTCAGTCATCTGATATTGACACTGACATCAAACTTGCAGTGCTGCATATACTATTCCTTTATTGCCCTACATTAACCATCACCATGGCCAAATTGGGAGAGTTTCGTCGTGTGTACTGTCTAGATGAAGTCTCATCGACGTTTCGGTGCGCCCGCGACGACCTTCTTCGGTGTCTGTCGTACTGGCGCCTCGCCCGCTCCAGGTCGTTCTTGCCGCCCTCTCTCAGGGTCTCCAGGATGCCGATGATGAGCTCGAAGATGGCGCGCTGCTCCTGCGCTCTAGCGGACGGCCCATTAGACTCACTCAGCTCTCCGATGTCGTTGTCGTGGGAAAAAGGCGCCAACGTCTGCAGATCCTCTGCGGACTCCAAATCCTGATCGCACACAAAAAAGAAATTGTTAACTCAATTTTTTCATAGTAGAACATTATCAACAACAAAAAACTTTCTTGCCTGTCCCCAGATATTCAGCTACGAAGGGTATTGTAACAGTCCTCAAACCTAAAATTAAATGAAATTGTATTTTGTGAAGCACTTATAGTAAGCTAGAGTTTGGTTGAATATGATCTGGTAGGTTTGTTTTGCAATTTCCTGTAAATCAATTTATATAGACTTTGTTTTATTAAAAGAAATTATTTAAATGCCATTTAATGTGTTTAAGAACAGAATTGTGCAAGAGAATTGCTTAAATGTTCGTAATTCCAAGTATTAATGCAAGTTACGATGTCTAAAGGTCAGTTTGCTACAGTTTAAAATGACTTCTGTGAATAATTTTGTGTTTAAGTATCTTTAATTTCCATATCTGACCATTTTGTAATGACGGTAAATGATTATTTATTAATTCTGATTGTTTTTAATATGTTTAAATTGTTTAAGTATTGTTAATGTTCGAGAAATATCTCTCGGAATCTTTTGAAATGTTCTAGAAATTTCGATAGAGCTTATTTAAAGCGGTCATCCGAGACAGAGTAGTTTTCATCGACTCAATTTACGATGGCGGAGAACTGTATTGTCTGTGAAGAAGTGTTGTATACAATCGCTGGATTGTGTGTATTCATGTAAACAGTATCGTTGACGTCGTGTTTTATGAGAATAAACTGAAGTTTAAACTGAACTGTATCGTAGACTAGTTATTTATCATATTAATTAAACCACGAACAATCTAATAGTATGCCCAAGGACAGTACTAACTCAAATTTCCTTTAAAAAAGTATTTTGTAAAATTTACATTTTATAATTTTATACTGTAAATAACGAACTGGAAATCAGCATTCTGTGAGTACACGTGTGTGATCTCTAGGACAGAGTGGTATTAATAAGAATTAGTGTTCACATACACTACTATTATATCTGCGATTGTAACTTCGTCTCTCTATCTGTTTGTTACCTTTTCGTGACATCACGCATCTTGACGAAATTTGACAAGGATATTCTGTGTATGATTAGAAAGAACTTAGCAGTGGCGGATCCAGGGGGGGGGGGCTAGGGGGCTGAAGCCCCCCCTCAAAAGCACCAAGGTCACCCCTGACAACAAGGGCTGCAATCTGGAATAATGGATTTCTGTCGGTGAACCCCTCCTTCCCCGAGTCAAGCCCCCCCCCCCACAAACCAAATCCTAGCCCCCCACCCAAAAGAAAATCCTGGATCCGCCACTGGAACTTAGGATACATTTTTAGGATAAATAACACAGTTTGTTATGAAATTTTGAAAATTAACTATAGGGTGACAGACAGATGGATAGCAAGTGTAGATCTCTGCAATGTTAAATCGTTCGCTTAGGCTTTTTTTCTTTCAAAGTCACTTTTTGTTTACGTAACATACAGCTTTCTGTATCAAACTCTAGAAATAAAATTCTAAGTCCCCGCGTACGAAGTCGCGGGCGATACATATTTTTATTTTATGACTTGCTTGTCACTGACTTCAATATATTCATGCAAAATCACTTCTGTTTTAAGACAGTTTGTTCTCTCTCTCTGTTTCAGATGTTTTCAGCAATAACTCCTGTTAAAAAATTAAATTGCTTGGCAAAATCTGTCAAATATATATTAAAAATAACTATGTTTATTTTAATTTCAATTGGTGACCCTGAATACAATCACCAACTTCCATAATAAGGGTCTGATATTATTCAAGTCAGCCTCAATTTTATCTAGTGATGTTTTGAGATGTTGATGTTTACACCGAGCGTGGTGGGTGAGTGGTTAACGCTCTGGCCTCGCATTCGGGAGGACGGCGGTTCGAATCCCCGTCCGGGCATCCAGATTTGGGTTTTAAATGGTTTCCCCAAATCACTCCAGGTGAATACCGGGATGCTTCCTTAAAACGGTCATGGCCTAATTCCTTCCCGTTCCTTGTCTCCAGTCACATGACCTCGGCGTCAACGAGGCGTAAATCCTTAAGTAAAAAAAAAAAAAAAAAAAAAAGTGAAAAAGTGTTTATACGGTAAGCTCCAAATCCACCGGTAGAATTTGTTATGGTTTCCTCTACCAATTTAGCTACGTATCTGTGGAAATGAGGTGTGATTGTGAAAAAACTTCGTAAACAACATACTTTAACTGAGTTACAACTTTAAAAGAAATGTTTAAAAATGAAACTTATCTAAAATCGGACGGTTGTCTGCAGATTCATAGAATTCAATGGTAATGGGCAACAAACTTGACAGCCATCGTATAAATTTATTAGCCCCATATAAGCCGAAATTTTCTGTCGGTTTTGAGTTATTTTCGGCATTTCTTTTCAAGCCATTAATTAAATGGCATAAGATTATGAACGTGGAACAGAAATACAGCTATTAAAAACCTTTTGAGTCCTTAAGATATCATTTGCATAGAGAAACACGAAATTTATTTAATTGATGTTTTTGATGTTCAAGTCATCATGTTAACAAGAATCTACAACAGACTTATAATTAAACACAGTGATATCGTTAAGAAACAGTGAGAAATGCTTCAGTGAGCGTTAAATGCTGGGAGGTGTTAAAATCATATCCAGGAAAATACCTGCTGTATGCTTAATTCAATGAAGTCACTAAACAAAATTAAAATATCATCAAAGAATGACACTAAATACACATAAATTGTTGACAAAGTATGGCACCTTGCTCTTCACACGTATAGGTAAGTTTAAAATAACAGAGCATTTCGCACGCTAAATCAGATTTTAATGTTGTATTCAGCGAGAAAATCACAAAACTTTCGGAGGGCATAGTTAAAGTACCACAAGTTGTAACAATAAATGTTGCAATTTACAGACATACGAAAAAAAAGAGGAATTTACCAATTAAAGTCTACATTCGATGATTCTTATCATGAAAATGCGGGTATCAGGTATTCTTCAACTATAAACTTATTACAGTGAACTTTTAAAAATGAAATAGCCACACAGATAATCAATGGCAATAATACAGTAGCTGCAATGCATAATTTACGAACACTCTATCAGATAAAAATGTATAACACAATCATTAGATCAGCAGTTATCTATGCTGCTGAAACATGGTCCAAGGAACTAATAGATAATTAAAAGTCAATATCATTTCAGAAAAAAACTATTGAATAAAATATGCAGTCACTCAACTAACATATGTAGGGAGAAATTGTGAAGAGAACAGTTTTGCTAGTTATTTAACTATCAGTATTTAATTTACAACACTATAGCTCGAGGGAAATATGATGATTGTGAAACATGGTGAAACCTAAAAATCAAAAGACTAAGAGTAATAGTATTCAGAGGCATATAAATTGGACGTAGACCACTTAAAATCATAGAGAGCTCTGGGAATAATGAAACGGATTAGTGTCGAAATGGTGAAAACTATTAAATCTCTGAAAATTCACTTGGCTAAGAATACATTTTTAGTACCCTTCTAAATCCATCGACATAACTCTGATTTATAAGGAACTAAGCGTTCCAAAAATTTATATAATTTTTTTAACCTGGTTTTGTACGGTAAGTCATTTCAGAAGAGGAATTTGATTTCTTATTACTTCTTCAAGACATTATCTAGCATTACTGAAACTGGAAAGAAATTTGTCTTATTCTAAGTGATCGACGGATTATAAGAATATTCATGAGACGGATGTTTCTCGCACTATTATCTTGCATCTTCGAAAGTAGAAATTCACTTGAGAATTATTACCAAAATAGATCATCGTGAGCAGAGAATTAAGAAACATCCTGTATATTTTTCTCCAGGAAAATGTTATAAGAAGTGTTACATCATCATATTAAATCTTCATGGTGTCACAATTGTCCATTATAATTAATGTCTGTAACTGACAACATCACTGTCGGTAGTAACCAGCAGAAACACAGCACTTGTGTAAAATAGAAGCTGTTCAATTTACCACAATTCTACCATGATATTTGTAGTTTCACCTTTACAACCTGGAAGATATTGTCCCAAGAATTAGCTGTTGATAGTTGTATACAAATAACAACTGCCGTTTCTAGGAACTATATTACAAAAAGTTATTCTTGCAGTATCAAAGACATTTCAATTTCCCGTCTTGACGTGTAATAGCACACTAGGCCAAGTATTGGAAAGGAAGATGATCATGTTAAAAAAAGTTATTGTCTTTTACAGTTTAGAGTGATACATAACTTCTTTTAAAAATTATCGATTATTCTCCATTAAAAGCTGCTATTGCGCAAAATTCTAAATGTAGTGTAGAACGTTCAGAGTCAAGTACAAAAGCAAATTTTTCCAGTTTTATATATTTATATATATATGTTACGCTCAGAGACCGAAAATGTTCACTGAGCACAAAAAAAAATAAAAAAAAAATACGACCACAACACTTTCCGTATTCATGAAAACGGCCACAACACCTTGTGGCTTATTGGTATCTAACTCTTTGTGGCCACGACGAATAGTTACTTGGGGCATCTAATATACAGGATTCTTCGTACCCGTCGCCATACAAGTATCTAAATAATGAT
This sequence comes from Vandiemenella viatica, assembly GCA_031002005.1. Lineage (NCBI taxonomy): Eukaryota > Metazoa > Arthropoda > Insecta > Orthoptera > Morabidae > Vandiemenella > Vandiemenella viatica. Next base: position 134,581,795 of record CM061914.1, read on the forward strand.
CTGAAACGTTATGTGTGGAGAGTGCGACCTGGACTAGACGCTATAAAGCATAGAAAATGGTAAATCAAGTTTCTCAACGCTTAGTCTGATTAGGAATTAAGAGGTCCTGCGCTCAAATCAGGGTGGTGCTGGGACCTTTTGGTAAATCTTGTTTTGTTGTTAGACAACGCTTAAAGTTGTACGTACAGCCTCGATAGAAACGCAGATTCTCGATTTTGTCACCTATTTAAAAACTAAATTATTACACCACCCGAGTTACTAATTACAGCCGGGAAGCGCACATAGTTAGCGACTATCGGTGTAGTAATGCGCGTGTGTGGTAACCTTGTTTACCTGAGCAGCAGTCAGCAGTATTGCAGTCAGCAGGCAGCAGGTTGTCAGAGTCAGCGCCGTCCTGGCCTCCATTGCTGTCTGTTGCTGATACTCCCCCTGCGGTCCTCTTTATACCGACAACAGATAACCAAACTTTCTCTGAGACCGACTGTTCTCCTGTTGAACACCAAATGGACATGTTCCATAGGCACAACGAAAAATTACATCAAGAAAGTACTGTCATTTGGAATAAATCTCTGATCGTGTCATAAATTAATATTTTAAGTTTCCATACTCAAAATGACAAACATTTAACCCCTTGCAACTGAATATTGTTTTCCCGTCCTTACCTCACAGTCTAAGTGTCACTACGTCGTCGTTTTGGTCATAATTTCTCAGCAGGATCTATTCCATTAACTGCAAAACAGACCCACTTTTTTTCTGATTCAATCCTCCGTCTTTTCCTGTCTTGAGCTAACCTCTTCATCTCAACGTTCCCCCTAGCGCTAAGTCCTCATTTACCTGTCTCTTATATTCTAATCTTTGGCTTTATCTACAGGTTTTTCCTTCAACTATTCCCTCCACAAAATAATTAACGAATCCCACTTGTCTTGAAATGTGCTTCTTCATCCTGGATCCTATTCTTGTGCAACAATTAGAAATGATGGAATGTTTCCCGAACAGAAACAAAAATATACAAAAAGTTCCTTACTCTATAAAACACACACAGTTAGTCAATATATGTCGTCTACTAGTGGTAATGTGATAGCTTCTTATCGATGTCAACGAAGCTTCTCTCTGAAGTATCGCATATCCATAACTTCGATTGTTCTCAGTTTTTCTATTTACGGGATGATTTTAAAAGAATTCCATGAAACGGAGAACTTAATCTTTAATATGATCCCACATTTATCGATTTCGGTTAACTGTAAAGGGAGGAATACAGTAAAAAAAAAAAAAAAAAAAAACTTTTAGAAATAATATACCGGATGTTTCTAAATGAATATCTGGATTTTACCGCTTTATGGTATTGATTATATAAAATTTTAAACTATAATTAATACATGAAATGAAAGAGCAACTCAAACAGTGCTATTTGTTGGTACTGTACCTATGCGCATGTTTCCTCTGTCATCCGTTAGAAATCGCTAGTAGAAATAATTACGACCTGATCGACTTCAGTTAACTTTAATTACAAAACGACGCCATACTTAAACTCTTTTTTATTACTATTATGGTTTTGCGCCTTTTCGACCTCGAGGTCGTTTGAGTCAGGAAAGGAGTGGTAGAAACGAACGGAAAGGAGTTCAAACAAGGCGTTTTGAAGGAATCATCCCGTCTTTCGCCTAGGTTGCTTTCGGGAAATCTTCGAAATGCTAAATTTGGATGCCCGGATGTGGATACGAAGCAGCGTCCTTTCAAATGCGATGCCAGAGCGTTATCGCACACCCACCAAGCTGTGTACACACATATGAATTTTGTTCCAAAGATTGCCAAAGCAGAACGAAATTCTCTTTTACAGAGTATGGTCCGAAAAACTGCGTTTACCCAATGCATAGGAAACCATTTCAAAACGAACCTTAATGAATCGACAGTGTGTGTTCACCAATCAGTATTGCTACGAATGTTCCAGAATATTGACAAATGCTAAAAATCATAACAAACAATCAGTTAGCATATAATTACTTTATAAAAATCTAAATGTTATTTATTTTCCTGAGAGTAATAATTTAATGGTTTTTAACAATTTATTTATAAAATTAATAAATTTAAAAGCCTTAAACATTATTTTTAACTCAGCAGACTATTGTAATATTTTACACCTTTCACAGCGGTCAAGTTTTTCAGGGGGACGTAATTTTGGTCCCCCCCCCCCCCCGCTCTCCCAGCTACGGAGCGTGGTTGGTGTAACGGATAGCGTTCTGGCCTCGCATTCGGGAGGACGGCGGACCGAATCCCCGTCCGGGCATCCGGATTTGGGTTTTCCATGGTTTCCCAAATCACTCCAGGCAAATGGTGGGATGCTTCCTTAAAATGTCCATGGCCGAATTCCTTCCCATTCCTTGCCCCCATCCTTTCCCGTTTCTAAAGACCTCGCTGTTAAGAGACGTTAAGCACTTAAAAAAAAAAAAAAAAACTCTCCCAGCTACGTTATTCTTTTCCTTTGCTGCCGCCGTTTCAATCCCCACATCGGATCTTCTTCTGCTTGCTGAAACTGCTGCAATACGCTCACGTCATACATTCCGTAGTTTGTTGGCAGCAAGCAAAAGAAGCCAGATGGAACTAAAACTCTAGCAGCAAAGAAAAATAGCGACACAGCTGGAAAACTATGAAAACTAACTGCCGCTGCACAACAAACTATTCACAATAACTGATAATACACTGAGATAGGGTAGAGACTGCTGGTGTTCCCTATAGGCACATTTAAAATAAATATTCGTTACTAAAGGAAGTTAATAATTATTTCGATAACCATCAAACATTCACATTTAACTTACAGTCAACAAATACACGCTGATATTCAAATCAAATTATTTCTCGTAGTCTCGATGAAACCAAATCGGACATCTTATATACTTTAAATTAATTAATCAAGGGCCAACTCAATGTGCATTAAAGGCCACTATTACGCTACATTGGGTTCAAATCCCTGCTAGGTCAAAAAGAGTTCTCTTTTCATAACTTTTTTTTTTTTTTTTATAAATAAAAAAAAATAAAACTCCTAGCATATGTGAGAACTGATTTTATATGCGTACTGAGACTTTCTTGGCGTATTGCTGCAATGAATTCCTCATGGGTGTACTACTGGATGGTTGTACTGTATTTCACCTGCTAGATACGCTGTCTTCTTAAGGTGTTCATCCATGATTTTTTTATTCGTTCCCGCTTTTCAGTACCTCTATTCATCTTTGTCATTAATAAAGTTAGCGACCATCTGCTTTGTTTAAACTTAACATAAACACTTCACCTAAAGATACTGACTGACATAAGAATGAAACGTATAATTAAAAAAATATAAAAAAATGCTCTGTGTAATAAAGAAGTAATGCACTTTCCTGATTTACGCCATTATTAATGAAACCAATTTTTCAGAACTCGCAGTCTAAAGCGAATCTGTTAGCCAGATTCACCCTAAACAACGCATGAATATGAATCAACTCCTTTTAAAACAAAATGGATATTTGTATTTACAACATACGTCTAATATACAGGAACGTAACTAATACTGTGATCGCTCGAACAGTGTTACTAAGTAAAGATCAATTTATAACTATTAGGTGGTAAACAGTTTTAAAACTATAATAAATAGTGTCAGCTGGTTATTAAAATCCTGGGAAAAAATTTGTTAATCGGATACAAACCATGTCAATATTCTTTTCGTCAAAAGTTATATAACACCAATGATAGAAATTGACTGCAAGAAAGAAACTAGATAAAATGGTTAGTTCTTAAAGCATCATAGTCTGTTGGGTTGGTAACAGTAGGACGCATCCTATGTAAAATAATAAGTTATTCTATTTTCCGGTGGTTGATTTTACGCTAAGGAAGAAGAGAAATTAAACAACTGTTTGGATACTGGACGACAAGCTCGGATTCTCGGGGACCTAACGTTTAACATTGAATGAGGGACACGAGAATGAATTAGCAATTGATTTCAGGCATAAGGAAGCAGGAATGTTTTGATTTTTTTGCGAGGGGAGTGTGGGAACAAATTACTTACGGAGGTAATGAAGAATATACCTGTAAATGTGAAGTACATTAAGATATAAATATGTTCGAAATCTCTGCCGAGGTTTTATCGCAATTAATAACATGGTAGCGCGGAACATTGACATTAATGTTTGTGAGTGTATGTGTTTTTGCACAGAAAGTTTCAGCTACCTCAGATATAACGTCTCAAGAGATGAAAGGGAAAGAAAGAAATGGAGGACAGAATAATGAAAGAGTCTTCCATGAAGTATGGCAACTAAATTAGATTCAAATACTTAGTTTGAGAGCAGAACAGATTGCAAATTACTCGCTTCTGATAGCAATAATAATATCAAGTTGAGCTAAGTTGTTCAGTAAACAAAAGAGATGTACACAAACAAGGTTTACAGTAGATGAGCGGTGCAGAAAGGGAGAACGCATAAACTTAGAAATGGATATACAAGAAAAGACTTGGCTAAAGATGTAAGACTAATAAATTCAAGATTTTTTTTTTTTTTTTTTTTTTTTTTTTTTTTTTTTTTTTTTTTTTTTTTTTTTTTTTTTTTTTTGTAGTGGCATTTGGCAACGGAGGCCATACAGCCAGCTCAATGTAATTATTAAAGCTTTCAGTGTATAAGTCGTCATCCAGTATATATATTGTATTTTTCCAATGTATGGACGCCACAAGACGGACAGGACAATCACACAGACACACAACACTTAAACATCCATGCCCGCGGCCGGATTCTAGCCCCTACGCTACCGAGGCCGGCGATTAAATTGGTTGTAATGTGAAACAGATGCTGGAAGTCAAATACAATGTCGATATTTCTATAGTAATATACTGCCTGGATCACCTAGAAGTAAATGATTATACCGGATTAAAGACGAAAGATAAAACGTATCCACAAGCGCTTTGTAAACTTTGTGCGGGTCTCTGAAATTGACATACGGAATTTCATGAAAATATTGTCGTCAATAATGTAAAGAATTAATGTGCAAATCCCTGAACTTTTTTGATCACACTTGTATTTCAGTTGATAGTAATCGTTTCAGTAGAAGCGCACTAACCGAGAATTCAGCGTCACAATTGTTTCTGCCCTTGATATTGTATTGAGTTGAAATAGTGTTTTTACTGACGTGTAAGGTATTATTCCGTAACGCTTCCTCCAGAGTTTGGAACCTCAGCTAAGCAAATTCCAAACGATTAAATTGTTTTTGTCCGGATGATGATCAGGCTGAGAAATTTATTAGCTAGAAAGCGAAGGATAATAAGAATGACATAAATAGATATGGTTCAAAGAGTTCGATAAAAAGTGAAATGGCTAACTTAGGAGGAATCCTTGCAATAAAAATTACGTGAGGAAATTCGAAATATGCTAAAATAGATCACGTGATGAGAAGAACGCTGGTGATTGACTGAAGGGAGCGAGAAGAGGATAAACATGTTGCTACTTCAGTATTTTCAGAAATGTCGTTTGGATAGGAAGTGTTTGCACACAAGTATTGGGAATAGCCACAGTGCAGTCGCTGGACTTACTTTTTGCTAGAGGAATGTGGGAACAAATTACCTACGGAGGTAATAAGGAATATACCTGTAAATGTGAAGTACATTAAGATATAAATATGTAAACGAGGGACGTTCCCGTTCATCCACGCTAAAAACGTCACAGCATGAGGTACAACCTAGTCGCCAGATTTTCCGAACAGGACTAGGGACTGTAGAAAGTTCTTTTTTTACGGAGAGGGCGACACACAGCAAATTTGGCGCGTGACGTAAAGATTGGCGGAAACAAAACTGGGTGGTAATTTAAATTTACCAATAATAACATGATAGCAAATATTGAAAGAACACAAAATTTCAACAATTTTTGAAAGAAAAAAAACATAGGTGTTGAAATTAATTACCTGGCATTTACTCACGATTTCGCTACACTTTCAGAGAACATTACAAATACGAAATCACAGATCAATCTCTTGGAAGCAATAGCCAACAAAGCGGGTTTGAGAATTTCTGTATTTTAAAAAAAAAAAAAAAAAAAAAAAAAAAAAAAAAAAAAAAAAAAACACTAAATTTATTACAAACATTAAAAACGCTCCAAAATTTTTAACGACAGATATTGGATGAATATAGAAAGTTAAGAAATTTAAAAATCTGTGAAAAGTGATTCAAGAGTATGGATAAGATAAATCCGCCATAGAAGAAAGTATACACAGGATGGAAAGAGAGTATGGTATCACAAAAAATTTTATAACCAAAAGTGCTTGTCTAAAAATTTTAAAATAAGGCACTACAACTCGGTCGTGAAACCAGAATGTCTATTTGCTAGTGAATGCCTAGTGCTGAACTATAGATTGATAAACTGGAATTACTAGAAAGAAGAACCATGAGCAAAATTTGGGGTTGAGTTAAAACAACAGAACCATGCAAATTAAGAAGTAATAAGGAAATATACCTGAACATAGAAAATAAAAGATTCAATAAGAAAAAGGGATTGATGTTTTGTGGACATATCTGCAGAATAAATGATAAAAGACTAATGAAAAAGTATTCATTTACCTATGGGGAAAAAAAGAAACAACCAGCTTGATTCAAGAGGTGAAGAAAGATTAGTAAAGAAATAAGATAAGAGAAGAGGAAATTTTGGAAAGAAAGATAGTTAGACAGAAGGTGTTAAGTTAGAAAGACTTCAAGGCAGAAGAGGAAAGAAATCTGCTCCGAAATGGTCTGAGGAAAGAAGGAAGAAACATAGTGAAATGATGATGGAATATTGGATTTAATGGAAGAAAAGAGAACAACAAAGGATGAGGAAATTGGAACATTGTCCCAGTAGGACTTATCGAAAATAAGAGGAAGAACATGGTAGCAAATACATGTAGCCAATGAGATTTTTTTTCTCTGTTTCTGGTTTTGGCGGATGGACTTGGATCGAAAAACGAAGGCGAGAAGAATAAAGCTGCTTTGCTGAAGTTCGGTGCAACCTGAAACCCCTCGACGGAGTGTACAGATGAGAGTATTCCCCAGTGGAAATCTTGGCATAACATTTGATAACAAAATCAACTGGCCAGGTGGTAGGAAAAGATTAGAAAATCATTAATTTACTAGAGAAGGCAATTAGAGGATTTTTCATATAAGTGAGGAAACTTTGGTCAGACCATTGATTTAATATGGCTGGGTAGTATGGGAACTATATTTTGGGCATCAAACACGGGCGTTGTAGGAAGTGCAAAGGAGGGCAGTTAGATTTGTCTGTGGAAATTACCGCAGGACTCAGTCAGTATCTGATGTGATAAAGGAGCTGGATTTGGAATCGTTGAAAGACAGAGGAGGGTGAAGCGAGTGCTGGGAGTGTACAAGATGAATTATGGATCTTGGAGTAGAATTAGGAGTGCATGGGAGAGAAAAGATGTGCATGAACAGAAGCTGGTACTCAATTTCAAGCACCGAGTGTGGAAAGATTTTCTTTGCTAGGTA
>CM061914.1:134590271-134752574 GCA_031002005.1 Vandiemenella viatica
CTGCGGCAATTTCATATTTCGGCCAAAGACGCATGTGTCTCGGTGTATCACTTTTGAGTGAAAACTATCACCGGCGTTTTTGTGTGGTAGTAACACAGAGTCACCCATCGATCTCAACGTTGGCCGAAATTCGGTAACTGTGGGAGTGTGTGAGATATGGTGTTTGAAATTGGTCGATCATGAATATTTTCGTATTTCATCCAAAGACTTGTGTGTATCCGTAAATTTTACTTTGCTGCCGGAACTATATAGCGCAGAAGACTGGTATTTGTGTGTGGTAATAGTATCGAGTCTCCCATTGTGCACTATGGTGGTTAGATGTCTACAGCTGTCAATATGAATACTTTACAATCACGAACGAATTTGTGGGTACCAACTATTATATTATAATTGTGGAAGTAAGTTTCTGTCTTTTTGTTACGTTTTGACGACTAAATGGCTATATCAATATTGATGGAATTTAACAATGAAATAGTGTAGGACGGACACAGGACATTTTTTCGGTATGAATAACAGTTTTAGTCACGAAATTTTAAGAACTTATCGAATGATGAAAGACAGACAGATTCGTGTGTTAGTCTGTAATGTTACGTTGGTTGCTCAGTCGCGCAGTCTGTTAGTGTTTGATTTGTTAATAAATTTCGATAAGAAACAAAACTTATTATTTAGTATAGAAGTCAATTTGCTCTGCACTGTACTATTCATTTGTGTCTGTATAAAAGTTTCTGGCACCAATTTGTCTTCCTTTTTGACATGCCTTGCGGACGTAAACCTGGCCTAAGGGGTGTTGTTTGGGACAAATCTTACTAACAGTTTTCTATATCCAATTCTGCCAATGAAACTCCAAGTCCACGCGTACGAAGTCGCGGGTAACAGCTAGTTATTCATAATTTCTCTTGGTAGCTTTCTCCAAACCATGAGAATCTTCCTACATCTTCGTGTCTGAAATCGAGAGCCAGCTTGTGGGTCATTGTCTTTTCACTTCCACACATTACTTTTAATTCTTACACCAATATCTTTCCATGTTTCATCACCAATATACACCTTGTCCTCGCCGATGACCCTCTTCACCCTCCTTCTGTCTTCCAATAAATCCCACTCCCACTTTTTTTTATCATATCTGTTACTATTTGTGTTCTGCGGTAACTTCCAGAAATAAATCTAGCAGCCTTTTTGCATCCCCTCCAACTCCTTAATTGATACCCAAAATTTGGGTCCCATACTGCACCACCATATTCAAGCAATTACCTGACCAGAGTTTTGTATCCCTGTTTCTTTACCTCTCTCGTACATCCTCTCATCACTCTCTCCAACAAGTGCAGAATTTTGAAACCTTTTAGTACCACATGTCCAATGTGTCCTGCCCAGTTAAGCTTGTTATCAAATGTAATACCAAGATATTTACATTTCAAGTCATCAGCAAGGAATTCTTTCCTCACCTTATAATCATAATCAACCGTTAGTTTTTTATCTGTATATCTAATAAGCTGACTTTTCTTTGCATTTATCTGCATCCCATCTTTACTAACCCAACTAGATATCCTGTCCAGATCACGCTGCAGCTGTTTACAGTCTTCTACAATTTTGATCCTTTTATTTAGCATTATGTCATCTATTTAACTGCAATGGAGCACTTGCTTTTGTGGAAATTTCCTTAGACACCCACTTTTCCCCTTTCTTTTTCCCACCGACTTTTTTCCTATGCTAATTTCAACTTTAAATTCGTTCAGTAATTTGATAAATTATTAATCATTTCACTAGTAATTTATTCTATTCCCTAACCCCCTTACCTATGAAAGAAAATCTTCCCTTCCATGCCTATTTTCACACTCATCCTGTCTTCCAAAGAACCCCATTCTAACTCCTTTATCACATCACTGATTGTGTTCTGTGGTAATTTCCGGAAACAAATCTAGCAGCCCTTATTTGCACCCCCTCCAAATCCTGTATTTGATACCCAAAATTTTGGTCAAATACTACACCACTGTATTCAGTAATGGGCTGACCCATGTTTTGTAACCCAATTCCCTTACTTCTCTGGTACATTCCCTAATCACTCTCTCCAACAACAAAATTTTCAAACCTTTTCCTACTACCTGTCCGATGTGTTCTGCTGAGGTGAGTTTGTTAACAAATGTTATCCCAAGGTATTTTCATTTCAGATCCTAACAAGCAATTCTTTCCCCACATTGCAACCATAATCAATCTTTAGTTTTCTTATCTGTGTGCCTAATAAACCAACTCTTCTTTGTATTTATCTTCATCCCATGTTGACTTACCCAGGTAGATATCCCATCCAGATCACCCTACTGCTGTTCATAGTATTTTACTGTTCTTATCCTCTAATATAATAATATGTCATTTGAAAACAACATAATAATCTGCATAGTAATCCACCAACTCTATCATTCATTAGAATGATAAATAGCAATGGTTCCAATTTGTTATCCGGAGGAAGTCCCATTTTCACTTCCACTTCCTTTCATATTACATTTTCTACCATAACTGTTTGCTTTCAACCTTTTAAGAATTCTTCTACCCAGTAACTAAATTTTTCATCCACTCTAATAGTTTTCACATTATTTAGCACCATTTTATGGCTGACTCTGTAAAAAACATTTGAAAGATCTAGTGTTACACTATCAATTTGGCCCCTTTTGTCTATGTCATCCAAAATATCCTGCATATAGCCTACTATCTGTAAAAAAAACTTTTGCAGTCCTCTGGTGAGGTGAACAACAGATATAAGTATTCAGTTTAAATAACTTTTCAAGGTAAGGTACAATATTACATCTTTCTAACTTTAAGACATCCATAGTAATATTATCTAAACCTGCCCCTTTACACTATTTTAGCTTTCTTAGTTCATTCATGATATCCTCAGGATGAATATCAAATTTCTTAGTCATTTCTAATTGTGTGGGTAAGCTTGTTATCCAATTTACACCCTCCCATTCTTGGTGAGTGACATTTGTTTCATTACCACATCTTTTTTTATATATTTTAATTTGTGCCATAATATTTATAGTTTTATGGAACTTCTCATATAAAAACTGAATTTGTATTACTACAGGAATAATGTAGAATATTTTTAAAAATGAATCATTTTCTAATTGATGAGGTTACTTTTGTCACTGAGATAGCATGAATCAACAATTCATTAATCTGGGAAGATTTTATGTTTATAAAGAATGTTTGTGTAGCTATCAATTAATATTAAGTTAAAAGATAAAACATAACTTGCTGCCAATTATCATGTCACAGATGTAATTATGACCTGATAAATTAGCCCTAACACACAATCAGATATCATTCATTATTTCATTCACTCATTCACCTCCAAAATTTTGTTGTTAATAATGTAAGTGCCTACTTTTCAGTAGTAACAGTCAAGAGCATATCCAGGATCAGAACTAGAGGGGGGCAAGATTTGAACTAGAGGGTGGAGGGGGGCAACTCATATTGGTTTCGAGGAAGTGGGGTGGGGCACTGAAACATAACAATTTCTTACAAAATAAAACTCAAACCTATTGCGGAAACTATTTTTATTATTGATTAATATAGTAATCCAACCACTTAATCTAAGAAGCTACTATGTAGTTAATTAAGATTGTAACTCAGTTATAGTTTTTTATGTAAACATTAATTGTCTCAGATTCTCAGAACATTTTTCAATAACCTTGTTTGTCAATCTCTCACATTCTTTTACAAAATTTCTTGCAGACTCATCAGGCATAATCCAGCCAATCTTTCATCTCACAACATGCTCCTGAGCCAGTTCTTCACTCGTCGAAGCATACTGAAGGCAAGTTAATGTTTCTTCTAAGGGGAGCAGCAGCCCCCAGCCCCTCGCTGGATACGCCCATGGTAACAGTGACATCTCAGAGGAATTCACCAAGTATGTGATGTTAGGATGGAGGTTTTCAACTCTACGAGGTGGCGAAGGATACGTAGTACTTCTAACAGTGTAGAGCTAGAGTATCATCCACAAAGGCAACAAAGCAACCTTGCACCCCTCGCCCTTCCAATGAAATGTCTTTGTACCCCTTAGGTTGGGAACTTCTAGTCTAGGCACAAGGAAATATTCAGTATCCTCTCTCACCAAAGATCATCATGTAAAACTGTCCTCTCTTCCCCCCCCCTCCCCTCCCAATTTTCAGTTGATGGTTTTATGAGTGGTAACACTGCAGTAGTAAATTCAGACTTTTCGCAGTCCCAGATATATTACCCTCTAAGTATCTTTTATATATTCATAATTGTGTGCAAGTACAAAGTGGAAAACGGAGTACTGATATCTTACAACTGATTCTTCAGTTTCATTGGTAACTCAATTCAGCAATTTGTTAATGTTGTCTACTAGTCAGTGCTAGTATAATACATCCCTTACTTGCCATGTGCTGATACTGTAACCATTAGACTATTATTACATTGTTATATATTACATAAGTTTACTCCAGTAGCAATAATATACAGTAAAACTCCAATTATCCGAATTATCAAAAATTCACATAATTGGATCTTTTCCAAAAAAGGTTCTATTTTAATTAAATACTGCTTGTATGTTTAAAATGGGAGAAAAAACTATTTTCAAAGTAAAAGATCTTTTAGTTAATTAAATGAGAAGGCAACACTTTTACATGTTAAGCGTACTTACTAGCAGGGGCGGATCCAGGATTTTGTTTTGGGGGGGGGGCTTGAGCAGACTTTGGTTTGGGGGGGGGCTTGAGTCGGGAAAAAGGTAGTATTTATAGCCTCCTCGGGCTTCAAATCCGTAGAGCTAAAAAAAAAAAAAAAAAAAGGTCTCAAAACTACAATGTCAGGGTTGGACCTAGATACGTTTGGGGGGGGGCTTCAGCCCCCTAGCCCCCCCCCCCCTGGATCCACCCCTGATTACTAGTACTGTACATTAGTACTGTAAATAAAACTCATTGCTTTGCTGAACATCTTGGTCAAAATCCGTTTTCGGATAGCCAAGTCGTGCATCCGCTTGACAGTGATAAGTTGCATGTGGTCACACTCGGGCTGACGCTCCATCCACTTCAACGCAGTTTCAAGGCCGGCAAATGCTTGACTGGCTGATGGTCCCATGTCTGCTTCAACTTCGACACTTTGAGTAAGTTCATCATCATTTAGAATTTCATACCCAGGGTCTGACTAATGACACGCCTCCCACTCTCCTATATCTTCAGCACTAACTTTTGAACATCCATGAATTTTCAAAAGAATGTTTCTGACTTCCTCAAGCCCCAGCTTGGAAAAATCTTGATCCGCCACTGGGAAGGACAATTGGGCGTAGGCAGAATCATTATTTTGTAAATTGCAGTAAGTTTCTATCTTAGTTAAAAAAGTGATTCGGATAATCAGCGATTCGGATAGTCGGAGTTCAGATAATTGGAGTTCTACAGTACAGGGTAAATGTTAGTGATGGGTCTTGGAGAGATTTTGGTCAAAGAATTAGGAATAATGCATGGAAGGGGGAAGATGGCCATGAGCACAAGATGGCACTTGATTTCATACATTAAGGGAGTGGGAATATTTTCTTTTGTTGGTTAGGGTGTCAGGAAATGGACAAATTGCCAATTGAAGTGATGAAAAATTTACCAAAAATGCTTAAGGAATTTAAAATTAAAATATTTAAATCAGAAAAGTGAATGGGGAGGAATTTTACACTAAAATAATAAAAGAAAATTTAAAAAATAAAATAAAAAGGGGATATTAATAATAATATTCAACTTGTTATTTTTATTTCAAACAGTGTTACACATAGATAATGGCAGAGGGGATTGTGGGTGAATGCAGGAAAATTGTTATAAGAATGACATTCCCTTGGAGGTAATTTTTTAGTGAGTTTTTTCAAGTGGAACTCTAATTTATATTTTTATTGAAAAAAAAATATAAATTTAAGTTGACTTTTGTGTCATTTGTGTGAACTGAATAGGGAGAGTTTTAATGAAATGTTGATATTAAAGGTGATAGCATTACAGTGGAGATTCAATAAAAAAAAGTTTGAAATTTTTACTGAAATGTTAATATTCACTTCCATTTACAATTACAATAGCATACTCCTCCCTCCAGCATATTTGGGTTGCTGTAATAGAAGTAACAAGATCACAGTAAAATTATAATGTATAGATCCCATCCCCCCTTTTCCCCCCTGATTCAATTAGATATTTTCAATTGTAATACAGTTTTTTATATTATTGGTACTGAGCAAAAATGGTATGCACTGTGACTGTATGTTATGGTTTGTCAATAAAGATGATTGGTATGGGACATTCATGCATATGGACAATTAACAGGATTCTGAGGTTAATATCACAAAGCAATACATTTTGGGGTTGAAGGGAGGGGGGAAGGATATTTTAGCTTTTACTTAGAGATGAGGAAATTGATTGAAATATAATAATATTCAATCTATGACAAAATTGAAGACAAGGTTCCTGTGTGAGGTTCAAACATGTGAAAAATAGAACAGAAGTTAATTTAAATTAAAATCTTTCTAAAAAAAAATATTTAATTTGTTCCTTAGTGAGCATGCATAAACCACGTAGCTCCATTTTGGCCTCCTTTGAACCCCTTCCCCCCCCCCCCACATAGCCCGACGTGGCTTTTGCCTCTTCCCCCCTCTCCCCCCACGTAGCGCGTAGCTTTTTTTCCATATTGATTCCAGAAGACATTTTGTACTGTTTTCTCTGTCAGACTATCGTAAATTACATACAGGGATAATTAAATGATGGAAATAAATATTTACATGCTTCTGTGGGTTCTGTATCTCATTTTAACTGTGACAAATTTTATGAAAGGAGAGCTATGTGGCCATGCCCGGAGTCCCCTCCACCCACCCCCTGCGTAGCCCAGTGTAGCTTTCCAGTCAACCACTCCCCTCCTAGACCAAGCCACGTGGTTTATGCACAATCCCTAATACTAGTAAATTATTTAAGGAACACAGATTCTTTTTCTGTTCCAATAAGTCAATATAATTGCATAGAAGCAAAGAACAGATATGCATGAAAAGGTGGGACAGTGAATGTCTTTAAATTCTCAGGAAGAATGTTATGGCTAATAGTTGAGCAGACAGAGGAGATACAGGAAAATAGTATCACAAAATCATTCTATATGTATTATTTACCTTTAAACCCAAAACAAATATTTTTACCTTTACTTTCTGTGTGATCAAAACTGAAACATCAATGGCAGTACAAGTACATCATAGTTGTACTACTGATTTATCCCAAAAAAAGAAAAAAGCATTTGTTGCTTTCAACTACACAAAAATATGAGGATTGTCTTGATCAGTATGTTACTTTAGCAAGAAAACAAAATTATTCAACCTTCCCAAAATTAAACTCAATTCTTTAGTCCTTTACAGAATATTGTCTATAATGATTTCATCCTGAAATAAATATTTGTGTTTTTTGTAGGTGCTGAAAACAGACAAGTTTTCTATATGGTATGAAATAAAAATAAATAAATTTTGGCTGTAATTCAATATTTCTCTCAAAATGTGATATCACCAAATGATATTATTGTGCAACAAAATCCTCTCAGGTGTCCAGTTGGATGGTGTAAAAACTCGACGTTTCGACAGCTGACCCTGCTGTCTTCATCAGTGTTCATATTATTGTTGACTTGTGTCAATATTCATGGAAGCTTCACCATGCCACAAGCAGTTAAAAGGTGAGCAATTGATTTTAAATGCCGTGACAACTGGTACTGAACATGATATCTATAAAGGAAGGTCAGTGAAGACAATTATCCAAGAAAATGAAGAAACAGGAAATGAGTTATTGATGACGGACAGATGTTTAACAGTTCAGCAGGCTGAGGAGATATAAGACATTCCAAGGAAAACAGTAGATCAAATTCTTACAGAGTACTTGGACACCTGCATTTAACAGAACATAAAAGGCAGTGAGGAAGCAAGTCTGTATGGAAAATCTAGTCTCCCTTGAAGTCAATTGAGTAGGTTTTGTTGAATCGTATGTGGCTTTAGATGAGACTTATCATTTTACCCAAGAATTAAAGCAATAGTAAATACGATGGAAGCATTTATATTTAATCTACTGATGTCTGCATTAAAGATTTTGTCTTTTATATTTAGTCAAAAATCTTCCTTCAATAGTTTGTTTAATGAGTAATTTCTCAATATCCTCAACTGTTGTGCTAACATTTCACTGTCTAATAAATCATAGCATGTTGATTATTTCTCCTTAAATGCTTCATAGTCAATTTTTTTTTTTACTTCCTTTATTGCTTCCTCTATATTTAATTTGAATACTAAATCTCATACCATTTTCAACTGGTACAAGTCTCTTGTGAGTTTCTACTTTAAGAGATTATAAATTAATCTTCTATCTCAAAATTTTATTCCTTGCTTTTATCAATTTTTGAATATTTTATCTTATCTGAAACTATCCAAAGCTAATCCCAAGCAAACAAATTCCATATAAGTATCCTGGTTTTTCTTGATTCAGCCTTGCAGAATTAACCTTAAAGCCAGAATTGGTGTTTCCTATCCTACTATCTTTTCTATTTTTCTGCATAAAATCCTAGTCGATAAGTTTGAAATGTGAAGTTTGACCTATAGCAGTATAATTTTCACATTTCTAAGCTTTTGCTTAATTTAGGTGTGTTTAGATGATACTTTTAATAAATTATCTTGGAATCTTACCAGTATTACAACTTTTTGATATCAGTTTGAACATTCTTTGGATTCCTTCTTCTCCTAGAGATTTCAGAAGACTTATGTGAAGCTCATCAATTCCATATGCCCCATTTGAGTTCAAATCTTTCAATGACATATTCAATCCTGTTCTTACAACAGGACCTCCTGCTTCTCTTTCTGCACACTGTCATTTCTAATCATTCCCAATATACAGTTCCTATGTGTATGGTTAGCTTTATCTACTGCACTTAAAACAGCATCAGAACCTTTAACGTTAGGTGACATTAGAACATAGAAAAGAATCAAATTGCTCCGTTGATCATATCTGATTGATTTACAGAATGAACCTGTACTTTATCATACAGTTCACTCTAGAAGATTTAAAGATTATCATGCATAAATACAGACACTGTCCTTATTATATGAAAGGAATCCCACGTTTGGTCCTCTTGTTCTCTGCTTTATCACTTGTGTGAAGCTTCCTTTCTTTACTAAGATATTTTCAAAATTCTGCCCCGTAGTATTATTAGTCTTATTTCCATTCCAATTGACACCTGGTAAATTTTAATTCACATCAATAATAACCATTCTATGCTCACCTCTGAACTCTGAAAATGTATTTATTTTCTCCACAATAGCATCATCTTCATTACTCATTCGTCTAATGATTTATGCAACCAACACCCTAATTTCTTCCTTTTTACCACCCTAGGAATCTGGCCCTGATAACTGATGGCTATGATCCATAAAAATTAGTGAACCTTGGTGGTCTTTGATAACCCCTCCACCAATTGCTTCTATATCTCTATGATCTCTATAATTGTTGGGGGAAATCTTATTGTCTAGCACTCCTTCTTTTTATGAAGACTCTTTCCCTGTAACAGGAACCTGTGTTCAAGATAAAGCAGTGCTTCAAATGAAGCAAAGTTGTCTTTTATGTGGATCTGATACAGTCAGATCTCCCTACATATATACTTCACTTCCTAGTCCATTGTGTCTGATGACAGAGTTAATCAGACCATTGCCTTGAAAGCTAGTTATTTAATTGTAAATACTTTGAAAGAAGATGGATCGAAGTAATACTGATTAATTAAGAGTACTGTGTTCAAAGGAAAAGTGTCATATCAGTGAATCTCTAATGAAATTGCACTTTTAATGCAATGTTAGCTCTAAATTTTCCTGTGTGACTACATCCATGCTAAACTGTGTCATTTAAACATTCGATAGCAAATTCTGTCAAACTGCAACTGGCTTCAATGGGTGCATCATCCATACTATTGATCCTCTCACACCTTTTGGTTAGCCTTGGAGATGTTGATCTTCTGTCATAATTTGTGGGAAAATGTTTCTTCTTATTGGATAAATAATTGTTGTAAGAGTTTCTATTGTTGGTTCAGTGTACATATCTCACAAAATCTTTCCCACTTTGGAACGAGTAGATTATCTCTAAAAGCTTTGGAACACTGCCTGGCAGAAATTACATCAATCTGCTCTATGGTTAGGTGACTCAGGTGTTACTGATTGTAAATATTTTCTCTACGTAGTGATTGATTTACGACATTCTATCCCTTTCCAGAGAATGGCTAAAAAGAATATTCAATTGAGAGCTTCGATTTTTTTCTGGTCTTTATGCCTGGTCGACATCAATGTCAGTAAAGACAAGAGAGGAGTGGGGGCAAGGAATTTAGCTATGGCCTTTGTAAGGAACCATTCCGGCATTCACCCGGAGTGATTTTGGAAATCAAGGAAGACTGAAATCTGGATGTCCAAACAGGGATTCGAATATGTGTCCTCCCAAATGAGAGCTTTGGTCCAATTCCTGATAAAGCACTCTTGAGTTACTATTTTGCTGAACGTGAAAGAGTTCGTGGAACAAGATATTTGTTAGCATTTAGAGTTTGCTATACAATTTGTCAGCTTTCTATGATGGATGACCGTAGTTTAAATAATCTTTACCTGCTGGGAGATTAATCTTTGCTAAAGTATTCCTGATTTTGTATTAAATAAAACTGTAATATTTTTATTTCCATCTTGGAAATAATATCACAAGAAGTGATATAATGGTGACTTCAAAAAAAAAAATAAAATTAAGTCACAACATGTGTTATATTATGCATTATGTATAAACAAATAAAATTTCCTATTATTTCCTTGTTTACATCAAAAATTAATTTATTTCTACAGTTTTCCTGGTAACTATCAAAGTGGTAAGATTTGTTAATATGGGCTGTAGCAGAGCTTCTTGCCAGTTCCTGGTGAACAATCCCCAAGCAACAATTTGGCGTTGAGACACAGTGAAGTAGATATTCATTACAAGAGGAACAGGTATGTTGTAACATTTTTTATAAATAGGTCAAGCCACGGAAATCGCCTCTCTCCCTAAGAATAATTTGCGTCAGCCACTACACCAAAATATCACCGCTTTAGCCTAACTGCCACTGGGTTTGAAATTGTGCAGCTTCAAATGCAGTAAAGCGCTTTGCAAGTTGTATTAGTGAATAGCTCTTAACTCGTAATTCCTTTTATATACCCTTGTGAAACGTTACCAATTAAAAAAAGGTCTATGCTGCTTTGTGTCCGTTTTTAAATTCCTTGTGTAGTTCACGCACAGTCATGTTCTCTGCCGTTCGAGTCTTGCTTCAGTCAATGACGCTTAATTCTTGACTTTAATAACACCACCATATGGGAAAAGCAAGGTTACAGTCCTATAAACTACGTGTTACATGTTTGTGAAAACTATTTTCGTTTTAAATATTGTCCTCCATTCCTCTTAGAGATACTCTGCTGTCCCTATCCCCATCTTCTTCCACAAACAAAAATGGCCTACTCTCCGCGTACAGGTCGGATCCGAAACAACTCCGTTGTAGGCTTGGACTGGTTGGGTGTTGCGAGCCCTGCTTCGTGTAAGTCCTCTTCCTCCTCGCCGGAGTGTGTCCAGTTCATCCTGGCTCCAGTGGTGGCTAGTTGGTAGTAGTAGTCGCTGAGGAGTCGCGCCATGGCCGCTGATGCCGCCGCAGCGTCTTGTGAGGCCAGGAGGTCTTGCGCCTCCTGCAGGTCTCTACGGCTGCGCAGGAGTATAGACCACGCCTCAGGCAGCAGCAGTCGACTCGACGAGTTACCACGACCGGGATTCTCCGATGACGACAGTGACTGCAACGAAGTGTGTATCGTTCTGACAATCTAACCACATACCATTCATTAACTATGTCATCAATAGAAATGTCAATCGAGCAGGAAAGTTGTAAAATTTATAGTAGTAAGGACATCTGCATTCGGCGAATTCTCATACTGTGTATCCCTCCTTCGGCGGTTCTACACTACAGTTATAGGTTTTGGTAGTTTTGGAACGCATTTTGTTCACACATGTTGAGGGAAAACTTTGTCCTCTGTGATAGAGGACTTAATTTAATCTCAACATTTGAGGTTTTAGGGATATTTGGGATTACTGGAGGTCGCGATTCCGCTTGGAGTTGGCATCATAATACTGCAGTGGTCAAATGCAAGACTCCGCCAGAAATTCATTACGAAATACATTTAATGGTTTCATGCTGGTCCAGGCTGTATTACAACCTATTTTCTGGTTGAAAATAATTGTCCGGGCTGTATTACAACGGAATTACTGCTTGAAAATAATATGTCTTGCGACTGACTACAGGCGTATTAAAACGATATTATTTAATGTTGTTGTAGAGGAATCGCGATCTCCAATAGACCCGGATATTTTTCAATTCTTTTATATATACCTATATAAATCATTTTTCTTTTATTGGTTTTTGGGTAACACGTTAATATTTCTGAACCTACAGAAATTGTTCTATCAGTCTGAAATTTGGTTCACACGCTCCTTAGGCGAAAATATTTTACTGAAAGTGTAGAAAATAAGCTTCGCATATGTGTAAATTAAGTAAAATCACTCGAAATGTAGGTAGTTGTATACTTATTATTGCACAAGAAATGCACGTTATTACCTGTTGATATATATTCTGGGTGTTTCTTACTCTTAATTCTAGGTCCAGGCTGAATTTCAACCAAAACACAACAAAAATTTAAATAACTTGAAGTGTCACGCTGATTGCGGCACCAGGAAAAGATATTTAATTTTATTTATTGGAACTTTATTATTTAATGAGAAAATGGGAATTAATCAAGGCATCAATTTAAAATTAATATTTACTGGATCACGTATA
The DNA here is from genome assembly GCA_031002005.1 of Vandiemenella viatica. Classification (NCBI taxonomy): domain Eukaryota; kingdom Metazoa; phylum Arthropoda; class Insecta; order Orthoptera; family Morabidae; genus Vandiemenella; species Vandiemenella viatica. The sequence continues at coordinate 134,603,124 of CM061914.1, forward strand.
TGGATGTATTAATTAGTTAGACATGATTCAGAGATGTGATTTCTTATTATAAACTGTCCGGCATATATTGTTGTTCATCAGGGTCGTTACTGGGCTAGTGGACGCGGTAGGTGGCCGCACGCAATACACACAATACCGTATGGTTTCTCCTGCGACGGCAGCTGCGGTCAGGTCTGTGGTGGCGCTTCTTGCGACGCGACTCCGGGAAGTGGTCTCATCAGCTCATGGGTGGCGACGTTCGACGCAGCACAGACGTAGAGTGACCCCTCAAGCAGCTAGGACGCAGTCTGGCGTCGAACCTGCTCCCTGGAGATACGGCTCTTCCAGCAGAAGCGCGCACTCACACTTTCACTCGCGTCTTATATTCCAACGTTCGCCCGCGTACCGATACGAGGTGCACACCTGTGTTGCCTCCAAGCGAGTCTGCCACCCCTTCCCTAGTGGTCCAGGGGATTCGGGAAATACGAGGGGTTGCCACATTCCTGTGGGCGACAGCTACCTGCCTGCATCTAGCTGCACCCTCGCAAATCCGTTGGCAAACATAGGTTGCTACAACTTCACACGTATGTACTGTGTCAGTACAAACTTAAATGATCTGTATCAATCATCGGTTACGGTAGAAACCATCTTTCATCCTGGAAAGTAGGCGACCACGCGATATATATTTGCACGAAATTCGATATGTCAGTTACGCACAGAGAAATTGTCGGTGTTACTGATTTTCCACGTTTTAATCTAATGCCATTTGCATGTGGAAAGAAGTTTTTATTGCAAAATGAAGACTTAAAACACGTGGAATAAATATCAGCAGCTATTAACGAGTATTTATTGCGAAATAACATGTGTATATCTACCCATATTTCGAGTGATTATTCTTCATTTGTACATGTTCGAAGCTTAATTTCTAAACTTTTAGACAAATATTATCGCCTACGAAACGTGTATATCAAGTTTCAGACCGATAGGACAATTTTTATAGGTTCCGGCGTATTAACGTGGAGCCGGATTTTGTATTATTGCTTTGAATTTCTGCATTCGTGGTATTAACTAGTTTTATATTTAAGCTGTCTGCAACACTGTCCGCGAAATTAAATTAAAACTTGTTGCCAAGACGCACGTTTTATGTAAACAACAACAAAAAAAAAAAAAAATGAGATGCTGGTGTGTTTGGGGTATGAGTTATGGCATTAAATATAAAAGTATATTTTAGACTACTATGTCGTGGTAAACGTTTAACCTCAGAAAATGTTTGTTGTGTGTTATGATCTCATTTCGTTTTTAGAAATAAGTTTACCAGCTTAAAAATAAACCATCGAACCAAGTTTTTATCTGTTTGTCCGGGCATCACTCTTCAACTGCAGGAAGTTTGTTAGAACTTTTATGGATTTGTGGTGCATAAGTTTGCTCTTAAAATGAAAGATTTTTGTTGAAGTAAGTAACACTGATTCACATTACGTAGCCAAATGCCTCGTCATCCACATTGCTGATAGTAAGGCTGAGAACTTTGCTCTCTATTAAACATGCTTTCAAATTTGAGTACCTCCCACTATCAACTAGTTACCTAGGATTACCGGGTTAGATAAGGCAGGTTACGACAGAGCTGCCTGCACTCGAACAGCATAAGCTGTTGGAATTTCAATATTTTTTAAAATTAAATTTTCTTTCACTGGTGCCACACTACTGTCCTCTTAATTCTAATTCATGTACACAGTGGCGTAGCTAGGTCAACAAGGGCCCCGGTACAAAAAATTTATTTTGGGCCCCTCAGGCCAGATTAGTGACCTTTTTTCTGCTTTTTGTTGCTGGTAAGGGCCCCCTGAGAAGAGGGCCCTTAGTGAGGGGCTTCCTGTGTCTCAGCCCCCCTTTTTATACGACAGTAGAGCTAAAAAAAAAAAAAAAAGTCGCCAGTTTGCCATGAAGGCTCGTGGGCCTCTGAACTGCGCTTTGGGGGCCCCCAGAGGTATGCTTGGGGCCCCCTGAGCGTAGGGGCCCCGGTGCACTGCACCGCCTAGCACCATAGTAGCTACGCCCCTGCATGTACATAGTTCTGTATAAAGTACTATATGTACCAGTTTGTTGAATACTTAAAAATAAACTCAAAATATATCACTTCTAATATAATTGTGGTGCCGCAATTTTATGATGGGTTCTTATAAAACTCGAAAGCAAAGAATAAAATTTTTAGTTATCTCGCTTGGTTACTGAGATATTGGAACTCAAAAAAAGATGAACAAAAATTTGAAGCAGCGCTATCCATTTTTCGGCTCGTATATTGTAGTACTGCCCAAATGCGTTTAGCAATGTTTATCTTACTCATCAGGCTGCATTTCAACTTAACGACAACTGACCCATGTCCAGCGTGTAGTTCCTTGTGCTTTTGGAACAATTCTTCTTTTGATTCAGGACGTAGCCTATATCGACCTAAACACCTCAATTTTGAGATACGATGTCTCGAGAACTAAGTGAGATATACATAAATGTTTCATCAAGTTACATAAGAATCCATTATCAAATTTCGGTGCCACGGATTTTCGGGAACTGCACCACTTTCGGAACCGACGCGAAATTGGTACTAACCTGTTGAAATTTGGTTTATTTGCTAACTTTTCCGGAAAGCAAAAGCGCAAAACGTGAAGATGACATGTTGACAAAGCAAATATACCAAATTTCAACAGATTAGTGTCAATTTCGCGTCGGTTCTGAAAGTGGTGCAGTCCCCGTTTTATCTTCTGACTCAGGCCGCATTTCAAGCTAACTGGAATGAGACTCATTGGAAGACAGAAGGAGAGAAAAGGGTGATGGGAGTGTACAAGGCGTGTATTGGTGACGAGGCATGGAAAGATATTGGTGTAAGAATTGAAAGTAATGTATGGAAGGGAAAAGATGACCATGACCACAAGCTGGCACTCGATTTCAGGCACAAGGGTGTAGGAAGATTTTCTTTTTTAGGTAAGGGTGTCAGGGATTGGAATAAGTTACCGAGAGAAATGATGTTTAATTTGCCAAAAACGTTGAAAGAATTTAAAATTAAAGTTCATTTGTAAAAAGGTAAATGTAGGTGGATAGGTGGATGCAGAAATGGGGAAGATGCAGTACCGGATTAACCACGTAGCAGGAGGTAGCAAATGCTACGGGCCTCGCCCCTACTGGGGGGCCTCGCGCCTCCTAGGGGAGCCCCGCGCTTAAGCTAGATGGGGAAAAGGTCTACAAATCTAGGGCCTCTTCTTCACATTTGCTACGGGCCCCGCGCTGTCTTAATCCGGCCCTGGGAAGATGGGTGTTTAGGGAAATTGCCACCGGAACAAGCGCTCCATTGCGATTTCATTTAATTTAACTTCCTTAATTCTTAGATAAATATCTCGAGAATTAAGCGAGATATCGAAAACAAATTCGTCACTTTTGATTTGTCTCGTTGAGTTACATACAAATTGCAGCACCAGGGTTGTTGTAGAATACTCCAAATCATAAATTACTCCACGATTTTTTTAAAATGAAATTTATTTTGAATATTTTCTTGAAACTGGATCAGAAATAATATGAACTCGCGCGTCTACTAGATATCAGAAACCAGGTACTATGAATCCAAGTCAAAGAACATAGCTAGAGCGTTTATTTGGTAGCTGAAGTGCGTTCGAGTCATGCTTACTTTTAATTTGACAGCAGTGTGTTGAAAGTATCCGTTCTGTTATTTGTGTAAAAAATACCCAACCTTCAAACAGATCCACCATTCTGTGAAGTACATTAGCTAACGTCGTTACCTGTGAAACACAGCAGACAAACAGCAATGCCAGCAGAAGCCTTATATCCATAGCTGACGATCCGCCGGATGTTTTAAACGGTTTAATGAATTAGTATGGATTTAATATTTTGTAGAATATTTTTTATGATAACTAAAATTCTTTTTCTGTTTCCATTTTTTTTATATTTCAAATGCGAAAAAAACGTTAACACTAACTGAATTTGAAAATTAACCCTAATGATTCTAAATTCCTCGATGTCTATAGTGAACGCTGCGAGTGCACTGACCTTCGTCGTATAATATCTTTGACTGCTCGGTGACGTCGCTTCATTCACGCCTTTTTATTTCTTATAAATAATTCCAGCTTTCCTCTTATATTCGGAGGCTAATATTCTTTAATTTGAGTGTAAGATCTTCCTAGGAGAAATGGATAACAGGAGTAATAACAATTATAGAAACTGAATTTACGCTGTAGTGTTGATACTTCGAACCTTTAACAGTTGAATCCATTATTCTGTGTAACCCTCCAGCAACCACTTTCAGCTGACGGTTCAAGTCATGTTCCGCTTGCCCTCTACTCTCTTCACCTCCCCCCCCCCCCTTGTTCCCGGTTGTCTATCCCTTTGAGCAGACCACAGTATCCATGTTGCAATCGAAAAAAGTTTTGATTCGTATTCCTAATAAAGTGGTGTGGTCGAAGAATGGTGGGGATAATACATCCATTGAAGGCTCTCGCCAGCAATATTATTAACGTTTGGATGTTTTCTTTATCCGTTGATCCTACCAGGAGGAAGTGTCTTCGCGGGCAGAGCTGTGATTCGCCGAGTGAGATACGCCGCATCGCAATGCGAGGAGAATAGAGTAATCTTCGGAGAAGAACGGATGGAAGGCCACTCTTTTCTAGATCTAGAGAGCGGGCAACACCTGCGGCGCCATTCTGGTTTGTAAGGGTTGTGTGACCTCACTATCAGCTCATAAGAGTAAAAACTTCTTTCACGATGAAGACTTACGCTATCAGTTACCCTGTAAACCAGTAGTACTCAGCCAGCTCGCCGCATTTGGACCGCCAAACCTTTCCATATAGCCCGAAGCGTAGCAATTATTATTTATCGGAAATTATGAAAATTTGTAACAATTGCAACAGTTCCATTAACGTTAAAATAAATGATTTCTCTCAAATGTGTAGTTTTACTGTACTGTAGGTTATTGCGGACCATCTTGATATAGCAGCAGCGCTTATGCGGCACGGGCATAAAAAAAGATTGAGCACCGTTGCTTTAAACGAACCCTAAGAAATCTGACTGTTTCAAAAATTGTGCAAGGTGTAATTGTTCTTTTGTTAATAAAATACAATTGATATTTCGGTAAATTTCTACATACTTAGGTTTTAATAAATTCAATTAAAGTGTTCAACCATTTTTCATTGATCCTACGAAATCCAATAATATGTCACGTGACTTACTATTACTCATAACATTTAAGCATGATAATTTTATTTATGATCACAACAGAATGATCAAGAAGTTGTTTCCTCAAACAGGAAACGCTTCATGGTTTACTATCAGAAGTTATGTTGTTTTCAGATGACATAATGCAGTATAATAGGATCAAAACAGTAGAAGACTGTCAACAGCTGGAGGGTGATGTGGACAGGATATCTAACTGGTTAGGTCAACATGGGATGAAGGTAATGAAAAGAAGAGTCAGCTTATTAGGTACACAGAGAAAAAACTAAAAGTTGATTATGATTATAAGGTGGGGAAAGAATTGGTTGTTGAAGACTTGAAATGTGAATACCTGGGCATAAAATTTGATAATAAGCTTAACAGGGCAGGATACATTGGACAGGTAATAGGAAAAGGTTTCAAAAACCTTCACTTTTTGTTGAGAGTGATGAAGGGATGTAACAGAGAAATAAGGGAACTGGTTTACAAAACTATGTTTAGATCATCGATTGAATATGGTAGTGTAGTATGGGACTCACATTTTGGGTGTCAAATACAGGAGCTTGAGGGGGTGCAGAAAGAGCTGCTAGATTTGTCTCTGGAAATTACTGCAAAACACAGTCAGGAACCGATATGATAAAAGAACTGGAATGGGATTATTGTAAGATACGAGGAGGGTGAAGAGAGTCATGGGAGCGTATATTGGTGATGAGGCGTGGAAAGATATTGCTGCAAGAATTAAGAGTTGTGCTTGGAAGGGAAAAGACGGCCATGACCACAAGCTGGCACTCGATTTCAGGCAGAAGGATGTGGGAAGATTTTCTTCCGTAGGTAAGGAATAATTTTCGAAGAGAAATGGCAAATAATTTACCAAAAACGCTAAACGAATTTAATGTTTAAAATAGCAGTGGGCAAAAGTAGGTGGAGGAAAAAAGGGGGTATAGGGAAATTGCCACCGGAGTGCGCGCTCCGTCGCAGTTAAATTAAATTAATATTTTTGTGCTTTCCCTATCTTTTTTTCTATCTGAATTACAATGCTTCCGGAGTCGTGGACATAATATTAAATAGGTGGATGTAACGATCAGAGTTATAATTCATTGTTCGTGGGTGCTATAATTATTGTGCTAAGATATAAAACTCAAAAAATTATGTATTCCAATCCTGTTATTATTTTGTATTCTTGTGGGAAAGTTTAGAATGGATCACAGGAATTATGTAATGTGGTTTTAAGCAACAATAGCATAAAATACTCTTATAATTTTTACATTGTAAATTTTTTGTTATTAAAAACTGATAGAATAAGTAAATAAAGTTTATAGCACTGTTCATCTACCGAAGGAACTATGTTGCCTATAAAATACTTCAACCTCTGCTTTATCGGTTAAAGTGCTGACCAGAGACAACATGGTATTGACTAGCTAAGTAGTAATCATGGAGGAAAGACCTTTCCTCCATGGTATAAAACAGTTGCAGTGACACGTAACGCTTCCTGTTGGGACAAGGAAGAAACTCTACCGACAGCTCACAGATGGCGGGGCGGGAAACAGTACCTTAGCCCCTCTCGCAGCTGAGTTCAGTTTATTGAAATTATGCTGTCTTATATTTCAGGCGAGAATACAGCTTTTATCCATAATTTATTTAACTGAAAACTATTTTTCCTGCCGGACAAAAAATTAGCTCTAATGTATGATCGCACTATGTATTTTGTATCTTAATACTAACCCGCGCAAGCAAAACAGCTGATAATACATTTATTTAAAATTTAGATGTGGTTGCCGTCTTGTACAGTAACAAAATAGTTTTGGTCAATAATTATGTTTGTTTGCATACTCCTTTTTTTTTTACTTGATTCTTGTTGGCACAATAACCTGAAACAAAACCCATTATTGTTAGTCGTAAGGGAGCGTCCATAAACCACGTAGCTAAATTTTGGCTTCCTGTTAACCTCCCCCCCCACATAGCCCGATGTGGCTTTTGCCTCTACCCATCCTGATCTGGGTTTTCCATGTTTTCCCTATATCGCTCCAGGCGAATGCTGGGATGGTTCCTCACAATAGCCCAGGGTGCCACCTGCCATATCTGGTATATCCTTTCCAAACCATTACCTTTCCTGATAGGTGCAATGCACCCTCCGCCAAACACTTTTAGTGAATCGCGGAGTAATAGTAATAGTACCCCCCTCCCTAGCATGGCACGTATCTTTTTTCCCTATTGATTCCAGAAGACATTTTGCACTGTTTTTCTCTTTTCAGACTATAATAAATTACTTACTGGGATAATTAAATGATGGAAATAAATATTTACATGCTGTTGCGTATTCTGTACCTTATTTTAACTGTCACAAATAATATGAATGAAAAGCTACGTGGTTTGGATTAGAACCCCTCCCCCCACGTAGCTTTCCAGCCGACTCCCCCTTTTCCCCATCCGAGCCACGTAGTTTATGGACGCTCCCTAATGTGGCAGGATACATTATGTAGCGATTGTCAGGAAGTTTTTCTTTATTACTGTGATGAAAAGATAAGAAATAATAGAATTTGTGTTTTTTTTGCACGAAGATAAATTACATTGAGCTGATGTTCAGGATTGTAAACTGGTAGTCTAATGGGCCTGGTTGCCCGCGATGCCGTTGAGCAGGTTGTTGATGGTCTCGTTGAGCTGTGACACCATGTGCGTCAGGTTGGCAGACGTGAACTGGTTGTTAATGGCGGATCCATTGTGGACTGATTGGAACCACTGAGTCGCAGATTCCTGCGCCTGTCGCGCCAGCTCTCCTAGCTGGTCCAACAGGTTCTCCGATGATAGGCTTTGAGTCGGTATCAGCCAGGCACGCCTGAAACGACAGCCAGAGAGTCTAATTTAGCAGAGGAAATGTCAGCGATTGTAGCGCGCGGGTGGCGGGTACAGGAACTAGAATATAATGTTAACTTGAGTCTGGGATAGTAAGACAAAACAATAATAATAAATATCTCATGCTTGGCCTTCGCAAACAATCTGGCTATTCTGTCAGAAAGTGAACAAAAAGCCATCAAACAAATAGAATCCCTGGCAGAATTAGCAGAAAAAATTTGACTAAAAATCTCCTTTAAGAAAACTTTTTTTTTTTTTTTTTTTTGGCACACAAACTAAACATAAAACACTGGGAAAATCAACAGAGTCACTAAGTTTAAATACTTAGGCAGAATTATCAGTCCAACAGGACTCGAAAAGAAGGCACAATAAATCAAACTCAATTAAATGAAAAAGGCTTTCGGACAGATCTGCAACATCTACAACAAAAAGAACATAGGAATCCAATAAAAAATTAGGCACTACAATACAGTTATCAAACCCAACGCACTCTACGTCACAGAAACACTCACACTAAACTCTAAGAGGGATATCGAGAACATCCAAAAAGAAGAGCGAAGAGTCATCAGTAAAATTATTGGACCAACCAAAATGGAAGAAAGCTACAGACTAAAGTCAAACAAAACAGTAGAGTCCGACACAAATGTTGCCAACGACATCAGAAAACGCAGACTAAAATTCTACGGTCATATCTACAGGATGCCAGATCACAGATTAACTAAGCAGATATTCGATCTCATGCAACCATTAAAAATGCCTAACAGCTGGTTCGATCAAGTAAGAGAACACCTTGAAAAAGCAAATATCAAGAGATCAGAAATCCTAGATCGAAAAATCTTCAGACAAAAATTACACAAGTGGGTACTCCTGCCAGAAACCAAAGCCAAGAAGACCGGCGCAACTTGGACAGAAAAGAGAAAACTTGCCTTCAGCAAACGAATGCGAGAATACTGGAATGGCAAAAGAAACTCAGACAGAAAATTACTAAGTTTTGCGTGATCTATATGGTTCTATTTGCATAAAAAATAGTAATAAGGAATAAGATTATTATTAATTTAATTGCGATGGAGCACACGCTCTGGTGTCAATTACTTAGTCATCTAACTACCATTCCGACAAAAAAAAAAACACGTGTTGCGGAAACTTGGAAACTTATTTCGATTGTCGATGGCCACATTCATGATTCCAGGCAGAGTCTAAGACAACTCTTGTTTCTTAGCAATAAATTGAATGCACAATAAGTAACGTGTATTATTTTCTTTTCGATAATTGAGATCTACTAAACTTTATAATCGATAAACGTTGTAAATCACCGTAACAGTTTTTTTTATTATTTATTTATTTTTTATTCAATTATAAATTTTTGAAAATAAATGTAAAAGTTATATCCGGCGTGATAAAGAAATTTTTCTTCCTTTTGTTTCAAAGCAAAACGTTCAGTTTTCAAATCTGCCGCAATAAAATCTTTACTGTTGTAAAACTGCGGTGTACACTTAATATTTTTGAGTGTTGGTCTGTATATTGCTTCACCAATCAAAATAAGATTTCAATTTTGTTCTCGTATTTTGAATTTTTATGGGTCCTACAAAGACATATGTCATCACGCACGCTATGTAACACAATGGTCGAGCATGAAAATCTGTTTTGACCATTAAATTTTTTTAACTATTTCCTTGGAACCACTCAAAAACTACTGAAAGTACGTTGAATTGTTTCCACAGGTCCAAAGCTTAGATTCTAACATAAAATCTGGGGACCACGTCATATAACTATCCAATCATGGAACAAACTTAATATCTATTAAAAATATCAAAAAGAAGAAACATGTAAGATTATAACTTTCAAAATTCCCTGAAACTGATAGGAGTCTTGAGTATACATTCAAGTAAATGTAAAAAGATGTTAACGTTTATAGCAAATACAAACATGTTGTAGTTATGTTATTTTTTTATTTTTATTTTTTAGCCTTGTCGAGTTTATTAGAGACGGGAAATGAATGGGGGGTTAGAAGGAGTTCGGCTATGGCCTTTTGAAGGAAGCAACCCGCCATTCACCTGAAGTGATCGGAGGAAGCCATGGAAAACCCAAATCTGGATGCCAGGACGGAGCAATCATTCCACTACAAAGAGGAACACTGTTTTCTGTAAACAACCTACTGTCAGGAAGTGTGAAAATTCGAAATAAGGAAATCTGAAGTTATAGTTGGAATAACCTTTATCAGGTACTTGGCCTTGCATGTTAAATCATCACCCTGCTCGACTCCGGAAATCACAATGGGCCTTGTTTCTTGTTTTCTGATAACGGTGTTTAATTGGATTTCCACTATCAGCGTGAAAACCTGATATCCATATTTTGGATATCTATGTAATGAATCACTTAAGGAAAGCATTAGTTTCATCATGCCTACTCTTTATTTGTACAGCTTACGGTTTACATTACATTTATGCTCTTTTCAGTAACAAGAACAAAATTGGGTTAGTTTTAGAATTATATGCAGAGTTACGAGTAAATAATAGCAAAATACAGAGGATCTAATACCAGAACAGTAAATATAACACACCGTGGTAATGCTCAAAGCTAACGTTCGGAAGGATGTGGGTTCAAACTCCCGTTCGGTGTAACCTCCCCTCCTTCCTGTTACGATGTGATGCCGTCCATGTACATACTTGCTTGGACTTTTCATCATCTTCTTCTTTACCTCCCGTTTAATCCTTGGTGTCTTTGTTAGTGTTATTAGACTTCTTACAAAGGCTTCTTCCTCTAGAGCCTTATACACTCAAGAGATCTTAATGGGGTGATCTGGGGAGAACTACAATAAAATTTAATTATTAGAATCAAGTTCCACATTTATTAAATCTTTAAAACGTAGCATATCCCATTGCTACTGAAAACCTCACGAGCTTACTATTCATTTCTTCTCAATAGGATTTACTATCTGATTAGTTCATTAACATCCATGTTACAACAACACACACATTAAAGTGATCACTGCACATATGTAAGAGTGTTTGAATACAAGGAGAGACAGAGTATTACTTGTCTTATTGGCCGAATGGCGGGTTGGTCGTCAAGGCACGGCTTCGCCACTGAATAACCGAGATAACACATTGAGATGAGAGTGATTACACCTGCGTTATAATGTCTATTGGGGTTCTTAAGGTGTGCCAATAACAGGGTTTCAGTTTAGTCCGAGTTTAGACAGAGCTACCACCCTCGATAAACAAACCTAATGGGGCTTAACGTAACATCTCTGTCTTATGGACCCTGCTACACCAAAATCAGAGAGGTAAACCTGCCTCCGCTCTACCAAGGACCAGTTTTCATTTCCTAATGTTGGTTGGCCGCAACTGCGACAAGGCGCCTACATGTCAGGTGTTTGACGTCATGGGGGAAAGAAATATATTGAAACGACGCAAGGGATCTTCACCATTGCAGTGACGCCGGGCGGAGAGGAGTGGGGAGGCGTGGCCGCCATATTACCTATCCATACAGAGACGGGGAATACGTACAAAACCTCAAGCGGACTCTAGGACAAACCTGAGATGTTTTTGGTTGAAATTCAGAAGAAAAAATTAGTCAAAGTCAAATTTGATGATGGATTCTAATTAAAAAAAACGAGACAAATAAAAAATAAAGAATAAAAATTTTCGATATCTTGCCTAGTTCTCGAGATATACTGTCTCAAAAGTTAGTCGAAATGCAGAAGAAAAATTTCGCAAAAAGTCAAATTTTATGATGGATTCTTATGTAACACGACGAAAAAAAATCTAAAATAAAGACCAAAATATTTTTTTAACTGTTTTACGTCTCTCAACAGCGAGGTCTTTTAGAGACGGGAAAGGATGGGGGGCAAGGAATGGGAAGGAATTCGGGGATGGCCTTTTGAAGGAAGCAACCCGGCATTTGCCTGGAGTGATTTGGGAAACCATGGAAAACCCAAATCTGGATGCCCGGACGGGGATTCGAACCGCCGTCCTCCCGAATGCGAGGCGAGAACACTAACCGTTACACCGCCACGCTCGGTCAAAATTTTTCAATATCTTGTTTAGTTTTCGGGATATACTGTCTCCAAATAGCAATTGTATGGATAGGTAATATGGCTGCCGCCGCCACCGCGCATGCGCAGTATCAGCCGAGAGTTTAGAGGCGGCGTCACAGAATAAGCGGTATTTCTACTCCATATACTGTATTTCTTTCCTCCATAATTGACGTAACAGCGAACCGCCCTCCAAAACCCATAATGGCTGCCGAATAAGCTTCTATTCAAAAAATGTCTTTAACTGACTCACCACATTGTCATGTTACCTTACTCCTCTCACTCCTTATACCAAAGTATTGCTCTTAATTAGTTCTTAATATTAAAGCTTAATGTTCTCTAGCAACGTCTATCCTGCTCTTTTAAAGTTCTTATTGATTATTATTCATTTTAGTGACACCGATCACCATTTCCTCATTAGCACTCCCGTGACGTTACACCGGCCATGCAGAATTCAGTTTCCCGAAATCACTCCAGCCAAGTGCCGAGGCGATTCCTATAAAAGGCCGTGGCCGAATTCCGGGTCTCATGACTTCTACTTCGACAAGGCGTAACGCCCAAAAATAATAATAATAATAAACATAAATCTGCGTATCCACTGAGTGCGGCAAATCTGCTACAACGAGGTTGCGCGTCAGCCGCGCACAGTGCATATGGTGTTGGGGCGGGTACGTTGGCGCGGTCGAACACGCAACGTTGCGAGCCAATCGCGGTCTGTATTTAGGCGTCAAACGCGACTCGGTACATGCCTCGCGCGCTGTTGAATCGGGTATATCGTTGTTCGCGCGGCAAAATGGCAGTTTACATATTACCTTAAATCCCGTTTCATCCGAACCACAACTTGCGAAACGCTGGTCTAGGCAATTAGAAAGACTTCTGTTAAAATTTTACTAAGAAACGAAATAAGGCATACGAAAAGTGGCATATATCTGACTCGCCATGATGGTTTGATTTTTAACTACTGAAGATAGATCCTGGAACAGAATTTGCATATCAATAGGCCTACTACTCTCCTGATGAACATTACCGTGTATAAGTGATGTACACCAACCATTGTAATTTGAAACACCATCATCCAATCAATAGTTTACATGAAACTGTTATTTAATTAGTGTAGACACATATGATCAACGGTACTGTTTAAACTAATCTAGTGAATGATGTACATTGATAATTTGAAAGGGCACACTTATTAAACAATCAATAGGATATATTTTTTAAATGGTCTGAACTGGGAAACCTTCCTCACCACATTTTCTCATGACTATTTGGTTGGACTGTAATGAGGTAAATTTATCGAAGAATCAGACGTGATAGAGATTATTGGCTTGACATATCCTCTTATGCAAAACCTTAGCAAAATTGTTGCATCACTAATTCTCTTTAATATTGGCTGCATGATAAACTATTACATAATTAAATCAACCATTTGCTTAAATCTTACTATATAGTCAGTGGCGTAGCTAGGTCAACAAGAGCCCCGGTGCAAAAAAATTATTTTGGGCCCTCAGGCCAGACGGGGTACCGTTTTTTGCTTTGTGTGCTGGTAGGGCTACGCTTTGGGGACCCTTGAGGAATGCTTGGGGGCTCCCTGAGCGTAGGGGCCCCGGTGCACTGCACCGCCTAGCCCCATAGTAGCTACGCCCCTGTATATAGTGCAGACGTGAAATCGATAAAATTTCCAACAACCGAACATCAAGGATAGCAGATGGTTTAAAGTAATTAATATGCACGTTAACTCCTAAAGATTGGAATGAGTAGTACCAGTTAAAGGCACAGTAAAAAAGATAAAATAAATTTTCCGTTGCTAAACGATAAACAAATTAACACAGATGAAAAAAAGCTGTTCTTTCACAGATTAATGTATTAGGAATAGTAAAACTGTTTACATGTTACATGTTTACATGTTATAAATTTCAAATTACTTCCAATTAAGTACTCAACAATTAATTGCACCTGCTGGAAAATAATTTAATTTTTGTATAATGCTTAGCTAGATGATAAGAGTGAAAATAATTCAACAAAACTATCCATGGCACTGCACTAAAATACCTTTTCCATATGTCGTTGTTTTTTTCTCTAAAGGCGATAAGAATAATAGACCTGAGACAAATCTGTTTACGAAATAATGTTCAAAGACGATGTCATTGTTCCGTTCCAGTCTACATTATTCGCGCTCACTTCTAACAAAGTAGCTATGCCCAGGAGGCGACTGATATCTATTTGCGTTACGCCACATGCTAATCCAGTTAATTAGTACAGAATACAAGTATGAAAGAAACTAATACAGAATGGCGAATTACATTTTAAAAATGTTCATTTGTCAGTGAAGGGAACTATTCAAAGTACTCGTAAGAAATATAGAGAGAGCCAAAATTTTTGGACCAGATAACTGAGAAAGTAAGTTATAACGGGTACACTGAGATAAAGATGTCAGCTCAGGATGGAAAGAATTGTGTAATTACGAAAGGATTATTTAGAACAGAAAGAACCAATAATAATCGCTAATAAATTGAATAAAGAATAAAAAGCTTAGGAATTCGTAAATGTGGAATTGTTTTGCGTTTCTCTTGAATCTCTATATCATTGTTTGATCTATAATATGTGAAAGTAACACACTGGCAGATTAATACACTGGCGGACATAATGCTCTCATTATCGTAGATGGATTGAAAGTCCTGTGAAATCTTTAAATCGGAAATTCCCATCAAATCGACATATATTTCTGTATTATCAAATACATATAAAATAATTTGGTATGATGTTATTGAAAGGTAGAAGGTAATTCGTCGTGTAGGAGACAGGTTCCAAATCGTCTGCAAAATCCACCTCTTCGTTGCCGCATAAACTAGACTCCTGTTCCTATTGGGTGTCAAATGGAAGCCAAACTACGGAAGGTTCCTAACACACTTCTCGTACACAACCAAAACTTTTCCACAGTTAGACAATGGCGTAAGAGCCAATAAAAATCCTGACGATGCCATGTTTCGAACCGGGTACTTCATTGTCTTTATTAGCTGTGACTGCTCATACAATGCATCAAGAAATAGAAGCAATATGCCGAATGCAATTGTTCGAACAACTGCGATGTGAAGTGACTAAATTGAACAGAGAAACATTTCGTCGTTACCAACGGCCACAAGTTCAAGGACTAATGTTATCTGTTATCCAAAGTTTAAGCTCTACATATGTGAGGATAATTACCAACAATAATAAAGAGGATTATTCACCTGTAGATTCCATGAAAGGAATTCAATACTGTTCTGTAAAAACAATTAACTTTGCATTCCGTATAAACGAGTGTAATAATTCGAAGCGACATGTCAACGCATACGGAAAAAGAAACACACAACTAATTGGAATAAACAAGGGTTGTTGGCATGTCTAAGCGATAAAGGCAGTAGCACTAAAGAAATTTTAGTCCGAACTTTGAGTGCAGCAAACAACGAAGCACAAATGTGCTCATTATATACGAAATACTATATGAAATTATGTATGAAATTAAACTGTATTGGTCAATTCTAATGTATTTTGTGATCGGAACTAAGAAGGTTTGAATGAATCAATTCGCTCATTGAAATATCTCTACAAATCTACTTTTTCATAAACGTCTTCATTTCTATTTACAAGCGTCTCCAATATCAATAGTCCTTCGGGAGACACATTTTAAACAAAAAAGTATTAATCACATAATTGTCACATCCAAACAGCTATATTTGTATATTGAACATTGACCGATAAATTTTCAAAAATCTGGGCACAACATCTTTTCATTTATTTCTCTCACAACATCGTTGTGCGTTTTGTCTAAGACTATCGTCTTCTCTCCTATCTGGGCCTATAGAGTCAAGAAGAGCAGATACCTTCTTAAAAGGGAAAAAATGTGAAATTCATCTTAACAGTGCCAACTATCATCAATTTGGAAATTATTTGGCGATAATTAAGAGACCACACAATAGGATTCCACAGTAGAACAGGCAATATTGCACAAAACCCCTCATGCCCTTGTAAAAATTGTCAAAGATCATATGTAGATGGTCACCTTGCTCCAAATTCCACAAGAATAAAAACTAAGTTACACACGTTTATGGTTTTATGACAGCACTATCTCCACGAATCAGTAAAGTACAGAAACTAAATTCTGAACAGTAATTTAAAAATAAATCAATGCATATTTAAGTTAATTGACTTGGATATTCTGAATCGAAATACTGCGTAGTTCAAAACGTGGGAATTTCATAGAGTCCAGAAAAAAAAAAAAAAAGTTATGCTCCGTAGCGAAGGTTATATGTGATAGCCTCAGGAGGTAAGTATAATACATTAGAAATTAAGTGTTAACGCCTTCACATCATTATCACAGTATCCAATGCAAACTTACTATCGTAGTGATAAACACAAAAATAACAGTGATTTTATGTTCGTTGAAAATAAATGATTTCACAATTCACAAAAAAAAACCGCTTATTACTATATTTACAACAGTGCTCTTCGGACAGTAAGAGGATTCAGAATATCTTACTGGTTATCTGGAGTGAGATGTAAGCACCAGATTTTTTGTCATACCTGGATGAGGCAGCCAGCAACAAGGACGGCAAGGGCCAATCTTCGAACCATAGTCACTGTTGCGCAAACTTGGAGACTACTGGAGATGAACTGTGGTCATCGTTCCTTATCACACTGCTTATATAGCGGAGGGTTTGGCTGACAGGGACTTCGTACCCACTTCCTAGATATGGCGCGTCTTCTCAAACATACTCTCTGCCACAGATCAAAGCAGAGCTGTGAGTACAAGGAAATGGACCTTGGTGCTCGCGTGACTGTAGTCCGTTAACAGACATCAGTTGCAGCTGGGGTCGATGATCTTTCAGCATCAGTCAATACACTATGGCAGCTCAGTCACACCGCAATTTGATGATGGATTCTTGCGTAACGCAAAGAGACACATGTATATTGCTTGGTTCCGTTGGTATGGACGATCAAATATTAGTTTGGCCACATTTTTCTTGTTTCAGGCCTCATTTCAACCTAACCATAACCGTTAGGAAGATAATAATACACCCATTCTGCATGTCCAGCGAATAGTTCCTTGTGGTTTTAGCGAAAAAATTTCTGTTCCAAGCCGCATTTCAACCTACCACCTCGGTTTTTAGATCGTGTAGCTAAGTGAGATCTCAAAAAAAAAAAAAAAAAAAATTATTCCTCACTCTAGATTTTTCTCGTCGAGATACATACGAATCCATCGTCAAATTTGGCTTTCGTGAAATTTTTCTTTAGGTCCACCTCACTTTAGAAGTACGATATTTAGAGAAGTAAGAGAGATATCAAAAAAAATTTATTCCTCACTTTAGATTTGTCTCATCTAGTTACACAAGAATTCATCATAAAATTTGGCTTTGGCGTTAATTTCTTACAGGTCCAGGCAGCATTTTGTCCTAACCGTGTTTTGAGATTTGATGTATTGAGAATTATGCGAGATTTCAAAACATTTCTTTCGTCACTTTCGATTTGGCGCGTTGAGTTAAGTAAGAATTCATCATCAATTTGCGGCGCCACGTGTATCGTACAGTCACCATAAACTATACACACACTGTAAGGCTATGAGATCAGATTAAGTATTTATTAATTTTTTTCACATTTGGAAAAAAGAATTTGAGCCAGTGATCCCATGGAAACTTACATGTCGAAAGTAAAAAATAAAAGTCATAATGTTTAAAGCTCGCTATATTGGAGTCTAGTGTAAGAGCTACACAACGGTATACAGACAATATTACAGACTTTGTGGTAGCCTAAAACTACCGATAAGCACGTAACATTTTTATGGTAATAGCAATAATTTCGAGTACGTTAGCTATATGAAAATCCATTAATTATAGATTTCTAAATGTTATGAAGCTAAAACCATTAAAACGTCAGTCAACATTTTTAAAATCTTTCCTACATGGAAACCGAAAGATGCTGATTTTCGGGTTATTTGGTTGTTGAAAATAATATAGCGAATGTGCTAACATTATAGTTATAATATTTAGATGTATTGTGCAAGGATTAAATTAAATGATGGAGATATTCATTATTGTGAAAATATGCACAAATTCATTTGGTACAACACCCTTCCGATGCCCTTGAGAATGCAGAAGGAACTAATAACGGTGTGGCTCCATCTCCATAAGATTTGTTTGATTACTGGAAACTGAGCAAGTCAGAACTGAATAAGTCTGAAAACATTGGTTCTTCAAACTAAGAATTCCAAAATTGATTGACAAGTACCCTGATAGTTAAAAAAAAAAAAAAATCTACTAATGTTGGGGGTTTTACAAGGATTTTAAAAGTATAGGAAGAAATATTATTACAGTTTTTGTTCTAACCGATATAATGCTGATGCATGTGTACGGATAGTCTTTTTTTTTTTAGCTTTACAGAAACAAGTTAAACTTGTTAAAGTTTATCTCCAACAGTTTAGGCTATCGATTTTATGTTCACGAGACCGTATACTGTTTTCCCTTTTTATGAACAAATGCGGAGATCATTTAATTCGAGTTACGATAAGGTTATTTATAATAATTTTTGGATGGTTGTGGGAGTAATTACAATGTTAGAAAATATGTTTCCAAAAAAGTAGTAACTAAACAAAAAGCAAAAAGAGTGGGAAATGAAATGCTGACAGAAAAGGAACTTCTAGAAACATTAGTTTAAATGTGAAGATAAGCTTTTTTAAAGTAACCATTGTAACACTTATCTATAAACCATACAACAGGAAACGTATGAATAAAGAGAATGTTTTTTAAACTATTCATTAAAAGGTAACTAAGACTTCCGGAATATTTATGCCACTCCAGCTTCCTGAGTATGGTTGAATGAAACGAAGTTAAGGTGCAGGATTCCATTCTCTACGAAATTACCGTCCTTCCCTTTCACCCTTCCTTCTTCTTCCGCCATACCTCCAACTCCTCTTCAATTTGCGCCCATCTCAAAATATGGACATATCATTGTATTGCAGCGATACTAAAAAATCAATAAAACTGTTTGAGAGACGACTAGAACGAAAAACTGCGTGGTATATGCTAGAGATCATACTACATATTTTTCCTTCGATGTTGTAACGGCATCCCGTTTCCCCCCCCCCCTTCTCCCCCCCCCCCCCTTTTTCCCCCCCCTCTCTCCCCCCCCCCCCCCCCCCCCGCTGGCCTCAACGGCGTTTTGTAGCCCCGCTACTGTTTGTAGCTTTATCTACTGCTTCAAATGAATTGTGTTGGCTTCGCAATGGCTCGCGCTAGGGAAAAACCGCTTTGACTGTTATATAACAGCCTTTTTGGGAAACCCTTGAATGATCTTATTATGAATCGCTTGTGGTAGTTGATCCTTTAAAGCTGCGTTATAATCGTGCTAAGTGAAAGTGGCACTTCAGATTTGTGCCATTCCATTGGGAGTACCGTACCTACTGACTCCAATCTGTCATCTTCGGGGTGGATGGTATCAAGCTTGGTGAAAAATTTATCTGCTTGTCGAAAGATTTCTACACGGATGGTAGGCATATTGGTGATCTCGTGAAGAAGGTCTATTGGCGTGTATTTACTCGCATGGCTAATCATTCTTAAGCATCTGTTCTGTACTCTTTGTAAGTGTAGCAGGGTAGATTTGCATGCTGTTCCCCAGACCTAGCAGCCGTACAGAATAAAGTGTAGGACAACTGATTTGTATTTTTTTGTTTTTTTTTCGAGTTTCAAGTTGTTGCTCAAAAAGATTGGTGTCAGATTCATAACCACGGCTAGGGCAAGAATCTCGGTTTTATGATTATTAATAAGACAGGAAACGGCCCGGAAGTTAGAAGAATCCAACTTGATAGCTTCGAGCCAATCAGAAGGCAGTTTCCGTTGTTACTGCCAATATTGCTCGAACGCAGAATGGAAATATCAGCGCTGACCCGTGAACTGTGTAATATCGCTTCTGTTATCAACACGCGGCGAGTTTAGCAACAGCTCTAATTCATAAATAACAATTTTAAAGCGTCAGCATTCTGTGATGTCAGCAATAATGCCTGCTATATATCCATTTAGTTTTACTCTCTATCAAAAAACTGAGAAAATCCGTCAAACATTTTGAACAATATTTCTTGTGGTAGTATATAAGTAAAGTAGCGATTTTTAAGAAAGCTAACACATCTTATTTATATTTATAAATATATATATACAGGGTGATTCACGAAGATAGGCAAATGTTTTAGTACGTTATTCTACAAGTAAAACTAAAGAAAAAACGTTCATATAAACATAGGTTCGCAAATGTTTAGTTATCTAATCAAAGATTTCGCCTCAAATTTAGTAACCTCGCTAATATGAAGCCATCGCAAAAACTGTACGAGGTAACAGTAAAGCACGAATTCCATTTATTTTGTTGTTATTGATCTGGTGAATGTAATAAAACAAGTCTCAGACGTGTATCTGCAGTAGTTTTCCAGAAATTCCATAGAAGCAAATAAATAATTTGGGAAAATTGGTAATTTATTAACTAATTGGCCCATTTTTTTTTAAATTCGAGACAATTGCACAAAGTTTTCAAGAGAATTTAATTTTGGAAAACAGTGGTAATAAAGTTAGATAAACGGTATGACTGTGTCGGATAATCTGCTTTTATTAATAACTTACTTGTATAATCTCTGGAAAAACTACTGCAGATACACGTCTACATTCACCAGATTATTACATTAACCAGATCAATAACAACAAAATGAATGGAAATCGTGCTTTACCCTAACCTCGTACAGTTTTGCGGTGGCTTCATATTAGCGAGGTTGCTAAATTTCAGTCAAAATCTTTTATTAGCCGTAACTCTGTAACTAAACATTTGCGGACCTATGTTAATATGAACGTTTTTCTTTAGTTTTACTTGCAGAATAATTTATTAAAATATTTGCATATCTTCGTGAAATCACTCTGAATACAGGGTGTTACAAAAAGGTACGGCCAAACTTTCAGGAAACATTCCTCACACACAAACAAAGAAAATATGTTATGTGGAGATGTGTCCGGAAACGCTTACTTTCCATGTTAGAGCTCATTTTATTACTTCTCTTCAAATCACATTAAACATGGAATGGAAACACACAGCAACAGAACGTACCAGCGTGACTTCAAACACTTTGTTACAGGAAATGTTCAAAATGTCCTCCGTTAGCGAGGATACATGAATCCACCCTCCGTCGCATGGAATCCCTGATGCGCTGATGCAGCCCTGGAGAATGGCGTATTGTATCACAGCCGTCCACAATACGAGCACGAAGAGTCTCTACATTTGGTACCGGGGTTGCGTAGGCAAGGGCTTCCAAATGCCCCCATAAATGGAAGTCAAGAGGGCGGTGAATCGAGGAAGTACAGTACATACTAACGAAACTAAAATGAGCTCTAACATGGAAAGTAAGCGTTTCCGAACACATGTCCACATAACATATTTTCTTTGTTTGTGTGTGAGGAATGTTTCCTGAAAGTTGGCCGTACCTTTTTGTAACACCCTGTATATATATATTTGACTGTATAAAATTGATTAATTTTGCAGAATGCACTTGATTGGTAGAAAATTCCTAATACTTTCCGCCTGTAGGATATACTATGGTTTCTTGATTTGTTGCTTAACTGTATTTCTTTCTGACAACTAAGCTTTGTGGCTGAGTGGTCGACGATCCAGAATCGATCACCAACACAGGTTTGATCATCGCTACAGTCATCAAAATTTCGGTTTTCCACGGTTTCCAAAACATTTTCTTACGAATACCGGCAAGTTCTATGGTTTGTTGAGGAAAAGGCCAAGACCGCTTTCTTTCCCGACCGTAATGGCCTAAAAAAGTCATTTATTTCTCATCATTTAGGGTATTACCATTTATTGCTACAAAGGTTTCTCAGAAAACCCGCACATAAATTCGATCGTAGCTATAACTAATTTTAGACTGCGATTCATATTTCGAAATTTGGAAAATTGTAATGCACAAACAAGGGAGAAAGCGTACAAAGCTTTTGTACGTCATTTGGTTACTGTTGCGCCGTTTGGGATCCATCTCGCAAGGGATTGATTAACAGTATAGAGAAAGTACAGAAAAGAGCAGCTTGATTGGTGATATAGTCCTTACCAAAGCATCACAGAATTGATTCATAGATTGGGCTGGGACAGACGATGCATGTTTCGTTTGAACTTATTGGTAAACGTCAGTACACCCACTTTCATTTACGAGTACTTGGGTCACAATAATAAAATAGATAAGATTAGAGAAGATGCTGATTTGAACTGTTTCTTACCTCGTGTCTTTCAGGATTGTAATGCATAGAGTAGAGACTCGTTTCGTGTAAAAAACCCAACGCTATCCATAATTTTGTGAATTGCAGAGTATACACATAGCTGAAGAATACTTGTTTATTATTACTTTTTAATATCAATTTCATTTTATCATTGTAATGTCAATTTTAATATTTTTAAACTTCATTTCGCTTATTATCTGGGAAAAGATTAGAATTTTGATATTTTTACTCCTCTCCATGCTATATTCAGTGTTATAGAAAATCCGAGCATTTCTAGCTTCTTCGTATACAATTTTATTAGTCTTTAAATGACTATGTGACCTTCAAGTTAATACCTGTACTTGGCGTCATTTAGTGGGGCACTTATTTGATACCATCCTGGAACATAATATACCTAATAACTCAGACGTTTTTTTTTAAAACTGGATTTTCTTGCTGAGGCCACCTAACCTGATAAAACGTACTGTTGATGCTACATACTTGCAATGATTGTGAGATATTTTACTGTAGTCTAGAGATGTACAGATAGCAGCAAGGTCAAAGGGTTTAGCTAAAGACGATTATTCCCTACATGAAACTCGAGCCACCGACACTTGCAACAAGAGGACAGTATGCTATTTCCCACACCTGTAGTGAAATGTACGCCTTGCTATGAATTATGGGTGGTGCACGGTCCTTTCCAGTACCCGCCTATAAAAAAATCAAACGCCTGCCTGATGGCCAAAGTTATTCAATGGCGGGCAGTACTGCATCGCCTTGATGCCCCTGATTTGCAAGCCTTATCAAGTCAAGGAAGTCGTATACTGTTCTGGCCCCCGAATTTCATCGCGCTGTGGAATAGTCAACAATGGTAACGGAACTTGCCACGAAGTTGACGCTCAGAAGGAACCAAGTGCCTATCTACTACCGGTGAGGGATCGCTTGAGGAAAGGTTATAGTCTGTTCCGAGAGAAGTTACACCGCTTGGAATACTCTGATTATGTTATCCAGCAGATATTTGATTTTTATTTATTTATTCTTTCTCGTCGACGTAGGGGTGATTAGAGACGTGAAACGACTGAGGACAAGGAACGGGAAGGAACTCGACCATGGCCGTTTGAAAGCCCCATCCCGGCATACACCTGAAGTGATTTCAGGAACCCATGGAAAATCAAATTCTGGATGACAGGATGAGGATTCGAACCCGCGTCCCCCCGGATGGCAGGTCCGAGCAGACTTGAACACGTGGAGAATTACCCCTACAGATGTTTACTACAGTACATTGCGTTCTCTCCAAGCTGATACAGATACCGCAATCAATTGCAGATTCCATTGATCTTATTTCGTGTTTCTGTCTTTATAATTCTCGTAATATTTACTGTATAATATTTGTTAAAGCAAAACAGATTCGTCTGTAGGCTACTTAGGCACTTCAACTTGTATTGCTGGAGTCATACTCGTATACTGACACAACGTTGTTGTAGAGTTTAACGTCCTGGCTTTGTTGAGAAAGATCTATCTTAAATCAACATAAATAGTTATCAATACGAAAATGTCTTGAACTAATTTGTTTCGTGCTGTTCTGATTGAACTGGTGAATTTTTAGTATGGTAGCTCAGAGGTCAAGGCAACCATTTTAAGTTCACCTCGCATAGCTTTCTTAAAGTGAAGCAGACTAGGAAGTTTACTGCAAGTCCAATCACGAGGAGAGCGGAAAGCGTAGTACCTTGGTCACCACCTCGCAGGACTATAGGAATTTTATTTTCTAAGAGAAATTTCTGTAAATTCCCCGTAACGTTTTGCGCATGCATTCCTAACGATACTTTGAAGCAAGTAGCTGAGATAGTTGCTGTAGTCACTTAAGCTCATGTTAAACAGAGGACCACATTAAATGTGAAATTCAGGCTGTGAATAAGATAGACATTTCATCATAGGTCAGGATTGGTTACCGCTGGCTACAGCTCAGTAAATAAGTGAATATCTTAATTTAAATCACCGCCGAGGTTTGGGGTTTCATAGTAGACTGAGGTGCAGATTATGCTGCTGTAATAATAAAAATAAAATTTAGAATATAAGATGCTAAATTTCACATGTAAAGAACCGTAAACAAGTTTTTGTGTTTTTTAGTTTGTAGGCAGCTATTTCATTTATGATCGAGAAAGAAGCTTCTGAAATCTCCTGATAGCTGAAGCATATGCGCATATTTTCTAATAATTTGGGATAAATTCAGTTTGGTAGAAGATATACGGAAAATAAACACCAACTAACGAAGTGTTATCGAAGAAACTACAAGACTCTTGTACTGTTTGGACACTATGATAAAGTGCGTGTTGACTTTAAAATGTAAAAATTGTCGATTAAACTCCCATCTTACCAAGATAATGCAACGGTTAGATACAATTATGATTTTCATTAATTTTATTTCAGAAAAATTAAACAAAAGTATGAAAATCTTAAGAATGTATGATTTTTTACCATTTCCTCTTGCACTAGTTATGTCCAATTAATTTGTGTGATTGGGAAGAAGATTAACAGCACTAGACATTAATTGCAGCACACGCACACATGAAAATATTTCAGGAGTCGTAAAACAGCTAAAGTCGATCAACATTTCAACTGAGTGGCGGCAACGAGCAGTATCTTTTCACAGAAAGGATAGCTACGATATTATTATTATTATTAATGGCATTTGGCAACGGAGGCCATACAGCCAGCTCAATGTAATTATTAAAGCTTTCAGTGTATAAGTCATCATCCAGTATATATATTGTATTTTTTTTTTTTTTTTTTTTTTTTTTTTTTTTTTTTTTTTTTTTTTTTTTACAATGTATGGACGCCACAGGACGGACAGGACACTCACACAGACACACTACTATTAAACATCCGTGCCCGCGGCCGGGTTCGAACCGGCGGACTTCGGCACGCGGAGCTAGCACTACGCTACCGAGGCCGGCCTACGATATTTTGGTAATAGAAACGATCATACTCTATATCTATAACCTCTATAAAAATTGGATGTAATTTAGGAAAACTAGGTCATTCTTGTCGATTTCTACTACATTTCTTAAATTTACGACCGTAAGGAAAAACATTTTTTTTTTGTTTTTGTTTTGAGAAAATGTACTATTATATTGCTTGAAGTTTCGAAATAATATGGGAATATTGAGCTACACGATGCCGCATGAACTACTTCCTGCCGCGCCATTTACTTGACGCATAAACCTCGTGCTAACATTGTACATGAAAACACACTAAAAAAACTATCCTCTCAAATTATTATAATAATGTATAGTTGCAAGGATCATTCTGTGTTCAACTACGCTGTGTAAATTTTCGTGCGAAACGACTTTATAATCAATTTGGGGACCTAACGTAATACAGAAAAAATGTCTTATAAATATATAGTCTACTCATAATAAAATAGTCCTGCCGACGTCATGAAGCTCAAAAAAGTCAAATAAAATAAAAAATATTCAAGACATTGCAAGTATTTCGTTAGTGTTCAAGATGCTATATTTTGTGTGATTTCGTTTCTGTTATTTCCATTTCACCTGTCACAGAAAACGGTTTTAACACTAAAGATTTTAATTAGTCATGTTTATTTATTCACGTTAGTGTTCTAAGCTTAACTTGATACAGCTGCAAGATTTATGTTATTTTTTGTATACTCATAGCGCTCTATCAGAATAGAACCTTCGTTTTTTTTTATCGCGGCCGTCTGAAGAATTTTAAATGTTGAGGATGAAACAAATGAACTCGTGTTTACACTCTCATTTTATCTGTGCGTATGTATTATGCTAATTATATTTGTTGAGCTACCTGAATATTACA
This sequence comes from Vandiemenella viatica, assembly GCA_031002005.1. Lineage (NCBI taxonomy): Eukaryota > Metazoa > Arthropoda > Insecta > Orthoptera > Morabidae > Vandiemenella > Vandiemenella viatica. The sequence goes on from CM061914.1 coordinate 134,629,284, forward strand.
CAGTTTTGAGCTTCTGGTGTTTCTTGAGTGTTCCCAATTTTTCCTTACCCTGCATGAGGAAGTAAAAACTGTTAAGAAGAAACTAATCGATGGTAATTTTATTCTAACATCTTGAACATCAAAGGAAGTAGTACGACACTTGTTACCACAACACTCGTGGTCTTGCTCATACCGCAGGTGTCAAGATATATAATAAATATTCTAGCTAGGAGACACGTTAGTTTTTGTGAGTTCTGTGGAACGGCGTGAGTTTAGTTGGTTATCCAGAACAGGGAAAACAAAATGCTATGACTATCAGGCGAAAAAAAATATTCATTTAACATGGGTTCTGCTATGAACAGTTTCATGAAGTAAACAGAATATAGTCCTTCTTTAGGCATACTTTTGTGTCCATTATGTTATGAAGTCGTTCTATATCGGTAGCAGTACAATGTTCAGTACTACACTAGTGTATACTGTATTCTAGTAGCCGAGATACTACGGTAATTTGCTTGCAACTGTTGCACCTCTTTCCACTTAACTGCTTTGTAAACAAGCAAATAAACTCGGGTAGCAGTTGTTATGTAAACGTGCAGGAAGGAATGAACACAAATATCTTGTGTACAAGGAAACAAATTAGTATTTGACCTAAATGACAGACTGCAAATATCACGTTAAGGTCATTTTGATGACGTGTCCTACAAAGCTTTACTATATGTTTAATTTTATATTTTTCCACAGCCTTCGAATTATAAGTTAAACATCGTTAAATTTGAAAAAGATTGGTATACTATCAATTTTTTTTAAAACCACCTGATACAGCTACTGTACAGCAGGGTAATAATGGTCCACATTTTGGCAACATATACAGTAGTTGGGGAAAGGGGTGGGAGTGGGTTGGTTACAAAGATAGGCTGTAAGATTTGTCTCTGAAAATTACTTCAGAACACAATCACTTACTGATATGATAAAGGAGCTGGAATGGGATTCGTTGGAAGGCAGGAGAAGGGAGAGAAGCGTGTTGGTAGGTACAGTACGTATATTGGTGATGAGGTTTGGAAAGATGTTGGTGGAAGAATTAAGAGAGAGGGAAAAGATGACAATGACCACAAGCTGGCACTTTGTTTCAGGCATAAGTGTGTGGGTAAATTTTCTTTCGTAGGTTTGGATTGTCAGGGATTGGAATAAATTAGCAAGGAAAGCAATTAATAATTTAAAATTAGTAGAGAGAAACTGTAGGCGGGTACAAGAAAGGATGGAAGAAGGGTCTGTAAGGAAATTGACATCTGAACGTTAGCTCCATCGCAATTAAAATAAATTACATTAAATCTTATATTTTATTTAGTAAATGGATATCATTTATATCAACTTGGTTTATAGCTAAGGAAAATTCTGAATAGTGGCACTGAAATACTGGCTCGCAAATAACGACGAATCTACACGTTACAGGAAGCGCTATGAATTTGCATAGTTACTTCCAAAAACAAGAATACGTTTAAATTAATAAACAAATGAGTTAAGGAACGGCATGGTGGCTTAGTGGTTAAGGGAGCTGACTGCAGATCGAACACTCGCCGGTTCGAATCCCTGTCTGGGCGGTGATTTTCATAAGCTATTAACCCGATCTTCACCACTGGCACAGCTAACTGTGTAATATGAAGTACGCTAGAACGCTTCCATGGTTAGGATTCCACATTAAACTGTAGGTCCCCTCCAGAGCTAACTACCCTAGTTGTGCCACTGATGTTTACACGTCCACAGCAAATTCGAGCAAAACAAAGCCTTAACGTGGTCCTAGTTGGTCCAAAAAAACCTACATACAAATATGTTAAAACAAATTTTAGCCCATAGACAAAGTGCAGCTCATAAGTTTACTGTACTGTGAGGTCTTCTGGTAGGACATAGAAAAAATAATCACATTGAAATAAAATCATTACTTACTCGCAGTCGGTATATATTTCTTTTTAGATATAAAAAATGGATTATTTTATTGAGATGGGAAGAGGCCAATATTGGCCTCCTACCTATCATTCGGGAGGACCGGGGTTAAACTCGGTTCGGCCATCCTGTCTGGGGTTTTCCGTGGTTTCCCTCAGACACTTAGGCGAATGCTGGGATGGTTCCCTACAAGGCCACGGCCGACCTTCCATCCCCCTTCCCTCCCCGTAGTAGTAGGTTGGCTGAAAAGAGTCCCCTATGACTCTCCAGCAGCCCGCCTCCCAGCCTTCTGCTGGGAGGAATGAAATGTAAAAAAAAAAAAAAATTATTGAGAATAATATTAATAACTTGTATACTAGTTCTTTCCTTGAGAATGGCTCTTCTTTATCCATATTCTAGGATAAATTTGCAGAAAATAATATTAAGAGTCATCTGATATTGACACTGACATCAAACTTGCAGTGCTGCATATACTATTCCTTTATTGCCCTACATTAACCATCACCATGGCCAAATTGGGAGAGTTTCGTCGTGTGTACTGTCTAGATGAAGTCTCATCGACGTTTCGGTGCGCCCGCGACGACCTTCTTCGGTGTCTGTCGTACTGGCGCCTCGCCCGCTCGAGGTCGTTCTTGCCGCCCTCTCTCAGGGTCTCCAGGATGCCGATGATGAGCTCGAAGATGGCGCGCTGCTCCTGCGCTCTAGCGGACGGCCCATTAGACTCACTCAGCTCTCCGATGTCGTTGTCGTGAGAAAAAGGCGCCAACGTCTGCAGATCCTCTGCGGACTCCAAATCCTGACCGCACACAAGAAATAAACTGTTGACTCAATTTTTTTCATAATAGAACAATATCAACAACAAAAAACTTTCTTGTCTGTGCCCAGATATTCAGCTACGAAGGGTATTGTAACAGCCCTCAAACCTAAAATTAAATGGAATTGTATTTTATCAAGCACTTATAGTAAGCTAGAGTTTGGTTGAATATGATCTGGTAGGTTTGTTTTGCAATTTCCTGTAAATCAATTTATATAGACTTTGTTTTATGAAAAGAAATTATTTAAATGCCATTTAATATGTTTAAGAACAGAATTGTGCAAGAGAATTGCTTAAATGTTCGTAATTCCAAGTATTAATGCAAGTTACGATGTCTAAAGGTCAGTTTGCTACAGTTTAAAACGATTTCTGTGAATAATTTTGTGTTTAAGCATCTTTAATTTCCATATCTGACCATTTTGTAATGACGGTAAATGATTATTTATTAATTCTGATTGTTTTTAATATGTTTTAATTGTTTAAGTATTGTTAATGTTCGAGAAATATCTCTCGGAATCTTTTGAAGTGTTCTAGAAATTTCGATAGAGCTTATTTAAAGCGGTCATCCGAGACAGAGTAGTTTTCATCATGGAGGAAGGAATAATATGGAGACGACGCAAGAGACCTTTACCACGCATGGGAGTGAAGCAGGCCGGTGAAGGAGTGGGGGGGGCATGGCCGCAGTGGTGGGGGCTTGACCGCTTCCCAACAAACACGGGGAATATGTACAAACACCTCAAGGGGACTCTAGGATAAACGTGACGCCGCAATCTGGTGATGGATTATTATGTAACTCGATGAGACAAATAAAAAATGAAGAATAAAATTTTTTGATATCCTGCTTAGTTTTCGAGATATTCTGTCTCAAATGTGAAATGGTTTTGGTTGAAATTCAGAAGAAAAAATTATTCAAAGTCAAATTTTATGATGAATTTTTATTTAAAAAGACGAGACAAATAAAAAATAAAGAGTAAAATTTTTCGATATTTCACCTAGTTCTCGAGATATACTGTCTCAAAACTGAGGTGTCTTGAGTTGAAATGCAGAAGAAAAATTTCGCAAAAGTCAAATTTAATGATGGATTCTTATGTAACACGACGAAAAAACTCGATAATAAGGAATAAATGTTTTCGATATCTTGCTTAGTTTGGGGGATATACAACATCCAAATTGAGGGGTTTAGGTTTGGATGCAGGCTGGACCAAAAATTAATTCTGTCAAAGCCACAATGATTACATGGTTGACATGCAGAATGGATATTTCAGTTTTATTACTACCACTTGTGGTTAGTCTGAAATGTGTCCCAGACCAGAAAAAAAGTAAGAGGACCCACTCTAGGGATGAGCAACCCAGACATTTTGTAGGCTGGTACCCGAAATAAAATGTTTATTCAGTCACCTTAATGAACATTCTCTTGATCAAGATGTGTTGTCTAATTTCACAGCCCTACTTATTAGGACAATTGTAAAAAAATTATCTCTTAGTTAGATTTAGATACGGGGGGGAGGGGGGGAGAATGTTGTACAAAAAAAAAAAGAGACTAAATTAGAAACACATTCCCCAAATTGATTTTGTTCAAAGGCCAATAACTTCTTTATTTATGAAGCCCATTTTTATTTCTGCATGAACCTGTTTCGACATAAATAGATGAGAAAGATTTCAAAATCGGTAAAAATAGGTATAGTCGTATTTACAAACAGAAACAAGTCTTATATGAAGCTTTAAAAATAACCTAAGTCAATGGCCTGAAATAGCTATTTAAAAAATTAATAAAACTCACAGCTTCTCACATAACAGTTAATTTCATCATCCATTGTCAGTATAATCAGCAACGTGACGAAAGAAATCGTAATAGGCTAGTAAATTCACTGAATCGCGAAGTAAAACACGCCCCTTTAAATCTCATTTTAAACACTCGTTAAAAAATAATGCTAGTCTATTATGTGCAAAATAGCAAGTTTGCTGATTTTCTACACTACACCAAGAAAAATTTGAGAACAAAGTCATCCCATTGAGAGCTATGACTAAATATTTATAGACGTGCTGCAAAGTTTGCGGTGTCTACCGCTCACTTCAACAACGATAATTACAATTCAACTTACTTATGAAATTATATTCCAGGTTCTTTCCTGTCTGGCCTATTTGTGCAACCGTACGCAACACAAGCTGGCATTTTTAAACACTTATACACAATACTAAATGAAATAATCACTGCATCTACCACAATGTGAACACCTTAATTGTTGGGAAGCGCCATATGGTCGCTGCCGGTGCTGCCACCATGCGGGAGAGTTTAGTGCTTGCTTCACCGATTTAACGTCACTTCTCCTCCATATAATTCCTTCCTCCATGGTTTTCATCAACTCAATTTACGATGGCGGAGAACTGTATTGTCTGTGAAGTAGTGTTGTATACAATCGCTGGATTGTGTGTATTCATGTAAACAGTATCGTTGACGTCGTGTTTTATGAGAATAAACTGAAGTTTAAACTGAACTGTATCGTAGACTAGTTATTTATCATATTAATTAAACCACCAACAATCTAATAGTATGCCCAAGCACAGTACTAACTTAAATTTCCTTTAAAAAAGTATTTTGTAAAATTTACATTTTATAATTTTATACTGTAAATAACGAACTGGAAATCAGCATTCTGTGAGTACACGTGTGTGATCTCTAGGACAGAGTGGTATTAATAAGAATTAGTGTTCACATACACTACTATTATCTGCGATTGTAACTTCGTCTCTCTATCTGTTTGTTACCTTTTCGTGACATCACGCATCTTGACGAAATTTGACAAGGATATTCTGTGTATGATTAGAAAGAACTTAGCAGTGGCGGATCCAGGGGGGGGGCTAGGGGGCTGAAGCCCCCCCCCCTCAAAAGCACCAAGGTCACCCCTGACAACAAGGGCGGCAATCTGGAATAATGGATTTCTGTCGGTGAACCCCTTCTTCCCCGAGTCAAGCCCCCCCCCCCCAAAAACCAAATCCTGGATCCGCCACTGGAACTTAGGATACATTTTTAGGATAAATAACACAGTTTGTTATGAAATTTTGAAAATTAACTATAGGGTGACAGACAGATGGATAGCAAGTGTAGATCTCTGCAATGTTAAATCGCTCTCTCAGGTTTTGTTCCTCTCGCAGTCACTTTTTGTTTACGTAACATACAGCTTTCTGTATCAAACTCTAGAAATAAAATTCTAAGTCACCGCGTACGAAGTCGCAGGCGATACATATTTTTATTTTATGACTTGCTTGTCACTGACTTCAATATATTCACGCAAAATCACTTCTGTTTTAAGACAGTTTGTTCTCTCTCTCTGTTTCAGATGTTTTCAGCAATAACTCCTGTTAAAAAATTAAATTGCTTGGCAAAATCTGTCAAATATATATTAAAAATAACTATGTTTATTTTAATTTCAATTGGTGACCCTGAATACAATCACCAACTTCCATAACAAGGGTCTGATATTATTCAAGTCAGCCTCAATTTTATCTAGTGATGTTTTGAGATGTTGATGTTTACACCGAGTGTGGTGGGTGAGTAGTTAACGCTCTGGCCTCGCATTCGGGAGGACGGCGGTTCGAATCCCCGTCCGGGCATCCAGATTTTGGTTTTACATAATTTCCCCAAATCACTCCAGGTGAATACCGGGATGCTTCCTTAAAACGGTCATAGCCTAATTCCTTACCGTTCCTTGTCTCCAGTCACATCCCACCTCTAATGACCTCGGCGTCAACAAGGCGTAAATCCTTAAGTAAAAAAAATAAAAATAAAATAAAAAAGTGAAAAAGTGTTTATACGGTAAGCTCCAAATCCATCGGTAGAATTTGTTATGGTTTCCTCTACCAATTTAGCTAGGAAATTTAAAATGTACACTCATTTTCAATAGCGTATCTGTGGAAATGAGGTGTGATTGTGAAAAACTTCGTAAACAACATACTTTAACTGAGTTGCAACTTTAAAAGAAATGTTTAAAAATGAAACTTATCTAAAATCGGACGATTGTCTGCAGATTCATAGAACTCAATGGTAATGGGCAACAAACTTGACAGCCATCGTAAAAATTTATTTGCCCCATATAAGCCGAAATTTTCTTTCGGTTTTGAGTTATTTTCAGCATTTCTTTTCAAGCCCTGAATTAAATGGCATGAGATTATGAACGTGGAACAGAAATACAGCTATTAAAAACCTGTTGAGTCCTTAAGATCTCATTTGCATAGAGAAACACGGAATTTATTTAATTGATGTTTTTGATGTTCAAGTCATCATGTTAACAAGAATCTACAACAGACTTATAATTAAACACAGTGGTATCGTTAAGAAACAGTGAGAAATGCTTCAGTGAGCGTTAAATGCTGGGAGGTGTTAAAATCATATCCAGGAAAATACCTGCTGTATGCTTAATTCAATGAAGTCACTAAACAAAATTAAAATATCATCAAAGAATGACACTAAATACACATAAATTGTTGACAAAGTATGGCACCTTGCTCTTCACACGTATAGGTAAGTTTAAAATAACAGAGCATTTCGCACGCTAAATCAGATTTTAATGTTGTATTCAGAGAGAAAATCACAAAACTTTCCGAGGGCATAGTTAAAGTACCACAAGTTGTAACAATAAATGTTGCAATTTACAGACATACGAAAAAAAAGGAATTTACCAATTAAAGTCTACATTCGATGATTCTTATCATGAAAATGCGGGTATCAGGTATTCTTCAACTATAAACTTATTACAGTGAACTTTTAAAAATGAAATAGCCACACAGATAATCAATGGCAATAATACAGTAGCTGCAATGCATAATTTACTAACACTCTATCAGATAAAAATGTATAACACAATCATTAGATCAGCAGTTATCTATGCTGCTGAAACATGGTCCAAGGAACTAATAGATAATTACAAGTCAATATCATTTCAGAAAAAAACTAATCAATAAAATATGCAGTCACTCAACTAACATATGTAGGGAGAAATTGTGAAGAGAACAGTTTTGATAGTTATTTAACTATCAGTATTTAATTTACAACACTATAGCTGGAGGGAAATATGATGATTGTGAAACATGGTGAAACCTAAAAATCAAAAAGTAATAGTATTCAGAGGCATATAAATTGGACGTAGAACCACTTAAAATCATAGAGAGCTCTGGGAATAATGAAACGGATTAATGTCGAAATGGTGAAAAACTATTAATTCTCTGAAAATTCACTTGGCTAAGAATCTAAGGATACATTTTTAGTACCCTTCTAAATCCATCGACATAACTCTGATTTATAAGGAACTAAGCCTTCCAAAAATTTATATAATTTTTTTTTAACCTGGTTTTGTACGGTAAGTCATTTCAGAAGAGGAATTTGATTTCTTATTACTTCTGCAAGACATTATCTAGCATTACTGAAACTGGAAAGAAATTTGTCTTATTCTAAGTGAGCGACGGATTATAAGAATATTCACGAGACAGATGTTTCCCGCACTGTTATCTTGCATCTTCAGAAAGTAGAAATTATTACCAAAACAGATCATCGTGAGCAGAGAATTAAGAACCATCCTGTACATTTTTCCCCAGGAAAATGTTATAAGAAGTGTTACATCATCATATTAAATCTTCATGGTGTCACAATTGTCGGTTATAATTAATGTCTGTAACTGACAACATCATTGTCGGTAGTAACCAGCAGAAACACAGCACTTGTGTAAAATATAAGCTGTTCAATTTACCACAATTCTGCCATGATATTTGTAGTTTCACCTTTACAACCTGGAAGATATTGTCCCAAGAATTAGCTGTTGATAGTTGTATACAAATAACAACTGCCTTTTCTAGTAACTATATTACATAATAGTTATTCTTGCAGTATCAAAGACATTTCAATTTCCCGTCTTGTCGTGTAATAGCACACTAGGCCAAGTATTGGAAAGAAAGATGATCATGTTAAAAAAGTTATTGTGTTTTACAGTTTAGAGTGATACATAACTTCTGTTAAAACTTACCGATTGCTGTCCATTTGATATTGCGCAAAATAGTGTTGAACGTTCCAAGTCAAGTACAAACGCAATTTTTTTCAGTTTATATATATATATATATGTTACGCTCAGAGGCCAAAAATGCTAATTAAGTGAAAAATACGACCACAACTCGTTCTGCATTCATGAAAACGGTCACAACACATTGCGGCTTATTAGTATCTAACTCTTTGTGGTCACGACGGATAGTTCCACGGGGCATTTAATATACATGATTCTTCTTACCCGTCGCCATACAAGTATCTAAAATAATAATAGTAATATTAATAATCTGAAACGTTATGTGTGGAGAGTGCGATCTGGACTCGACGCTATAAACCATAGACAATGGTAAATCAAGTTTCTCAACGCTTAGTCTGATTAGGAATTAAGAGGTCCTGCGCTCAAATCAGGGTGGTGCTGGGACCTTTTGGTAAATCTTGTTTTGTTGTTAGACAACGCTTAAAGTTGTACGTACAGCCTCGATAGAAACGCAGATTCTCGATTTTGTCACCTATTTAAAAACTAAATTATTACACCACCCGAGTTACTAATTACAGCCGGGAAGCGCACATAGTTAGCGACTATCGGTGTAGTAATGCGCGTGTGTGGTAACCTTGTTTACCTGAGCAGCAGTCAGCAGTATCGCAGTCAGCAGGCAGCAGGTTGTCAGAGTCAGCGCCGTCCTGGCCTCCATTGCTGTCTGTTGCTGTCACTCCCCCTGCGGTCCTCTTTATACCGACAACAGATAACCAAACTTTCTCTCAGACCCTGTTGAACACCAAATGGACATGATCCTTAAGGAGCGTGCATAAACCACGTAGCTCCATTTTGGCCTCCTGTGAACCCCCCTCTCCCCCCCTCGTAGCTCTACGTGGCTTTTGCCACTACCTCCCCCCCCCCCCACGTAGCACGTAGCTTCTTTTCCCTTTTGTTTCCAGAAGATATTTTTTACCGCTTTCTCTTGTCATACTATTGTAAATTACATACGGAGATAATTAACTGAGGGAAATAAATATTCGCATTCTGTTGTGAGTTCTGTTCCTAATTTTATCTGTGATAAATGTTATGAAAGGAAAGCTACGTGGCCTGGCTCGGAACCCCCCCTCCCCCCACGTAGCTCAGCGTAGTCTTCCAGTAAACCCCTCCTCCCCCCTGGACCAAGCCACGTAGTTTGTGCACGCTCTCTTAGGTACAACGCAAAATTAAATCAACACGGTACCGTCATTTAGAATAAATCCCTGATCGTGTCCAAAACTATATTTTATGATTCCGCATTCAAAATGGCAAACATGTAACCCCTTGCAACTGAATGTTGTTTTTTCCGTCCTTACCTCACATTCTAAGTCTTCATCGTTTGTGATAAAAATTTCTCAGCAAGATCTTTTCAGTTAACTGCAGAACAGATCCATTTTTTTGATGCAGTCCTCCGTCTTTTCCTGTCTTGAGCTATCCTCCTCATCTCAACATACCCCCTACCACCTAAGTCCTCATTAACCTGCCTCTTATATTCTAATCTTTGGCTCTCTCTACAGGTTTTTCCTTCAACTATTCCCTCCACAAAATAATTAACTAATCCCACATGTCTTGAAATGTGACCTTCCATCCTGTCTGTTATTTTGCGAAACAGTTAGAAATGATGGAATGTTTCCCGAACAGAAACAAAAACATACAAAAAGTTCCTTACTCTATAAAACACACACAGTAGCCGTAAGCAATATCTGCTTTCCTTTAGTAAGCAGTTGTGGTGAAGTTTTTTTGTCATTAGACATTTCCTTCAATCTTACAGATTTAGTCACTTTACCGGTGGTTTGTCTTTTGGTTGCTCTTTGTTTTTCTCAATTATTAGTTAGGATTGACAGTGGTCTTTTGTGTTTGTCAAAGGCAGTAAAATACTGGCCAAGATTGGCGATCAGTGGGTTAGTCGACTTTCGTGATGTCCTATAGAAAAATTTGGTAATTTCCATAATTGACGAAGCGTATCAGCTTCTCTCTGTAATATCGCATATCCATAACTTGGATTGTTCACAGTTTATCTATTTACGGGATGATTTTAAAAGAATTCCATTCTTGATTAATGGTGTTACCAAAGCGGGGAACTTAATCTTTAATATGATCCCACATTTGTCTATTTTGGTTAACTGTGAAGGGGGGAACATAGCTTGTAAGAAAGCAAGAAAAACTTTTAGAAATAATATACCGTATGATTCTAAATGAATATCAGGATTTTGTATTATTGGTTACATAAAACGTTAAATTATAAAATACGTGAAATGAAAGAGCAACTCAAACAGTACTATTTTTTTGGTACTGTACCTGTGCGCATGTTTCCTCTGTCGTCCGTTAGAAAGCGCTAGTAGCAATAATTACGGGCTGATCGACTTCAGTTCACTTTAATTACAAAACGACGCCATACTTAAACTCTTTTTTTATTACTATTATTTTTTTACGCTTTTTTCGACCTCGTGGTCGATAGAGTCGGGAAAGGAGTGGGTGAAACTAACGGAAAGGAGTTCGGACAAGGCGTTTTGAAGGAACCATCCGGTCTTTCGCCTAGGTTGCTTTCGGGAAATCTTCGAAATGCTAAATCTGGATGGCCGGATGTGGATACGAAGCAGCGTCCTTTCAAATGCGATGCCAGAGCGTTATCGCACACCCACCAAGCTGTGTACACACATATGAATTTTGTTCCAAAGATTGCCAAAGCAGAACGAAATTCTCTTTTACAGAGTATGGTCCGAAAAACTGCGTTTACCCAATGCATAGGAAACCATTTCAAAACGAACCTTAATGAATCGACGGTGTGTGTTCACCAATCAGTATTGCTACGAATGTTCCAGAATATTGACAAATGCTAAAAATCATAACAAACAATCAGTTAGCATATAATTACTTTATAAAAATCTAAATGTTATTTATTTTCCTGAGAGTAATAATTTAATGGTTTTTAACAATTTATTTATAAAATTAATAAATTTAAAAGCCTTAAACATTATTTTTAACTCAGCAGACTATTGTAATATTTTACACCTTTCACAGCGGTCAAGTTTTTCAGGGGGACGTAATTTTGGTCCCCCTCCCCCCTCCCCCGCTCTCCTAGCTACCGAGCGTGGTTGGTGTAACGGATAGCGTTCTGGCCTCGCATTCGGGAGGACGGCGGATCGAATCCCCGTCCGGGCATCCGGATTTGAGTTTTCCATGGTTTCCCAAATCACTCCAGGCAAATGGTGGGATGCTTCCTTAAAAAGTCCATGACCGAATTCCTTCCCATTCCTTGCCCCCATCCTTTCCCGTTTCTAAAGACCTCGCTGTTAAGAGACGTTAAGCAGTTAAAAAAAAAAAAAAAAACTCTCCCAGCTACGTTATTCTTTTCCTTTGCTGCCGCCGTTTCAATCCCCACATCGGATCTTCTTCTGCTTGCTGAAACTGCTGCAATACGCTCACGTCATACATTCCGTAGTTTGTTGGCAGCAAGCAAAAGAAGCCAGATGGAACTAAAACTCTATCAGCAAATAAAAATAGAGACACAGCTGGAAAACTATGAAAACTAACTGCCGCTGCACAACAAACTATTCACAATAACTGATAATACACTGAGATAGGGTAGAGACTGCTGGTGTTCCCTATAGGCACATTTAAAATAAATATTCGTTACTAAAGGAAGTTAATAATTATTTCGATAACCAACAAACATTCACATTTAACTTACGTTACAGTCAACAAATACACGCTGATATTCAAATCAAATCGGACATCTTATATACTTTAAATTAATTAATCAAGGGCCAACTCAATGAGCATTAAAGGCCACTATTACGCTACATCGGGTTCAAATCCCAACTAGGTCAAAAAGAGTTCTCTTTTCATAACTTTTTTTTTAAAAAAAAGAAAGAAAGATAACTCCTAGCATATGTGAGAACTGATTTTATATGCGTACTGAGACTTTCTTGGCGTATTGCTGCAATGAATTCCTCATGGGTGTACTACTGGATGGTTGTACTGTATTTCACCAGCTACCTACGCTGTCTTCTTAAGGTGTTCATCCATGATTTTTTTATTCGTTCCCGTTTTTTAGTACCTCTATTCATCTTTGTCATTAATAAAGTTAGCGACCATCTGCTTTGTTTAAACTTAACATAAACACTTTACCTAAAGATACTGACTGACATAAGAATGAAACGTATAATTAAAAAATATAAAAAAAATACTCTGTGTAATAAAGAAGTAATGCACTTTCCTGATTTACGCCATTATTAATGAAACCAATTTTTCAGAACTCGCAGTCTCAAGCGAATCTGTTATCCAGATTCACCCTAAACAACGCATGAATATGAATCAACTCCTTTTAAAACAAAATGGATATTTGTATTTACAACATACGTCTAATATACAGGAACGTAACTAATACTGTGATCGCTCGAATAGTGTTACTAAGTAAAGAGCAATTTATAACTATTAGGTGGTAAACAGTTTTAAAACTATAATAAATAGTGTCAGCTGGTGTTTAAAAAACCTGGGAATAAATTTGTCAATCGGATACAAACCATGTCAATATCGTCGTCGTCGCTCAGCAATTAGTGCCTTTCTGAAGTTCCAGGCAGGTTGTGGTGAAGGTTGTTGTCCGAAGACATTTCCTTCAAACTTCATACGTCTCCGTCACTTTTCTTGCGGTATGTCTTCTCTGGTGCTGCTTTTTTATAATTATTCTTGTTCCAAAATGGAGAGTGGTCTTCTGTGGCGGTCGAAGTATGTGCAGTAATTGCCCAGTGGTGCTATCAGTGGGTTCTGCGATCTTTGGGCTGTCCTATAGAAGGATGTGGCCAACTGTCGTATCCTATCTCGCAGTAGTGGTATTCCTGCGGCTGCGTGCAGGTCTCCAACTGGGAATCTTTTTGTTACATGGAGAGCTCTTCGAAGGGCTCTATTCTGCAAAGTTTGTAGTCTTGCAATGTTTGTCTTAGCCGCGTACCCCCACACTGGGCACGCGTACTCAAGCAGTGGACGTACCAGACTGCAGTAAATAGTCACTCCTGTTGTCGCAGCCAGTGAACTAGTCATGTTAAGTAGTGGGTACAGTTCCTGTAACCTGATTAGGACTTTCTTCCGTAGGTCCTCAATATGTCTCTTCCAGGTTAGCCGTCTGTCTAACGTCACTCCTAGATATTTAACTGTGGAGTTCCACGGAATGTCTTTACCGATGAGGCGCAATTTTGGTGCAGGTGTTTCACGCTCTCGGCGTTTTCCGAGTTTCCGGGATAGCATCACGGCTTGGGTTTTCGTAGTGTTGATGGTGATACGCCACTTTCTTGCCCACTGCTCAGTCTCTTGCAGTACTTCTTGCAGCTTTCTTGTTGCTACTGCCCTGTTCCGGTGATGGGCGAAGAATGCCGTATCGTCGGTATACAGAGCAGTGTGTACGCTGGCTGGTGCTGGAATGTCCGCTGTGTACAAGCTATACAATACAGGTCCCAGCACCGAACCTTGAGGAACTCCGGCATGTATTCGGCGGCGAGAAGATAGAGCGTTGCCGACTCGTACGCAAAAAGTTCTGCCGACCAGATAGCTTCGAATTATCTTCACCATCTGGCTGGGAATCCCATGATGATATAACTTTAGTAGAAGACCGTTGTGCCATACAGAGTCGAAGGCTCTTGCAACATCCAAGAGAACCACTGGACAGTATTCTTTCCTGTTAAAGGAGGCGGTAGCAGTTTCTACCACACGCATTATCTGCTGTGTGGCAGAGTGACCTCTTCTAAAGCCCAGCTGGAAATGTGGTATGATTCCATTTTCTCTGATGTAGGTTTCAAGCCTCTGTAATAACAATCTCTCAATACCTTGCTCAGTGAGGGAAGTAGACTGATTGGCCTATAATGTTGCGGGAATATTGGATCTTTTCCCGGCTTCCTTACTGGAACAACAATGGCGTGTTTCCAGCTTCGTGGGTACCGTTGGCTTCTTATTATATCATTGAAGATGGTGGTGAGGTGTGTGACGGCTATCCGTGGGAGATTGCGGAGCAGCTGGTTGCACACCTTATCATGCCCAGGAGCTTTTCTTCGATGTAGCCGTTAATGACCTGCTGCACCTCCTTTTCCGTAAATTCACTTATGTTATACCCATCGCCATCTGCTTCCATGAATCTCGCAAGTCTTCTGCGAGTTTCAGTGACGTGGTCTTCGTCTTCTATTTCCGCTGGCTGGAATTGTTTTTCAAAGTGATCGGCTAGGCGTTTGCCTTACTTTCTGGATCGAAGACGAGGCCTCTCTCTCCATGAAGAGGTGGCTGCCTAGCTCGTCTCTTGGTGAATCTACGAGTCTCTCTCCAGAGGGTGCCATCTTCAGTCCTTAACATGGATAGTCGAGAGGACCACTCCCGATTTCTATGTTCCGTCAAATCTGCCTTTATTTCACGCTGTAGCCTATTTAACAGTCGCCTGGTCTCTGCATTTCTTGTGAGTTTCCATTCTTTAGCAACTCGATTTTTATGTATGATCTGTGCTAGGAGATTGGGAGGTAGCTGTTTTGAATGCTGAACTCTCGGACTAGGCGGTGTGGCAGCTTTGCTGGCGTTGATAAGAATGCCTACGAAGTGCTTGAGCGCTTGGTCTGGAGTTCTGTTGCCTATTAGGAGTTGCTCTTCGACTTCTTCAGTGATTTTGTCACGGTACTGATCCCAGTTCGTTTTTCTGTAATTATGTGTCTCTAGCTCTTCTGGTTTCCAGGAGCCCACATCTACTTCAAGCATCACGGGGGAATGATCCGAAGACATTCTGTTAAGCGTGTTTGCTGTCACAATACCAGTAAACCCTTTCGTGAAGGCAATGTCTAAGACATCTGCTCTGTTGCCATTCCACGGATGGTGAGTGGGCTCTTCAGGGCCCCAAACATGTAGGTTATGTCTAAGAGCCAGACGATGCAGTTGTTGCCCAGCTCGGTTTGCTACACGGGAGTTCCAGTCTGGGTGTTTCGCGTTGAAGTCACCTCCAACAAGAAGTTTGCCTCGAATGTTGGCGAGCCCGACTATATCGTTCTCAATCAGTAATCTCCTCGGTGGACGGTATGCAGCGACAATTGTAAGTGGCCCTGATGTTGTTGTCACCCGTATGGCAGTAGCTTCAAGTTGTTCAGTTGGCGGCAGCAAGATGTCATGATGGGGAATGCCACGCTTGATGTATATAGCAGCTCCTCCTCCGGCTGTTAGTCTGTCTGTACGGTAGCTGCAGTAATTAGGCACCGAGCTCTCAGTCCAGGTTTAAGATGAGTTTCTGTTACTAGACCAATATCGACGTCTTCTTCTCTCAGGAATGCCTGAACTCAATCATCTGGGATGACTTCCGTTGGCATTCCAAACACAGATGGACAGTCCTTCTATATATCTTCTATCCATACTGTGGTGGTGGAGGATAAGACTTCTTTAGGCTTACTCGCCATCATTACAAGGGATCTTATGTCGGTTGACAACTGCTGAAAGTTGGTCATTAACGTTGCCATCATATTGATGAGAGCACCAACAACATCTCATGAGTCTATCTATGGAAGTTCCCGACGTGGTTTCTCTGAACTGATTGTTTTGCATTGGGATCTGAAGTCTGTGGCAGCTGGACACTGTGGACGTGAATTACTTTTTTGTTTGACGAATTTCCTCTGACAATGTCTGAGAATTCCTGGCTTCTCTGTGAACCTTGTTGGTTGCACGGTGCTTGATTGTTTTCATTATTCTTCTGATTACTTGCTTTTGGTTTCTTCAGGGGTGGAAACTGAGACTTTTCCAAGTTTGTGTCGACGTAATTCTTGTTCACCTGCTGCGCATTCTTGAGTACATCAGCTGTCGGTTCGATCATAGCAGGTCCATTGCCTTGAGATTGTTTTGAATTATTTTTATCTTCACGTTTTCTGCGGGCAGCTTCAGACTGTGCCATTGCGATTCCCCGTTGGCGTTCTCGTGCGCGCTTAAAGGATGGGGCAGCCTCTGTAGCTCGCCACGTGATGACCTTCACAGTTGGCGCATTTTGCTGGGGATTGTCCTTTCTGCAGCGTACACTCTCTGGAGAGGTGTGATCCTGCACACTTAACGCAGACTGGCTTCATTTGGCAATGCCTCGCCACGTGGCCAAGAGCCTGGCAGTTGTAACACTGCGTCGGCCCTCCAGACGAACGCAGTTTTTCAACAGTCACTCTCAGGGACATAATGTTGTCCAGCTCAAAAATTTTTCTGTTTTGTGGCCTGTCAGGCAATACTGCTAGGAACAGAGGCATGAGATCTGAACTGCCTGGTCGTTTTAGCTGAGTCACCGAGCGTACTTCGAAGCCTTTATCTACTAGCTCCTCCTTGATGTCTGAGGCTGGCATACCCAGTGGGATTCCTCGTAGGACCACCTTCAGTGGCTTTTCTGCAGCTGAGGGGAAATTATAGTAAGGAATAGCTCTTCTCTGCAGCTCTGCAGTGACTGCTAGGTAATCCTCAATAGAGTTTAGATTGAGTTTTATCTTATCCCTCCTGCTGATTTGGCTCGAAAGGGGCGTCCTTCCAGTAATGTCTTCACCATCTCATACAGCTCTTTATAATTGTTGGGAAATTGTATCACTATTGGTGGTATTTGTAGCCTCTGCCCGTTCTGTTGCTGCTGCTGTTGGTCCGTTTTCCACTAGTGGATTGAATGGATTTGATACCTCCATTTCGTTTATTACTTGGTCCTAGCCCCGCTTGGGTAGAGCGAAAAGTCCTGCGAGCTGGCAAGAATCCATCCTCTTGTTGCATCTGTACTTTATTATATGCATCAGTATTTGCTGATGCTTGCTGTTGGGCTTGCATCGCGGATGAATTAGTGAACATATTATTATCATCTACTATTGCCTTACGCGAAGAAGAAGCTGCAGTCTTCATTTTCTTCGAGGCAAGTTCTGATTTCTTCTTTTTAGTGATTCCACACGGAACAGCAGGGACAGTGTCCTTGAGGAACCTCTTTTTATTTCCTTTCTTCCTGAGAAGACGTTGTCCTTCGGCGCAGTGACCGAGAGCATTTTGTACAAGGATTTGATTGTACATACCTGTATATTGTTGCGCAGCGCTGTGCTGCACTGAAAGATGGTCCGTAGAATTTCCAGAAACAGCGTCCATCTTCATAGCAGAGGATGTCATCAAGTAGATGTTTGAGTTTTCGGGATTATCCAAACAGTTTAAATGGGCTGCATTATCTGTCTGGTTTTCTGACAGATGTCCTTTCTTAGGCTCGGCCTTCATCTGTTCGTTCATAGTCGTAACATTTGTTTCCATTCCCCACCAACTCGGCTGGGTCATCGTAGGCTGTCCTGCGGCTTGGGGAAGTTGATTTTGCTGATCCTCTGGTGGGGTGTGAGTTGCTTCCATTTCTACGTTGTAACTGTCACCACGCACGCGAGTAACAGTGACAACTGCAGCAGGCCTAGACGTCATTTTCGTTGCCGATATCATTGACTCGGACGGCTCGGAACGGCGCGGCGCGGTAGCCGACGATCGCGAACGCGACGGCGGACGCGGCCCGGCGTTGCTGCCCGTGCAGCGCAACGCGTTTTTTCGGCTTCGTCGTTAAATCACGATAGAAAGCACTCGACTACAATCTACGAAATGAATGACCGATACGCGGAATTGTATGTCACGCACTCATAAATAGTCACAAGTCAACAATTAAAACACACACACATCGAAATTCCACGTCACAATTAACTACAATAGTCAACGGTTCACTATCACACACGCAAATCATATCACGCAATGCAAAATACAGTAAACCTTGTTCACTATTTACAGTATGTGTTGATGTCAATATTCTTTTCGTCAAAATTTATATAACACCAATGATAGAAATTGACTGCAAGAAAGAAACTAGATAAAATGGTTAGTTCTTAAAGCATCATAGTCTGTTGGGTTGGTAACAGTAGGACGCATCCTATGTAAAATAATAAGTTATTCTATTTTCCGGTGGTTGATTTTACGCTAAGGAAGAAGAGAAATTAAACAACTGTTTGGATTCTGGACGGAAAGCTCGGATCGTCGGGGACCTAACGTTTAACATTGAATGAGGGACACGAGAATGAATTAGCAATTGATTTCAGGCATAAGGAAGCAGGAATGTTTTGATTTTTTTGCGAGGGGAGTGTGGGAACAAATTACTTACGGAGGTAATGAAGAATATACCTGTAAATGTGAAGTACATTAAGATATAAATATGTTCGAAATCTCTGCCGAGGTTTTATCGCAATTAATAACAAGGTAGCGCGGAACATTGACATTAATGTTTGTGAGTGTATGTGTTTTTGCACAGAAAGTTTCAGCTACCTCAGATATAACGTCTCAAGAGATGAAAGGGAAAGAAAGAAATAGAGGACAGAATAATGAAAGAGTCTTCCATGAAGTATGGCAACTAAATTAGATTCAAATACTTAGTTTGAGAGCAGAACAGATTGCAAATTACTCGCTTCTGATAGCAATAATAATATCAAGTTGAGCTAAGTTGTTCAGTAAACAAAAGAGATGTACACAAACAAGGTTTACAGTAGATGAGCGGTGCAGAAAGGGAGAACGGATAAACTCAGAAATGGATATACAAGAAAAGACTTGGCTGAAGATGTAAGACTGATAAATTCAATATTATTTTTTTTATTTTTATTTTTTAATGGCATTTGGCAACGGAGGCCATACAGCCAGCTCAATGTAATTATTAAAGCTTTCAGTGTATAAGTCGTCATTCAGTATATATATTGTATTTTTCCAATGTATGGACGCCACAAGACGGACAGGACAATCACACAGACACACAACACTTAAACATCCATGCCCACGGCCGGATTCTAGCCCCTACGCTACCGAGGCCGGCGATTAAATTGGTTGTAATGTGAAACAGATGCTGGAAGTCAAATACAATGTCGATATTTCTATAGTAATATACTGCCTGGATCACCTAGAAGGAAATGATTATACCGGATTAAAGACGAAAGATAAAACGTATCCACAAGCGCTTTGTAAACTTTGTGCGGGTCTCTGAAACTGACATACGGAATTTCATGAAAATATTGTCGTCAATAATGTAAAGAATTAATGTGCAAATCCCTGAACTTTTTTGATCACACTTGTATTTCAGTTGATAGTAATCGTTTCAGTAGAAGCGCACTAACCGAAAATTCAGCGTCACAATTGTTTCTGCCCTTGATATTGTATTGAGTTGAAATAGTGTTTTTACTGACGTGTAAGGTATTATTCCGTAACGTTTCCTCCAGAGTTTGGAACCTCAGCTAAGCAAATTCCAAACGATTAAATTGTTTTTGTCCGGATGATGATCAGGCTGAGAAATTTATTAGCCAGAAAGCGAAGGATAATAAGAATGACATAAATAGATATGGTTCAAAGAGTTCGATAAAAAGTGAAATGGCTAACTTAGGAGGAATCCTTGCAATAAAAAATTACGTGAGGAAATTCGAAATATGCTAAGATAGATCACGTGAGAAGAACGCTGGTGATTGACTGAAGGGAGCGAGAAGAGGATAAACATGTTGCTACTTCAGTATTTTCAGAAATGTCGTTTGGATAGGAAGTGTTTGCACACAAGTATTGGGAATAGCCACAGTGCAGTCGCTGGACTTACTTTTTGCTAGAGGAATGTGGGAACAAATTACCTACGGAGGTAATAAGGAATATACCTGTAAATGTGAAGTACATTAAGATATAAATATGTAAACGAGGGACGTTCCCGTTCATCCACGCTAAAAACGTCACAGCATGAGGTACAACCTGGTCGCCAGATTTTCCGAACAGGACTAGGGACTGTAGAAAGTTCTTTTTTTACGGAGAGGGCGACACACAGCAAATTTGGCGCGTGACGTAAAGATTGGCGGAAACAAAACTGGGTGGTAATTTAAATTTACCAATAATAGCATGATAGCAAATATTGAATGAACACAAAATTTCAACAATTTTTGGAAGAAAAAAACATGGGTGTTGAAATTAATTACCTGGCATTTACTGACGATTTCGCTACACTTTCAGAGAACATTACAAATACGAAATCACAGATCAATCTCTTGGAAGCAATAGCCAACAAAGCAGGTTTGAGAATTTCTGTATTTAAAAAAAAAAAAAAAAAAACTAAATTTATTACAAACATTAAAAATGCTCCAAAATTCTTAACGACAGATATTGGATGAATATAGAAAGTTAAGAAATTTAAATATCTGAGAAAAGTGATTCAAATCCGCCATAGAAGAAAGTATACACAGGATGGAAAGAGAGTACGGTATCACAAAAAATTTTATAACCAAAAGTGCTTGTCTAAAATCTTAAAATAAGGCACTACAACTCGATCGTGAAACCAGAATGTCTAGTATTTGCTAGTGACTGCCTAGTGTTGAACTATAGAATGATAAACTGGAATTACTAGAAAGAAGAATCATGAGAAAAATTTGGGGTCCTGTTAAAACATCAGAATTATGCAAATTAAGAATTAATAGGGAAATATATCTGAACATAGAAAATAAAACAGAATCAATAAAAAAAGGAGATTGCTATTTTATGGACATATCTGCAGAATAAATGATAAAAGACAATCGAAAAAGTATGAATTTTTCTTTGGGGAAAAAAATCAACAACCAGATTGATTCAAGAGGTTAAGAAAGATTTGGAAAGAAATTAGATAAGAGAAGAGAAAATTTTGGAAAGAGAGAGATTTAGACAGAAGGTGTTAAGTTTAGAAAGACTTTAAGGCAGAATAGGAAAGAAATCTGCTCGGAAATGGTCTGAGGAGAGAAGTAAGAAATGTAGTGAAATGATGATGAAATATTGGATTCAATGGAAGAAAAGACTATAACAAAGGAAGGGGAAATTGGAACGTTGTCCCAGTAGGACTTTTAGGAAAGAAGAGGAAGAACATGATAGCAAATACATGTAGCCAAAGAGATTTTTTTTTCTCTGTTTGTGGTTTAGGTGGATGGACTTGGATCGAAAAACGAAGGCGAGAAGAATATAGCTGCTTTGCTGCAGTTCGGTGCAACCTGAAACCCCTCGACGGAGAAACCTGTACAGATGAGAGTATTTCCCAGTGGAAATCTTGGCATAACATTTGATAACAAAATCAACTGGCCAGGTGGTAGGACAAGATTAGAAAATCATTAATTTACTAGAGAAGTCGATGAGAGGATTTACCATATAAGTGAGGAAACTTTGGTCAGACCATTGATTTAATATGGCTGGCTAGTATGGAAACTATATTTTGGGCATCAAACACGGGCGTTGTAGGAAGTGCAAAGGAGGGCAGTTAGATTTGTCTGTGGACATTACCGCTGGACTCAGTCAGTAACTGATGTGATAAAGGAGCTGGATTTGGAGTCGTTGAAAGACAGAGGAGGGTGAAGCGAGTGCTGGGAGTGTACAAGATGAATTATGGATCTTGGAGTAGAATTAGGAGTGCATGGGAGAGAAAAGATGTGCATGACCAGAAGCTGGTACTCAATTTCAAGCACCGGGTGTGGAAAGATTTTCTTTGCTAGGTAAGGGATCAGGGATTGGAATAAATTACCAATAGAAATGATGGATAATTTACCAAAAAAATGCTGGAAGAATTTAAAGTTGAAATTTGTAGAGTGTAAAAGTATACAGGTACTGGAAATGGGAAAATGGGTGTGTAGGGAAATTGCCACCGGAGCGTGCGCTTCATCCCAATTAAATTATAATCATGCTAAACGGAGTGGGAATATTTTCTTTTGTGAATAGGGGTGTCAGGGGTTGAAACAAGTTACTATGAGAAGTGATTAATAATTTACCAAAAAACGCTGAAGGGATTTAAAATTGAGATTCGTAAATGGCAAAAGTGTATGGCTGGAGGAATTTAACACTCAAAGTGTATAAGGTAATAACAAAAGAATTCTGGCCTCGCATTCGGGTGGATGGCGGTTCGAATCCCATTCCGGGCATCCAGATTTGGGTTTTCCATGGTTTCCCAAATCACTCCAGGCAAATGGCGGGATGCTTCCTTCAAAAGGCCATGGCCGAATTCCTTCCCATTCCTTACCGCCCCCTCCCCCCATCCTTTCCCGTCTCTAAAGAACTCGCTGTTAGAGAGACATTAATCGAGTAAAAAAAAATAGTGTATTGTACAATAAGCAAAGAGATGTATGTTAGAAAATACCGAAGCGAGGTTTTTAGATGAGCAATTAAAATACGAGAACGGACAAAGCCAGGAAGGAGTATGTATACAAGAAAAGACTTGGGATGGATTTATCAGAATTTAAGGAAGACTGATAAATCCAAGTTTACATCGGTTATTGTGTGAAACAAATGTTTCTATAGGAATGTACTGCATGGATCACCTAGATGGAAATGACTAGACCTGATAAATGACAATATATAAAACTTATCCAAAAGCTGTTGCTAAATTTTATATGGATCATCGTTTGTAATTAATTTATTCAAACATAAGAATTGTGAAGCTTCATCGTAAAGCCAGTTATAGGAAACTGAAATATGGAAATTCATGAATGTGTCGTCATCATTAAACCAATAAATAATGTCAGTAATGAATTCGCTAACCCGAAAACATTTTCGATCAGTTTGTATTTTAGTTGATAGTAATCTTTTCAGCAGCAGCAAACTAATCGAGAACATACCGAAAAAAAACATATTTTTTTTGCACCGCAAAATGTATGATATAAGTCTCAGGTTTTTTTTCTGTCATCAGTCTATCTACTGGCTTGATGCAATCTTCCATCCCTTCCTGTCTTGTGGCAACCTCTTCATCTCTACATATCCCTTGCAACCCACGTCCTCAATTATCTGCTTCATATATTCTAATCTCTGTCTTCCTCTACAGTTCTTACCTTCGACTGTTCCCTCTGCCAGCAAATTAACCAATCCAGCATGTCTCAAAATATGACCCACCAGCCTATCTCTTTTTTCTGTTCTTCTTCTTCCACAAACTTCTTTTCTCACCCATCATTTCCAAAACCCGTTCATTTCTTACTTTGTCTGTCTACTCAATTTTCAGCATTCTTCTGTAGCACCACATTTCAAATGCTTCAATTTTCCATCTTTCTGGTATTCCTAAAGTCCACGTTCCACTACGGTAAAGTTCTGTGCTCCACACATACAGTTTAAAAAAGTTCTTTCTAATACCTTGATCAATATTTGAAACTAAAAGGTTTCTCTTTTTCATGAAGGCTCTTTTTGCTAGTGCTATTCTGCTTTTAACATCATTCCTGCTTCGGCCATCGGTTGTAATTTTGCTTCCCAAGTAACAGAATTCACTTACTTCTCCTATTGCATCCGATCCTATTTTTATATTTAATCTACTAGTATTGGTATCATTTCTGCTACATTTCATCACTTTATTCTTGCTTTGATATATATTCAATCCAAAACCTTCCTTCAGTATATTGTTCTTGCCATTCAGTAACTTCTCTATCCTCAGCCCTTTCTCCCCTTGAACACTTATGCCACATGGAAATTTTTCTTTATTGCTTCTTCTACATACAAGTTAAATATTAACGCAGATAGACTACAACCTTGTCTCACACCCTTTTTAACTGATGCATGTCTCTCAAATCTGAGTACTGTAGTTAAAATAATGGTTTTATTGAAGTATCGGGTGAAATATTATTCCGTAACAGTTTCTCCAGTCCATTGTTTTGAGGGAAGAGCTACGTGTTACTCCTTTTAGCCTTCAGTAACAGGTACCTCCCTCTTGCCACCCACAAGTTTCCTGAGAGGGAGGAGAAGGCAATGACAGACTTCTGAAAGTCACAAGGGTTTCACCGAGTTTTACGTTCCCAATCGATGGACAAATCGATGTCAATCGTTTCACATTCCCTCACTCCATAAGCACAGTGGAGAAATTTTATATCTAATCCGTTATTTTTGTACATAAATTGGTGATTAGAAATCGTGCACTATCATCTCTTCTTCACTGTCAGCCAAGTCCCCAACGATTAAAATTTCTTCTTCCCGCTGATTTCCGACAAGCAAACTCCGTGTCATGAATTGGATATCAACCAGCGTGCCAGGTTTCAGTTGATTAAATATTTTGCTGACTTACGATATTTTAAACTTTTTAAATCCAAGTATTGCACTTAAGGGCAGTGGATTTTCACAGCTTCAATCCGTATTCCCGTGGGATTAATGGAGGTCGAGCTCCGCATTCATATTTTATGACCGTATGCACTAGAGTGGACGTACCGTGGTCAGTGACAATGTACGGACCTTTTTCTGTACCTTCCCGTGGAGTTCCTAACACGGTACTCATTTGGAAGCAGGCTGAGTAGGCGAGGCCGTCGGGGATCGAACCCCGGACGTCCAGGCAGTAGTCAGACGCTCTACCGCCTGAGCTACGCGGCCGCCCGAGTACTTTAGATCATAGTAACATACTAGCTGGTGTCCACGACTTCGTTCGTGTTTATAAAGAATTTGGATTGACAGCTACCGACATCTAACCACCATAGTGCACGATGTGAGACTGGGTGCTATTACCACACATAAACGCCAGTCATCTGCGCTATGTAGTTCAGGCAGCAAAGTAAAATATACTGACACACATGTCCTTGTTCGAAATACGTAAAATATCCTTGATCGACCACTTTCAACCACCATATCTCCCAGAGCTACCAAAATTCGGCCAACGTTGTGATCAATGGGTGACTCTGTGCTACTACCACACACAAACACCAGTGATCTGCGCTAGATAGTTTTGACTGAAAAGTGATACACCGGGATACATACGTTTTTGGTAGAAATATGAAAGTGCCGCAGGTTGACCAATTTCAACCACCATATCTACCACACCCCCATAGCTACCAACGTCTAACCATCATAGTACACGATAGGAGACACGATACCTCTCCCACACACAAACATCAATGGTCTATGCTGAGCAGTTGCAGCAAGAAACTGACAAATACAAAGACATGTCTTTGGTCGAAATACGAAAATATCCTTGATTGGCCACTTTCAACCACCATATCTCCCAAACTCCCACAGTTTCCGAAATTCGACCAACGTTTTGATCGATGGGTGTCTCTGTGCTACTACCACACACAAACACCAGTGATCTACGCTCGATAGGTTTGGCTGAAAAGTGATACACCATGACACATACGTCTTTGGTAGAAACATGAAAGTGCCCCAGGTCGACTACTTTCAACCGCCATATCTCCCACACCCCCATAGTTACCTACATCTAAAAACCATAGTGCAGATGGGAGATTCGATGCTATTACCACACACAAACATCAATGGTCTATCCTATGTAGTTGTGGCAGGAAAGAGAAGTATAAGGATACACAAGTCTTTGGTCGAAATATGAAAACGCCCTGCATCGACCACTTTTAACCATCATATCTCCCATATCCCCACAGCTATCGGCATTCGGCCAGCGTTGTGCACGACAGGAAACTCTACGCTACTTTCACACACAAACACCAGTGATCTGTGCTAGGATAGTGGTAGCTGAAAAATGAAATACAGGGAAACACAAGTCTATTTATATATATATAAGATTTTAGTGTAAAGAGCATGTATGTTAGATAGTAGTCAGTTTTTGCCAAAGCTTCCAGCAATTTAATGATGCAAGTGAAGCTTTGGTAGATTTGTAGATTTAAGGTGTAATGGGGAACTGAGAATTAATTCCATCGCATTTAATAATAGAGGCTTAAGCTTCTTCGCAATTAATAATAATTGTAACGCATAAGTATGTACGAACAAAGAAGACAGCCGCAAAGATTTTCTATGAAGTCAGCAAAATACCTACTCACGTTGCAGAGTCTCGAAAACTGCGCTCTTTGCTTGCATTCGGGAGGACGCCGGTTCGAATTCCCGTCCAAATATCCAGATTTGGGTTTTCAATGGTTTCCCAAAACCACTCCAGGTGAATGTCCGGATGCTTCCTTCATAAAAAGACCATGGCCGAATTTCTTCCCGTGCCTTATCCCTGCCCTTTCCCGCCTCTAATTACCTCGACGTCGACGAGGTGTAAAGGCATAAGCAAAAAAAAAAAAAAAAATCAGTGGGTAATGAGAGTGAGAAGAAGTTACGAGGATCGTTCGATAAATACTTTAACAGAAACTGTTGCCCATAACTCAAACGAATAGTTGTGGACTGTACACCGCTCTGAGCTCGAAACTATTACTCAAATTAAGGTCCAATGTTTTTAAGCCATCCACATACAAGGAGTGACACAATACATGATATCATCATTTGACTTTAAACGCAGGCCAGGTAGAAAAATCTTCAATATAGAAATCTGAGAGTAACCAGATAGACAGAACAGGGTGCTGCGGCACTAAACCGCAACTAAATATCGTGTGACAACGCATTCTAAAAGATGGCGACAATGATTTTAGGTTGCCGAAATATCGTGTGACAACACATTCTTGACTCGGCTAGTCACCAGAGAGCATTTCATACATTCTCAACGCCGAGAAAGACTTCGTTCTTATATATTATTCATTACATTTTTTACTAGCAATGCCACAAAATTTGTACTTATTCACTGCAAAGTTCAGCCATTAATTGACCAACAAAAGTGTAGATTTTTTTGGAATCCAAGTTTTCATTTTCTTTAGCTATTTTTTTTCTTATGGTTTCTCATCGAGGTCATTAGAAGCGGAATTGTTGGGGGGGAGGGAAGGAGAAAACGGGAAGAAAATCGGCCATGATCTTTTTGAAAGAACCATCCCGGTATTCGCATGGAGCGATTTGGGGAAACCATGGGAAACCGAAATCAGGATGGATAGACGGGTATTCGAAACAGCGTCCTCCCGAATGCGAGGCTACCACGCTCGGTTTTTCTTTCGTGTGGTGTATCATACAACACCCTGACAGCATTAGCTGACTGGCCGTGCTGAGTTCGCTAGGGGCATTTCTCGGTGCGGTGTCGGATGACGCGTAACGCAAGCTCAGATGCTGTATCAGCAAGGTCCCTGCCTGATGCTATCTGCAAACCATGCCTCGTGTGAGAAGACTGTGACAGGCGAACAGAGCGTAACAACAATAAGGATCCATTTCACTTCGAGTGTGCAACCGTAAACATCCTCATTATGAAAAATAGTCTCAGTTAAATAGTTGTGTTGTTAGGAGGTTATCGACACATGTGGATTGTTATTTGTGTTATAGGTTAATTATGTATGTGAGCGCTTTCTTTTTACTTTTGAAGTCTATTCCCCGTTTCATACTTGTACATAGTGAACGTTTAGTTATACTCTGTTCATTTTAAACAGCCGGCTCAAGGTCATTCTGCTTCATCCCCACTCCGTTGCACTTACCCCTACCTGCGCAGGAGAGAGAGAGCGTATGCTGACGTCATCAGACGTCCACTTTTTTATTTTTTTTATTAATTTAATTGCGATTGAGCTAACGGTCCGGTGGCGATTGCCCGAGTCATCTAATTACCCCCTTTTATTTTATTTATTAAAATTTTCTTTTATAATTCGAGTGTAAAATTCCTTTCCCGATTTACAAATTTTAATTTTAGATTCCTTAAGCGTTTTTGGTCAATTATTCATCACTTCACTTCGTAATTTGTTCCATTCCCTGACACACTTACCAATAAATACATGAAATCGAGCGCCAGCTTGTGGTCATGGTCGTCTTTTCCCTTCCATGCATTATTCCTAATTCTTTGACCAATATCACTTCAAGCTCCATCATCATCATATGACCTGTACATTTCCAGCAATCTCTTCATCCTCTTCCTTCCCTCCAATGACTCCCAATCATATCAGTTACTGACTGGGTCCTGCGATAAGTTGCACAAACAAATCTAGCTGCTCTTCTTTGCACACCCTCCAACTCCTGTATTTTATAACCAAAATGTGGGTCCCAAAGTACACCACCATATGTAAGAACGGTGACTTACACCACCATATTCAACCAATGGTCTGACCAAAGTTTTTTAACCCAATTCCCTAACTTCTCTAATATA
This sequence comes from Vandiemenella viatica, assembly GCA_031002005.1. NCBI lineage: Eukaryota > Metazoa > Arthropoda > Insecta > Orthoptera > Morabidae > Vandiemenella > Vandiemenella viatica. The sequence continues at coordinate 134,657,977 of CM061914.1, forward strand.
TAGTCTTATCACCCTCTCCAGTAAATGCAGGATTTTGTTACGTTTTCCTACCATCTGCCCAGTTGAGTTTGTTATCAAACGTTGTGCCGAGATATTTACACTTCAAACCTTCAACAAGCAATTCTGACCTCACCCTATAATCATAATTAACCTTTAGTTTTTAATCTGTGTAACTAATAAGCTGACTCTTCTTGGCATTTACCTTTATTCCATGCTGACCTACCCACTTATATAAGACGTGCTCGCTTAAACCAGGTCAGCTGTCAGCTCGGAGGGGTAGCTAATGGTAGAAGATAAGGCACGGAGCAAGAGGAATACGACTTTGAACACGCAATTCAGACTGAACGGCCTATAGTATATGCCTGCACCGTATTTTTTCCGAACTGGCTTTTACGTTTTGTAGTATTTACAGACCCAAACGAACATATAGTAGCTAAGCGATGGTAATGAAAGAGTTTTAATTCAGTCCTGGCCATGCAGCTGAAATTTAAGAGTATAGCACTAGGGTAAGTAGACTCGGTAAGCTATGAAATCGACACGTGAAGGAACCAATGGAAGAAAAACTTATGCCGGGATCGAATAGAAATGTGAATAATACAGTGGTATGGTCACACGAAGTTGAAAGGTAAAGCAGGAATGCCAGTGAAACTGTATTGTAACCTGACATTAGACCGAATGAAGTTTAGAGGATAATGAAGAAACACGGAATTAGGGAAAATGTAAAACAGAAGTTAGACAGTAACGAAAGAGAACGAATGGATGAAAAACTCAAGGATCAAGAAATTCTTCTGCTTCAGATATAACCTGCCAGTGGTTAAATATTGTCCAAGCTTATCACGATGATGCTCCTGTGTAGACTTACTGTTGTTCACAGCACTGTTATATTTATTTTTTTCCGCATATTTGCCTGTCTATTGATGTAAACAATTGTCATTTTATTGATTTGTACTTTTATCCTCCCTTAGCCTATCATATTACAGTAATTGGGTTGTGTTAATGTTAGGTTTTCAAGTTTTGGTTATTCACGTTTTTTCCACAGCTTGTATGGTGTGGAGTTTACTATGTTTTTGTGTTTGTGGTTTTATGTTAGTAGGGTTATGTCTATTCTGCTCCCAGTCTTCAGTCGTAACTTTTCCATGTTTCGTTTATGGATGTCAGTATGGAGTATTTGTTGTTTATTTCAGTTATAAGGCAACTAATACCAAGTATTCTTATATCTGTAAGAGCATTTAATATTATACCCTTCCATGTTAAGAATCACCTTGAAGGTGCAGTTTTCTATATTTTGTCGAAATTTTAGCAATTGTTTCTACTGCTGAAAAACTTGATTCTTAAATTATTTACAGCATCATTATTGAACTGAAAGTATATTTGTAATTTATAAAAACTTCTCTGGTACTTAGTTATATATTTGTAATGTTACTTGTTTAAATATATCCATGGCTTCATTTATTTATCTTTGCTATCTGAGAATTTTGTTCGTAATTTGTATGGTTTTAGGTATTTTAATGCTATCGCTGAATTTGTAATGTTAATTATCTTTTATATACACAGGTGATATTCATCATTTTATTTCAGGGTTTAGCTAAATACTAAAATAATGATTAGTTAAACCATATATAATTTACTTCTCTTTTTATCTAGAATGATGAATTAGGAAGGATTTAAAGGATAAAGGAGACTGGTATCACAGATTTTTTTTGACGCAGACACTTCTTTAAAAAGTTTCTTTATTTTAGTAAATAGTGCTGAACAATGACAACCAATTTCAGGTTTCTGATTTATGTTTTGGAAACTGGACTTTTAATGGGTTGAGAGCCAGAGATTTACAATGGGAGTTAATATTCATCAAGTTACAAAATCAAAAAATTTTGAATCGTAAAAACGTTTTGATGGACGTGTTTGTGTCCTGGCCAACACTAGTGAAGCCAAAGGGAGGTTTCCCGGAGATCTAACCCTGAAGTCGTCCGCGCCAATGCTGATCACCAGTACGGTCTACAAAGCACAAGAAAAGCAGTCAGTAGATTGTGGCTCGAGAGCTAATCTTTATTACAAGACAATCAGAATAACGTCCACAAAAAAGGCATCCATACAAAAAATATTCTACTTTGTAGCTGTCACAGACTTAGCTGCAGGGAGCGTAAATATTTTAGGACAGTGAAACTATTAATGACGCTCCGACAGCCAAAGTGTGTGACAACCGTTTACATAACATTGTGCCCGACGACAAAGGGAAGGAATAGGCCGAAGTCGTTCCGAACTATTTGTGCGGACGTCTCGATTTGTTTTCAGCCACGCACTTCAAAACTTCACCCTCCAGATGTCGTCGAGCAACAGACCTTGAGATAACAACAAAACAAAGCAAAAACATGAAACATAGCTATATGGTTGCTTTTAATGAAGTCAAATTTAGTGTGCCCTCCAGATCAATGCTGGGTTACCATTGTTAGAATAATTTAAATTTGCGGAAAAAGTTACTTCTTCTCTGGTTTTATAAAATGTTGTAGTATTCATTATCTACACAGCGATTCTAATTATTTTCTTGGTCAGATAATAAAGATAAAAAAAGAAACTGTGAAATTAGTCATTTAAGAGAGCTAAAAAAAGAAAAACTTTTTTTATTTTATTTTGAGGAATACTATGAACGAAGACTGCAAAAGCTGAATGATAACCCATTATCTCCGTCACATTATGAGGCACTCAATTCAATACACGATTTCGGAGGAGACTTTTGCGTGTATACACTCCAATCTGTTCCCCTCAGATTCTCATATCTGAATGAAACAAAATGTAATAAATTATATAAAATTATGAATAAACACTTGGTGATTCAGGAAAGTTATCTGTGTAATAAGGAAAAAAAGTAATATACCGATTGTTCCTTGTCCACTGGTCTGCCAAGTAAACTGTAACACAACAACGAATCATTAGATAATTATTGAAAAGCTTCCCAAACTTGAAGTTCAGAAATTCGTCTAATAAAACTAACTCTCTAAAACTTGATTACGAAACAAGTTGTAGCACGAGGCATTGTGTGTAAGCTACACTATCAGCAGACAATCCGTTACACATTTTGCAGCACGAGAACCTATTTGGTTGTGGTCGTTGGATAGGGGGACGTTCCAGTGATCGTCTTTTCTGTCGCTGCCATTTCCGTGGTGGAGTGAGGCACCTCAGTCTTGTGATCTACCTCCTCCAACTTATTGTTGACATGGGCCTTGTTGTTATCATCAGCCTTGTCTTCGGCCTTCAGATCAACTTCTTTTTTCGGGGGCTTTGTTTTCCGTCCTTTCTTGTGGTGGGAAGACTGCGAGTTCGTCTTATCGGTTGGGGGAAGACCGTACCACTCGAGTGCTGCCTCGTCAAACTGTTCAGTCGGGAAGTACTGCACCCTAGCGTTTCTCTTCGCGACATCTGGATACACTATTCTATCTCGGTAGATATCCTTATCTCTGTGATTTGCTTCTCGGTTGATCTCCAATATTTCATCATTAATCCTGCTTATTTGTGAACCGCCATTCAAATACCTGTGTCTATTCCACGGATAGAATGATGGTCTGTTTTTCTCGTAATTATGATGTTGTCTAGACTCGTAGACTGTCGGCGCCGGAGGTTTCGGGGAATCAGGAAGCACGGGAATGTTCTCAAGGAGAGTTCCCGACAGTGGCTTCACAGCGTTTTCTATCTCATACGATTTCACCTCAACTGGCTCAACGACAAAGTCTGCTGATTTGTATATCTCCCCAGACGATGTTCGGTGGACGTGAATAAGTGGAACTGGTTCCCCAGGAAAAGATTGCTGTATTTCTGTTTGAACTTTCTCCTCAACAGACGAGATCACTGGCGTTTCAGCAACAAATTCCAAACTTCCAGCCAGTGATTCAATTATTTCCTTGCTTGATGGGGGCAGTATTTCAGTATTTTTGAGCGTTTCCACTGCTTTGGGATACGTTTCTACCTCAAGGCTTTCTTCACTTAACTCTAAAATACCATTTTCATCTGTCACCTTAAAACCGAGTTCCTTAAGTTCCGAGGCGTTCGGTCCTGGAATTTTCTCCAATGGAGCATTTCCAGCGTCCTCAACCGTCTCTATTGACTCTCGAATCTGTTCGCTGAAACTTCGTTCAGCAGAGTTAAGCGGAGCTGCGAAATTAATTCCACCAATGTTCGGCACTATAAATTCTGGTGCGGTGAAATATTGCTGCCGAGATTGCTTGCCATCAGCATAATCAAGGCCATATTTAAGATGTTTTGGCAGTAAGGGTCTTTTGCTACTGCGCCAATATGAAGGCAAGCGCCTATATGGAACTATATCTTCACCCGAATCACCAACTAATCTGTGCTCTACAAATTGGCTATCTGGAAAACTCTCTGAATCATGAAGAGCCCAGTTCTGATGTCTCTCTGGTATAACAACTGAATACACGTCAGCTGGAAGTTTGTTTTGCCTATACTTTAACTTTTTCTTCTCTGAAACTACGACCGGATGTCTGTCTTTTGCTGCCTCATTTTCTATTAGTTCAAGGGCTTCGTCTTCTTCTAGACTAAAGTCATCAGGCAATGCAGGGCTGAAAATAATGCCCTGAGAGTATTTTTCAGATGGTCTAGCCCTAAATTCCGGCTTATTTTTTATGAGATGGGGAGTTTCGTGTTCTATATTGTAATCTACATCCTCCAAACTATATTCATTTTCTATTCCGGGCTGAGGAAGTATGTTCAGAGAGTATATATCAGAAGGGCGGAAGTAGTAATCAAAGGAATTCGAACGAGGCCTGCCTACATCTTCGTAATCCCAATCTTCGTTAGCTGCTTTCCGGAATATCTCGCTATCTGAAAACGAATTTTCTGGTCTCCAGTAGACTCCACCCTTATTCCCGAGCTCCCAACCGTTCTTCCTAGCTTTCTTTCTGATCTTCCGGTCCAAGAATGCGTTGTCTGAATCCCAGTAATCTGCACCAACGTTGCCATACTTCCACCCATTCTTAACCGCCTTAGTTCTTATCTCCTCATCCAAGTTCTTCCTATACGGCTTTCCCCTTTTAACGATACCCACATTCCCGTAATTCCACCCTTTCTCCGGTACTTTTCTGAGAATTTGCTGCCCCAAGTTCTTTCTGTCGATTTCTTCCAGGCTATAGTCTTCATCATTCTCCGGAATGATATTTGCGATTAGTGGTGGTTGGGGAAAGAGGTTGGATGCAATACGGGGGCGAATTTAGACTGAACGCCTCTCTGAGGTTTCCAGGTCTTTCTCGCGTTGGTCCTCCCCCGTGGTGGACTATAGCTGTCAGTATAAAACTGATCCCTCGGACCGATTACAGTGAACCGCAAATCGTCAACCTCGGGCCATCTCTTGACGGTGGTCAGATAGCGGTTGAGCGGATGCCTGCCACCCCATTCCTCAAGGTCATAGTCCCAGTCGACCACACTGGGTCTGCGGAGGCGCGAATCGACCCTCAACTTGTCTGTCAGATAATAGTGGTTCTCGGGGTCGTCTTCGAGGGACGAGGGCTCTCCACTGCCGATGGTGAAATGGACAGTGTATGCTGGGGCGTCGCGCCGCTTGCGGCTCTTTGGTACCTGCGACTGGACGGGAGTGTCATCGTGTGAGGCGCGGTCAGTGCTTCTCGCGTACCTGTTGTGGTGGGGGCCCAGCTTCAGGAGTGGTGGCAGCGACTCGACGACGAGTCCATCGTCGGGGACCAGTCGCTCGTCAGGCACGTAATGTCGTCCGGCAGGAAGCACCAGATCTTCGTTGATCGGACCCAAGCTGGAGGGCAATTCCTGAAAACATTAATTCAGAAGGTTGTTTGATCATTTACCTTGCATCAGATACAGAGCAGAGTACATGTACTAACTTCACACTGCCAATCTGTAGCTATAATATATAGTTTCAACCTATGAGATTACTCTCTAAATAATACTTTGATTAGCAACAGAATGTTCCATACTTATGGCCAAAAAGAATGTGACAGTGTTCGCGAGTATACAAGGTCTCTCCGAAAATTCATGGAGTTGTCAGTTGTAAAATAGTAAACAAATGTTGCTTGCTTCATCACAGCAATTCTCAAAGCATGTTTTTCTATTTAGTTTCTTTCCGCATTATTGATAATTTTACTGTGAGACTATTTTTATTGTGATCCAGAAAGTTTCGAAGATTTTTCCCCATCTATTCTATTCACATAACTTGGCTCGAGCAGACTTGGACTCAAAACTAACTCTCTAAATCCACTGACGCCATTAAGGAAAGTTTTTGGTATAACAAATAAATCGAACCACCTTTATTTCCTTCCAAATTAATTACGCTTCCAAACGGATAAATAAGCTAGATTCACGAAGTTATAGAACCTTGCTGACAGGCTCCAAAGAGAGAGATAGTAACTGAGGCATCGTATGTTTAGACACTGCCAAGATCTCTTTCTACAAATGAGAACAATTTTCATATATCATAATAAGAAGAGATATTTTAGATTTAGTTTACCTTCCATTATGCAGAGAAGCGCTGTTGGAGTAAGAAAATTTTTAACTACTTACAACAATAATAATCAAGTGAAACAGAATTTAGTATCGAGGAAACTAATTCATCTCTAATTTTTTACATTGATAGTTACTGTAAAATATGGATCTGCGATATCTTCACGCTTCTAAGCCCATTGAAGGAGTTTACTGTGTTTTGTAAGACATCTACCCATATACTTGATGTGTAATGATGTAATAAACACAGAAGTGAATAAATAATAGCGCAAATTAGATTAAATAATTTACGCGATTTTCATTAATTTCTGTTAATTCAGCGGACGATCCACATTTAAAAGCTAAAGTAACGTTTAGCTAACACATTAATGATAAAAATTCTGGTTTGCTACTGTTTCCATGCAGAAATTATGATAACAATCTGGCTTTATACCACGTTATCTCTGCTCATGTTTTCAATATGCTACATTTACAGTGCAGTTTTATTAACCAGGCCAATAGCAACCGTTTCCTAGATAATTCTCGCTATTGTACCACTTCTCGAAACATTGCATCTCGAAATACTTTTAGACTAAATGCAGGAGAGAAGAAATGTACGTCGGTAATTTTATGTCAATAAAAAGAAGGAACAGTCGAAAACCGTGTATCATGCTGAAAGCACTTTTATAAACAAAGGTTTTTATATACAGGGTCCGACAATAAAACCTCCCGCATTTCCCGTAGCCGGCGTGCGGGTTGTAGTGAGGATACTGATGTGGAGTGTGTTTTGTTTTAAAGAGGTGTACCTGCCACTTTCAGTGTGCGCCCTGTCATGGCTTGGTGAGCATCGTGCGTTTGTTGTGGACGAATTTATTCGTAACAGTTGTTCTGAGATTTTCGGAGACGATTCGAACTTGGCCTACATGATCGTGTCCCGATAAGAAAAATTATTCAACTGTGGGTATCAAACTTTAGAAAGACAGGTTCAGCACTAAAAAGAAAACCTACAGGCCGTCCTCGGACTGCAACAATGCCGGAAAATTTGGTGCGTGTGAGTGTGTCTATGCAACATTCACCAATCTTTGGGGACACTTAAAGCCTGCAGTGTACAAACATCGTCCCACCACACTGCAAGCACTTAAAGAGGTCATTACCAAAGAATTGGCAGCCATTCCAAGAGAAATAACACGAAAATGTATGGAGAACTTTCGGGATAGACCTTGTCAATGTGTCAACAATGGAGGACGTCATTTAGCAGATATAATTTTTAAAACCAAATAATTAAAAACGGCAAAATATGTATTTTTCATAAATAAAAGTAATTATTCCCCATCATATTTAGTTTTCATGTGACAACATATTAAAATGAGGGAGGTTTTATTGCCGGACCCTGTAAAAAACAATGATCTTAATGGGCGACATCTACTCATTAATGTTGACGATTTTGCTCGATTCTTGGATTCTGGGCATAAAATAGTCACTTTTTACCATCTAAATAAAAAAGTGGATTATCTGAACATTTTGCACGTAAGTCTGTCAGTGTAAAAAAAGAGACCTTGTTTGTGCTACTTGCGAGCGTGCTTCTTCCGTTGTATCTCCGCTATCCAGTATGCGGCAACTCAGAGTAATGAGCCACACTGACGGGTTGGTGACGTCGAAAGATAGTACCGTCCAGGTTTATATTACGGGCAAATGACTAACAGAGCAGAGCAGTGCACTAACCCTGATGACTCCCACTCTGTCGGTGACGTCAGTGAATGGCGACAGCTTCTGGACTTTGGAGAAGGGGTAGTCGTAGTCGTAGGGGTATCCGGGGTACGGACCCAGTAGGCGGTTGGCCTGCAGGCAGGGCAAGCAGTCAGGTTTGGGCAGCAGCACGCGGTCGAGCCGGGTCTCCAAGTCCGGCAGAAGGGCAGGTTCCGGTCCCTTCAGCGGCACTTCAACCTGGTAGTCGTAGCGGAACCTGGGCTGCACTGGCTTGAGCGCAGGCGCGATGACGTCATAGCCGTACGTGCGGGTCACCGGCTCGGGCGGCGTAAGGGGGCACCTCCACTTCGAACGGGAATCTCTGTGCACATACAACAGAAGCAGGTTGTCAGATCACAGAGCAGATTAAAGTCACTTGCAGGGGCGGATCCAGGATTTTTGTTTGGGAGGGGCTTGAGTGGATTTTTTTTTTGGGGGGGGGGGCGGCTCGAGTTGAGCAAGGGGTAGTCTTGAATAGTCTCCTCGGATTAAAAAATAATAATTCTTCAAAATTACAATATCGAGGTTGACCTAGATACTTTTGGGGGCGCTTGAACCCCCTAGCCCCCCCTGGATCCGCCCTGGCTCACTTGTTTTACCTTACGAAATGGTACATAGTGAAACCACAGCCCGGTAACAGCAATTATAAACACAATTTAAGAATCGGGGAAAACTCTTGTGTTAATGGCCAATTTTAAAGCTGGCAACATATTTATATGAGTTTTCGCTGTACATATTGTGCAACTGAACTCTTTAAACAGATTAAACCCTTCTTTTTTTAATGCGTGTCCATCCTTTTGCATTGTGCACTTTATTTTAACGCATGGTTGTACCTACATTCATGTGTGTCTATTTCAGTTGTATAATGATTAATTTTAACGCATAACTGGTTGTTATTCGGTCCAATATAATATCATTCGTGCCACTATAATGCATATTGTCAAACTATTAGTTAGTTAAAAATGATATTGCACACACAAATGGCCGATAAATCTAAAACCTATTAAAATAAATAAGAACAGCATGCTAATATTTTATTCCAACATGGCTGACTTTTAGAGAAATACTCATACGACTGGACAGGTGACAGGTTGTGAGACTGCTAAGCGCATATAACACAGAATTAAAACAGGGTTTGAGAATTTGGGGGAAGCCCTCGTACAGAACGGATTGTAACATTTTATTCTAATACAGATTAACTTTTATGGAAATCCCCATACAACTAGACTTCTGGAATATGACATGGAAATTTAGGAAAAGATAGCATAGGTTAAATCGAAAAGTTAAATAATTTTGGTTAAAAATCCAAAATACGTTAGTCGAACAGCTGGAGCTGTATTTTCTAAATTCACTGAGAGAATCACAAAATGAAACAGAAAACTTCAAAATTTCTTAGCACTAGGAAATTAAATTTTAACATAGGCCGACCTCTAAGCAATCTAGAATAACATTTTTCTTTACGCCCATACGAGCATTCAAATAGAAATAATGCTAATGAAATTTCAGATGACATCCTGTCTAAAAGAAAACTCCCTTAGTTAATGATGCTTAGTGTTGATGACAAAGAAAACATTAGTTAAAATACGTAAATTTTAAATAATATCAATTAAATTTTTTTATAGATATATTTCTATTAATTAAAAAATTGTAATAGTGACTGAAGGCTGTTTATCATTCTGCCTTTTGTCTAAGACGACAATGTTTAAGACCACTGATGTGTGGCTTACTTGTACTCAACTTATGGCTGGAAATAATAATCTGGTTTTAACAAACTTTTATGTCAACCACTTTGATAATATCGATCTGAATTTTAATAACGCTGGTCACATTTTCAGTATTTTCACTCAGGCCCCTAAGGGTCGTTACTTGTGAGTTATCATTGCTTTCATCACTTATCGCGAGTCATCGGTTCATGTCCATTTGTTTTAATTAACACCTGTTTGTGGTACGGTTCCTGTACTGTGGTAAAATAAGGGCATGGCTGAATCTTTGAATGTATTTTATGTAAGGAACAGAATAAGCTGTAGCTACTTCTAAATTTCTTATTCGTATTAATAAGGTGAATAAAAATTGCAGTTATAATTTACACAACAACTTGACAATTTATATATTGCATAGCCAGAGGAGACGGATACAACTGACTTAATCTGATTTCCTGCTACGGAAATTTTGTTTAAGATTTTCTGGTTTTCTCTTCGATTATTCAGCGCGAATGATTGCATAGTTACGCAAAAGAAAAAAAATTGGGCGATTCCTAGCCCGATGTTCAACCAACAATCCACTCTGGTATACCCGGTTCACTCCGCACTGGCGGTTCAAGGTCATGTTGCCCTGGCCTCGCTCGGAACCTCATCAACCCCTCCCTTCCTACCTCTCCGAGCTGAACGGTGTGTCCAGGTAGACGAGTGGCAAATTTACCCTTCACATGTGGGGGTAAGGGCAGTGGAGTGGGGATAGAGCAGAGTGACCTTGAGCCGCCTCTGTTAACTGAACGCACTATAGTGTGTTAAGTCCAGTGCATTACAGTGTGAGAGAGTATATTACCACTTACCCTGGCGCAAGCACAGCCCTCGCCGTACTGCACTACCTCCACTGGAGGCCTGGGGCGGCGGTATACGGGGTCCACCAGTGGTCGGGGGAACTCGACGACTGGTCCAAGTGGTAAAGGCCTCACCAGCCCTTCACTCTGTGGACAAACAAATAAAGCTGAATGATTGACAAAAAATAAATATCAGAGTCAGCGTTCACTAAATATAAATTGAATCTTCAGATCATTTAGCTAGTCTTCCTTGCAATCAATAACAACAAACCAAAACTGTTATCAAATCACTGAGAGTTGGTGCATCACAGCAAGATTGCAACATGCAATTAGAATCACCTATTCTTTTCTCAGAGCTCGATGTGGCTATCCACGAAGAATGAATGATACACCAACGTGCTAACAATTCATCTGCTCGGCCAGTTGCTGATTTGCTGTATGAATCGAATACAACGAATATTTTACTAAACTGCCAATTTTCACCTCAACAAAAATTTACTAATCCTTCCGTGCATGAATAAATCTTAATGACCATATTTACTTTTGTTCACACTTTCTTATAACCCGTCATTACGCTTCCATTTTGGCTTAATTTGTGACCGTAGAGTAAAGAGAATCCGTAACTTTGACAGTGATAAGTGATTTACGGGATTCAAACCGTGAGCCCTTAGATATCCAGACACAATAACAAGTACAAAGACGAATGTGTAGACGTCTTGTTTCGTCAGAGATACCTACAAGAAGTTAAATACACTACAAAGAAATGCAGAATGTATACCTGTTTAAGCAATTAAATCAAAAGTATTTTTCTAAAAAATTACATTAAGTCGGAAGCAATAAGAAGGGGGGGAAAAAAATTAATACAAACAAAAAATTCATCATGGCCACCCCATACTGTAGAGATATGATTTACGTGTGACTTCCTAAGAGAATTTATTAATTCGTTTACTTAGAAATGTTAGTAAGATGTTGTTGTGGCTTTAGGGCGCGTCGACAGCGAGGTCATTAACGCCCTAATGTTAGTAAGAAAATGAAATATATTAATGCATTTTTTATTCCGTTAAGTTCAACGACGCCAGATTCTGAAATGGCTTTCGAAGATTATTGTACGAATTAGAAAAAGGATTTGTTCAATCTCCTCGATAGACGTTTATAGCGTAGTTCTGAGTGTTATAGATTTATTGAGCCATAAATATGAATTTTGAAATAGACGTTGTTGATGTTAAATTCTGGAGAGGAAGGAATATATAGCTCCACAAAGCAGACACTTAATAGAAAACAGTTTGGGATCCGTTTAGTAGAGAGTTGATTGGCTGCATAGAGAAAGTACAAAGGAGAGCCGCTCGATTTGTTACTGCTACAGTCATTACGGAAGCGTCACAGAATTGATTCGTGGATTGAGCTGGGATTCTCCGGAAGACAGCTAAACATGCGTAGACTCACTTTCAAACACTTCACCCACCAACTTATTTAGGCCGCACTGATAGGAGAGATAAGATCAGAGAAATAAGGTGCCGCACCGCTGCTTGAATGAATTATTTTTTCTCTCGTGACATTCGGGATGGAATGCAAAAAGCAGAGACTAGTTTCAGTGCAAGCACCCTCTGCCACACACAATTTTGTGAATTTTAGAGTATACATGTAGATGTCGGTGTACAAGCTAGTTGTAATACTTTTTTTAATAATAATTTTATTAAATTATTTACAAAAACTAAATTAAAGATAAATATTTAATAACGAAATTTTTCTCGGAGTAGGATTTTTCTGTAATGTTCTGCGGTAACTGACTGAGTTAACATGGTGTTTTACACCATATTTCGGCTATAAAACTCTCCTTCGCTATCTTTCGGCTTTATCAGCACTTCACTTAAAGATGGCGACGGAGTAATTCACTGCTGAAAAATCGTGTAAAATACTATGTTTACCCGGTTGGTTTAGTTAAGAACATTACATGAATAAAAATATTACCAGAATTCAAGAATCATTTAGAAAATTTTTTTGGTACTAAGACCAGAATTTTTTTAAAAAAAATAATATATACTAGAAGATTCGGTTAGTCAACATGATGCCTTATGTTCATATTAAGCCATGAGAAAATTTTATATTGAATATGATACTTGAATAAGTAATATACAGAGAACATAAACTAGAATCAGATGGAATTAATTGTTAATTGTAATTATTTACGTAATTTCAGTATTGACATTGCGGTACTTACGGCGCCACAGCCTCCCCAGTCCTTTAGACAGCCAGCAAAACACACCTAAAAACAAAAAAGAATAAAAGTCTTCAAATAATACTAATAGATAGTGTGACTATAAAAATTTGAAAATACGGTGAACAGCTATTCGACAATGAGAACCTAAGTACTTCATATGGCCTCTCTATTTTCAGTGACACAAATGTCGAAATTTATGCAATTACTAACAGCTGATATGACATTATTATTAATAACACTACTAGGTAAAATATAAACCTCGTCTACAATATTGAAGAGTTCGTTTTCCAGATCCCATAAACAAACTACTTTCAGCTTAATAGTACTGAAAGAGAATTGTCTTACGAATAAAAGAAACGGAATAACTAAACACGCACTCAGATTGTGATTAGTCAGCGTCGACATCACATTGTAGAGCAGAATTGAAACCTGTGACAGAAATGATGGAAACAGCTGCCATGTCAAAAACAACAGCGTACCTTCCGTGGCTTTCGAAGGGGAATGTGATATCTACGAAGCATATAAGATCAACTGATCTCATAAAGAAATACGTCCGTAAACTAAAATCATATAACATTATCTACGAACAGTATTTTATAATCTGCCATTCAGTAAGTGCATACTTTACAACAATGTTTCATGATTAGTATTTATTCAAAATTGAATCTGACAACAGATTCTTGTTGGATGCTAAATTTTTCCATCCGTTATAATAGACACTGTTAGAACATAGTCGCAAGCCAATGATTTCGTCATACTAAACTTTGCACTTGACAACCATCAACGTCACCCAGTATAGGTTGGTACAAACAGTGGGCAATTTTCTGTAAAGAACAAAACGTCCCCCAAATAGCAAAAACAAGTTGGAAGAAGAACGTAAGCAAAATGCGGAAAATATGAGGAGAAATTTTTTAAAAGGCGAACACATTCATGTCGACAGAAGTTAATTAGGATTCCAACTATATAATCAACCCACGAGGTTTGCAAACATTTAATCACCAAAACGGTCCTAGACACGAAATACGAGATATGCAGTCTGGTCTTCGATACAAATGGTTTTAATACGGTAAGCGATATGTGTGTAGTTTAAAGTCTGAACAGTGGAACATTACTTGCATGGAGTGATCGTTGATGCGGTTCTGAATACGACTGGAAAGGTAGCACGAAAGTGGAAAGACCTAATATAATAAATCTTTCTGGTTCTGTTCACTACCAAATAAAGTATCTTTCATTTTCACGTAAGATAAATTACAAAATAAAAAAAGAACTGGAAATGCTAAGAAAATAGTTTGTATTTAACCAAATCACTATCCGCGTTTGCTGAAAAGTACTAATGACAATATCGTATCTCATCCATATAATTCATAAATAATATCATTTGATCAAAAGCTCGATTTTACGTCGGTAAAAGTAAGTTCTGAGTTTAAAACAATAACTATCGTTTTACTGAATAATTTTATAACTGGCGACATCTGCGTACGTGCAATTTTAGTAGGATTAAATCAGCAACAGAAATGTTCAACAAACCAATATTCGAATTTTTCTGTTCAGCATAGTAGCCTCTTTGAACATTTCAGTCACCTAAATAATTCAATTTTATTTTAAGATTCTGGTTCAAAATTCAATATCACTATTAATAAGCCACGATTCGCGTTTAAAAAGAGAAGTTTAAAGAATATGTAACTATAGGATGCATAAACTTGGCAATGATTCTTAACGAAGTTATCGACAACTAATTTCCTTCTTAGCTAAAATGCAAAAAAGAGTTTTTTTGTTTTTGTTTTTTTTACTTAGTCAGCTTTTTCTCGATCTCCTTGCAGACACAACGTCTCCGTACTGAACCGATAAATCGCTTTCCTATCGCAAAGTGAATCTGGAACTGCTGTATCCTTGTCGTTGTATATCCTTTCTGGCCATACGAGTGTAGCATAGAAGAGATGTTAGGATTTATTTAACTATTTTAGCCGTCAATTCGTGTCTTCGCCAAATATATCCCTACCATACAGAAAACGGATACTTATATCTCCCCGTTGAATCAATCAATAGCCACACAGACTGAAAAATTACTTAATTTTTTTATATTTTTAAAAATGAAATTATTTATTGCATTTTTCTCTAGTTTTGTCAGAAACTACATCTCTAACAATTTTCCTGATTTCTATTACTTTACCAACTTGAAAATCTATAAAATTAATGTTGACAGAATAGGTAAACTTAATTTATATGTAGCAAAGAAGTGAATTTATTCTATCTAACCGTTTAACTGTATTTTGACTCAACACAAATGAATTTTTCTCGGAATTTTATTCGCATTTAACGAAATTTTGAATTAAAGGTTTCCGAAATAGAAAAGGCTCTTTTTAATTGACTGCACGTTCTACGTAAGACTAGTGACTATACTCATGAAATATATGTTGTATTCAGCACAGAAAACATACTTAACAAAAGTAAATGAAAGGGTAAAGGTTACCATGACGACAAGCTGGCACACTATTTCAGGCATAAGCAAGTAGGTAAATTTTCTTTCATAGATAAGGGACTCAGGAACTGCAATAAATTACTAAGGTAAGTGGTGAGTAATTTTACCAAAAGACGTTAAAAGAATTTAAAATTAAAATTGGTAAAGGGAAAAAGTAGGTGGGTGGAAGGAAGCGGAAAAATGGGTGTCTAGGCACATTGCCACAGGAGCGTACGCTCCATCGCAACTAAACAATTAAATTAAATTGAAAACTCATTCGTATAAAGAAATTTTGCAATTAATCTTCGATATTTCTTGTCCGTTCAGAAATTTTCTGGCAACTTAATATGTGCTTCATTAGTATGAGAGTAATTTACCTCCAAGGAAATTTGAATCTGATATTTCAATCGAACATGGGAGTATACCAACATCGGAAAAATTACGCGAAGTTAATTCGAATGATCGAAACCACTTGTAATACTATAGCTGAAGAGTAATAAAATTCTACTTTATGGACGAGACTGTACACCTACTTGCGCGAGTGCGGCGAGCAGGCAGGCGGTCCTGAGAGCGGCCGCCATGTTGTTTTGTTAGTCCAGTAGTCCTCCTTGTAGTCCTGCTGTAGTGGCCGCACTGTCTGCAGGAGCTGCTGGCGGCAGATTTATATCGCCGGTGTTCGGCGCCGGTAACATCAACAAACAAACAAACGCCCCACTGTGTCGTAAGGGGTATGTCGGGGCTGCCTCAATAGATGCGCTAATGATTAAAGAACCGTAACTAACTCTTATGTGTACATATATATAAAAACACACACACACACATATATATATATATATATATATATATGTGTGTGTGTGTGTGTGTGTGTGTGTGTGTGTGTGTGCATGTTCTTATAACAATTCCACAGTTTTCATCCTATCTTGATCAAATTTTGCACATGTATACATTAAAACAAGGGAAAAATATTGTTTAAATTTTGTTAAAAAACACTCTTTCTTCCCAGTCACACCCTTACGGAAAATTTACAAATGCAGTGGTTCAGTTCTTTTTTTGCAAATATCTCGGAAACAGTATGAAAAATCAGCCAAAGTGAATGGTGATATCCTGAAAGTCCTTAAAATTTGCTATTGCTTTGGACCGGTTCCAGTAGGACAAATAGTGACCGAGAAATCCGACGATGTTTTGAAGTTCGTGTGGTGACATACAGACCCGCAGTTGTTATTTGATCTAGGTGTAACTTAGATCGCGTATACGTTAAAACAAAGAGAAAAATACAGTCTACATTTGGTTTACGAAAACCTAACCCTTCCTCCCTTTCATCCTCCTTAAACAAAATTTATACGTGAAACTATTCAGATCATTTCTGTAAATGTTCTTTGTATGAAACCACAGTACATATTCGATCAAGAATGAATTTTACGTATGCATGATTTAAAATCAGTTGAAAAAAAATGTTTACATTTGGTTTGCAAAACTGCACCTATTTTGCAGAGAGTATTTCTAATGATCCGATCAAACTTTCATATCCAGCCCTCCAGCTACGTCGGCTACTACACTCGTTACTTATAATATGTAATACTTATTAAATCAATTCCGTAACGGCTTAGAAAAATTTGCGCAATCGTAACTTACTAAAAATATCGCTGAAGCATCGAGCGATTCGGTCAGCTCAGTTTTTGCTGAGCGAGCATAAACATAAGGTTGTTGCAAGTACAATATTTCATATTTTAAACTTCCCGTATACGTGTTTCCCACTCCGTTTCATAAAAATGAAAGTTGAAAACCACATGCATCAAAAATTTAAATTTAAATATTTAACCTTTTATTTATCACCGAATTTATTTTCTGAAGTTAGACTGTTATTCAGCAAGGAAAACAGTGAAATTACGATTAATTCTTGTACCCGCCGAGGCGTAACCGAAGCAAAACATGATGTTACAACAAGGAGTCGCGGAGTTCTGTAATTTACGCTGCAGGGACCAAAATCTTGACAATTTACTCACAGTCATCTTCCGCCGCTAAAGAAAACATAGGTTAAGATGACACATTTAGCATGTCTTTCCTTTATCAGCATAAAAAATGAAGGAATGTTTCAAAGTATTATCACATGTGATGAACAGTGTAACATATAAGATGATCGTTTGTTTCAGTATTAACTGCAGGCAGATGAGTCATGGAATACATACCTAAACCTAATATTCATCCACATTTTGTAGGTGGCATAATGCTGTGTAACAGGATTAAATCTGGAGAAGAATGTGAACAGCTAGGATGAGGATATAGATAGACTGTCTAGCTGCGTAGGTCAACATGTAATGAAGACAAATACCGAGAAGAGTCAGTTTATTAAGTACATAGATAAAAAAGAAAAAGTTTTGTACATGAGATGGAGGAGGAATATCTTGAGGAAGACCTTGAATGTAAAAATCTTGGCATAACGTTTTATTCCAATCGCAGTTTGGTAGGCTACATTGGGCAGGGGATCGGGAGAGGTTTTCACAATTCTTCAAGTGTTTGAGAGAGTGCTGAGGGGATGGGATCTGGAAATGAGGGAATCTGATTAGAAAACCATGATCAGATCACTGCTTGAACAGAGTGGTGTAGTATAAGATGCATATTTAGGCTGTCTAATTCAGGAGTTATAGGGCATACAAAGCGGCCAGCTAGATTTTTTTTGTGTAAAATGCCGCAGAACACAATCAGTAACCGAAACGATGAAGCCACTGGATTGGGTTTCATTGGGAGATAGGCGGAGGATGAAGAGACATCTTGGAGTGAGTGTACAGGGCGTATATTGGCGAAGAGACCTGGATGGATAATGCGAGAAGAATTTGGAGTAGTGAATGGAAGAGATGTCCGTTACCAACAGCTGGCACTTGATTTCAGGCACAAGGGATAGGTTTTTTTTTTTTTTTTTTTTTTTTTTTTTTTTTTTTTTTTTTTTTTTTTTTGTAGGTAAGGGGAAATACAGAGGAATTTACCTAAAACATTGTTAAGGACAAGTGTAAGTGGCTGGTCTAGGTGCACTGAAATAATTTAAGAATTTATTTTAAAAATAATGAATTTACAAAAGCAAGTTTAGAAGGAAATTGCATCGTATTTGCGTTTAGTTTGCATTCTTTGTATGGAGTGTATGTAGAAAACTGGAACTAATATTACATGCTAGAATAACTGGAATTTAATCCTAAATTTTTCTGTTTATTTCTACATATTGAATATTCTCGTACCTCCCGACGCAGAGTCATGGCGACATAACGCGCTCAGCCATACTGCCGGTTTTCTTCCAAAAACGAAAGCATTTTTTCGCAAGAGATTCGGGAAAAATATCTGTGATATTTGTAATTTTTCCTTTAACATTTGGTGTATAACTCACTTGTTGTATAAAATATAAAAATGATGTGGCCCCTGTTAATGTGAAAGCAGTCTGAAAAACACTTCTATCAATATGTTTAAGGATTCATAAACCATAAGAGCGTATCTACAAAATGATGCATTCCTCGAGAATGTTGTTTCGTTTTACGCAACTCTGCATATTTTGCTTTTGTGGACAACATACGGGAAGCAATGCATGAAATCTAAATTGATTAGGAATCGTCTGCGATCTGGAAAAGTACTTTGATTATAACGACTGTAGTTTTTTCTATATGAGGCCATTGTATAACAAGTAGGAGAGAACTTTGGTTTAAACCGAATCTGGATGTTAGCAAGTTTCATCTGAGGAAAGAAAATTAAGGTTAGATCACGAATAATGTTTGGAAGATAGACACGCAAAATGTTTCTCAGCATTTGCTCCTCTGCTGTTCCTAGTATCCATAAATGATCACTCACAGAACATAAACATACCTACTTATATGACTCCATTTATCTATCTCAATCCAACTTCGAGGTCGCAAAATATTTTATCAATATGAACTCTCTCAAATAATTTCGTTCGAACAGTATTGCCACTAACATGCTTTAGAAGGCTATCAGCACAAAATCATTAAGAAACTGAACAATTGCTTTCGGGTATTCAACCATGCATAAAGTTTCGACATGTGCCTTCGCTGTCTTCATCAGGCGAGGTTATAGATCGCAGTAGTCTCTTCGAACTTCATCTGAACACCAGAGAAGATTTTTTAGAAGCTGTACTCCGGAAAAGAACCAATTCTTACACAGATCAAGTCGTTCTGTTTAAATTAATTATTGCTTAATGTAGAAATGACAATACAATTCATCACACGTATGATTTTGAGTGTAAAACAATCACTAAAGATAATTGCAAAATGATCCTATAACAATTAAAATTGTTATGTAGTAAGATAGCTTATTACTATTACTATTATTATTACTCCGCGATTCACTAAAAGTGTGTGGCGGAGGGTGCATTGCACCTATCGAAAGGGGTTATGGTTTGGAAGGGTTATAAGGGATATGGCAGGAGGCGCCCATGGGCTATTGTGAGGAACCATCCCCGCATTCGCGTGGAGTGATCTGGGAAAACCCAGATCAGGATGGCTGGAGTGCTTTATCGAAAGCTACTCCTGTCGGATTTTAAGTTTACTCGCCCGGTAAATCCTTTCTATTCCATTCCCTAATCGCTCGTGGGAAAAATGAGTCCAGAAATGAATCGGTTCTGGCCCTGATTTCTCTTATCTTATTTTCACGGTCATTTCGAGATATGAATGTTGCTGGTAGCAATATTTGCTGACTGTCATTCCGAAATACATCTGTCGTGAATTTTTCAATTAGCTTTCGTCGAGAGCAACGCCTTCGGTGTTCCAGGTCTTCCCAACCTAACTCCTTCAACATCGCACTTACGCTTTCCCTCCAACTATATATACCTGTCACGAATCGGGCGGCTCTTCTTTGGACCTTCTCTAAAGCCTCCATTAACCCCTTTTGATGGGGACCCCATACAGAACAACAATACTCTAAGTGAGGACGTACTAGTGACTTGTATACAATCGATTTAACTTCCTGAGTGCACTGATTTAAATTACGACCTAGAAATCGGAGCATACGATTTGCTTTTCCCATTACATTCTCGATATGCTCATTCCGCGACAAATTATTACGAATTGTTACCCCTAGGTATTTAGCGGAATCTACCGTTCTAAGGACAGTGCCATTAATCGTATATTCATAGTTAAATGGTGTCACCTTTTTACTTACACGCATGACTTGGCACTTTTTAGCGTTAAGGCACTGCCTCATTGGATCGGGAAGTCTCACATACAACGGATCCAAATCGACTCTTGGTGGTTTTTAGGTGCTGGCGAATGCTGCGACGGTGAACAATCTCCGCTTTATAAACTACACATTTCACAAACAATACACTTATCATATACAGAACACTGTTAGAAATTTCGCTGATAAATGACAATACATTTCTCCAATAAAGTAAATTCTCCGGATCTGACAAATACGGTTCTATTACGGGTAGAGCACATGTCCTTCCACTCTCATAATATGCAACCACATCAGAACGTATGTGAGAAACGTAAGTGATTTTCAATTAGGCAACATGGGTTCCGGCAAGGATATTCATGCAATTCTCAGTTGGTGGGATATATGCAAGATATTTCAGATGAAATGAATAAGGGAGGCCAAATTGATAGTATAGCACTAGATCTTTCAAAGGCGTTTGACAGAGTAAGCCATGAAATGGTAGCAAATCAGGTAAAAACTATTGGAGTGGATGAGAAACTGATTTGCTGGGTAGAAGAATTTTTAAAATGTAGAAAACAGAAAGTTAGGGTAGGAAATGCGCTATCGAAGGAAGTGGAAGTAAAAATGGGGGTGCCACAGGGTAGCGTATTGGGACCATTGCTATTCATTATTCTAATGAATAATTGTGTTGATTGTTTACTATCTGAAATTAGATTGTTTGCAGATGACATAATGCTGTATAAAAAGAATCAAATAGATAGAGGACTGTAAACAGTTGCAGGGTGATCTGGACAGGATATCTAGTTCGGTTGGTAAACATGGGATGAAGAAAAATGCAAAAAAGAGTCAGCTAATTAGATACACAAATAAAAAACAAAAGGTTAATTATGAATATAAGGTGGGAAAGAATTGCTTGCTGAAGACTTGAAATGTAAATATCTTGGCATTACATTTGACAACAAGCTTAATTGGGCAGGACACATTGCACAGGTGGTAGGAAAAGGTTTCAAAATCCTGCACTTGTTGGAGAGAGTGATGAGGGGATGCACGAGAAAAGTAAAGGAATTGGGTTACAAAACTTTGGTCAGACCATTGCTCGAATATGGTAGAGTAGTATGGGACCAACATTTTGAGTATCAAATACGGGAGTTGGAGAAGGTGCAAAGAAGGGCTGCTAGATTTGTTTCTGGAAATTATCGCAGAATGCAATCAGTGACAGATATGACAAAGGAGCTGGAATGGGATTCATTGCAAGACAGAAGGAAGATGAGAAAGGTGATGGGACTGTACAGGGCATATACTGGCGATGAGGCATGGAAATAAATTGCAGTAGGAATGAAAAGTAGTTCATGGATGGGAAAAGATGACCATGACTACAAGCTGGCACTCGATTTGAGGCACAAGGGTATGGGAAGATTTTCTTTTTTAGGTAAAGGTGTCAGGGATTGGAATGAATAACTTACCGAAAACGTTAAAAGAATTTAAAGTTGAAATTTGTAGAGTGCAAATGTAGGTGGGTGCAGGATAGGGGGAAGTTGGGTGTGTAGGGAAATTGCCAGCGGAGCGTGTGCTCCATTGCAATCAAATTAAATTAAAAATTACACACCAGACGCCTGAGCACAAGTGCCGGTGTGTTGAAACGGTATAAAAAAAATCTTTAAAAAAAAAGAAAGGTCTTTAATTTTCTTATAAATAATACCAGAAAGAATGTGTGATAAAAAAAAAATAACGGTGAATGCTGCGTTTTTTCATTGCGTTAAATAGTTCACAAGTGTATAGCCCACAAACACCATATCGTCGTCACTGTGCACAATCTCCAGTTTCCCAAATGTTGTTTACGAGCCTTCCAATGGTTTAATTTTGCTGTTAATAGACGATATTTTTCCACTAACTTTTGTCTAAGAAAGATTCGTTATCCATAACTTAATCTCAGTTTCAACCTCTTCTATCTGTACGCAACTGGATCATGTCTATAATAGTAATGCATTGATTTTTTTTATATGAGGCGGGCTGTTGTAGGGTTACAAGAACCCTTTTCAGCCAAAATGGAAGGGTTCGGGATGAGGAACGGGAAGGAATTCAGCGATGGCCTTTAAGTGGAACCATCCCAGCATTCGCCTGGAGTGATTTCGGCAAACCATGGAAAACCGAAATCAGGATGGCATAACACAGGGTCAAACCTCACTTTAAAGATCATAGAGCCTCGACCATACTAAAAAACGAAGCACAGAACCAGTTCGCGACCTCCCGAAGAAGATCAACCAACTCCCCCTTAACAACTTCTAGGGATTAATTTATTCGTAATAGATAGTACATCCCAATCAAACCGATTCGAGCAATATCTTCCTACTAAATAGGGTTTTACATCCATGGACTTTCATAGTTTTTTTTTTGTTTTTTTTTTGTTCTTATATGCTAAATCACCACTTCCTTTGGAAGCTTTACTTGTTAGTTTAAAGTTAGGTTTCGGGGCACAATTTATTTATCACTTTGGGGGGGGGGGGAAACCTGTGACCACCACTCGGGTGGTCTTATGGAAAAACCCAAATAATGGTCTTTTACTGTTCTTGGTTTAATATACTTAGCGGAACCTTGTATCTGTGCCATGTTTTTGGTTCACAGGAACTAATTCGACGTAGTCGGCGCTCTATATGTTTCTCTTTGTTTATTTTATTATATAATTTTTCTGCCTGTGTTCGAATTTCACATTTAATATAATTTATTCCTGTTTGATCATGAAGTTGTGTAACCGGCGTGTACATTCTCGCACCTAGAATTATTGGTAGACAGCGATTTTGAAGTCTTTGTAGGAGTTTAATATTCTCCAAACTGGGCAGCCATATAGCAGAAATGGCCGTATTACTGATTTATATATTCTGCTCTTAGTCCGTAGTGTCAGTTCTTTACTACTAAGTATCTGATATAAGTTGACCATAATAGCTATCACTTTTCGGATTCTTTGTCTGATATGTTCTTTGAACAACATCTTTTGGTCTAGTTCGACTCCTAGGTATCGATGTGATTTTGTCCACGGTATCGTTTGTCCGTCTATTCTTAAATGAGGGAGTTTGTCAAAGTTCGGTTTTTTCTTAGTAAAATATACTGCAGCCCACTTGGAGGTAGGACTGTTGATAATATATCGATATATCGAAATATCGATATTATTTTTTGAAAATATCGATATTTATGAGTGATATTTTTTAGGACGATATATCGATATTTCGATAATGAAATCTGGATATCGGATTCGATATTTTTTTTAAATAAGTTACCATTTTTCGTTTGCTCTGAATGACACCATGTCTCTCAAATTTCTGTTACGCATAGAGATCAGCAAACTTAAATAAATCTTACAACGTGTCCATAATTAATTTGGAATTAATTGGTTCCAAGTTTACTCAGGTGATGACAACAGTGTGGGCAAGGTATCGCTCGCCCAGCACGAATCGAACGCGAGTCCATTGTTTGAAATGAGCGTGCGCACTGTCCAGGGAACTCCAACTGGAAATTAGTGTGTTAGCAGGAATACTTGGAAGTGTAAATAACAAATAGTGGCTAATTAGAAAACTAAGAGTAAGTTATCAACGTGCAAAACTAAATAAAATTCCACGAAAAAATGTTATGAAAAAAGTTATGTAATTTGGCCATAATGCGTGCTATAATAGCTTAACTTC
Organism: Vandiemenella viatica; assembly: GCA_031002005.1. NCBI lineage: Eukaryota > Metazoa > Arthropoda > Insecta > Orthoptera > Morabidae > Vandiemenella > Vandiemenella viatica. The sequence continues at coordinate 134,682,216 of CM061914.1, forward strand.
TACCCAAATAAATTCGTCAACCGTATTGCATATCAATCTTAAGATTTACCTCGAACCTCTTTCGAGTTTTATAAATTTTACTAATTTTTATGAAAATTATGACACGCATAATGGTCAATTTAAAAAAAAAAAAAAAAAAAAAAACGATTATCACCAAGAGAAACCATTCGAAAGTGAAAACTTGGTTAATAACAAAATCACGTCTATTTATCAGTGGACAGCCTTATTTTTACAAGGTTTGATTTCATGAAATTGAATTTATGAAAGTATCGATATTTTTTCCCGATATATCGACAGTCGATATTGATACTTCTTAAAACATCAATATATCAAAAATCCGATATTTTTAAAAACATCAACAGCCCTACTTGGAGGTGTTGATCGTTATTTTATTGGCTCTACACTATTCGGTGAGTTTGTCCGTTTTTTTTGTGCAGACTTACGTTGTTTATTTCAGATTATCACGGTAGCTACTTTCATTTATGTAGTAAGACATTCACAATTCATCTGCGAGAAACAAACTTACTTAAAAACCACTGATTGAAATTTGATGTGGTTTTGAACAACGTGCGCAGGTGGCAAACTTACTCCAAACCCCTAATGATGGGGTTGAATCATCATGAAGGAGGCATACTAAGCCAATGTGTCAGAGGTAGGACCGCAATTTCATTTCCTCTGAGAACTGCAGATAAATGTTGAATTAGAATCACGGAACGTTCTAGCGTAACTCATATGATCAAACACAACTTTCAAAATTCCTGCCCATAGCGAGATTTTAATCCGGACCGGAATCAGAAAGATTTGAAAGCAAGCGCATTAAAAACTTTTTTTTTCCTTGCCTAGTCCAAGAAACAGCTTATATGCCCTATATTAATCGGTGCGTTTCGATCCTCTGGTTGTAACTGCCTTAGTAAGATCTTTGTTAAGTTATTTTTGTTACTATTCTTCTGGATGCGGGTTCCATTTATCAGGAATGTATCACACTTCAAATGAACATCTATTAGACCTAGGCCATCATTCTTTGCTCGAAGAACCAACGAAGGCATTTTTGTGCGGTAGGTGCTTCTCTAGATAAACCACACTATGGTTGAAGTCAATCTCGCAGCAATTTGTTTCGTTATTGGAAGGACCTGTGCAATGAACCATAATTTAGTAGGAATATCTGCTTTCACCAGTTTGATCCTCCGTATAAGAGACAAATCTCTATTGCTGTTCTCTTTAAATTTGGCACTTTATCACTCTGAGCAAAATCTTCTAGTTTCATCAGATCTAAAATTTGGATTTTCTCTGTTTCATCGAAAACCATGCGTTCATGATTAATAGATTTTCGGGGAATGCAGCGTTGTTTATGTGTGCCTGTTAACCGCAAACCTTTGCCGAACTTTATCATCTTTGATTTTTGACGGGAAACAGTTGCTCCAGATGCGTCGGAGAATTCATCTAGAATGTTTGCGACGTCAGAAAAAATACCTACATCATCAGCATATGCTGTAACAGACATGCTATAACCGAAAATCGTAATTGGTTTCATGGTTTTATACAGTTTTTCTGGACGGGGCTATAACGCAATATTATACAGCGCAATTGAGAGCCGACAACCTTGGCGAACTGATTGCTGAATCCTTATTAACCTAGAAATTTGGACATTTATAAGTGGTTTCAAGAAGCCTTGCTCTGTATGTTCAGTACTGCAGAGATATATCTGAGGCAAAACCCCTTCCACTGTGAGATATGAATTTTCGATGCGGTATAAAGCTTTAGTGACACGCTGAGCAAATTAACTTTAATTTTAGCGCCGTACGCAAGTCCCAATATTGTCATATAATCACATATCGTTTCCATTATACAACTATCAGAAACATCGCATGACTAGTATGAGCTACCGGACCGCTATATGTAGCTGGAACCAGAATTAAAATAGAGTATGTTTGATTTTACCGAAAGCTGGCAAACTGAGAAAAAAGTGTGCGGAAATTAGTGTGCATTTCTCATTGAAACTAACTCACGCAAAATTACCGATCGGATTTTGAAAGGCTTCGGTCAGTGTACATCATATGTAACCAGTAATAAAACAGAGTATGTTTCAATTTGATGTGAGAACATGAGAAATTAAGATAAACATGTCCCAGAAATTAGTATCCATTTTTCGTTCAACGCGTTTTATGCCACAGCTGCTGGTCGAATTTTCAAGGAGTATAACGAGGTATTTTTATTATTATTATTTTGACGTGTCTTAGAGCTGAGAAATTAAGATAAAATGTCCGAAATTAGTACCTTCTCAAAGGAAAGTTTTTTCTGACAGTCGAAATTGTCCAGTGAGATGCACCAACAGCAGAAACCTAAAATCAACTCTGGCATGCTCTATTATATGATATGGAATCCACATTAAAATGTAGCTCCCAGTTATCTAGCAGGAATGCCGGATTATTTGAAACAGAGCAGGATTGAGCAGCCGGTTAGAAGCTTTACTATTACGTTAGTAACACACTCGGAAATATTGTTACTTAGTTACAGTTACGTATACTAAAAAGCCAGCAGAGACATAGGTAAAGAATGTTGTTAGATAAAGGCAAAGTAACCAGTACTTTCAACCTTCGCTTAATAACAGTGCACGATGGTGCTCTTTTTTAATGTAGACTGTAAATTATCGTCAAACGTTTAAGTGGTTTTTCAAAGAAGTGATCCTATTCCATTTCTTAATGGATTTAAAAATTAATAAATTAACTGTGCAATGGCTGCAATGGTCAGATCATCCATTCGAGTAACTTTAGTAGATCACCTGACTTCATTCCATAGCCGTTTGTAAAGAAGTTCCGGAATAGCTAATCACTGGTAAAAACCTAGTTTCGGAATCCTGGGATGTTTCGATTGACCAGTTTTCATCGAACCTGGTCGAAGGTTTGGAACGTCGAAACGAGCCACGATCCAGACATGGCGTTTATCAATTTACTACGCCATCAAATTTTTGGGTCTTACGCCAGTAGTTATTTTTTCACTACCCAGGTGACCGTAACTCGTTACTATCTGCCGAAGTAAGCATTGCGACCATACGAATCATCACATCGGCCGAACTATTAGGAAATTATCACAGTTATTCGTATGTGTTAGACAAATATCAAATGTTATTGTATGTTTTGGAATAATAATTAAAATCATGCTGATCTATAAAAGTTTTATACCTAAATTAATGAAAACCTAATAAAATTGTGGACCTATAACGGCGACCCTTCTGTTTAGCCTACCTCAGAGATAGTGTAAACTTGGAAAAGGGTTAGTCACCAGTTCTAGTCCGTCCTGGGGCTTGGTGGGTTTAATTTAATATTGTGTCTATCTGTACTATCTTAACTGTTCTACGAACAAAATTCGAGATGCCAGAAGACATGGTATAGCTGATTCAAAACAACGTAGTTGCTGTATCCTCAGCAGCCAAGTGCCTTTACTTATTTTAAATCTTTTTTTTAAAAGTAATAGATTCATTATTACTGTAGTTATTACGCTGAAACAACTAAGTCAAAACTAGGACCGAATCATGACGTGCTATTCTCAATTTCAAAATTTTCCAAGATTAAACTAAATTTTTCATTTCATCTTGCAATATGAAGGTTTTCTGTTTTATCCATGCAAAAAATCTTTTACAATTATTTCAGCCTCGTAAAATATCTTAAAGCTATTTAAAATGTTTTGTTATGGAGTCGAGCGAAGTGGCTCGCGCGTGGTCGATATTGAGGCAGTCCTGACGAAACCTCCTGTCAGCGTTTACATTACTCAATGGACGAGGCAACCGCACACCACTGCTGAGCTAGCCACAACAGACATCAGCTGGCCCACGCAACATCCAGGGTAACAAGTGGATTTCATAACGAGCCGCACTTTTTCCTTAATGTAGTTTCATCCAGCTAATAGCTAAAAAACCTACGAAAAGAATCGTGAACTTTTTAAACACTGCCGCCTGAGCAGGGTTAAGTGGTAACGTGCTAGACAAGTAGAGGTACTATGGATGCTCGTCCATAGACCTACAATCCATCCTTTTGCTTGACAACTACATAATATGAAAATATTTCAGCACAAAGCTTAAAGTTTTCGCAGACAGATGATAACCTGATTAGATGATTTTTTATGATCTACGAACGCCGAAAATACATTAAATCCCAATAATAATATCAAAACACACCAAACATTTAGTGCAAAGCGTCTCATAAATATTCTTATTTTCATATATATCACACTACAGACAAACAATTTAATTCGTACAGAAACATCTAATTTGAGATACAACAGATCATAGCTAAATCTATTATTTTGGTAAATAAGAACCTAGGCCCTAAATAAAAAATCGATTTGTGTAAATTTTGGGGGGAAACTCTTCACAAAGTAGAAAAACTTTTCATACCACAGAAATGCGCTGTTAAGATGATATGTAACGTAAAATCAAGAACTTATAACAGATGACTGTTTTAATGCTCGATATTTTTGTACTGACTTCACAGTACACATAATCTCTCACCTGCTTTGTCATAACTTGTTTACATTAAATTCATGAGCACACAATTTCAACACAAGAAACAAAAATAACTTGTACAAAACACAAACATTACTGTCATTAGTACAAAGAGAAATTAATTTTTCTAGGTCACATCTGTTTCACAAACTTCATAAAAGTATAAAGCAGTTTGTAGATTGTAAAGATTTATTTAAAGAAAAACGATTGAATTATCTTTTTGACAACCTCTCCTACTTCATTCAAGAATTTGTACAAAAGAATTAATTGCATATAATGTGACTGTAAAAATTCAAATCTAAAAATTATTTTTTATTTTATTGTCTTTGCAACTTGTAATATTATTTCATTATAATTATTATTGATCTTGTATGCGCATATATTAACCATGACATGTTTCACATCTCACAGTAACTTCCTCAGCAGAGATTCATGGAACAAGAGAAATAAATAAATCATCATTCAAAACGCTCTGGTCGATTAGTAGTAATACGATCAATTTTTTTCACCACAATAGTGGCAACTTTAATGACAGCTCTGCAGAAATCTTAAAAATTCAAATTTAAAGTTTGTACTCGCATATTCCAGTAGAAAATAATGATAATAATAGTCCAAAAACTAGCAGGAATCATATTTTGTTGTTTGATTTAAACCCTGGAAATGCTAAATAATTTCTGCGAACACGTTATCAAGGGGGATATTGGTCTGATTGCAGCGAATTTTTATAATTTTCAGTTTTCACTTACGTTTTCGGTGAGATTTGTTTATAAAGATTACTGGGCCATTCTGTTCCACAAATATATCTTCTGACGTTTACAACTAGTATGTTTCAACGCAACAACTTGACTATAAATATCAGTTCATTGTGTAGTGCACACGAGCCACTTTAAATTGTAGTTTACATAAAAAATATTCAGGAATGACTATGGGAATTGAATGCAACATCTGAATAAAACGGCTTCATTTATTGAATGAGAGCAACCAAACAGTCATTTACAAATAATGATTGAAACTTTAAATGGACGCGTTCAGATATAAGTAGCTAGGTTAAAGAAAAAGTGATGATTTTTTGTTGTTTTTCTATAACTCATTTAAAATATGGGAAAGCTCTGATTACAATGTGAAGAAATATGTTATAGCGCGGAGACATCCATCACAAAGAAAGTAATTTTATTTTGTAACAACTGCTTCAAACAAACCTGTCGCGTCTAGAAGAGATTTATAGCTTCTGAACAATTGTAACGTCTGGTATCAAATATAAATCCGATATGTGATAGTGATGTTGGCATATAATAGATGCAAACATCACTACTGAATTTTAAAACTTGTAATCAATATGTGTTATCGTTTTCTATTTAAATGGCTACCGGTGTAAGTAGTCTGCTAATACGTATCTTAAGGCGGTACAGACAGTGTTTCTCAAAATTGTTACTAAATTAATATGTTTAGTGACAAACGTAGTTTTTATGTATCTGTTTGTTATTGTTTTAAGTTTTTTTGTCAGAACAACTTTGATTTCAAGAGGCTGGCCCCTAACCTATGGTTCTTACGTAATAATTCAGCAATTTCTTAACGTATCATAAACTTTGCTTTCTGAGTATAAATATGTTCTGATAGTTCTACAGCATAACCTCTTCCAGTTGCTTACTATCTTAATTATGTCAACGACAGGATAACTTTAAGAACTTCAGATATTTTTAATTGAGATGGAGCTTATGCCCCAATGACAATTCCCATACGCACCTATTTTTGCATAATGTGAATTTTTATTTAAATTATTTCACTGTTTAGCACCTTCCTTATAAATTTATTGCCATAACAACAAATATACATTTTACAACTCCCTTATAACTGAAAGCAAGTGTTGGGCACTGCCCTGTTCATCACTTCACCCTCACATATTAAATCCTGTAATTCTGGTAATTCCTGTTTTACACATAACCCAGCATTCTCTTCACCCATCACCAGTGACTGCGAGTTTTGATCCTTTATCATGTCAGTCAGTGTTTGTGACCTACAATAATTATCACATACATATCTGGTCGCCCTCCTTTGAACCTCCTCGAACTCCTGACTTTCATACCTATGATTTTGGCCCAATACTATCACGGTACTCAGGAAAGATTCTGCCCAAGGTTTTGTATCCGAATTCCATCATCCCCACATCCCCCTCTCTAATACCTGCAGTACTCTTTTCACCTCGCCCCACATAATCCCACCGAGCGTTGTTGGTGAGCGGTAACGCTCTTGCCTGTCATTCGGGGGGACGCTGGTTCGAATCCCCGTCCGGTCATCCAGATGTGGTTTTTCCATGGTTTCCCGAAATCAGTCCAGTCGAAATAGTTACTCAAACTAGCCATAGCGAAGTTTCTTCTTTTCCCCCCGTCCTTTCCCTCCTCTGATCTCTTCAACGTCGACGAGGCGTAAAGCCATAAGCATACAAATTCACAATGTTAAGCCCTATTACTTTCAGCATTGAATGTTTCAGTCGTTGTGACACTCAGTCCACTGATTCAGTTAGCTAAATCTAAGTACAATATTTTATTATTTTTTTTATTTTTACGCCTTGTCGACGGCTAAGGTCATTAGAGGCGGGATGGGACTGGGGGCAAGGAATGGGAAGGAATTCGGCCATGGCCTTTTTGAAGGAGGCATCCCGGCATTCGCCTGAAGTGATTTGGGGAAACCATGGAAAATCCAAATCTGGATGCCCGAACGGGGATTCGAACCCACGTCCTCCCAAATGCGAGGCAAGAACGTTAACCATTCAACCACCACGCTCGGTCTCTAAGTACGAGGTGGAAATGACATTACACTTCTTTCTTATTCCACTTGATCGGCTTGTTTCTCTATAATTATTTAATATTCTGAAAGCATTTTTAAAAAACATATAATTATAATGTTTACAGTAGGCAATAAACTCACATGTAACTCCGTGGGAAATCGCCATATTAATGTTATTAAGAAACTATTCGTTCTTTATGTTTAATTCTTTGAGATTTAATAAGTTATACAATGCAATCATTAAAAAAATCTAGGCTTTGACGTAATGATACCAATTAAACAGAACAATGAAAGATGTTTAATATTGCTATCATACTAATGTCATCACATCACGGAACAAACACATATTTTTGCTCTGTTTAAAACAAATTTTCTGGTTTTTCCAGTAAAGTTGGAGCCCTTTTCAGAAAACAGTTGTCACTATCAGTATACGTTACGCTTATTCAGTTATTCACAGGTGATATTATAGGAGATGTTTGTCTTCCTTCTCATTAAATCTGCCAACTTATTGCTACATTCAGCCTTTTCTCTAAAACTGGTAACATGAGTCTAATTTAGCATGTAAACTAAATAAGAAATGATTGTGATCTGAAAGTTAAAATAACTGAGAAAAAAAAAATCCAAACTTTTTTTTTAACTTATTCCTTTACTCCTCGTCGACGGCTAAGGTCATTAGAGGCGGGATGGCACTGGGAACATGGAACGGGAAAGAATTCGGCCATGGCCTTTTTGATGGAAGCATCCCGCATTCGCCTGGAGTGATTTGGGGAAACAATGGAAAACCCAATTCTGAATGATTCGAACCCGCGTCCTCCCGAAAGCGAGGCCAGAAAGTTAACCGTTCACCCACCACGGTTGGTCCCAAACTTTCATAGTAAACTTTCACCAACCTCATTATAAGTTGCTATAACTGTATCAATGTTCTAAGGGATAACTTTTTAATGGTTTATAATTATCTTCTGACTTAGGATGGTTGAATTGAAGAGAAAATCATTCGTGTATTTACTCTTGAAGTGAGCATCAATCGAAGTTTCAAGAACATATGAATCGAAGTAAAAACAATGTAATTGCTTTACTTTATTCAAGTAAGTCACACATATATTAAAAAAATATGATCAAGCTTTACAAAATTCAGTTTCGCAGAAAATGAACCGAAGGATAATAATTAAATGTAGTTACAGATTTAGAACCTATGCAACTGCGAAATACGGAGAGTGTTTTTATTTTAGAGAGCTCAGAAATCTAATTTATAATTATAGAGAACGACATTTTACTATTTCAACTTTTATTTTGTGTGAACTGTTTAACATTTGTAATTGTAGAAGGGTACAAAATTTTGTAGCGATTCTAGATAATGAGCAAATTTAAATTTCTTTTTGAGCATAATAACAGAACCCAACGGTTAGTTTTTATAGTTTTTAACTTTCGGCATTTCATTGAGTTGCGGATATAAGATATGCGTATTTAACGTTTAAACCGAATCACGGAAGCGTCCTAGTGTATTTTATATTACATAGCAAGTGATGAAGGTGGTATTAAGAGCCTCTGAAAATCACACCGAGTCAGGGATTCGAACCGGGGACCTTTCGATCTCCAGTCAGATTCTTTCACCACTGAGACACCAAACCGCTAATTCTTAAACAGATTCTCCTACAAAATTATAGGGTAGCTCATTTAACACAAATTCAAACTGCTCGTCAACGTATTGTGCCCACTTGGTATGTTGCTCGTGAAAATACGTAATGGCTAACCGTCAGATTTCTGGCATTATTCTAAGGCAGTGCATCAATACTAAAACGAACGAAATTTCGTGCAATGAACAGCGGCATCCTTGACGCTAGTTTGTCGTAGCATAATTTACTCTTTTTTAAATCACATCTATATGAAACTACGACTTGATGACTATTATTATTAAATTACGACACAAGTTCTTATAAAAGCAGTTCATATAGTAGTACCGAGTAAAAGGTACGTTTTTGATTAGCTGTTTCGTGATGCACTTTCCTTAAAGTAATGACGGCTACGGTTTAACATTTTCCCAAGCCCAGTTCTTTTTTTTTAATTTTTTTACTTATGCCATTGCACCTTGTCGACGTCGAGGTCATTAGAGACGGGATGGGAATGGGGGAAAGGAACGGGAAGGAATTGGGCCATGGTCTTTTGAAGGAAGCATCCCGGCATTCACCTGGAGTGATTTGGGGAAACCATGGAAAACCCAACTCTGGATACCCGGACGGGGATTCGAACAGACGTCCTCCCGCATGCGAGGTCAGAGCATAAACCACTCACCCACCACGTTTGGTGCCAGTTTTTCAACGGTTGATTTTAAAATACTACTTCCAGTAGTTGTCTTTCTGCTAAAAAGCCCATTTATGATCTCTTATGTAGCATTTCAAAACAGATGCCTCCGTATTATGGCCCTGAAGTTTAAATTGATGCTCCTTTCAGAAGAAAGGATGAAATACAGTCAATAGTTTCAATAATTCTGGAATTCGTGTTTCCAATTTCATAGTATTTTTTTTTCTTTCCCAACTGTAGCGCTGCCTAAAATACACGAAAACATGATACAGACACAATTTATTCCTAAAATTACGATGTTACGATTTACCAGTCGAAAAGATCAGAAAGCGTCACTCATTTAAATATTTCTGATTGTTGATTCACTACTTCCATACAACACACTAAAAGACGAAAACATCGCGTTCTTGTAATAAATTTCATTGCAGGTCACATGTTTTCCTTGAATGAGTAAAAATAACTTTGATCAGAATTTAATTACTCGAAAGGACAATTCCTATCGTGATTGGACATTCTGATACTAGGCTTACCGATACAACAACTTCACAAATGTAAAGTTTCACTACACGCTTCAATTCGTTTGATCGAAATATTAATCAAATTGCAACAAAAGAATTTAAACTTGGACTCATCTTGGATACTGTAAGGAATAAAATTCGAAAATAGATTCAGCTTATCAGTGAGCTGTAGAAGATTCTTTCAACCACGTTACTTGTCCTAAGAGGTCAATGGTCCTGCTGTTTGCTAGGATAAAGATTATTATGCAAGCACTTGTGTAGCATGATTCGTAATAGCTGTTCGATGGTTTTGGCATTAGTGTGAGATAGTGTCTAAGGGTATTGATAATGAGAAAAAATTCCTCTTCCCTCCACGATAGCTTCACTACAATATCTGATAACTTACAGGTTACCTGTAATTGATATTTTGCTAGGTTTTCTTATATACCAGGACGGGAAATTTTTCGTGCTTCATTTCACTCGTAATGGCCAAAGGATAATGTGGGATGGTACAGAATCGCTTTAATGCTGTTTTAGCGTGTGCCGAAAAACAGCACTGTGATTCTTAAAGAAAACTCTTGTAAGGATGTGATACTACGTCCTTAAGAGAAGTCGTATTCCGGTTCTTGCAGGTGAAACATAATAATCCGGATTTAAAAATGTAGTCGAATCGTATTATCGATTGAAATATAGTTACATTCACATTTGTGTTTGTTCTTAGAGATAAGAATTATTGTGAGTGTTCTTGCGATTATGATGGGAATCAGACGTCCAATTTATCAATCAACCCGCGGAAGTTCAAGGACAGTGAATTAGAGATGGGCATTTTAAAAAATATATCCATAAATATCGGATCGGTATTTACAAACACTATCGATACACATCGGGAAAAAATATCGATATTTTTGGCTAACGGGAGTAATTATCTTAAAAAAAAATCATAAAATACATCAAAATATTTAAGAAAATTAAAAACACAGGTAGAAATTATACAAACTTTTATTAATTTATTATTTTTTCAATCAATCAAACCATATGGACATCGAAAGGACTCTCTGTTTTATGTGCTCCCCCGTCAATCTACTCCTGTTGTTCGGTACAGCTAAAATGTTTACTACAGAAGCCATTCTTTCGGACGTCACAAGAAGTTTGACACATAAGGTATTTCAGCGCGGTTTCCGAAAGCACTGGCTTCGAGCGCTGGCAATTCACCCAAAACTTTACTGGGTCTGATTTTCTGTTTATTAATGGTTGGTCCAGATACTGCTTAACCTCAGTAGGAACTGAGCCAGAGCTTCGAACCTCTTGCATAACAGTAGCGCTAAGGGATGATAACTTTTCATGTGTGTACCAAATTGATGTTTTATCTGCGATAGCTTGTGTTGCTGCTGTAGACCTTACTTCTAGAGAACGTTGCCCTCGTCGTCTAAGTTCCAAGCGAATGTCATTACTTATTGTAGATATCGCATTTGACACCCCGATTGGAGAAGTAAATTGTATACGTTTGCAACGAGGGTCCAAAATGGTAGCTGCTGTATTTCTTTCTAAAGGACTTAATTTCTCTTGAATTCTTTGGAGTAAAGCCTCTTTTACCGTGAATGCTTAAGTGGTCGAAGGAGTAGCTTGTTCCGTTACTTGTCGAATGAGATTTGTAACAGGAATGGCTAAGCTAGCAGTCACATAATTTGTACCACTAACCTCTTCAGTGGCTTCTTTGAAAGGACCAAGAAGGACAATAAGGTCACGTATTACATTAAGCTATGATGTTACAACCATATAGGTGTGTTTATATTTGACTGACTTTTTGTAGCTAAAATTTTAGCTACAATTGCAGAGAGTCTGACAAATCGTTCTAACATATTAAAGCAGAAGTTCCATCTGGTGCTAACAGCTTATGTCATAGTCAACACCTCTCCTTCTTTTTTCCCAGATGCTCCTTGTTCAGATCTTAATAGGTCCCATTATTGGGACATTAATATTGATGGATATTAATACGGAAATCTTCTATCTTCGATTTAAATAATTCAAAATTCGTCAAGGGGAACACCATGCATATGGACACCAGAACTTCTTTATTTATGAAAAACCTCATTTCATTTAGAAATTAATATTGACAGACATTATTACTGAAATCTGATATCTTCGACCTGAATAACCAGCACCGCGTCAATTGCCCGGGTAAGTCAATTGCCCGGGTGCAAGTTATGTCAAAATGATAGTAATTAGAGATCTTGCGGATAGAAGTAAGCATATGCAATGAGTAATTCCTGAAATTACAGATATCTTTGCTTTATTACTGTGGAGATTCCTCTTTTGTTTTACGGAGCCGCTAGTACAGAGAACACAATAGCACCAACCTAACGTTTGTGCAGTTAATGAGACTTTCCAGAGGTTGTAGGATTTGGGATGAAGGTATAAGATTGATGCTCCACAGATGACGATTTGAATATAAAATTTGGAGGCTATGTTCTCACTGTAGTAGAGAGGAAACTGGACGGTAATTAAGTTGGTCTTCTTGCGGCTAGAGGTGAACATATGCAATGAGTAATTCCTGAAATTGTAGGTATCTTTGTATGATTACCAGATTTTTATCATTATTTTTACAGTCGTAATTACGATAGACACGACAGTATCATCGCAACGTTTATAACTCTAAAATTGTGGTAGAGATATCGTACTGTTTATGAAACTTTCCAGAGATAATAGGATTTGGGATGAAGGTGTATTACTGACTCTCCATGGATAACGATTTCAATATGAAACTTGTAGCCAAAGTTATCACTGTAGAATGGAAGACAGTGAACAGTAATTAAGTTAGAGATCTTACGGCTAGAAGCAAACATATGCAATGAGTAATTCCTTAAATTGCTTGTTTACTGGAGAGGTTGCTCATTATATTTACAGAGATGTGATTACAATAGACATGACAGCATCAACCCAACGTTTGTAACTTTAAAATTGATATCGTACAGTTCATGAGACTTTACAGAGATTGTAGGATTTGGCATGAAGGTGTGATACTGAATCTCCATGACTGACGATTTCAGTATATCTCAGTGTTGGATGGAGGGAATCAGGGAAGGTGCTCTCAAGATTGAGGTTGGCAGTCAATGAAAGACAGCTGTTAGTAGTTGTGAGACCGGCGTTTTATTTGAGTATCAATGGGGTGAGGTGGTGTTGTCGTTAGCCCGTAGAAGGGTCTCAGTACCACTTCTTGTGGTTGCAGCCTACGGCGCTCTTGACTAGTCGGTGGAGCAGACCGGGTGAAGTCGCGATGTCTTCCTCGTCCTCTTCGTATTCCGCACCGTCGTCGTCAAGTCCGTAGGTGTCATCTTCCTGCTCCTCCTCCTCAACTGGAGGGAACAGAGGGTGGTTCACCACCACAGTGCCAGGTCTGCGCAGAGTGGGCAGAGCAGCCGAGAAGGTTTCTGCGCCGTAAGGGACGCGATAGGCTTCTCTGGCGAGTTCCTCGGCAACGAGATCTCCGGCCTCGCGGATGAAAGGCGGCACCCTGCTGACCTCTGGCACATAGCCGACCTCTGGGTAGGTGAGCAGGCGCGGCGAGATGCCGGGGTAGAGTAGGTCTTCGTCGGCAGCCTCGAGTTCTGCCTGCTGGGCCTCTATGAGCGCTTCTTCGGCTTCGCTCTCCAAAGCGGCGTGGGCGCAGCGGTAAGGCGCAGCCACCTGCAACAACAAACACGTCACTTGACACAGCTTCCACCACGAGATGTACTAACACTGAACACATTTAATGGCAGCGGAAAAGAAACAATCAATTACTTTCACCAAAAGTACAGTCCATCCAAGTCGAGATCAGGAAGCCATGAGCAAAAATTGGATTGCTGATCCCTAGTCAGCACTGGCGCCATCTTGGATGTGAAGCTAACCATGTAACCTATATCACCTAAACAGGTTGAACACATTGTGCCTGACGAGATCAGAACAGTAAAATTTTAGGTATTGTGTTTTTAGTGTGGAGGAAACCGTTTTCAGATAATTCAGCGCAACAGTAAATCTAAAATAAATTAAAACAGCGCTCTGTTCTTTTGAGTTCATACCAAGAAAAGCTTGGATGGTTTCAAAGAATTTTAAATGTATACAGTAATTTTTTTTAAAAAATGAGCGTACCACTTTGTTGGAAAAGTTCTCGGCCTCGACCATAGGTAGCGATGCTAGCAGCAAACTGAGAAGATACCTCATGTAGGCTTGCGTGATCATCACTTTTTTCAGATAAATATAATTTTCGAGAGACAATTTACAAATTTGGATACTATGACTTAAAATACTCGGAACTCCTCGTTATTGTCTAGACCGGGAACATTTTCGACAGCTTAGTAGCGCAGAACGATGTAAGTACGTTCAAAATATCTAAATTTGATTATTGAAGTCTTAATTAATGCTTTTGAGGAAACTGTAATTATAATGCGGCATTTTAGTCGTGACATTCTGAATGACAAATATTAAACATTGCTCCATGAGTGTTGATCGTTTAACAACAGAACGTGAAGAAAAATTAAAATAGAATTATTATTTTTTTTATTTTTTGCTTGGGCTTAACGCTTCGTCGACAGCGCGGTCATTAGAGGCGGGATAGGACTGAGGACAAGAAACGGGAAGTAATTCGGCCATGACCTTTTTGAAGGAAGCATCTAGGCATTCGCCTGGAGTGATTTGGGGAAACCATGGAGAACCCAAATCTGGATGCCCGGACGGGGATTCGAACCCGCGTTCTTCCGAATGCGAGACCAGAACGTTATCCGTTCACCCACCACACTCGGTCAAACTAAGAAGATACCTCATGTAAATTGGGTGACCATCACTCTATTCAGATAACTATAATTTTTGAGAGACAAGTTGCTTATTTGCTTGCTACTGTGACTTAAAATACTGGAACCCCCAGTTATTGTCAAGGCCGGGTACATTTTCGACATCTTAATAGTGCAGAACGATGTAAGTACGTTCTAAATATCGAAATTTGCTTATTGCAGTCTTAATTAATGATTTTGAGAAAGCTGTAATTATAATGCGGCATTTTAGTTGTGACATTCTGAATGAGAAATATTAAACACGGCTTCATGAGTGATGATCGTTTAACAACAGAACGCGAAGGAAAATTAAAATAGAATAAAGAAAATCACAATATGGAACGATCTTATGACACTGTGCTTTAGGATAATTTATGATTTGATTTATGAATAACAGTATCGTTAGAAGAGATCAAACATTGACGTTTACACCTTATTCTGTTCGAATTACTAATGAAAAGGTCAAGAGAAAAAGAGCTTCAAAAATATAGTTTTTCCCCCGATCTTTTTTTTTTTTTACGAAGAGTGACACAAAGATAGATATCGTGCCAAAAATAGTGAAAAAGGCATTTGAGACTACTTCTGCAAAACATAATACTGTAGTTTTTTGAAGAGTACTATCGTGAGAATGGAAGGGATGCTCAAAGACAGCGAGGTCGATAAAACAATGGAAATATACGTGCGCGGAGAGCGAATTGTACTGACCTTGAGCTCCACAATGGGCTTGTCGAAAGCGCTGAGTCTCTCCTCTGGTATTTCTGCGGGCGCCTTGACAACCTCTCCCTCCTTGGGCAGCTGGCGAGGACCGAATGACAGTGACTCCTCTCGGATGGCTACGCCTTTCCTCTGGGCGAGTCCGAAGGCGAGTGACAGTGAGACGGGGTCTACGGGAGCAGCGGGCAGGGGCTCTGCCTCTGTGAAGCGGTGGTACGGCTCCTCCGCGGGCAGGTAGTGTGGCAACAGGTACTCCTCTGGTGGCAGAGGAACTCCGTCGACGTACGGCACATCGTGGTGGTGCGCCAGGTGGGGGCGGATCCTGCGGCACGATGGGCAGTACGGCTTCTCCTGCTCGGCTGGGGTCACCTAAAGGCACCACACGTCACACACCACTGCATCCAGTTCACAACTAGACTCCCAAAACCACCCTTAAAATCTGCTCCCAGCAATCTAACATACGCTTTATGATACAGTTCTTCTCGCCAATTAACCTATGCTAAAAACACAGTCTTTCCGACGCAGCCACAGTACAGTTTTCAAAGGTGTTTATTCCTACTGTGTTGTGGAAACACTAGTTTTCGACAGCTAGTGAACAAGTGATCATGATATGAGTTGATGGTGGTACATCTACTACGGAATTACTTCATAATTTCATGAGGATGATAAATCTGGCCATCGAAACGTTGTGTTTTGAATGCAATATTCTACTGTGTTTTAATCAATCTTGTTTTGACTCAGGATGTGACCCACTACAGTATTTCTTTTTTTCTCCAAATTTTTTTCTGAATCCCTGAGCTCAAGTATCATTCACGCAATGTCATCTGCCCACTTAATGTTTAACATTTTTTTACAGTATTACATTTCAAATACTTATTTCTGATTTTGCGTTTCCCATACCCGTAGTTTAATAGCGTGGTTTGCCATTCAGATATCAGTGTATGAGACTAAAAGTAAAAAAAAAAATACTTCTTTCTTTGTATATACTCTGAAATCTTTCTTGCGTCTCCCGCAGGCTAAAAATACTCTGCTACAACTAGAGTACTGTCGCTGATATCATTTGTTATACATAATTACCCTTTCTAATATTATTTGTATCTAAATCAGATATTATCCCCAGTATTATTTTTTTGATTCAATGGTAGCTCGACATTTTTTATCTCTTAGAGCCAGATAACCACAACACAAAGACTCAAAAAGCTCTTCTCTAGTTTTTTTTCTGATCGTGTGGTGCTATTTTTTAAAGATGACCTCATAGAAACGAGTATAATCAAGTAA
Source organism: Vandiemenella viatica (assembly GCA_031002005.1). Classification (NCBI taxonomy): domain Eukaryota; kingdom Metazoa; phylum Arthropoda; class Insecta; order Orthoptera; family Morabidae; genus Vandiemenella; species Vandiemenella viatica. Next base: position 134,699,090 of record CM061914.1, read on the forward strand.
CCAAAAACCTTTGCTCCACAACATTTGGATTTTTCTTAATTAGACAGAATCTTTGTGACAACTGAAGAATATCTCAGGGGTTGTTGCGCAACTTACCCACAAAAAGAGGAAATAGCTTTCCGCATAACAGTTATTGAAATGAGAATGGAGGTTTTGTCGGCATGTAATTACACAGAAATCTTCGCAGGTACACTGCCGCATTTTTCTTTGTAAACACAGAGTGTGCTTCAGTAAATTGCAGGCAGAAACCATAAATTTGTTGAGCATACAGATTGGCATCATATGATAGTGGCCGCAAAGGAATTGGTTGAAACATTCTGTTTAGAAAGTGTAATTCGGTAGTATTCCCGAAAAGACTTCTATTCAGTTATTAAAAGGATTTTGAAGTTATAAATATGTTTTTATACTATTTGGGTTGGAACTTTCAAGACTGCCTTCTACAACTTAACATGAATTACAGTCACAAGAGGCGATACACATTACCCCTCTGAGATTATTTCTTCTTACAGTCCAATTGTTGTAGACAAAGGTTGTTTGTTTTTTTTAATCAATACTTAGTCTTAAGTAATGTCCTTAATTTAAGATAATTTTGAGTTATGATGAATCTAATCATCAAGCAAATGGTATCTGAGGCCTTACCCAGTAGTAGCTAGAACTAGTTCTGTGAGGGAACTTACGATTGTGCTCTTGCAGTTGCAGGGCAGCTGTTCTGGAGCGTTGGCGAATGGGTTGAGACCAGGGATCTTGTGGCACAGCACGCGAGGGCCCTGTGGTTCGATCTTCACTGGCTTAGGGGGGCGTACCTGCAAACAGATGTGTCAAGTGCTTAGCAACATACGTCTGCCAATTGAACAGCACGTCACCCCTAAACATTAACACAATACATTAACTTCTCTTTTATTATAAGACTCCGGAAAGATTTTGGCACGAAGTTGTCTCTTTTAGTCACCAATGCTGTTTAATATTTTAGCCCGTTTCGAAATTTTTCAGCACAGGAAATTACGTTTTAGCTGCTAATGATTGTCTAAAACCTGTCTGAAAAACGAATGGTAATGTAACTATCACACGACTTTCTCCAAATTATGGCTGTAAAACTAACATTTTATGTTGATTGATCACAGAAAACTGATAGTTTAGCGCAATAAACTGTAAGAACTAACGTAGCAAATTAAAAAATTTCAGCAGTTACAAAATTTATAAATCAGATATTTTATGATCACTACTAAATGAATCAGAGTATAAACGAAATTTTTTAGATAAATATCGCGGCTAAAATAGTAAAAATACCTAATTATAAATTATTTAAAATGCTGTTGCGTCGAAATGTGTCCGGAAACATATAAAACGTATAATTGCAAAATCTGTCAGTGCAACTCTCCACTCGTTCAATTCATTAATAAAACGATTAAAAATTTCAATTAACCTTTCCTGAAGATTTTCAGCTTTAGTCTTATAATCATTTCCATAACATGCTGCTACATTAGATTTGCATCATTTACAATTTACTTTCTTTGATATAACGGAGCTAAACTTTGACGTATGGGATTCTGCATCACAAATTACGGTCTGCGAATGTAAAATATTATCAGCAAATATGTTTTGAAACTACTGAGCTAGAACAAGTATATTCTTTGGATAACTGGAATACAGTTTCACGTGACTAAGAGAAGATGATACACTGCCAAAAAAATTTAAAGTTTCGTAGAACACTTGCAGAATCAGCTGCTGATCAGCTGCTGATATACCAGATCTTTAAATTATTGAGGGATGAGTATTTTTGTCGTGGCCAATCCTCTTGAATGGTGATGAGACTTCAACAACCGAAAATTAAACCATTCGTAACCCTGCTTTCTCAAGAAAATTGTACCTCTGCATATAGTTAGTTAAATGATGCAAAAAATAAATCATGAGAAGATAAATACTTTATAATTCTGTACAATTAAGACATGATTGATTGTTGCATGTTAATAGATAAGGCTCGTCTAAATTTTCTTGACAAATTTCTGCGTTAATTTATGTACAAAAATCTTCCTTAAGCCAACCATATATAGGGTGTAGGGAGAGTAGTTGGAAAGTTGATGGTGGCCCTGTTCACCCTCAACTGGCGGGTCAAGGTCATGTACCTCACCTCACCACCCCTCTCGTTGCATACCCCTCCGAACAGACTGCTGTGTCCATGCAAACGTGTGACAAATTTGTCAGCGCGCACTCTTTCCTCTTCGCATGTAGGGGTAAGGGCAGAGGAGTGGGAATAGAGAAGAGTGACCTTGAGCCGCCTGTGTTAACTGAACGCACTATAGTGAATACTCACCAGCAACCTGTTGCAGCCACAGGCGTCGTCACCGCCCTTGAGCGCGCATGCGCAGTTGGATTTCCTTGGAGGGTATGCAGCGACCTGCAACACAAGCACGCACTGAATGTAACACATTTATTTAATAACATGTATTCCATCAAAACTAATACAGTTTATCCAATAACCTTCTCATTTATTATTCTATTTTTATTATATGGATGATGTTAAATCATCCACTAACATACACGACACTCAAATCATTTATTTAGCTCGAAAAAAATAAATAAAGTTAATGATGTCAACAAAAAAAATTATCTACTTGGTGTAGGGTAGCAGATGTTTAGGTGGAATAATATATATACCATCACACTTTTTCACTTTCTGGAATTATGATGCGTATGGCGTTACCCAAGGGAAAAAAAATCATCTCAGACATATTGGTACTCTTATGTGATATTTCTGATATAGCAGTTATCGTAAACCAGATTAAAGAAATAAGTGGAAATGTCGGTAATATTCTTAAAAATCACTTCTATACTTCAAAGACTTAAGCACTGATAGAAGAACTGTTGGTGTCATGTTTTCTTTGCGTACAGGATCCTCAGCTGTTTGCTGAATTTAAGAGACAGCGCTCTTTGGTACTAAATACTACAACCCTTAAACAAACGTTAGGATTTTGATTGATTTTAGAAAAAAAATCTTACAATATCGCTGGAAGAAATTTGTGTTAGTACTGATTTTAGTGCTTATCACTGAACCTATTTCTGTAAATTAATAACTCAGAAAGAACTAATGAAAGATGCAATCCATTTTTGAAACTGAAACTTGGGTTTACAGTACACAAGAAAGAAGAATAACTGAAGTATTTTAAAGTGGCACTAAAGAAGAATTATAACAGCTAAAGTAAGAAATGAAATAATCTTTTGAAATGGGGGATGAAAAAATAGTTTCTATTGTTTTCGCGGCCATCTTTGTTATAAACATCTGCATTTTCCAGGAATTGCACCTTATTTATTTGCCTATATCGCTCATTTGCTGCAATAACGTTATAACTAAAAAGTCCCAATTTATCAGGAGATGCATATGAGGATATTAGTCACATTGTTAGAATTGTTCCTGTGGTATTATCCAAAAAATTCGGTTTTTTTTTAGTTATAACGTTGTTGCAGCAAATGAACGATATAAGATTTCAGCTGACATGTTGCAGTCTTCGTCAGAGATACTATGTTTATATCTTTATGTGTAGAATCTCTGACGGAAATATGCATAGTATCTCTGACAAAGGCTGCAGCTTGTCAGCCGAAAGATTATATAGGAAATAAATAACGCGTCATTCTCGAAAAATCCAGATATTCTGAAACAATAAATTTGTAAAGGAATCTTACAATAGAAGAGGTAGGATCATTTGTCAACTTTTGAGATAAAAGGCATTTGTTAATTAGTCAGCAGGGCATAGAGCTGATGCTAAGAACTCTCCAGGAAGGCAAAGATTAAAATAACCGATGTAGATAACTGATGAGTAGGTTGTACTGGTGTAAGAAGTTGAGAGATTAACAACTAATAAGGAAAAGTGGAGGATTGTACTATACAGTCCAGAGACTGCTAGCAAAAACATAAGATCAGGAAAAAGATATTGTTCTATCAAAGAGGATGGAAACTATGTCCAGTGATCGACAATGATAATTCAAAATTTACTTAAAATACTGACAACTGATGGTGAGATACGATGAAGAGCAAAGTGTTTGTCGGCTTACCTGCACCACGAGCATGGCTATCGCCAGAGCGGCGACGGTAGCTGCGGGTATCCTCATGGTGGTGCGTGTTGTGCCCTGGTGACCTGTGGTGGTGCTCCGCTGTCCGTGGCTGGCCTTTATACTCCACCTGTTATGCTGAGGCGCCACGATCTGTTGACACAACAACGACCGAGCCACCAGCGCAACGCTCGACCTCACAGCCGGGGCAGCTCGAGACACATAGCTCCGTAATTAACAGTAAAACTACTGCATTTCATGCTTAAGGAAACATCACTCAAACCGAGCGTGGTGGGTGAGCGGTTAACGTTATGGCCTCGCATTCGGGAGGACGCCTGCTCAAATCCCCGTCCGGGCATCCAGTTTTGGGCTTTCCATGGTTTCCCCAAAGCACTCTAAACGAATGCTGGGATGCTTCCTTCGAAAAATGCCATTGCCGAATTCCTTCTCGGTCATTGTCCTTAAACAAAAAACAAAAAAAAAAAAAAAAAAACCCCTCACTCAAGGCAGAATCATTATTCTTCACGTTATTGGTTATTGATAACGCCTAAGCCTAACCCACTCATATTTTTAACTATTTGTTCTCCTTCTTTTTTTTTTTAAGAATTCTGGCATCAACATTTTTTCAGTAGCAACTTGTTTAGAAAACTACTGACGAGGTATTTGTCGTTCATTGACGGACCATTTAGATATTCATCAACATATTTATGGAATACAGATCTTTAAGAACGCCCGTACTGGATGTTAATTGGAATGATGAAATTAGTAAGGCGACTGTTCATAAATTTCCGCGTACACACCATTACCGAATTCCTTATTACACCTTGCCGTAATATCTATTTTGCGAATCTATGACCATCACAATGATGCCATCCCCTCCATTTCCAAAGGTAACATCATTATTGTAACTGTTCTCATAGGGTTTTTTTTCAGAATCTGTTGTTTTTCGAGAAACAGCTTAGTATGAATTCAATCCCTGTTCGTCTTTACAGTCTGTTTTTCTAAACGTATAAATAATTTACGTTGCTGAGTTAATAGGAAATATCCAAATTTAAAATCCTATCACTCTACCATTTTAGTGTTGGTAAAATCAACGTTGAAAAGGCAGTAACCTTATTTTTTTTTATCTTGACACAAAAGCCTGTGTTTAGTTCTCCACCTAAGAAACTTAAACGAATTAGTTGAATCCGTAAAACTTCCACAATTCGCAATTTGAAATAATCCTAATATTTGGAGACCTCTTGAAATGGTTTGATTTTTTTTTTTTGGTATGATAACGTTTGTGTCTGCGTCTCCTGGTCAAATCTTTGGGAACAGCATAACTTACGTATTATCAAGCAAACTAAGGCAAAATGGGTCAAATAACTTCAAAGTTATTAATCCATATTGGTATAATCATTATAAATGTGCTATACTTACAGATCCTCTACACATTGATAATACCTTCATATTCTAGATATTTTCATTATAAATCTGCTTACACTTTAACGATTTCTGTAATTCTCGAGAAGACACGTAGCTAATAGATGTAATTTTCGGAGTAATGTGGAAAGTAGACGTTACTGTTTTGTGTTATTATTATTAATATTTATTATTCTGATGGAAGTTATGACAGGCAAATATTTTTCTTAAAATATTCTTACTCTTTATGCGTTGTTTTAGGTGTATGATTCAACACCTCAGTCGAATATTTATTCCTATAATTGAAACCTTCAAACTTCAGTATCTCTAAAACTAAATTGAACTTCTGGTTATGTTTTTCTCTCTTTTATTTGTTTCTTGGTGTTATTATTAATTTTCCTTCCAATTTCATAACATTTTTCACAGTTAAAATGAGGAAAAGAACTCACAACAGCATGTGAATATTTATTTCCCTCAGTTAATTATCTCCGTATGTAATTTACAATAGTCTGACAAGAAAAAACATTACAAAATGTCTTCTGGAATTAAAAGTGAAAAAAGCTACGTGCTACGTGGGGTAGGCGGTGGGGGGGGGGGGAATGAAGCAAAAGCCACGTAGGGCTACGTTGGGGGTTGGAGGGGGGGAGGCCAAAATGGAGCTACGTGGTTTATGCACGCTCCCTAACTTAAAAAGTAATTAGAAAAATGACCTCCTCTCGCAGGTGCAACGTTATAGTTAAAATTTAAATAAATCTGCAAAGAATCATAAGATTGTTATGGATTTCTAATTACCTAAACATACAGGGGTATTTGACAAAAAAATCCGATCAAAAGTTAAATAAATTATCACGTAAATTCCAAGAACCCGTATCTTTCTGACTTGAGGCAAATGTCTGTAGAACAAGAACCCGCTATGTTTTTTTTAGATAAGCTCGTGAATAGTCGTTTTCTGAATACATTTCAAGATGCACGTACTGTTACCAATCAAATACAATAAAATTATAAGTTTTACTATTTTAAATTGTGAGTGATGTTAAGTGAGTAGTGGTGATTTTAATCATGGATACTGTACAGCCAGGTACCTAGAACTGAAATAATAGTAACATACATCCAAAAGTATCACACAACTTTATTTCTGTAAATTTTCAAGGTGACTCAATTTGTACGCATTTTTTTATTACGAAAAGTCTTAAAGAGTGATTTTGTTATCTTTCCCGAGCCTGATTTCTTGTATGATTTTAGTTTAGCGTACTATCTTGGAATTTCATTGAAATTTAGGTGCCAAAAAGTGCCAAACGTCCATTTATTAGAAAAAATCTAGATTCTTTAAAATAATGCAAATTTCTTTTTTTTCTGTCATATTAATTAATATAAAATTTTCTTTGTTATGGGCTCTTCTGGTATCAAGCTCATGACCCGAAAAGTTATTTATGATGTGATTAAACATGAGACAGGAAATAATTTCGTGCAAAAGTTGGAATTAATAGTGAAAAATATTTGAAATCAACCGTCATTCAAGGCCAAACAACGCAACAGTTCTAACAAACGTTTTCAAGCCTTAAATTGGAAAATAAAACAAAATTCCAGGCTGCTAAGAGAACTGAGAGTGTATTTTTAAAGAAATACCACGATTCGTTTCAAGGATGTTTCGAAATCCCTATAAAATCCAATCCGTCCAATGAGGGCCAGCCTAGAAAATCTATTGATGATTTGACTGTTTGTAGGAAATGATTTTCGCAGAGATTACAGGTATTGAAAAAACATTGATTGACAGATTTTATACTATTATGTGAATGGTATCCAGTGGGCACAAGGTAGATACCAAAAAAAATGCTAAATTGCTCCCTGCTGCCACGAAACGGCTAAGGTGTACATTGAAATGTACTCATGGCATCCAAAGTCACCTACACAAGTACTACAATTATAATAGAGCATGCACTTTTACCTATAGACACTCTGTCCGAAGCAGCAGCAGAATCTAGAAACAAATGTTATCGACAATTTAGGGAGAGAGACTGGAAAATTTAGCTGTAGAGTAGCCTGTCATTAATAGACTTTTATTGACTTCGGATCCGTATTTGAGCTGCATCAAGCCCAAAGCCCCCCAAAAATGTAAATTATTGAAAGCAGAAACTATTAAATACAGTCAAAACATCATTCGAAATGTTCCACTGCAATGTCTTTTTGTGTCTGAACGAGCAAAAAGAATTGGTTTGTTCAATATCATGAGGCGAACATTTCATACCAATATGAACATAATTGATTTCAATTGCTATTTCTGTACATCCTGTGATACACAAAGTCCCTGACGGTACTTATAAGTACCGGCTTAGTAATTAGCAGCAACAGATATCAGATGAAGCTTCCAAGATAGAAGGATGGGACGGGTTCGTCAGAATGAAATTATTTTAGTGTATGAATATTGTTTAGGTATTTTGTAAATAAGCGCTTATTATGTAATAAAGTGTGTGTTCAAAGTATATATTCTTTATTATTACTCCTACTTCATAGTTATAAGTTCTAATACACAAAAGAAACTAAATAAAAATACAAATTACTTAGGAATAATTTTGATCGACTTTTTGTGTCAAATACCCCTGTGTGCGTCGATGTTTAGTAGTCATAAGATAAGATAAGATAAATCGATTCTGATATTTTACTGGACCTGGCCATAGACCGAATCCACCGACGATTTTTTATTAGGGCTTTACTTCTCGTTGATGTAGAAGTCATTAGAGTTAAAAGAGGTCAGGATGATAGCAAACGGGAATGAATTCAAACATGGCATTTTGGCAAACTGTCCTGGCATTCATCTGGAGCGTTTTCGGTAAGCGATGAAAAACCTAAATCTGGATTACCAGACGGAGATCGAATATGCGTCCTTCCGAATGCCATGCCTGGACGTCACTACTCAACGAACGAGATCGTTAAAATCGATTAATCAAACGATTTAGCCTTAGAACCAACGTACGGAATGGCCCTCAAGTTGCTATCAAACGAATAACATGCAAACCTCTGGGAGGTCAACATGAACTCCCAACTATATTCTAATTCCAAGGTCATGAAGGTGAATCCTCTACTTCTGCCACCCCACTCCTTGCACTATACAGCCTTAACAGCCATAAACTTCAGTGTTCGGTGTAGTTTATTCATTAGCTTCACAGCATGAAGTATCGTGCAGTTAAATGGATTACGCTAATATTTTATGCAAAAACCATAAGTATTTTACAAATTCGAAAAAGAAAAAAGATTTCATTTATCAGTAGTGTCTATTTAATCGTCTGTGGATCGAATTCTTTGCACATTCTTACACTTTTTATCATGTTTAAATAAATTTAACCAGAGTAGAAAATGCTTCATGCTGGGTGTTGAAAGTGATAACAGGAATGCCACGAGGAAACGTAACACACCGTTTCTATTCATTATTCTGTTAATGGTGTTCGGTAAGAAGTTACGTGGTTTGTACAGAATATACATGTAATGCTGAATGATAGATTTAAAATCAAGAAGGGATTGTGAACAGCAACATATGGATCTGGACGGTAACGAATGAACGTCAGTTTGTTTAATAAAGCGTGCGGGACAAATCGCAGCATAGATCTGCCACTGAAGAAGGTTGAACTATGTTGGCCGAAACGTTAGCATTTTATACAAGAACAGGCACCAACCGGACAGGGAAAAAACTGTAAACGTTCAGTGTTTTTAAAATAGCTATGTAACAAATAATGGTGAAATAAATGGAAAGTAAACATTGTTTGATGCATCTTTCACTATTTATTTGTATTTTTATGTGTGGCTGATCGACTGATAACAAACAGTAAGGACTCATGGAACCAATATCTTAACCAGTGTACGTTGTATATTCCCATGTCCGGATAATATCGGTCATCATTTATTATTATTATTACTGCTAGATGAGGACTGTGGACGTGAACTAAATTCAAACAATAGTAAAAGTAAAAGTATTCCACTTCTGGCGATGCAATACAAACCACTGGGACGCAGAGATATTAATAGACATGCAGTAAAAGTACAAAGTGAAGACGGAACACGCATTAATGCCTAATCCTTGAACTGAAGAAGAATAAAAGGAAGAAGCTTATTGTGTACTGAGAAGGTCAGCACATTAACAAAATTAAGACACTCAAATTTAATTAAATTAAAAATACAGCTCTTTTCGTTTACTTATATATATATATATATATATATATATATATATATATATATATATATATAGTGTCTCAATTTTAATATATATATATATATATATATTCTGCTACCAGCAATCAACTATGGCCTGCAGAATATATTTTGCGTTGTATCTAATTCATCTTAGTCGTTCAAGATCTTGCGAGGTACACAACCTCACCATTTATGATTTTTTTAATATTAGTAAAATTGTTTTTTATTTAGTATTTATGATTGTAAATGCTAACATTAAGTTTTTTAAAGTTTCAAGCGAGGTATACGAGATCTTGGGTGAAAAAGAACAGTTGAAGAAAGAAAAGGTAGTTAAAGAGAAAATGAAATGAGAGAAGGTGTGGATGAAAAAGCTTAATGGAGAAGCTGTAAAAATCCTGGCGGGATTTGAAATGGAAAATAGTAGCCTGGGGGCAGAAGATTAGTATAATGATGAAGTTAGTGAATTATGAAAGTTGTATTAGGTAACTGATTGTCATTTGAAAATAGAAGATAATAAGATAAGTGGAAGACTTTTGTTTCATGTTGGGGTAATAAAGAAAGTGGAGTTGATTCTTATAGTACATTTGGTATGATTTTTTAATAGCAGTTTGATTTACAGCGGTGGGATCTAATAAAAACCAGCGGTGGACATAGAGGGTTAAATAAAGATCCTATTTGAACTAATCTGACGCTGGAAACTCAAGGAAAAGTAGTATAATTTATTTTATAAAGGTAAAAATAAGAGATGAAGGTAAGATTATAAAGAAGAAAAGGAAACAAAATACATTTTCATATCATTTCAGAAACATAAAAAATCTTACAGTCTGAACAATACCAAATACTAATAATCTTCAATATTCAAAGCAAATTTTAATTTTCAGAAACTTGAATAGTAATGACAAACTTTCTTTAAGTAATGAATAATGTTCACAACATCTTTTTCTCCATCTAGCAACATCTGAAGAATCAATTCTCTATGAAGAAGAAGACTAACGCTTTCTAGATCATATTCGCAGATAGCAGAATTTTTTTTTTTTTTAATAATGCTGCCTTAAAAATGAAATAAAATGATCTTTTTTTTAAAAAAATGAGCAATTTATTTTAAATCGTAGAATGGTTTAATAATAAGATATTTTTAATTCCAACATTGTTGGGAAATCTTAAAGTGCAGTTTACTTAACAACAGCATGATGGACAAAAGAAGTTGCATTCGCTGTAATTTACAATCACTGTCCTACATATTTATTATATCCGTATGACTGTTCTTACTTCCGAAAATCGGAGAGTTAAGATGTCTGCAATACTGACAAATAAAACGATAATAGATGTTAACTAGACCACCCGTGCGAAAATTTCGCGAATAAAATGCGATGAATAGTGAGGTTGAATGCTTGTAATATAACGAATAGTAGATCCGTACTTTTGTAGCAAATATTTCATTTAGTGTAATAGGTACGCAGCAAAATACTCACAACATATTACGAAACAGTTAGGAAAATTTAAAACACACTGTATTTATGACAAACTATCACTGACCTTAGTAGAATAAAACCAACCTTAACAAAATGCACACAACATATCAACATCTCTGAAATATTTGTTGCTGTGCGAATAAAATGTTTACATTGGAATTGTATAGCAAAACGACAGTGTTTCCGTAACAAAAAAAAATATATCAGAAAAGCTACTTATTGAATAAAAAAAAAGTTTATTGATATCCGCTGCTGAAATCAGGGGACTTGGCTCTGAACAGTCTCATACGCCCTACCACTTTAAGCACTAAATTCCGAACATTTTTTTCTTAATTTATGATTTTACCTAGCTGGAGACCTTAATTTTACAACGATATGTCATTTATCGATTTCGGATAGGTATCGAAGGAGATAAATGGCTTGTATTAAATTAAAAAAAAAAACACGTTCTATAACTTATATTGATAATTTTGCCCTTTAAGGGTTGAATTACAAAAAATTCCTTTTATAAAATATCAACCAAGGTAAAAAAAAAGTTTTGAGAAATGATGATATTCTTGCCCCTTAAGGGTGTAATTTGGAGAAAGTTTTTTCTTAAAATATGATGTGACCATAGTGGCTAATTTAATATTTAAATCGATACGTCATTTATTGATTTCGATTAGGTATCAAGGGAAATAAGCAGCTCCTGACAGAAAAATGCATTGTAAAAATATTAATACTTTTGCCCTCTAAGGTTAGAATTTTTAAAAATTTCTACTTAAAATGTGGTAACGGAACCGAAGACATTACGAAGACCTGAAGCTTTTAAATGATACCTCGTTTATCAATTTTGTTTAATTGTCAACGGAGATAAATGACTAAAGACACAAAAAACGTATTTTAGAAATATTGAAATTTGTGCCCTTTAAGGGTCGAATAACGAAAAATTCTTTCTAAAATATAATGTGACCATGGCAGGGATCTTAATCTTTAATATGATACCTCATTTATCTATATCGGTTATATATCAAGGGAGATAAATGGCTCGTGACACAAAAATGCATTATAGAAAAATTTATACTTTTTCCCTTAAATGGTTCAATTTCAAAAACATTCTTTCTTAAAATATCATGTCACAAAGCTGAGATATTATTCCTTATAATCCTACTTGATTTATCGATTGTGGTTAGATATCCAGGGAGGTAAATGGCTCGATATACAAAAAAAGCATTTTAGAAAAATCGAAATTTTTACCCTTTAAGGTTCGAACTACGAAAAAACCCTTTCTTAAAATATAATGTTACCACGGCGGAGACCTTAATCTTTAATTTGATACCTCATTTATCTATATCGGTTAGAAATTAAGGTAGATAAATAGCTCGTGACACAAAAATGCGTTGTAGAACCATTCATACTTTTTCCCTTTAAAGGTTGAATTCCAAAAACGTCATTCCTAAAATATGATTTCACCGAAGCTGAGACATTATTCCTCATTATCTCACTTGATTTATCGATTTTGGATAGATATCCAGGGAGATAAATGGCTTGATATACAAAAAACGAATTTTAGACAAATTGACATTTTTGCCCTTTAAGGGTCGAATTACGAAAAAATCCATTCTTAAAATATAATGTTACCACGGAGGAAACCTTATTCGTTAATATGATACCTTATTTATCTATATCTGTTTGATATTAAGTGAGATAAATCGCTCGTGACACAAAAATACGTTATTGAAGAATTTATACTTTTTCCGTTTAAGGGTTGAATTCCAAAAACATTCTTTCTTAAAATATTATGTCACATAGCTGAGACATTACTCCTCATAATCCTACTTCATTTATCGATTTTGGTTAGATATCCAGGGAGATAAATGGCTCGAGATAAAAAAAACTAATTTTAGAAAAATTGTCATTTTTGCCCTTCAAGGGCCGAATTTCGAAAAATTCCTTTCTTAAAATATAATGTTACCACGGCGGAGACCTCATTCTTTGATATGATACCTCATTTATCTATACCGGTTACATATTAAGGGAGATAAATCGCTCGTGACACAAAAATGCGTTATTGAAAAATTTATACTTTTTCCCTTTAAGGGTTGAATTCCAAAAACATTCTTTCTTAAAATATTATGTTACAAAGCTGAGACATTACTCCTAATAATCCTACTTGATTTATCGATTTGGTTAGATATCCAGGGAGATAAATGGCTCGAGATACAAAAAATTCATTTTAGAAAAATCGACATTTTTGCCCTTTAAGGGTCGAAAAACGAAAAATTATTTTCTTGAAATATAATGTTACCATGGCGGAGACCTCAATCTTTAATATGATATCTCATTTATCTATATCGGTTAGATATTAAAGGAGATAAATCGCTCGTGACACAATTACGCATTGCAAAAATATTGATACTTTTGCCCTTTAAGGGTAGAATTCTGAAAAATATCTGTCTTAATATATGACGTCACTAAAGAGGAGATCTTAATCTTTAAAATGATACTTCATTAAACTATTTCAGATAGATATCCAGTGAGATAAATGACTCGTAACACAGAAAACAGCTATTTAGAAATATTGACATTTTTGCCCTTTAAGGGTGGAATTCCGAAAACTTCATTTCTTAAAATATGATGTGACCAAAGTGGAGACCATAAGCTTTAAAATGACACCTCATTCATTGATTTTGGTTAAGTATGAAGGAAGATACAGGCTTGTGTCAAAAAAATACCTTATAGAAATAATATATATGATAGCACTGAGCAATCAAATACTTAAGGACCGACAGATTAGTGTGAAGTATTGACTTCAGTTTACTTGGTACAGCAAGTTAAGGGTGGCGCTACTTTTGGAACATTTAGTTTATTTTCCTTAAAATCTTGATCAGAAATCTCTCTGTGTAATGATATTAAAGAAATTGTAAATGTGCTACTAATAACAGGATGATTGTTTAGCCAACCCTGGAACTCCTAGTTGAGGGGCTAAATTGATGGATTCATTTTTGGCGTACAGTACATTATTACTTAAGTCGTAAATATTTGTTTGCATGCAGAGAAAATTCAAAAATGAGGAAGAAATGTTATAGTATAACATTGATGATGATCGCCATACCCAGTGACCCATGCGTCAGGTTCTTCGGCTACTGTCTGAAGAAGTGTGGTTTCCGTTTGCCTTCCCCAGTATGGAGTTATTATGGACGATGTATAAGTTTAATGTAGTATGGTAATTGCGTTGCAAACTAAAGGAATACGACAGAAAGGGTAGGGTAAACACCAACGCTGGCCCCTTCAGACCATCTCTTCTGGAACACATAGGGAGCCGCCTAATTTTGCGTTTCCATCTGATGCTGTCGTTCACTTTCACTTCATACGCCCCGCTGGCAGAGTCCTTCAACACTAGTACTTAGACCAACTAACGTGTGAGGCACCGAACACTATCATAGCACACGCAGAGTTAAGTGAACGGAGCACAGTTACAATTAAGTAAATTATTTACAATAGACCACAATGTTTTCGACAAAGCAAGAAAATTTCCTTTGTCAAGGATGATTTTTAATATGAACAAAAAATAAAATCGCTGTATGACATTGTTGGCCGGGAGATCACGAAGGATTGTTCCGGCACAGAAGACAGAGTTTGCGATTCGCCGCGTAATGCATCTCTTGATTTGGACAACTAACTTAACCCGGAAGTCCTACCGGGTATGGTGAAAGAGGTGTCTGAACGAGGTGGTAAAGTTTGTAGGACAGCGGTGACGGATGGGGTAAACTAACGGGTAAGTGGAACAATCCTAAAGTAGACAAATCCATCTTTAGATGCAGTTGCCACAATTTACCGGAGCGAGCTTTGGTTGACGGGGGACGTTGATATTTTCATTATTTCTTCTGTCAGGCTTGTTGACAGAGTAATCAGTGGCGTAGCTAGGTCAACAAGGGCCCCGGTGCAAAAAAAATTTTTTGGGCCCTCAGGCCATACGGGCGACCTTTTTTTTTTGCTTTGTGTGCTGGTAGGGGCCCCCTGAACTGAGGATGGGGCCCTTGAATTTTTCTTTAGGGGCCCCTGAGCAGCGGTTGCCCCCCCCCCCTGAGCAGCGAGGGCCCTTAGTGAGGGGCTCCTGTGTTCTCAGGGGCCCCTTAAACGACGGTAGAGCTAAAAAAAAAAAGGTCGCCAGTTTGCCGTGAAGGCTCGTGGGCCCTCTACACTGCGATTGAGGCTTGAGGGCCCCTAGAGGTGCGCTTAGGGGCCCCTTGAGGTATGCTTGGGGGTGGGGGTCCCCTGAGCCTAGCCCCATAGTAGCTACGCCCTTGTCACATTCATTCTTACGAAATTTGGTGTAAAGTTACAAGAGAAAGGTTTTCCTGTGTATTTTCACAACTTTTTGTTTATTTTTTTCAATGTGAAAAATAATACCGAAGTTCAAGACTTCTTATCGGGGAAGTAATTTATTTGACATCCTTCGCCAGAGCCTCTTTTCACTACAGTACATATAGCTCAATGCTGCTTCAAAAGTTATAAGCTTCTCTGGAAGATCTATTTCAGTACAGCTAACATCTAAACGTTTTGCAAGTCCCATAAGTAAGCCAGAGCAGAAACATTTTGATAAAGTGCGACATTCCTTCGTCTGAGCTACGATCAATGTTGACAAACTGGCTACTGCAGCATATACGGCACTTTGCAAATAAATAAAGCCGACTACAAATATTGGATGTACACAAGATTTCACGGAACATATCATGTTGTTACCACAACATTATTATTACTTTCCTCAGGCAAGTTTTTTTTTCTTTTGACCTCGTATGTTCTACAGTACTTGCTTATTTATTATTTTAAGAAATAATTTTTTTTTTTTGTTGTAGACTATATGTAGTTGGTTGATTTTCTCGATAGTGTGAGACATAAAAATGACAATAATAATAAAAAATAGATTAACTATTCATGAGGAATTCCGTTCCTTATATTTAATTAAAATAGTGATGAACTACAATATTTTTTTTTTTTAGTATTTGCTTTGCCTCTAGCTACTAAACACCACAAATAACTGGAACCGCGAAATTGAATTCATCTTGAGCGCACGCTCCGGTGGCAATTTCCCTACACACCCTTTCTTGTACCCGTCTATTTTTTCCGTATACAAATGTTAACTTAAATTTCAGTTGGTGTTTTTGGTAAATTTTCATTCCTTGACTCCCTTACCTACGAAAAAATTTCTCACATCCTTATGCCTGAAATCGAGTGCTAGATTTTGGTCATGATAGTCTTTTCCCTTCTATGTACCTCTTCTAATTCTTCCATCAATCATAAGCAAGTCTTCACTTAGGGTTTATTGTTTTGAAGTTTCAGTGATATCGAACTTTTGTTTAGTTTCTGCATTTCCTTCGGGTATACGTGCGAAACTGCAATTTATTTGATTAAAAATGAAACTATTAGAGAGCAAGGATCACTGAAAATCGAGTTTACAGAGGACATAAATGGCTTTATAGATTTTTTAACCTTCCCTTCTCAAAACGAAATAAAAAATTTAATACATAAGAAATAAATATTAGTATCACAACACAGAAAATTTCACACGACAGAATTAGTAATCATTTGGGTTGTTTTAAAATTTTTGATATAGCTTACAATACTGTATTTTTTAAGTATTATTATTAAAATGATACTTTGCCTACTAGGACATGCAGTCAGCTCGTATGTCATTGAATTACTTCAACTGACTGAACTATAATATATTGTTTTCACTGAGTACAGAGAACACAAAAATTATGCCCTACACCGGACTCGAACCGGCCATTCCAGCAACGCAAGGCCCGCGAGTTATCCCGGCTACCGTAAAAATTCGACTTATCTACACAGTTGTAAAAAATAACATGAAGAAAACATCACAGAAGCAGCAGTTTAGAATAGAACGTACAAATTACAAAACTGTCAACAAAGTAACGAGAATTAATTTACGTTGAAAAAAGTTACGCAAAATTTGTCATTACTTTTAATTCCATGCGTATACTCATTAGTATTATCTTTTATGTATTTAATTACATCAATATCGATTGTTATAAAAGTTCATCTATCATACCACAATATTACGTATTTATGTCTTAATTATTATTATTAATTTAATTTCGACAGAGCTAATGCTATTATTTAATTAATTAGTAAAATACCAGAACCCCCAAATCAGGCAAAGACTTTTTACTACTATAAAAATGGGTTGAAAATTGTTTCTTGGTTACCTAATCTGCATATATCTAAATAAAATCACTGAATTAGAATAGAGATTTAATTTAAAAAATTTCTGGAACGCCATGTTGGTATGGTTAAAAAACTCATTTTCGAATAGAGTCTAAGATCTTTTCTAAATTACGTTTCCCGTCAATTGTACAAAGTATTTCTGGTGTTATAGTGTTGACAGAAATATAGTTGAAGACTTCATGTTGAACGTAGACTAAGATTTTAGGAGTCCCCACTTTTTAAATGTCAAATTGGAAACGTGTACGAGTACTTAAAAATTTCTATATAGTTATCGTATGTGAAGCATATCGGCCTGGCATTACACACTAGTAAGTAGGGTATCGTGACGCGACCCTGAACAGTAAACGCAGACTCGTAATGTTGACACGTTGCTCGTCCAGGAATGTGCTGATAGGGCCACCCCGTCGTGCTCAGCTGACTGACAAGGGACTCCTAAACCTTCCTCGCGAACGTTACGGTGTTGGATGGAAACACTTTTCAGAAAACAGTGTAGACACAATGTTTCACATTATTTTTCTGCAAACACTATAGTAATACATGTTGACGCTAACAACACATAATGCAACTGGCTGTTAGCTCGATTTACCGACGATATAAAACTTCGTTAAATACGTATCTGTCACTGATTGCATTCTGCGATAATTTCCAGAAACAAATCTAGTAACCCTTTTTTGCACCATGTCCAACTCCTGTATTTGATAGGCAGAATGTGGGTCCCATAATACACTACCATATTCGAGTAATGGTCTGACCAAAGTTTTGTAACCCAATTCCTTTACTTCTCTCGTGCATCCCCTCATCACTCTCTCCAACAAGTGCAGGATTTTGAAACCATTTCCTACCACCTGTCCAATGTGTCGTGCCCAGTTAAGCTTGTTATCAAATGTAATGCCAAGATATTTAAATTTCAAGTCTTCAGCAAGCAATCCTTTCCCCACCTTATATTCATAATTAACCTTTTGTTTTTTATTTGTGTATCTAATTAGCTGACTCTTCTTTGCATTTGTCTTCATCCCATGTTTACCAACCCAACTAGATATCCTGACCAGATCACCCAGCAACTGTTTACAGTCCTCTGTCGTTTTGATCCTTTTATACATCACTAGCTGACCCGGCTATGCTTCACTATTGCTGGACTTGAGTAGGCACATAGATTAAATGAAAAAATATTTACATATAAATTTTAAACTGCTGTTTCATTCATTTTCAGTTGGAAAGGGTGAGAGGGGATGCGCTTTGGAAAACATATGCAGGCAGTATTTTTCTGTTTGTTTCAAAGTATAAGTGTGCAAATTCCCATTGAAATCTGATGAAATATGTGATTTTGTCTAAATTATGGGGAGGACGGGTGGGTTTTTTAATTTTTTTTTGACAGAAACCATTTCCGACATCCCCTCGACAATTCACCATAGCTTCGCCGTAATCGGACGAAAGGTTTGCGGGTTTGTTTAACTTATGGGGTGTTATGGGGAAGAGGGGGTAATTAAGGTGGTGGAAAGAGAGGAGAGGGATTGGGTTTTTGTCAAATTAATGTGTACAGTATTTGTCTCTCTTTTTTAAAGTATAAGTGTACAAATTCTTATCTAAATTGGATAAAAAATGTGGTTTGCCTAAATTATGGGGTGAAAACGTAATGGGGTTGGAAAGGGGGAGAGGGGATGAATATTCGGAAACCATACGTAGGCAGTAGTTTTCTGTTTGTTTTAAAGTATAAGTGTGCAAATTCTTATCTAAATCGGATAAAAAATGTGGTTTGCCTAAATTATGGGGTAAAAACGTAATGGGGTTGGAAAGGGCGAGAGGGGATGAATATTCGGAAATCATACGTAGGCAGTGTTTTTCTGTTTGTTTTAAAGTATAAGTGTACCATTTCTTATCTAAATCGGATAAAAAATGTGATTTGCCTAAATTATGGGGTAAAAACGTAACGGGGTTTAAAATGGGGAGAGGGGACCATACGTAGGCAGTATTTTTCTGTTTGTTTTAAAGTATAAGTGTACAAATTCCTGTCTAAATCGGATAAAAAAGGTGGTATTGCCTAAATTATTGGGTGAAAAAATTATGGGGGTGGAAAGGGGGCGAGGGGATTAATATTCGGAAACCGTTTGTAGGCAGTATTTTTATGTTTGTTTTAAAGTATAAGTGTACAAATTCCTATCTAAATCGGATAAAAAATGTGGTATTGCCTAAATTATGGGGGTGGAAAGGGGGCGAGGGGATTAATATTTGGAAACCGTATGTAGGCAGTATTTTTATGTTTGTTTTAAAGTATAAGTGTACAAATTCCTATCTAAATCGGATAAAAAATGTGGTTTTGCCTAAATTATGAGGTGTTATGGGGAATAGGGGGTGACTTTTTGGAAATTTTTTATAGGAACCTTCGCAGACGCACACTCGAAAACTCTCCAAAGTTTCATTGCAATCTGATAAATGATATAGGAATGCATAGAAGACGAACAAACAAACATTGATTTTTATATATCAGAAGATTATAAACGTAAACACAATCGTATAAAGCCAGTCGTAACAGAACAATGATCCTAACCATTTTTAACTCCTAAACGTATATCTGTATTTAAACTATAGAAAAAAATAGTAGCGATATAAACGTTGATATTTTTACCATCACATATTCCAAGAAAAATTAATCCGCGTGTTAGCTGATCAAAGTGTTAAATTTCAGAAATTTAACTAACCGACATTGCGTATAATAAACAGTTGACCATGTTATTTTCGTAATCTTCACATTGTTTAGTTTCTACCTCTAGTACATGCTAAATAAGTTCTTGTGTTCAGAAAATTTTAATTATTTGTTGTAGTTACGATATGAAAAAATCTGTCGAGTTTGTCACAAAGTATGTACAAATATGGAGTGACTGATTAATGAGATTGTCACTTAAAGATTCGCGATCGTAACTAGGAACTCGTCAAGTACTAAATCAAAGTTTCAGTTTGTTCAGTTGTTAGTACTGTAAAGTGAGTTCCCTTTCTATTCGTATTATGTTATTTATTGGAAACATTTGATTTGAGATTTTTAGCTACAGCTATTAATACTGGAAGCAGAAATCTAGTTGCTCAAATTTTTTTCTAAACGCTACTCCTTCACTAGTTTGATTCATGAATAAAAACTGGCAAATACTTTTTTGTTTTTGTTAGGATAAACTCGTAAGACAGGTGCATGCAAGGAGACTTTAAACACAATCTGTCACTCGATTTCAGGCAGAAAGGTGTGAGGAAGCTTTCTTTCGTAGGTGAGGGGGTCAAAAATTGGAAAAAATTACAAAGGCAAATGATGAATAATTTACCAAAAACAAACATTCCTAAAGGGCGAAAGTAGGCAAGTATAAGAAAGGGGAAAATGACTGTGCAGTAACTTACCACCGTACTCAGTCGCAATTACATAAATTAAATTAAATTTTTAGCAGTACTGTATTGGAATGTCGTTGTTATTAAATTGTCAAGGAGCACATGCACCGCAGGAAATTTTCCTACAAATCTATTTTTCGTTATTTGTGATGCAGTGTTCACTTTATATTATGCCACTTCCATTGGTAATTTATTCCAGCCCCTTATTTTGCACTCAGAAACTTAGCAATTAAGACGACCGTCACAAAAATTCAAGGCTCCGTGTTTGAATATCGCAGCGCCAACAAATTTTTAAGCGCTTAGTTCTACGAGTATGGGTACGCTATGACGCTCTGTGGTTAGGAATCCAGCCACGACAGACGGAATTAGTGGCAATTAGAAATTTTTCCACCAGTTCACAAGACCACGCGAAGTTATTTACAGAGACTGATTGGTAACGCTTGGACTTGATATTAGGGAGATCGCGGGTCAAATCCCAGGCCGGTTATCCAGATTTCGGTTTTCCATGTTTTTCCGAATTCCCTCCAGGCGAATGCCGGAATGGTTCTTTCAAAAAGAGATGACCAAATTTCTACGTGTTCTTCGTCCCCCAGTCCTCCCCCCCCCCCCCCCCCGATATCAATAAGGAGTAAGCCACAACTTACTTATGGCTCCAAGAGAATTCAACATGTTTTCATCAGAAAGTATATCAGAACTATTAGAAAATGAAATGTTACGTAAGCTTTACGAAAATTTTAAAATGCTGATACTGATTGGTATGAAAAGAGACCTAGCGACATGAATAATATCAAATATTATGAACATACAGCTGAAACTGTAATTTAACTCTCTGATGCAAATAATGTAAAAAGGCATACATCCCGATTAGAGTTTAGGGGTCAACGAGCATAGGATTTGCTATTGAATAAACGAAATGAATGATACTATGTCAACAGTTTTATTGGTTTTTCAAGCACAGAGTTCAGAAGTTAATGGCAGTACATGTTTTTTTTAGTGACCCTTACTATTATTTTTTACAGTGCTCGGTCATATTTCCAAACGATTTTTTTTTTGCCTTGGAAAAAATGACAAATGAAACTGCGTTCCACTCTCATTCATATTTTCAATTCTTTTCACTCAACAATCTATGACAGCTAGTAAGTAGAAAGACGGTTCGGTGAGTGTGGTGGTGATGATTTAGTGTTTTTAACGGGAAAGACATTTTGAATGAATGCCAGCAATATATTATCATAAATATAATTTAAACAGATTGCTAGGTGGCAATAAGACTAAGTATATACTTACTGAGAAATTTAAATAATAAACATAAAACATTCAGTGCGTGATAAATAAGTAACCTCTCTTAACTTTGGATAATTCGAAGCAGAAGAGAATATCTATCTCATCAGCTGTCATAACGCCCCCTGTTGGAAGTTGAATACTATTGCAAACTGTTCAGTTATTGGCGTGTTCAACATATACAGGGTGTTACAAAAAGGTACGGCCAAACTTTCAGGAAACATTCCTCACACACAAACAAAGAAAATATGTTATGTGGACATGTGTCCGGAAACACTTACTTTCCATGTTAGAGCTCATATTGTGGACGGCTGTGATACAATACGCCATTCTCCAGGGCTGCATCAGCGCATCAGGGATTCCATGCGACGGAGGGTGGATGCATGTATCCTCGCTAACGGAGGACATTTTGAACATTTCCTGTAACAAAGTGTTTGAAGTCACGCTGGTACGTTCTGTTGCTGTGTGTTTCCATTCCATGTTTAATGTGATTTGAAGAGAAGTAATAAAATGAGCTCTAACATGGAAAGTAAGCGTTTCCGGACACATGTCCACATAACATATTTTCTTTGTTTGTGTGTGAGGAATGTTTCCTGAAAGTTTGGCCGTACCTTTTTGTAACACCCTGTATATTCAACATTCATATATTCGATTATAGTATCGATTTTACAATATTAAATTGGTTTCGTTAATTATTATTAATTTTAACTGCGATGGAGCCTTAGGTCTAAATTAGTTTTTATTAAAGATAAGTAATATGAAAACATAAGATGTGATGTAGTTTGTACGTACATTAGCTTGGAAAAACTATAGTCTAAATGTGTCGTCTGAAAATCAGCAATGTTTTTCGTCTCGGATGCATTTGATTGATATAAACTTACCGTCAATTGAGTCGGGGATAAAGGGTATGTTGGTGCAGATTTTGATGTGCAGTTATTAAAAGACAGCTAACGAAAAAAAACATCAGAATTTAAAATGTCTAGGTATACAGTTGTGCTATGACAAAAAATAAACCAGTTAGTTTGTAGCTTGATGAAAACAAGTAACTGTATAGTCTCCACAACAAACCACAAATTATGAAGCGTCTGTTAAATTTAAAAAAAAAAAAAAAAAAAAAAAATCGTTTCTTTCTAAAAAGTTGGAGTTACCTTCATAATACAACTTTCCGTTAAAAGATAATCCTGTTAATGGATCAAGAAACGCTGCTTTCTTGAGTCATTTAAGGAAGTTCCAAAAATCTAAATTATCTTCGGGAATTAATAACCAAACTAACAACTTGTAACAAACTCAGTACAAGACACGCACCTAACAAATGTCGTATGTGTTTTTGGATGAGGAAAAAATAATAACAATCATTTTGTAGGTTTTGACTTTTTATTTGTGGGAAATGAAACAAACAGGTTAAAATTACAACCAAAACAGTATCGTGTAAGCTTTTGTGTTTTAAATTGCAACCACTCCGAAAGATAATACTGAAACCAAACTTCTCCCGAATCTAGAAGTCAATATTGTGTCATGGATGTCCACTGCCAAGTTCTTAATGATATCTTACTTGGATTTAGTGCAATTCTTGATAAATTTGAAAATTTTTAAGGAGTATGTTACTTCTTTTGCTAATAAAAGAAAGTTACAAAAATTTAGATACAGGTACAGCAATTAATTTAAGAAAAAGGTTACAATAAGTAATATGTTCGTTATAACTAGTTATTTTCTTGTGCATACTGTGTAAATTTATTTCTTTTAATGATCTTACGCTCATTGATTGTAAGTCCAGTATCGATTTTTGTTGACAAACTCAACGTTACTCCATCGTGTATATTTGCAGTACATATTTGCCTGCGTTTTCGTTAGGAAAACACAATGTCCTATCCGAGACAGAGCATAACTTAACGGTTATTAAGCTAGGATCGCACATTGTAAACAGTGTTATCTCGAGAAAAAATTCTCTGAAAGTAATTTCTATCTTTTTACCAATGTTAGGAAACGAAACTTGCACATCGGAAACAAGTAGACTCTATCCTCTTGTCCTTTACACTTACACTGAGGCCATCTAATCATTTTCAAGGAGGGTATGCAGTGACTAAAATTTTTAAAATAACTGATGATGGTATATTTTAAAATAGTGTACGTTCTCTCCAAGAAAATGCCCTGTATAGTATAATAGCGCCGAAGAGTAGATAACACTTGTATTGCCCGAATAATTTGATTTACAGCATCTGTAAGAAGTGTTGATAGGCACAAAGTCTACTCACCAATGACTAAAATTTAAACATAGGGATAAGGGAAGGATTATTGCTCAAAGAAAACAAGATTGATCTAAAAATGCGCAGAAAAATTTATTTTAACTAAATTTTCGTCCTTAGAAATAATACATACAGGAATAACTCATTAAAACAACATGACACTCTTGAAAAATAAATTAAAAAGATTAGCGAAAATAAATTTGGTTAATTGAAGGTGCTGTTCTGAATTCGGTGAACATCAAAATCAGTGCTGTAGGTTTAGTTGATTCCTTGAATTTTGAATGTATCTTGAAAGACATTTTTCCTAATATAGAGACCTGTCTATTATGAGCAAGTTCTTAAGCAGACTGCTCATTAGGTTTCAGCCTTGTTATGTTGTTAATGGCTAATATTTCTTGTCAGATCGTTATTTATTCTTCTGCTATTTCTGTATGTCTTCCCTGCAATAAATCCATAAGCAGACTTGTTGTGCATCTTCGTGTCTGCATTTCGAACACTTCCTGTGAGGCTGTCTTCTTCCCAGTCAATATCTTACTGTACTGATTACCTTCTATCGATAACTAAGGGCGAGCACGAACCACATCACAGATAATTGGAATCATCTTCCTCAGAAGACTCAATCTCATTGTTTACAAGATACTTTTTCTTTTCAACTAACTGATCATCTATCACTTGGGTGTGCCCCTTCTTTGAAAGAAGATGCATGCGGGTGGTTGTTTCAGAGCTATTGGACTCACTGTTATTGACATCACCATTGGTATTTTGATCTTCGTTAATATTACTGCCACTGCCTTCATAAAACTCAGGATGTGAAATTGAAGCAGGAACCAATCGACTATCAAATTCTCCATTAGTGTCGCTATTGTTCTGGATGCGAATGTTCTTGATTCTCTCCAGTTTGCTATGGGAATTGACGTCATGTTCATGAAACCTTTCAACTGAGTCCTCCTGAGAAATCAAAGCAGGCATAAACCCTCCAAGTCTATCATCACTGGTACTTTTACCGTGGGTTCCATCATCTTGTTTAGGAGGTTCCTGTTCACTATCTTTTAAATCAACGACGGAGGATTTTGAAACGTTCTTCATTCTATCCGGCTGTTCGTTAGGCACATAGTCGTCATTTTCTTGCAACTTTTTCTCTGAGTATTTCTGAATGACGGCCTTAGGAACATCATAGTTGTGGCTACAGTCATCTTCAAATCTATCTTCCGAATTTCTGGATTCATTTTCACTGTCTTCCGAAGCTAAGTTGGATGGTTTTGCAACAGTTGACAGACCTTCGCTGCCACCTGGATGCGTGCTTTTTGTGACATTGTTGGGGATGTAGTAACCATTTTCAATTAACTCCTTATACAGTTGATGAAGAGCAGCAAACCATTGTTCTCCAAAGGTTACAATTTCATCATATTTACTGCCATTCTTGGTCCTATCATGCTGCTCTATGTGCTGTTGTTTGTCTCCGTAGTCTGGACTTTGGACAACATAGTCCGGAATAAATGTCAAATGTTTATCATTGTCAGACATCTCAGTTTGGTCAGTTTTGAGATAATCTTGCGAATTATCCACATTGCGATTTTCGTCAATATCTTCAACTAATCCTCCCATAGAGAAATGTGTAGCATCTCGCAAAGGATCATCATGGCATAATTCTGCAAAGGTGTCAACTTCATAATAATTGTACAGGTTCTCTGATCTGCCAATTTCCAAATCAGATATGTCGTCTTCATCCACAAAAATAGGTATGTCTGGAATAATTTGAACTGTTACAGCTTGAAATATGTTACTCAAGCCTTCTGCTTGACCTGACCTGTCTATGTTCTTGGTGTTATACTGCTGTTCATTCCTCCAATAATCTTTGCCTTCCTGAAACTCTTTTGATGCAGTCCTGGGATCATCTAATGATATTATTCTGTAACCATCAATGCTATAAGGTCTGTAGCTCCTGCTGACTCTGTCCTGCCTTTGAATTATAGCATTGACAACATTTTCCTTCAGTTCTTTTGCGATCAAATCACCAATGTCTTGGATAAACATTGTATCACTGTTCTGATATTCAGGACCACGCTCTCCTAAAATTTGATAATCGTAATACAAATCACCAGGAGTTCCAAATTTGTAAGTCTCAGAGTTCTGATGAGAGTTGTAAGACCAAAGTGATGGCTCAATTTCAGTAATACTTCCCATTGTAGTGTCAGGTTGTGATTGTGGTGATGGTGCGGCCATTCTGAGTTTACTGGTAGGAGATGAGTCACCAATGTTAATTGTGATTGCCAGGTTAGTGATCACATCACCCTCCTTGACCAAAGGTCGGTACAATAGTTTGCCTCCATCTCCATGTCCTGGGAGAACAGCACCCCATGATCCCTGTAAACAGTAAACAAAAAATTTTAACTCCTAGAATCTCATTGGGTAACTTCTTAATTATTATTATGGTTATCAACAACATTTACTCTATGTTAGTATGCACAAATGATAATATTTACTAGTGGCAGATCACTTAGGTGAAAGAAATAAATAAGAGTTTGGACAGCTAACAAAAGTGAGAGGATGAAGAAAATAGATGAGGCTATATGAGTAAAACTGATTAAATAATCAGAGATCTGAGGAGGGAGTATAATGATAATAACAGTGTTGCTTGAAAGGAAAGGCATTTAAAAATACTATAAAAGGTAGCAAAACATTACAAACACTTTAGTGAATGAAAGAGTCTTAGCACAATTGGTAGAACAAATGTATAAGGAGGCAAAACAAGCTAGATTTTACGTGAGTAAATTATGATGATAATTGCATGCAGTTTGACTGAAAAATGGAATAAGTTTCTACGAGGCAGTAGTGATGGATATAAGACTTTTCAGTAAGGCAGTGGCCAATAAAATTGGTGATTGAAGGCACAGATTTCAGGAAAATATCAGGTACATCGAAAGAAGGCATCAGCACAATGGAGAGAAACTTACATGTACAGCTACAAGCATACCTAATTATGTCTTATGCACATTTCTACCATAAATTAGTTTACTGTTTGTTCAGCAACCGCCTAAATTGCTTTTTCTTCCTAACCTGTCCCCACCTCCCCCAATTACAAATTGAAACTTGCCAACTCCTTTATTTCTGAAATCAAGTGTTAATCTATAGTAATAACCAACTCTTCCTTTTACATATGGTAATACTCACTTTCCCACAGTATCAGTCTTCTCCAAAGTGGTATGGTACTTAAAACGACAAGGTCACCATTTTGAAAATTCGAAGTCCCAATGTTAAATACCTGCATGCCAAGGAATTTTTACAGGTTTTGCTTTTTTCATATCAATTGTCTATGAGACTCTATGATTTATAAAACTGTAGATCCAGCAATAATAGATACAAAAAGTATGCTAGATCAAAGCTCTGTTATCAGATCATATGACCATACAATTTTTTATTTCCCTTCCTCCCCCCCACTGACCTCATGTCTGCCAGCGGTTGTCAACATAGCTCATTTATCATATCAGTAACTAACTGTGTTTTACAGCAACATTACCAAACAAACATAGCTGTCTCCTTAGCACTTTCTCCAGTTTCTTTATTTGATACCCCATAATGTCGATCCTATAGCATCTCACAATACTCAAGCAAGGACTTACTAAGGTTTTGTAGCAGATTTACCTTATGATTCTCTTTAATAAATGCAATACTTTGAAATCTTTCTCTATTACATCTCCAAGCATTCTGTCCAAATGTGTCATGACATAGTTATGTGAAGGTAACTACATTTTATACCTTCATCAAGCTAAAAAATGTAATGTATGTCATATTTATACACGTGTATTGAAATCTCTTAAATGTCCTATTTTGCCTCCAATCCTGCTTGGATTTATTGTTGTGGAGCCATAAATTACATATTAACCTTTGTCTTGCAACTAAGTAATTTGATTCTATTTTTCCTTTGATAGATAAGTCATACTAAAAGTAAAATTTGTGTCAGATCTGGAAGACAAATAGCAAGAAAAATATACAACACAAACAAAAAAAAAAAATCAGATAAAACTAATGTTGAAAACTTGATGAAATATTTCTTTCAAATGTGTTACATTTTATATAACATAAAAGTAACAAATCACTCTTTTTTCGCTTGTGGCTTTATGCCTCATTAACCACGAAGCCATTAGAGGCAGAGAAGGAATTCAGCCATGGCCTTTTGAAAGAACCATCCTGGCATTTGCCTGGAGTGATATACAGAAACCATGGAAAACCCAAATAAGGATGGCCAGGCAGGGATTTGAACAAAACTGCTAAGCAGATAGAAAGAATATTCCAAATTTTGAAATATTATTTTAATATCTGAAACTGGAGTTAGTTATAGTGAAAGAAGCATAATTTGTGTCTTACATGCAGTATTAAAAGGATAGTAGAAGTGTGCAATGATCAAATATAAAGCTATATAAATAGCAAAGGACAGGGAAAATTACTCACACATCGCAGCCTTCAACTTTGGTGAGTGCTGAGTCATTTTCCCTATCCTTCATTATTTATGTTGCCTAAAAGCTGTTTCATTTTTCCTTAATATTATTAAAGACAAAGCTATACAAGACTATAGGACCAGAAGTGGGAAACCCAAAACTGCTCCCCAGAGGATTGAAATCCCAAGCTCTAAGAAATAACTCCCCTTGGCATTTCATATACTTACATTATTGTTGGTGTACACTGATGACTTAAAACATTACGAGCACCAACACCACAAATTTAAATGCATCTGGTGACACTGCAGGTACGTCAAGCAGTTAGAAGCAGAGACACATGGGGAGTCATTCCAGTGACAATACGTGTGGAAAATGGGGATATCCACTGGATAAGTGATTTTGACAAAGGGCAGATTGTAATGGCAAGGCTCCTGGGAACAAGCATCTCGGAAGCTGCGAGGACGGTCGGTTGTTCACATACTACTGTAGTGAGCATCTATGGAAAGTGGCTGAAGGACAGTGAAACCACGAGGGATCGACCTCATCACAGAACGTGGAGGTTTAAGGCTTACCTACTCTGTAAAGCAGGAAAGAGGGCAATCTACAGCACATCTGATAGCAGAGTACAAGGCTGACACAGGCAAAATTGTTTCGGAGCAAACAATTGTTCAACATGGGACTTCTATAATTACCCTTATTTGCCAATGTCATCGTCAGTTACTATTACAGCAGGCATGAGATCATTGATATTCGACTGTGGATCAATGAAAACATGTTGCTTTGTCAAATTAATCACATTTTTTTGTTATACCATATCAATGGTTGTGTCCAAATATGCCATCTTCCAGGTGAATGGTTGCTAAAAATATTCATAGCACCATGGATGCAGCCCAGTGGGGCAGTGTTATGCTAGCTTTCATGGGACCTGTGGTAGTTATCAAAGGCACCAAGGCAGCTGTGAAAATTGTTGTGGACTACCTACATCCCCTCATGCTTAATTTTTTCCACAATGACCTTCCAAGTTAAAGATACATGTCACAAGGTCAGAATCAGTGGTTTGAGGGGCATGATAGTGAACTCCTGTTGATGTCTTGGCCATCCTAACTAGATAGAACACATCTGGGACACCATCAGGTGCCAGCTCTGCCCCCACAAACGAGGAAGGAATTGTGTGCCCTGTACATAGCCATCTGGTAGCAGATACCTCTGGAAACCTACTGAGGACTTGTGGAAATAATGCCATGCAAAACTGCTATTATATTGCATTCCTAAGATAGACAAACAATCTATTAACTAGGTGGTCATAATATTTTGGCTTATCAGTGTATCTGTTGAAAACATTTCATAATAAGTTCAACTATTACTGCATTCTTTTGTGACTATATTCATGGAAGCAATGGAAATCAGGAGAATAGGGGTTCTGACATATGAAAGTTATAAATTCCTGGTCAAAAAAGTTTTATCTAACTAACAGTTTACACATGTTAAATAAATTGAAATATCTGAAGACTGTTTACTAAATTCACTCACAGTCTAATTGACAGCAACCGATGGTCTCTGTGGGTGGTAAAAAAGTCAAGCATGAGCAAGAAGAGCCATAAATATCCATGCTGGATGACACCTCCCAAGCTTCAATACTTTCTGTGGGAAGAAAGTGAAGTCAAGTTCTTTTTTAACACACCTCCAATAGATTTTCAACATGGAAATGCTTGTTAATGATACTAAGCTTTAACTTATTGAGAAATGATCAATACTACTTTAGACACTTTGACATTTCCTGTGATAACATATCTTTTCTTAATGATAGAGCTAGAGAAGGAAGCCAAAACTTCTCAAACTATTCTACTATGGAACATTCTTTTCTATGAGATGATTTTCTTTTCACTGCGATTATACTTCATTTAGTAATGACATCTTTTAAAACAGTTATGAAAGATGCAAACTACATAGTAGATTTACAAATAATAATTTATGGACAAGTTTGTATTAGGATTACAACAGTGCACAAAATAGTAGTTTTGAATTGAATAAATTGTGATGGAGTGCATGCTCTTATGGTAATTTCCCAAATCATCTAATTACATATTTCTTAGTATTTTTATAATTATTATCTTATATACTATCAGTGTTTCATTCCTGTCCCATCTACCTTTGCGATTTAAATATTTAATTTTAAATTCCTTAAGCATTTTTGGTAAATTATTCATCACTTCCCTTGGTACCGGTAACTTATTTCACTCTTGACACCCTTACCCACAAAAGAAAATTTTCACTATTCCCTTATGCATAAAATCATCTTTTCCCTTCCATGCACTACTCCTAATTCTTTGAGCAAAATCCTTCCAAGCCCCATCATCAATACAGGACCTTGCACATTCCCAGCACTCTCTGTACCCTCCTCCTGTCTTCTAATTAGGGGCATCCACAATTTACGTGAGGTGTTTTTCCAGATTTCAAACCCCCCCCCTCCCCCCTGGTGAGATTTCGTGAGTTCTAGTCGGACCCCCCCCCCTTCTGGTGAGAACCCCCCCTACAAATCGCCCTGGAAATTTTTATAGAGCTTTTTTTTTAGGTCACACCCTAAATTTTTTGATGAAATACCCTCCTAAAATCGACTTTGGCACAAATTGTAGACCTTTTTTGGCTCTACTGTCCCCAAATTTTTCGCAAAATCTCACGTGAGATTTCCGTATACCCCCTCCCCCCTGGTGAGATTTCATGGACCCCCCCCCCCTATTTCACCTTACGTAATTAATGGATGTCCCCTTACTCCCAATCCAGCTCCTTTATCTTATACATGTTTTAATTTGTAAAACAAATATACTCATCTAGAGGATTACAATATGTTTTAATTCCACATTATGTACAAAAAACCTTCTAATTTAGATAGTGTGTCACTATAAACAAAACCTTCTTATTTCAGCTGAAGTAAAAATTAAATACCAGAGGATTATTAATGTCATAGTGGTATTGATGAGTAACAATTTTTAATGGATATAAATTTATGAATGTACAGTGTGTAAATTTCTATAGTACACAGTGTTTGGTTTTCGTATGTCATATTGTAACATTTTCCTTAATCTTATTTATTCATTAAACTGAAAAAATTTGTAATCAGAGATTATATTTAAAAAATCCCTCTCTATTGTCTTATGTTCCTGTGAGGCTTTGTAGTATCATTATCTTCTTCCCAACGTCTTTATTGCACAGTGCATAACATAGCTTCTGAAAATAACTCATCATTATCTCAAGAATGTTTTCACTTTCACAGGTCATTCAGCACGTCCCTTTTCCAGAGGCTGTCATAGTTTTTATGGGTGGAAGTGGGTGAGGGTTATAGAGTGAACATGCTGCCATCTGTCCATGAAATATGTAACCTGGGTTCTACATGATAGGTGTACTTTTGTTTGTGAAAATGTGTAGATTATGAGTTGAAGATTTAGAACCATTCCAGGATTTACCCTAGATGATAGCAGAAAAGTGCCTAAATAAAGACAGTTTTGTAAATGGACCCATTGTACATTCCCAAACCAGTGTGGTTGCACTTTAACACACAAAGCCACAATGGAAGGTTCTGAAAATAATTAACAATATTAAGTAATAGAATTCTACCAGAATCTTCCCTCTTGCATCCCATAAGACAGTAATATTTACCCTCCCAACTTACAGAACTGTGTTTGTTTTAATTTTTGTCAGTGATTTCAAGTGTTAATATTCCATAATCTGCTGTTTCATTTAATGGACATAATTATTAAGCCAGCTTTGACTATCTGTCTCCACCGTCATCAAAAAATCATCTCCTTCAGTTCAATGCCTTAGAAGAATGTCTTGAGTTACAATTTTTCTCTTAAATTTTTAGTTAGTAAACATGAGAACCAATGAGCACATTTTCCCCATTTGATTTATATTGACATGTCTCTCTCCTTTATGAAGTCATCAACTCTATCCCCATGTTGTCTTCATTGGAGAAAATTTAAAGGCAACCATTGCATGGCTTATCTTAATATTCATGTTTCATGTTTGAAATATCAGCCCCTTTCTTGAATATGATGGGATAATATCAAACAGGAGATGGAAGAAGTTAAATTTTTCTGCGAAGTTGTCGTAGAACACAACGTGTAACTGGTATGTTACAGAAGCTTTTTTTAAAAAACAAAAAAAATGGCATATTGAGATCAATAAATAATTTGGAGGAATGCGGGCTATCGCATTTTGAAGTAACTATTCCAGCCAGGAGAGATTTCAAGAAATCATGGAAAAATTAATCTCAATGACTGCACCATTGATCAAACCCTCACCCCCGTTAAAATCTAGGTCTGAGCATTACCATTCTCTCACCAAACTCTCAGATTAGTGATGAAGTTGTATGGATACTGAGTAAAGAATTGATAATAGTGTTTGAGATGGAAGGGAGGTCCATTACCATAAACTATTACTTGATTTCAGGCAAAAGGGAATGGGAAGGCCACCTGGGCATACATTCCATTGCAATTAATAACAACAACAATGTTTTGTTCACATAACTAGCAGTTGCCATCCACATACCACCACAATGAAATTTGGAAATAGAGGTTTAAACATAAAAATAATCCTTAACAGCTAAATTCATGCATGATTTTTTTTAGCCGTCCTCCGCCATTTCACAAAATAGTTGTAGGAAAAGTTTTTTTTTAATGCCTGCTTTGGAAAGAAATTAGTTTTTGAAGGGAATCATAAACACAAACACAGAGTGTGTCAAGAAAACATTAAGGCATACCAGTGTCTCAATGGCCTCAGCAAACTGCTGGTGTGTGTTGTGCTACCCGAAGCTACCCTGACTTGCATCATCAGCAGAGAACAACAACCTGTTGCTAGTCTTGCATTATTTCTTATCATAACAGCGCATGGCAGGCACAGCTGATCACCCACAGTGGCAAT
The DNA here is from genome assembly GCA_031002005.1 of Vandiemenella viatica. NCBI lineage: Eukaryota > Metazoa > Arthropoda > Insecta > Orthoptera > Morabidae > Vandiemenella > Vandiemenella viatica. The sequence continues at coordinate 134,732,657 of CM061914.1, forward strand.
GCCACTACTGCGTTACCTCACACAACCCACAAAGAGCAGATACAAACAATATTCATACTTGTTACTCAAAGGATTTCTAATTTCCAGCTGGGAAGCAACATTTTATCTTGTTATTTGTATCAATACTGTTATTGGTAGCTTCTGACAGTAACCATAAACTACACAAGAGAAGGCAAGCTTACCCTTAAGAGGACAATGTTTTTTATATCAAGGAGCAGACTGAGGCAAAGTAAGGTTTCCTTCATTATTAACATTGTGTTTTCATGCGAATCAAAAATTCTTATGCTCATAGATGGCGGAAAGCCTTACATTTAACAAAGATATCGGTTAAACATGAATATGGTGTCAGAAAATAGTAAAAAGTTCATAGGACTAAACCAGGCACCGTAAACTATCAGAACATAGGCTACTCCAACAACCGCACCGTCTACCTTGATGCTGACATCTCCCTAACCATTTTTCAACTCTTATGTACCATATGCTCTTTTCTATGGCTAAATCAGGGATATGGGTATGGTGACAGTGAAACTACAGGTAGGCAATGAAACTAAGGAAGGATAGGGAAAATATGCTGTCACTTACCACAGATAATGGCAGAAGGGCCAGATGAACATAAAAAAATATAAACACATGAGTAATGTTATTCAAGAAAAATTGTACAGCTGTTTGTGTTTTTCTGGTCATCCTGTGTTCATCAGCAGTAAGTTTTTGCTATCCTGTAGTTCCATTGAAATCAATTTTTTAGTTTTTGCTTGATCTGCGCAAAGGACAAATTTTTTTTAAATTCATGGTTTTTGCCCATATGTAATCAGATACTAAGTTACCAAGTTGGATGAAAAGTATGTTATACGGTAACTAATGACACAAGATACTGCTGTGTACAGTTTTGTTGAAATATATTCTTTAATTTTTGTAAGATGCACCAGAGATGGATCTATGAATTTTCCGAATCAGAGCAAAAACCTTCTGATTGCTGCCCCATCGAAAATGAGTCTAGGCAGTAGATGGGGGGGGGGGGGGGGAAAGAGTTGCCACTACATGAATGTTCTATTTTGCTATACCCAGAAACATAATTTCGCTGCTCCCTGAAGTTGGCAACTGGGACAAGTGTCCCAGTTTGCCTCCCCCTAGATCTGGCACTGAGATGCATTTACAGAAAGACAAACATTTCAAAATTTACATTAACTTTGTACTTTATTTGGATTAAATGTATCCTGTATCTATATCTTTACCCATGACATAAGCTATCACTATGTTCAATTTTGTTAAAAGTATGTCCACTATTTTTTGCATGACACACGGATAGACAGACAAAAATTCCAGATGTTACAGTTTTGGTATGTCTCTCTAGTGCACTTTGCAGTTACTCTCTTTGAAATAAATTTTATGTAAAAGTCTAACTTCTCTACAGTTTTATTATATAGTATAAATTACAAGATACAATGATATTCAGAATAATTTATGGCCAAGACAAACTTTTCAGATACTCTTGTAAACAGGACAACTCATATTTTGCTGTATATTACAGGTATAGCTATTCCTAGTTTCCGGTATGCAGGATTGATTAATTTGTTAGTGGGGGGAACAGTTGAAGGCAAGAACTGTAGTGGAAGACAGATTATATATATATATATATATGAAACGGATAACTGAGGGCATGGGTAATGATGCTGAAGCAATTGACATATTAGTTACAAATCTAAGCTTCTAAAAATGAAGTGAATCACTTTCAATTAAATAAAAGTTGATATAAATTGCCGAGTTCCAAAAAAATAAAAAAATTATATATATATTAAACATAAGGCATAGAATTTTGTAACTTTTATAGCTTTACAACACAATGCACCATAATGTATTCAATTAACATTATACATTGGATGGCAAAAAATTAATAGTTTCAGCACACCAGACTCATAGTCAGAGATACATTTACTCACATAGAATAAATGAACAAAGATGTGGACACCTTGTATTATTGCAAGTTTACATCATTTCAAGGCAGCTGGTCCAAATTCCTTTCTTCCCTAAGCCCAATATCATTTTTAATGTTTTAAGAACACCAAAAGTAATTGAAAGGTTTTTATGTTTAATCTTCACTGTTATTAAATGTGGGCATTTCAATTTTTATTTTCCATTATATCCCATTTAATCACAGTAAAGGGGTTAAGCTCGCCCTACAATCTAATAAACAAGTTCTAGTTACTTGATCAGACAAATTTAATCATCTTACCTCAATAAAATAGTATACTGAAACTATTAACAACCATCTGCAGGGTGACATACTAGCAGTATGGAGAAGTTCTTCAAACTGGAGAATAATTCTTCAGCATCTCTCACTTAAACTTACTCCTACCACAAATATCCTAGGGTCAACTTTGAGAAAGCAATAACAAGCTCACTTCAGACGTGTCCTTATGGGAAAACAAATATCTCAGCTACTAGATAAAGCTGTGCAGATAACTTATCTTCTACTACATGTGTATTATGTTTCTCTCAAGTACTTCCTGTTACAACCTGCCCCTACTAACAACACTGATAAATCAATATCTCATTGTAAATGATAAAGTGAAGAAGATAGCATGACAACCTTCAAGTATCAATATAATTTCCTGCTTCCTCATCATTTTTTGATTGTCATCTGAGCATGCTGACTTCAAGTTCTTAATGACAGATTGCTTAAAAAGTATGATGTAGAGATTTAACATAATTTAATTACAATCAGACATATGCTTGGTGGCAATTTTTCTTGTTTTTATCTTATATTCATAGAATGCAATTTTTCCACTCACCTTCTTATAACCATTACAAATTTTAAATTCTTTCTGCGTTTTTAATAATTTTTTCAACAATTTTCTCTGTAATTTATTACAATAACTGACTCGCACACAATATAAAATTTTACTACTCCCTTATGCCAGAAATAAAGTGTCATCTTTTCCTATCTCCTAATTCTTCTACCCATATCCTTCCAAACCTCATCATCAATATACACGATGTACACTCCCAGAACCTTCGCCACTCTCCTATTATCTTCCAATAAATCCCAATTCAGTTGCTTTATCATATCCATTCCTGATTTGTTCTGCATTAATTTCCACATACAAATCAAGCAGTCCTTTTCAACCCTCCATCTCCTATATTTGATATCAAAAATGTTAGTCCCATAATACAGCACCATGTTCAAGTAATGGTTTAACCGAAGTTTTGAAAGCAAATGATCACTTCTGTGGTACATCTCATCACCATCCTCTGAAATAAATGATGCATTTTGAAGCCTGTACTAACCACCTGTCCAATGTGACCCCAGTTGAGTTTGCTATCAAATGTTATGCCAAGATGTTTACACTTCAAACATAACTGGTTATTTAAAAATGTCTTTCAAGAAGGCATAAACTGCAAGAAAAGAAAACACTTATCTAGTATGTTCCATGTACTGGAAGGTTGGGCCATGGAATCCTTTTAATTATAATAATAATTATCTTCCACGTGATATATTTTGCTAAAAAGAGAATTGCATTTAGGGATAAAGGTACAAGATAGTGAAAATCATCTCATTGCCTTTTGGCTTGATGTGTATATTTTTTGTTCAGGGGACACAACACTGTGCAGGTAAAGCATGTATATTAAGTTAAATTATTTTATAAGTATGCCTACAATAGCAGAGCTGGATAGGAATGAGTACAAACTAGTGTATTCTGTTCAGTCAACTTAAACCATCTTCCCACCTCCTACAGAAAGCTTGTTTTTAACTTCTTTTTCAAGAAGGGAGAATGTTTTCACTTTCCATTATACTCAAATGAAATAGGTATTTTTAAGACCCTAAAAGTGGACACAAGGACTATAAGCAGGTAGCACACTGAAAGAAAATTTTTGTTGATCATATAACTAGGTATCATCAATAATTTTAGTTATCTGATAACACAAGGAGATATGAAATATGTGTTAGGTTTCCTCAAGTACTATATTATTAATTTTAATATACATAGACTGTAAACATTGGTGAATGGTATGGGAAAGAGCCTTCACTTACACAAGCAAAGAAATTTCCCTTTGTTTCAGCTTTTATAGCTCATCAAAGTTATTAGAGCCAAGAGAACAGGGCAAGGGGGGAGGGTGTAAGAAACAGGAAGCAATTGGATCATGGCATTTTGATGAACCATTATGCTTGAGTGATTTCAGAAACCATGGAAAAACAAAATCTGCATGACCAACCGAAATTCAAACGAGTAAACTCCAAAAAACCTGGCCTGCTTTTCCTCTGTATGTTGTTTCATTTCTTCATATGCTTTACAGGATCCTGAAAAATGTCTTAATGCTGATTGTTAAAAAACTCACGAGAACCAAAAAACAACACAGCATTTTGTAAGGGGAATAAGGACAACACATTTTCTCTGAATTTGTGATGTTCCTTTACAATTTTTTTTAGTTTTGTGTTTTTATTATTATTATTACTCCATGATTCACTAAAAGTATGTGGCAGAGGGTGCATTGCACCTATCCGAAAGGGTAGGCCTAATAGTTTGGAAGGGATATACGGGATATGGCAAGAGGCACCCATGGGCTATTGTGAGGAACCATACCAGCATTCGCGTGGAATGATCTGGGAAAACCATGGAAAACTCAGATCAAGTGTTTCTGAGGTTGGTTAATATGTAATGCATAGATAGACTACTTTGACAATATCATAAGATGGAAAATGGAAGATTAACATTAAACATTAAAATTGCATGCAACAGATACTCAAATGATATCACTTCATCTTAAAAAGATATTGTATCCCCAGTATTATTAATCAAGATTGGAAAGGTTTGTGGGATTTCTTTGTGTAACATGATTAATGTCTTTTCTGTCACAACATGAAACTCTTCATTAAGAGTTAGTCACCAGCAATTTTCAAATCAAAGCAACCACATGCATGTTTTCTTTGCACATTAAGGTAACATTGGTTTCACTCATCCAAATTAAATAAAAATATCTAGATTGATGTCATTCATTACCAATATAGATTTATCATTTAAATTAAGAATTTCAATATTGAAAGCTAAGATGCAGCAGATATAACACTTATTAAAGTAACACAAACTTAAAAAAGTGCTTTTGCAAACTTAGCCCCATGTCGGTGTGTGTGTTTTTTTTTTTTTGTCTCCACAGCCTATCTAACCAAATACCAGGCCTAGTATCCAAGTCTACAACTCGATCAAAAGATATTAAACTGTTAAATATCCTGATTTGTTTAATAATCACAACCAGTATCATTTGACATCATCACTGTCAATGACTATACTATTTAGTACAATGTCCAATGACATATACCTCAATTGTTTTAATTAATTGAATAGCTGCAGTCACAAAGAACACGAGTCAACTTTTCTAAATTTTACAGGAGAGATAAAAAAACTTTGTTTTTCTTCCAAAACAATAAAAAAAAAGTAATTATTGATATATATTGAAAGAGATGCACAAACTGGACAATTTGATACCTTAAAAGCAATTTTTAGTATGCAAATTTGAAAATTTTGGACTTGTGCCCTTTTGGCACTCAATAGTCCTAAAATAAGAAATAATGCCTGTAACATCCAGTCCAAAATAATAATACTTTTTTACTGAGTATGATAAACATTTCAATTATCATAACATCAAATTATATTAAATTATGATAGTTACACAAAATGGTAAGCTCTAAAAAACTGAAAATAGCAGAACATGCAAAAAAGAACAGAATAACAAACGCTTGGATTTCAGAAGGTGAAGTTTGCAAATTATTTTGAATTTATTTAAAAGTAAAATTCTTTATTTCAAAGGACGAAAAAATCAGGTTCAGTCACCTTCTTTATCTACATCTATACTCTGCAATTCACAAAATTGTGGGTGGCAGAGGGTGCTCAGCACCAAAGCTAATCTCTTTGTTGTGCATTCCAATGCCTAATGGTACGAGGGAAAAAAGAATTCATATAAGAATCAGTGCGGCACCTTATTTCTCTAATTCTATCTTTCCTGTTCTTCCGACTCAAATAGGTTGGTGGAAGAAGTATCTCACTACACTCGAAATTGAAAGTGGGAGTACGCATGTTTACCTATGGGTTTAAACAAAACGTGTGTCGTCTATCTACCAGAGACTCCCAGCCTAGTCTACTAATCAGTTCAGTGATGCTTTCATAAGGACTGTAACAAGCGGTCATGAATCGAGCGGCTCTTCTCTGTACATTCTCTATACTTTTGATCCCAAATGGCACAACAATAGTCCAAATGTGGACGCACAAGAGATTTGTACGCTATCTCCTTTGTTTGTTCATTACAATTTTTCAAGATTCGACCTATGAATCGCAGCCTAGAATTTGCTCTACCTACTAACAAATTAATGTGTATGTCCCATTTCATGTTCCTTTGTACTGTTACTCCCAAATATCTCATAGAATTGACCATGTCAATAACTGTATTGTTTAACTCATATTTATGAACAATTGGATTCTTTTTGTTAGTTATGCTCATTGTCTTGCACTCAGCGCACCAAGCCAAAATAACATCCAGATCACGCTGAATTTCTAAGCAATCGGCCAAATTTCTTACTTCCATATAAATAACTTCATCATCAGGAAACAATCTAAAAAGGCTTTTCACTTTGTCTCCGAGAGCGTTTATGAAAATTAAGAAAAGAAGTGGTCCTATTACACTTCCTTGAGGTACACCCGATGTAACATCTAGATTAGAAGAACTTTCTCCTTTCAACGACGACGTACTGCGACCGACCAGTTAGAAAATCCTTTATCCTTTCACAAAGCTGATCCGATATACCATACGCTCGAAGCTTCACTAAGGGGCGGTTGTGTGGCACAGAGTCAAAGGCTTTCTGGAAATCTAAAAAAATTGCATCTACTTGTGAACCTGCATCAATAACTTTCATTACGTCATGTGTAAATTGGGCCAGCTGTGTTTCACATGATCTTTTCTTCCGAAATCCGCATTGATTTGTTGTCAGCAAAGTATTTTCATCTAGAAAATTCATGATGTTTGAGCATATAATATGCTCCATAACTCTACTACAACTCTACATCGGAGCTAATATTGTAGTTCTGAGTTGTAGAAAGCCAGGTGGTGTTCTTTCATGGAGGAGAGATTCGAAGAGTTTGCCTTATGTTGGCGACCTTGCTAGACTCTGTAGGGAATTTTCCAGTGCAGGCTTTCATTACAGGCCACTGTCTGACACGTGTGTTTGGTTTTAAAAAGTTGATCTTGTTTGTTTTTATTCAACCCCCCTATGAAGGTGCTAGCTTCAATTGAGCGTTTAGTGTTTGTAGAGTAGTGGAAAGCAATATATGAGGATGGTTGAAATGTAGTTTTCTGCTCCCTAGGTGTTTTCTTTCCATACGATTTGGCCAACAAAGGCGATTTCTTGAAATAAGAGGACCACCATCTGTTGGCATCTAAAACTTCGTCAATTTCCAAGGACTCCACTTGGAATGCACTGCTTGCCTAAAGGATAATTCCTTAAATCTATCTGGAATATAATCCATGGACACCAACATAAATCTTTTATAACAATCTTCTTGATGCATTCTTTTTCTAGATAGTTGAGTAACATCACTATCTGATTCAGAGAACATGTTGATACCAAGACTTCAAAACCACTACTAAAGAAATGTATGATTGTCAATAATGAACAAAAATTGAAAATAGACTTTGAATGGAAAGTTTTGGAAGCTGAACATTGGGTGCAAGTGCCTTTTCTGCTATCATTCAATTTTTCTGTGCACAATTCATACACCTTCTGGACTGAATACTCATACCCTTTCTGCACATGCAGACTCATCTACATCCAAACAATCGAGGTTTTGGAGAGAGTGAATAAGAGAAAAAATTGTGACTAATGCCCTTTCTGATCTCAATGATTCAATTATTGTGTTGAATTTTATGATTTGGTAGCAATTTCCCTACTCACTTTCTTCTATTATTAATACTGGAATTTACTTTCAGACTCCAAATAAATTTACTATATAATCTCTTGTGAATGCAGAATCATCAAAATTGAATGTGCTAAATTATAGCCCTGACTAGTAATTTCGAGGTATTCAATTTAAACACAGCTACACAAGAATGATTATGATAAAAAATACAATCACTTAAACATATAGACTTAAACAAAATTGTTCACAATTTCATGTGCGAGGAGAATAAAGGCATCAAAAACTAAATAAATCTATATGAGAAATAACAAACAGAATTTTAGTCTCGCTAAACAATAATAAATTGTAAGGAAGGTTTATTTTGAATGAGCCAATGTGAATAGGGCAATAAAATATCAAAAAATGGGTAATAAGGTGATTAATGTTTAAAAATGCAAAATTTGTAACTGTATATTAATGTCATAATAAATTTCAGTACATGGTCAAAATAAATATTTACATTACACAAATGCAAATTTACTATATTGGGTAAATATTCTTTTTGTCTTCAAATAGTTCTCAAAATATATACATCAATAACAAATGAAAGTCTGGTGTGATACCATATAACAATATGGCATCAGGGCAAACATTAATTAAGTTAGAAGCTGCTTTATACTACAATCAGCAGCAACAGTTAACAATTATGAACCAGATAACAAAACTGGCAATAGGCCTGAATTAAACATATCAATATGACATTTCTGTTACCTGTTTCAGACACATATATTTATAATGATTAATAACACATCAGTTCATGAATGAAGTGTGTATTCACAAGAAAGGAGGTACCTATGCCAGTAAGGACCTTGAAGAGCATACAATACTAAATCACATGACACAATTTATTGCTGTGTCAAAAAGGGGCGTTTAACAACAAATATTGGAAATAATATTTTTCATGTTTATGCAGATGTTTGATTAACAGTAGTTTATGTACCCTGTTTTCTCATACCTTCCCTATTTCCTATTTTTGATTTTTAAGAATATGACACAATTTACATGACCTTCCTCTCAAACTCATTTAAAACTTCCAAGTGTACCAAACTTTTCTTAGCAGCAAAAAGATCTTTCAGTAATTATTCAAAAATATTATTGGAGTGTACCTTATTCTACTTCAAAAATATAAATCTAAAAACACAAAGACACTATTATAAGCTCACATCATTGTACTCATAATGCAGCAAATTTAGTACCCACTGAGAATCAAACTGAGGAATGTTAACACTATACATGTTAAGTTTATAAATTCAGCAATACTGAACATCTCACAACAATAAAATGCTATTGTCTACAAACATACCAATGAGTACTTTCCAGATTCACAAAGTTGAAAGTGACATTATCAAGAATGTCAACCTCTCAGAAAAAGTCTGCTGCACGAGCCCTCTTAGGCAAGCAAAGCAGGTCATCAGTAATGTTGTTGTTGGGTGTAGATTGCTGGCGACGTATGCTAGCCAGTACCGCTGCTCGTGCAGATGCAGAGCCTGCTGGGCCTGGTGTGGCCCTTCCAGGTGTTCGTGTTACTGGTGTAGTCATAGTGCGATGTCGTGGACTAGGGCTATACGATGCCTGTAGAGCTCGGTCCCCTGTACGTAACTGTGCAGTTGCAAGTCGCCGAGCTGCAGGAGACATTGAGTTTAGGCGTTCAAGTGTACCAGAGCCAGGTCGTGGAGATGGACTGCAAAAAAGAAAAAAAATATTCTTAAGAACATAATGCACATTGGTTGCTTTATAATTAAAACAATATTTTGTTTATCAACATCAATAAAAAGAATATATATGGTAAAATCCCACATTGGGAATTATATATGAAGCCAGAAGTGCTAATGAGGACTTTTGCCAACATTTTGTTGACTAGATCTTGAAGGAGGAAATAACAGACTTATAAAAAAAATTTCACAGAGCCAAATAAACAAAACATTTAATTAATAAACAATGTAATGCTTGACACTGAATACAAGAATGTTTTACACAATAGGCTGTAACTCTTTTAAAATAAACTTTGTCTATTAACTGTTTTATTGATGTTTTCACCTGATATGTTTTGTCCTAATTGTATGGGGCATTGTCAGTGGGAACTTAGTGGTAGCTATTAAATATTCCCACTAACAATGCCACATACTATAAGGCTAAAACATATTCTGGAGAAAACATGAATAAAACACTTGTTAATAGCTGGAGATTAATTTAAGACATTTTTGTAACAATTGAGAGACATGGCCAATAACAAAGTTATTATAACCTGTAACTCAGTAACAATTTTGATTGCTCTGTACTACCATACAAAGTAGTAAAGAAGAATATTATATTTGTAAAGGCTTTCACATTAAACAGATCTTAAAACTGTGGGATAATCTGAACTATTTTTTTCTATTTATTAAAAGAATGATGATTGACCTTGGCTGGCTATGATTCTATTTATGACAGAATTTAGGAACTATAAGAATCAGTGCAATATTTCGCATATTAATTTTAGCTGTAATGTCTTAGTTGAATCAGGTTTTATTTACTGCATAAACTGAAAATCCTTAAATTTGGATCGTTCATTCTATAACTTTTCTTTGACAATTCAGGAAAAATATAAATTAAGTAAACGGATGTTTAAATTAAAAATGTGAATCATATTTTAATACTATGTTCTGCAGTGACACCACATTTGTGTCAAGTATAAAACCACCAGGCAAATACAGGTGGCACTATTAAAGTGTTAGAATTTATTAGCATAGAAATACACAAATACTATGTACAAATTTGGTTGATAATTGAATACAGTGACCAGTCACAGTTTATTAAGTTATATACCAAGTTTTACTATCATCACTCCATTTTTAAATTCTTTCGTCAATCATCATATTTTTGTTATTCTAGGACACAAAAACACGCCTGCAATTCGCATCTGAATTGTTAAAACCATCTGATGATGAGCAATGTATGCTTGAAACCGGTAATGGTAAAATAAAATAAAGCGACACCATAAACTGTGACTGGTCGCTGTATTCAATTATCAACCAAATTTGATATCACAGTCGCTGATTCCACAAGTCCACCATGGACAAAATATTACTATGTACAAAATACTAATAAGATTGACCAATACAAAAAGTGCTTTTATTTTACTGCCTATGATGTTCTGCAATAACAAGTTGTATGGTCTCTTGAAAAATGCTATTGAAAGGTGATGCGATCTATCCGAAGCCTGCTAGCATCTATTTTTTTTTTTTTTTAAACAGTTTAACGTCCCTTTTTAACAACGTGGTCTTTTAGAGACGGGGGAAAGGATGGGTGCAAGGAATAGGAAGGAATTCAGCCATGGCCTTTTGAAGGAAGCATCCCGGCATTCACCTGGAGTGATTTGGGGAAACCATTAAAAACCCAAATCTGGATGCCCGGACGGGGATTCGAACCACCGTCCTCCCGAATGCGAGGCCAGATGCTAGCATCTAACAAATCAATGTTGGCATATCTTGGTTAAAAAATAATAACAATGACAAACTTATTAATAATAATCAAACCAACAGCTGCTAAATTCATTTTTACATGCAATAGTATTTATGTTAAAACCAGTAAAAATTCAATAATTTGAAAATAATTATCTCTATAAGTATAAAACTTCAAATTTATCAGCTTATAGTCACATTTTTATCTGACTAGACAATGCATCGACGTATTAAGGCCTATTTAGTCAAAGCATTTTTTAAAATGGTTTAATACAAGTTATCTAATCATGATTTATGAATAACTGATTTAAGATTCTGAATATTTTAAACAAATTGTGAGCAGATATTTTGAATTTGTCCTCATGTCTGAAATTAAAATGCACCTACCAATAATCTAAGTTGTACTTCAAAAATCACATTCAACAGTTTCACTAGTCTCAGAAAACTCTTCACAAATAAATGCTAAATAGCTCACAATAGAAGTCCATCCCAATAATTTCATGTGTTCCCATAATCCCAACATTCTAAAATCTACATCTGAATCTTGTCACTTCACAAATTTGTCTACACATCACCAGTCAGCTTATATGCAAACCTGACAAATCCTGTATGGGCTAATCTATCAATGGTAGTTTGCACAGCATTAAATACTACAACAAACTTGCATTTTGGGTATGGATGAACTAATTCACTTCAGTTATCTGTTTCTCTCTGCCCTTAACTGAGATCGTACAGCAACTTCCTTCATCATTTAGCCTCCTCTTTCCCCTCCTTCACTTCTGCTCTCCTAATCATATTTCTCACCACCCCTTTCTTGGAAATACTACAAGTCTAACTGCTTTCAATTCACAACTGGACATAAATGATCTACACACATTTCTCCAAGAAGAATCCAGTCTCACAATATTCATTCACAGAATAAGATAAATACTCACTTTTTTCCTACACGAATTATGAGAAGTGTTTCTATCATTATTTAACTTATCAATAAATGAAACTCATGATTCACTCTCTCCCCTATAAAATTTTTGGTTCATAGCAATGTTACACTACTTACGTGGCAAGCTGCTGGTAAGCAGCAGCAATAGCCTTGGTCTTGCGGTCTCGGTGCCTCTCCCCAGCCCTTTCAGCCAATGCGAGTGCAAGCTTCTCCCTTTTTGGAGGTTCGGGCATACGGAAGCTAGGGCCGGTGTTAGGTCTAACTGGAGTGTCTCCACCATCCAGCCGGAAAGGAGTTCCCTCTATTTCACCCCAGGTCATCAGTGGGGATTCATTCACACCTAAGAAATGATTAACATGTTAACAGAAAAGCACCAATGGACATCTTGAATAAATGATAGTAAGTAATCCAAGCTAAGAGCAATTAAGTCCATCTCTTACAAAAACAGAAGACAGGAAGCTACGATTACAAAAAGTAGGATGAACAATCTTAGTTCCCTCTGACACAGCAACAACATCTGAACTTTGCAGTATCCTACATATCCTAGATTCTTCTTCTCCTTGGCCTCAACATCCACTATCAGTCATCATTTATGTTTCCCCTTCTCTGGTAAATTCACCAATTAGAATTTGTATATTCAATTTTTTTTAGAGTTTTTTTCCATCCTGGCCCTGGCAGACCACGAGACACAGGCAATCGGTGTGTAATTATGAAAGTTGGAGGACATGAGCCTTACCTGTGATAGAACTGGATTTGTCAGATCCAAAGCAATTATCCTATCAGAGGAATGTTGTGATGGGTGTAATTTTGTCTGTGAAATTTGTACTTCACAAGGCAGAGACTGGGGTCGAACCCAGCCTCCAACTTGAAGATTGCAGGAAACTGCCTAAAAATCACAATCAGGACAGCCAGTATGCAGGAAACAGGATTCTGATCCCATTGTAACTCCCTAATCCAATGTTGTGACACTTAATGTGTGCAGCCAAACTAGCTGGAGGATATGAGTTAAGTTTTTATATAAACTTTGTAAACCAGCTATTATACTTTTAATTTTATTTATTTCACTTAATGCCCTCCGCCATTGATCTACATTAGTTTTTTTTTCACTTTCTTTTGCTGCTCAATTGTTTGTCAATGAATTTCCTTCAGTCACTTAGTATCCTTCACTGCAAATGTTGGACTTACCATCATCACATTTACTTTCTTCTATGATTAGAAAGTAAACCAAAATATCTTATTCCAAGTTATTTCCCCACTGCAAGTCTTCAGTTTTTGTAAATAATTGGTTTGTTTTCTCTGTCCTTATTCAAATTCTAGTTCCTCTATATAATTGGTGATAGTTGATACGCCAGTAGGTTTCAGAAGAAGTGTAAAAGAGGCAGTATCAGCACTGTATCTATAAAATTCCAAAAAATGGATTGGCAAAGTTCTGAGATATGACTGTAATTATTTTAACAAGTTTCAAAACTGTGAAAATTGAGCAAAGAAACTGAAATATTATTATTATTATTATTTTGAGTAATCAAACTGAAATTAAGAGGATGGACAGTTTCAGTACTAATTATTTACATAGATAAAATTACTACCTGTGACAGGAAACATTTCCAATCATTATTTGACAACTTAATCAAGTAAACTGAGATTAAGGATACAAAATGGATCAGCTCTTTAATAAAACAGGAGGTTACATGTTTTCTGCCAAAGAAGTTGGACATAAATGAAGTACATTTTTAATAAGGAAAGGGAACAAAAAATTGACCAAAACTTAACAAAAGTTGAAGGAATGTTGTATGGCAAGAAAAATGACACAGCCACAAAAAAAAAACAAGATTATGGACTCTGTTCTTCCTGATGAAAATGGAAGATGAAGAATATGGCTAGGATCACACCTGAAAAGTATATCTCTTGAGAGGTCTCTCACCTTACTCTACTTCTCTCCTGATGCCTAAAGCCCCTAGACCCCTGCCCAAAGTCCATAATAAGGAGGGCAATCCTGGATGTCCTATAGTTACTGGCTATGGTTTATCCTTGGAGTGCATATCTGCCTTCACAGAGCACCATCTACAACCATTTACCCATTCTCTCCCATCCTATGTTATTCCCCTACCTCTATCAGCTGATTTTCTTCTCCTGGCCACATCAGCTCTACCTACATCAACATACACCATTGCTAGGGTCTACAATAATCCTACATTTTAATAGCTGCCACCCACATCAAATGAAATGATCTTTCCCCCAGCCTAGCCGTATGCTCAGTACATCTCCTCCAATCAAGAAACCCTTGTCCTATATTCAAACAACCTTTGGCACTTATATAACAAAATTATGTACTGTAATTGGTCTGTAAACAGATATCCAAGGCCATAAACTGCCACCACACCAAAACACCCATCATGAGTAACCTGAAGCCACCTGTAATCCTGTCCCTGAACCAAAAATCCTTTGCCGAGGCTACAACTTTCTCAGATCACATTCTCCCCACTACCCACATCTCTTTTGGCAGACAATCCAACTAGAAACTATACTGGTCTATAAATACCAACCCACTAATACTCCTAATTCATAGCTCCTTCCCATGCATTTAGTGTTAATGCAAAACATATAGTAAGCGTCCAGTCACCACAAATTATTGCTATTCTACCAACTGAGAAACCTGTCCCATTGCATTCCATGCCACTTGTATCACAACTAACCTCATGAACCAGCTCAAATGTCTCCGATGCCCAAGTTCTTAAATCAGACTCACCATACAATGGCCCTTGAAACCACTTCTATGAGAAATGGCATGCATTCTCAATACCAGTCACTCCCAAGTCTTCAGTCTCAGATAATAATTTACCAATCCACCCTGATAAGCCCATCATTTGCAAGCAGGGTTTATTCATTTTTTTTATATTAGTTTATTTACTGTTTGCATATTTTAGGATAATTTTTCATAACTTTATTTCTTTAATTATCACCTTAATATTAAACTTCTTTCTGCACAATAAAATTTTCAACATTGTTTTTGTCACCACCCACCACACCTACACTGAACAGTCAAACACAAGCATACATGTGGTTGGCCTGATTGCAGGCAATTTTGTAAACCTAACCATATCCTTCATCTTCTATTTTCATGAGTAAGGACAAAGACCAAAATATGGTGTTTCATGCCTCCAACTTTGGTAAGTGATAGATCTACTTAAATTTCCTTTCCATTCTATTTCTTCCTGCTCCATTATTTCTGAGTATGTTGTCAGATGCACTGCATAATATACAATCCTTGTGTCTCAGAGAAAAAACTGAAATTCAATTATACATTTTGGAACAAAATAACAATATATGAACTCTACTCATGACTTCATCACTATACTGGCCCTCATTTTCATCCTTAAATAGTATTATTAACACCAACAACTTAATTTTTAGCTATAGCTTCCCAATGTTACTACAGTCTATGAGAACATATTTTATATGTTTGTATGTGACCATTCATTCTGATGGATAATGAGTTTGAGGTCAGGCCAAGGTAGGAACTTGGACAGTGGAGGCAGGTGAGCTGGTAAATGTGGGTGGTACAAGTGGCATGACCTATTATGGGGTAGGTTTCACCAGTAGTAGGGTTTCTATAGGTAGTGGTAGGTGGATGCATACCGCAAGTATTGCAATGGTGTCTCTTACAAGGGAAGGATCCAAACTGTGGTTTAGAAGCAGCAGAGGCTTGATATTTATGTACAAGAATGTTTTTTAGATTAGCCGGTCTGCTGAAGGTGACTTGGGTTGTGGTGGAAAGGATAGTGGGAAGAATGCGGCACATTTCAGGAAAGGATCTATGAAAGTCATAGACCAGACAAAGAATTTTTTTAGCAAACATATTTTATATTCTAATTCTAAACCAAGGGTCCCTAAAATTACCCACCTGGTGCTGGGGAAGGTGTCTTGACAAATGAGAAGCCAGCAACAGCAGGTGTTGCATTGGCTTGAGTCAACTCCTTTCCATCAACACCTATTTTTCCTTCTAGGGCATGAGCTTGGCTCTGTGCCAGCTGCTGGATCACCTCCTTACTCTGACGTTCATCAAATGGGTTCTTTTCCAGTCTTGTGTTTTGATGAACTACCTCCTGCTTCCTTTTTGCTTGTTCCACCTGTTCCTCAGGTGTCAGTGCCACACCTGTCACAAATAAGATAATATGCAATAAAAATCCCAAAATCATAATAAAAATGTATATTTCATCTTAAGATTTGGTAACTATTAGCTGAAATCTGCTCCCACAAAACATCCAGTACATTCGATAGTCGATACAGTTTTCTTAATTTCAGTGGCAACTAAAGGAATATTTCATTACTGGTGCAGTTACATACAACAAAGTTATCTAAAAAAAATGAATAAATAAAATAATCTCTATTGTTCATATTACTAATAAAAAAAGTTTTGAGCTCAAATTTACTTCCTGCTTGTTAGACCCATCGTGCTTTCACCACAGTTCCATTTGCCTTATTATTCATACTTCACCTCTAAAGGCCACGCCCTACTTCAAGTCATTGCCATTCTCCCACCATGTGGAGGAGGATCGAACTATATTTCCTTTACAGTTCATAACTAGTTTCTCCATATACTCATTCCAAGATTTTCCTTGGCATAAAAAAAAAGTAAACAGAAAAAACTTTGGATAAATTTTCAAAGAAAATATGAAAATACTTTATGGAATGTCTAGAAAACCTAGAGATATGTTGACCAAAGTACTGCACACATTAGGTGAAAAAGAAAGAATAAGGAAACCTTGGAAGGATGGAAGAAAGTAACAAATAACAGGGAACTGAAACAATAGCTTTAAAAAAATGAGATGGAGTTAGAAATGGCAGTGACAGCCTCCAAATAGGAAATCACTACAAAGAGATATATTGGCAGTGGAAATGGTGGACGTAGCAGGAATAATGATAATGCAGAGGTTTCGTAGAGATATGTGGGCAGTTTAGAATAAACAGAAAATATCACAGGACTTAAGGAAGGAGGTTATAATGCCAATTCGTAAAATAGGGAGTACCTCAAAATGTGATAACCACAGGAGCATCACATCATAGAATTACTGCCTGAAAATGTACACAAAAAACTCATTGAACATAAAATCAAATTAAAACTAGAAGGAACACATAGAGAACGAATAATTATAAATTTATTTTTTTTACCTCCGTTTCTAGAAAATATACATGTGTGCAGATGTCAAGAACTGAACATCGAAATCCACAAAGATGACCTCCGTTACAACCCTCTTCTTAACATTGTTTAAAAATAAGAAAGGACAGGGAAAGTAAACCCAACACTTGCCAAGCTGCTACCCTTGGCAGTGCCATGTCTCTAATAGTAAGTGTTATTTAAAAATAAGTTTTGGAAAATAGTGACAGTAAAAAAAATCTGTTAGGCAATAACATAAGGAATAAGAAAAATAATCCAGTAACTTACCACAGAAAAAGGGAAGTGGACCATAACAAATACACGTTAGAATATTTCAGTATAAGCCTTACTCACCATGTGATTTATGAAACAAGTGGTGAGTCTTGGTGCATACTCATCCAATCCCATTGCCATATGTCCCCACCTAATCATGAGTAAGACTTATAGTGAAATATTGTAAAGTTTGTTCAAATTTATGTAATCATCATGGCCCTCCCAACTTCATTTGTGGTGAATGATGGGTTCATTTTCCTTATTCCCATTAACTAACAGCATTTTCACTGTCATTGTTTTCCAAGTCTTCATTTTAAATAACCTTCTTTGTTGTGGCCCCATCTTAATCTGTAACGAGTGACTGGTTTATTTTCCTTGGCCCTTTTTTTATACATAAGAATGTTTTACATCACTAAACCATTCTAATGTAATAAAACTTCAATGACTATGGAAATGAATTTGAAAGACTGGTATATGTTACTAACCATCTGGCACATACATGATGTAGTTTTTGTTGGTATAACCCCAAGTGTCAATCATCAGAGGACGCTCTTTCCCTGCTGCTTGCTCCTCAATTGATGGGACAGCTAGATTTGCATTCTTGGTTTGCTCAGAATTCTCTTCTTTAGAATACAGCCACGCATACTGTGCACACAAACAAAAATTATAATTAATTATTGCAAAATTTAGAAAATGTATCAAACTTAGCAAACTTATCACAGAGTAATGAAGAATATTAGAGAACTGGAATGAAAATTACTTCAACAGTAGAAAATCAAAAATGTCTTTCTCAATTTCTTTTCAACTCTATCCTCTGTATCACAGATGATGCGAAATTATTGATTTTCTGTTTAACTGACTTGACAATGTTGTGACAATTTTTTTTTTTTTTTTTACTTATGGCTTTATGCCAAGTCAATGTCGAGGCCATTAGAGGAGAGATGGGACTGGGGACGGGAAAGAATTTGGCCATGGCCTTCTGAAGGAAGCTTTCCGGTATTCACGTGGAGTGATTGGTGGAAACCATGGACAACCCAAATCTGGATGCCCGGACAGGGATTCGAACTCCTGTTCTCCCGATTGCGAGGCCAGAGCGCTAACCGCTCACTCACCATGCTCGTTGTGACAAATTAAATAAGGAAATGTGAAGCCACTTTATGTGCAGCAGTAGCAGGAATTTGAAGTAAAAATTGAACACCATTAATCCTATTTATGAGTTATTAATTATTTAGACTTTTTCTGTTACCAAATCTTAAAGTTTCATTGTATAAAGATCGACAGGATGTTGAAAATAAAAATTGAAACTGAAATATTAATCATTTCTTCCACAAAAACTTTCTTCCACAAAAACTGAACTTCAGTCACGACAAAATATTACCAATGAATGCTATCTGGAGGTCTTCCATCACATTAGTAATGCTGTAAATTATAATAAATGGGACTTGTAGGCAGCTGGAACATTGCAGCTGCATCATGATAATGCACCTACTCATTTCTAACACATGATGCACTCTTTTGTGTATAAAAAACTGAAGTCTTTTGATTCACTGGGTTCCCTATTCTCCCAATAAGGCCCCTTGTGATTTCTGGATATTCCCCAAATGAAAATGCCAATGAAAGGTAGCCAATTTGAATCACAAGAAGACATTATATGGGACACAATAACATAGCTGTACTCTATTCACAAAGAGACATCTCTGAAATTCTTTAAACAATGATGAGATAATTAAGAGAAATGTGGGAAAAACCAAGGAGACTACTTTCAAGATGATTGAGATTTTAGACCATTAGGAGCTTGATTTTTTCCTTCTTTTTTTCTTTTCTTTTTTAAGCAGGTAAATGTAAGATATACAGCACAAATTACTACATGAAGTCACATCAAAACTTTTAGTGAGTTTAAATTGTAATTCAGTAATCACAACATTACTCATTACACCACAACAAGTTTATATATTATTTGCTAATCTACACATGGTGCTAGGCTACTAATACTTGATATTCATCATTTTGTGAGCCAAAAAGAAGTTTCCCAGAAATAAATGGTGCAATAAAGGCTGTAATTAGCAATTTTTGGATGCTCTAAACTTTGAACAACACAAATAATGAGAGAGGTTATTTTTATAACCTTGTGTTATTCGTACCTTCTGCCGGTGCTTGACATCTGCTTCTT